>CM053592.1:47468335-47492033 GCA_028646515.1 Pseudochirops corinnae
AAAGTGCAGGGTAGGGGGGGGGGGTGTCAGAGAAAGCCTGCAAAGTGTGATACTCTTCAGCGGGCAGGGGGATAGAAAGAGCCTGCAAGGAGCAGGGGATAGAGATGCAGTTTTTAAAGACACAAAACTGTCAGTCATAGGTTCATTAGACTAACTAGGTGTACAGAGGTGGAGTTAGGGAGGGGCCTGGGAGGAGCCAGGGAGTGACTAATACTTAAAGGAACACATACCCTTCACATCAACTGCACATGTGTTTTACCCATAATTCACTGGGAGAAACTCCAGAGGGCTAGGGGCGAGAGGTGTGGTTTTTGCCTTGAACCGTCATAAAGTCACCCAGCGGTCAGATTTGAGGTAAAATTTAAATGAGAAGTACCCATCCAGTCTGCAAATGGATGAGTCTTGTTTACTAGAACAAAAGGAGGTAACACTTTTAAAAGATTCTTGTTATCATAGCTATAGAGTTAATGGTTTCAGAGGAAATACCTCTAGGCTGGGGGCAGGGAAGGGACAGAGTTAATGCTTTATGGCTTTTACAACTTAAGCTGATGTCACAAACTGATGGTACATACACAAGACTGAAGTTACAAGCTTTCAAAATTATAAAATCACCCCAAAAAATATTACAAAGGCCACTCAGCACCGCCTCACAGGGATCCAGACTGTGAAGGAAGATCATTTGGGCAGTGGTGTAGAAGATGGATTGGAAAGGGGAGCAACCAGAAGCAGGGGAGATTAATTGGAAACCTATTACATTTGTCCAGGAGAGAGGTGATGATGACCTAAGCTAAGGTGGTGGAGAGGAAAGAAGGGAAGAGAGAGAAGAGGATGGAAGAGTCAAGGGGAGAGGAGGGGAGAAAGGGGGAGGGAGAAGAGGGAAGGAGATGAGAAAGGACAGGAAAAGAGGAAGAGAAGGAAGGGGAGGGGAGGGGAGCAGGGAGAAGGAGAGACAAGAGGAGAGGAGTGGAGGAGAGGGTGGTGGAGGGCAGCCGAGAAGAATAGATAGTCCATAGGAGGAGTAGAATGGTGATGTAGTAAAGGAGACTGAGAAGATGTAGAGAGAGTGGTGCTCTGGAAGCCAAGCAAGAAGAGTGTGCACTAATAGAGTGGGGTGGTCACTGGTAACAAAGGTCACTCCTTTTCAGTTTTCTTTGCTGAATAATCATCCATGTCTCTACTTTTAATTGTAAAGCACTTAACAGAATGCCTGGCATGTAGAAAGTACTATATAAGTGTTAGTTATTGTTATTATGATTAGCACCATTACCAATTGTATTTCACTGCAGGATCATTCCAGATTTTATGACAATTTTGAAAAAAGTGGGGCGCTACCATTATATGAAAGCTTAAAAAAAACTGTGCCAGTATTGCTTAAAAATAATTTATTAAATAATAATAAAAAAAAATAATTTATTTAACTGTCTTTGGTGCAAGATTAGGATGCACAGAATACTTGTGAATATATGTTAAAATTGAATACTTACAATGCAGGTGAGCTGAGAATTCTATGCTCAAGGCTCACAATGCAAGAGAGATAAATGTGTATCCATATGTCACTGGTGAATACATTGCTACTCTGCTTACCTTTTAAGTGTTGTGACAAACAGAATTATACCATGTAACCATTATGCGATGAAAGGCTATAAACAATTTTTTGGACGAAAAACAACACAGGGCATGATGATTATGTGGTGGTGACAATTATATGTGGTCAAATACAGAGTTTTGTAGAAACCACGTGGGATATTTATAAAGCTCCTCGCACAGTAGGCACTTAATAAATTCTTGTTTCCTTCCTTCTTGGTTCAAGTTCAGGTCTCATTTCAACATACTGTCCAGCCTCCTGTTAAAGGTGTTTATTTTGCTACATCTCCACACTCTTCTGATCTTCCTCATTCAAATCTTCCTCAGAAAAGAAAAAAGTTCAAAAAGGAGCTTAAAAGCAAACAGAAAACATCCTTAGGGTACAGATTGAGGTGACAATCTGGCCCAAGGCAAAGAAAGTTCGGTGGGCAGGCTCCCGTAGCTGAAGCCCACAGCTCTTCTTGTGGTATGTGGCTGCCCGGGAGAGCACCATAGAACTCCACTTTAAGGAAGTCAATAGTATTACTCAAATATGACTCACTGAATGATAGTCCTCAAATGGAGACTGGTTATTAAAGAAATAGAGTAGAAGGTCATTATGGATAAGTCTGAGTTCTCCTCCTCCCCCTGGGAGCATCTGACACACAATGGGCACAGGTCGTGGAGAAGAAGGGTGAGGAGGAGGGAAGGGAGGAAGAGGAAGAGGAGGAGGAGGAAGAAAAGGAGGAGGAATAGGAAGAAAAGAAGGAGAAAGAGAAGAAAAAGGAGGAGAAAGTCGCTTAACTCACTTCAAATTCTGCCTAAGAACTTGGAAGATAGCTCTCTAACAAACAGATCTGAAGACTTGTATCAGCTCCCCACCTACACTGACCTCAGTGTAACTGAGGAAGGTCTTATTAAAAGAGGATGAAACCAAACTAGTCTTATGGCTATGAGAAGCTATGTGTAGCATTGAGTAGCTCAGGGTTCATTCCCACTTGGAGGACGGTGTTTTCTAAGAAATTAATAGGAGCCCTGAGAGAGTGGAGCCAAGGACTACTGAAGGAGACAGGAGGTAGGATCCCTACACAAAGAAACTGAAGGCAGTAAATTACATCAACTCTGAGTAGAATTTCAAATCCCATCTCAGGATGGAACCTTCCAGAGGGAATCCAGACCTTGTCTTAATTTAGCCCAATCAAAGTTCTTCCTTCTGAAGAGGTTGCAGAAGGAATCCTACATTGTGGGGTCCTGGCCCATGTGGGAGTTTGTTTTTCTTGACTCTAGTTATTTGTTACAAGGGGATTTTTTTCTTTGTCTTTTTCAGTGTATGTGGGGGAATGGGAGAGGAAGCGGAAAGGGAGAAAAGAGGGAGGGAAAAGGAATCCTTGTTAATTGGAAAAATAAAATTTAACTAAAAAGAATAGCCAAGCTGGAGAACAGAGTAGAGCAACCAGGATAAGTTTCTGCCATATGTAGATAGTAGAATACTTAACCTAGAGAAGAGAAGACTTGGGAGAGGGGCTTTGATAGCTGTCTTCGGGCATTTGACAGGCTGTTACATAGACTTGTTCTGCTTGAATCTAGGAGGGCAGCCTTATCTTTTCTTCATTCTACAACTGGAACGACTTCGGTCTATGTGAAAGGTTTTTTCCCAAACCTTTTCCTGGACTGGGCTACATAACACTAAGCCTTAAAGGTTCCCCAAACTAAGAATTTCCCAGTTTCATTTGCAAACTTCTCAGTTTTAACTTAAATAAAGGAGGTTTCAGCTGCAAGTCTAATGGAAAAGTCACATGGTCCTTAGAGTACAGCTGCAAGGCAGATGGTAAATCCAAGAGCCAGTAGCATGTTCCAGGTCATAAAGAATACTTCCTGATAATCAACTGCTAATTTACCTTTTGAAAAATACAGTAAAATAAACTTTAGGATGTTTTAAAGGTATCAGCTGCTAAATTTTTTTTTATGAGGAAGATCTTCTTAGGAAAGAAGCAGACTTGCAAACAGCACCTTAAAATGTAAATGATTCAAACAGGAAATATTTATAAGTGTAAGTTGCTTAGGAAAGTTAGAGCTCTTCTCTTTTCAGAGTGGAGTCGCCTGATGGAAAATCCAGAAAGGTGATGACTCCTCCTGTTTCTCTTTCCTTTTCCTCCCTCACACACTTACCAGTTTTGACTGTTGGTTCATATATTTTTTTAAATCTCTGCATTTCTGTTTGCAATGATGAGACATCAAGGGAATGCAATTCATTTTTATCATCTAAATTCCAAAGTAACTAACAAATGATTGCAGCCTCTTGTACTGTTTGTGTTCAGAGTGTATTTTAAAAGGACAAGTCAGTAGTGAAAATAGGATTCTTGTCCTCCTCCTCCTCATCTTCTTCTTCTCCTTTTTCCTCTTGCCCCTCTTCCTCCTTTCCTCCTCCTCCTTCTTGTCCTCCTTGTCTTCTTCTGTCTAGAACAATGGTTGGCCAGGCACTGCTCAGCCGAGGCCATAGGGATTGGCAACCTATTCCCATCCTGGTCCTTCACCTGTCTTTGAGCTTTGCCCTGGATTCATCACTCTCTGGTTACTTATATTTTTAGTAGAGATTTAGGTTCCCCAGTGCTTTGGTCTACCCCCATCTCCTATTTCTAAGGAATAAATTCACCTTTTGCTTTATTCTGGGGTTTTCCACCCCATCCATACTTTCAAAAGAGGAATTAAAGGAAAATACCCAGTATACAATAGGAATCAGGTATGAAAGAGGTAGTTTTATTCTCACACAGAAAAGGGAATTCTAGTCAGTAAAAAAAAAAAAATCATAGAATAAATAGAACAGAAATTAGTGACTTATCACCACCAGTTGAGAGACTAAAATTGAAGCCTTATGGGGACATATGCAAACAGTTTCTTTGCGAGGACTATTTAGCAATTTACCATTTTCACCTTCACACCTAGGAGGCTCTTTTACTCCAGTGGTATCTCTGTCTCAGGGTGATTTCCCTGGGCTTGTCAGCTCTTGCCATTCTGACTGCTACACAGCTTCTCTATTTCTCAGTTGCCTAGGAAGAGGAAGATGCCACTTGCCCTTTGAGATCTCACAAGTCTCTGTACAAGGAGAGAAGTCACACATGAGAGGAGATCCCATCCCAGGCACAAGACTTGCCTCAGTAACCAAGAACTCATGGCTTGTGATTAAGAGGGGGAAACTGTTTTTTGCACAGTCAGGAAAAAGAAGCCTCAGGGGCAGGGATTGTTCCTTTAATATCTTCATGGAGTTCCAGCTCAGCAAATAATTAAAAGACTTTTTTTTGGTTTCCATATTATAGGAACCTCTAAGTCAACATGGCCAATGGGAAACAGGATGTCTGCACATGCTATGAAGTGGGGACAGGGGAGCTTCTCCATCATACATAGTTAAAAACAAGCCTGATCCACGCTCCCCTGATTTTTCCTGAAATGTTCTCTGACCATATACTAAGGAGGAGTGGGGTAGATACTAAATGGTTATTATATAATAAAAACCTGGGTTTCTAGTTCTACTCAATCTTTAGAGTAGGAGTTCTTAATCTATTTTTGTGTCATGGACCCCTTTGACAATGTGGATGCTTTCTCAGAATAATGTTTTTAAATGTGTAAGACAAAATAGAGTATTACAAGGGAAAACAATTATACCGAAATGCAGTTATCAAAAATTAAAAAGACATTGGTTTTGGTTCAAGGAAGGAATAACAAACAGTTAAGTATAAGATTCTAATTTGAAGAGACAAAAACTTAACAGAGTAGAGGGAAAGAAGGGAGGGAGAGGAGCATTCTATGTCATTTACTCTCATCCGATTTGGTTCAAAGAGGGAATAACATACTTCCTTAAGTATAAAAATCTATCATGCCCTGCAGGCAGTAGGAAGGGAAAGGGGAAAGAAAAAGGTAGGGAGGTGATTAGAAGGCAGGGAAGAAATAGTAAGGGAGAAGGGCAAGAAAAGGGAGTGTATACTGTGTATAGAACATTAATGGACTATAAGACGAGGTTCCTGCCTTCCTGGAACTTACAGTCTAATAGAAGCATGATACCAATACAAGAAGTTATAATATGCAATGTTCCTTGAGTTTCAGTACCTACAACTCTAGAGACAGCTAAGAACAAACTCCTTAGTTGAGATCATTCTCTTTTTAACTGAGCTGAGCTTTTATCACACCTGAGTCAAATAAATTCATTCCTCTTGAGTATCCTGCTATCTACCCAAACTTGTCCTTTGATTTGGTAAATATGTTGCTTACTATTTAATTGTCTTTTCTGTAACCAGCATTTGGTGGGAAGGAGTTAAATGGACAAGAGTTAGCTAACTGTTATCTTTCCCATCTGAGGTAGGGTTGTTTCTTACCTCAAGCTAGGAAGGAAAGTGGCTTTTATATTGAATCCTTTAAAGAGCCTGGTACCTTTAGTTGGCAAACATCTAGCTGTAGTGGATAGTACCTGACCTGAAGTCAAGAAGACTCATCTTCCTGAGTTTAAATGTGGTCTCAGACACTTACTAGCTGTGTGACCCTGGGCAAGTCACTTCACCCTGTTTCCCTCAATTTTCTCATCAGTAAAATGAATAGGAGAAGGAAATGGCAAACCACTCCAGTATCTTTGCCAAGAAAACCCCCAAAAAGGGGTTATGAAGAGTCAGACATGACTGAAACGACTAAACACAACAAAAGTAAATAGATGTAATTCTAGCCCCAAAACACTCTTGAAGACAGGAGAGGAAAGGAGCAATCACCGAGTTACATCTCTCCTCCCATTCTCCACAATGGTGGAAATTGCAGTCTCCCTCGTAGAGGCTGAATGGTATAGACAAGAGACACTTGTGGACTGCTTTATGTCTCTGAGGCACAGGGTTCAGTTGTTACATTTCTATTTGTCATTTATTTTACTCTCCCGGGCAAAAAAGAATCTTAAAAGTTTCTGAAAGTAAAAAGTCATTTGTCCATAGACAAAATTGGGGATTAAAGCAGACCGTCTTCAGGAAAGAAAAACAACGCGAGGCACCCTGTGAGTCGCTGTTACAAGGCTCACCAGGTTGATGCGCGTGCCGTAGGTATGTAGTATTTATTAACAAAAAATAGAGGCTGGTTTGTTCGGTAATTTCCAAACCCTGTCAACTTAGCAAACCTCATGAGGAATAGCTGACTGGCTTTTACATGGAACCCTGCCCAAAGGAAGGTCATAACTCATAGACAGAGTTGGAAGTGACCTCTGAAGTCATACAGCACAATCCCTCTCCTTTTTTTTTTATTAAACATATGAGAAAACTGAGGTTCAGGGAGATTAAGTCACACAGGTAGTTAAAATATGAACCCACCTTCTCTATGTTCAGAGTCAATGTTCTTGTAAGGCATATACTGCTATCCCCATTAAACATATTCTGAGGATGGAAAGTGAAGCATTTGTCCTGCCTATTTCAGATTTCAGATTGGAATGAAATCAGATACAATTAACCCTGATTGCCTCAAAAAAAAAAAAAAAGGAGTAAAATGAGATACTCAGAGCCCATCTAACAATTGCTAAGAAGTTTATTTAGCCATTGCATGGAGGATACTCAACAAGGATACAGCATTTTCATAAAGAGATTTTGGTCCCCTTCCTGTCCATGCTGAAACTTGTCTACTCAACAAGGTGTGGTCAGCAGGGCATGGTGACTTGCTGGGCTAAGGGCCATCCGACCAAATCTGAAGAGTACTGACTTCTCATAAGCTGACCTCTACTTTATACTCTTACGTGTGGAGGAGGACCCCGTATGGGCTTAGCCTTAGTCTCCTGGGCTAATTAAGTCTCTAGAGCTATTTCAATTCCTTCAAAGAAATAATTAGCCTAGCTTGTGTGGGGTAGGGACCTAGAAAATAGTTTCTATCATCCATGATCAATATATATGAACTTTTGCTTAATGTATTTTTTTGTCATGAGAGTGTGTGGGGTTGTCATTAGGAAGCAATATCGATAGAACAGAGCATCAATAAAATATTTATTTCTTTTAAAAGAAAGAGAAATGAGGAGAAGCAATGTGGTATGGTGGGCAAAGCACTAAACTACCTTCCCTAATTTAGACAAACTTCTTTTGAGAGGCAAATAAGAGTCCCAATTGTGCACAGATTAAATAAACTACGCCAGCACTGGGTCTATGGTGAAACCATCCAACTCCATCCTCGTTTGTAATAAGCTTAAATTTTCTATTTTTTTTGTTGGGATCTATGATTTCATAGTAGTAGTATAGCAGAAGCGGCCTATAGGAAGCCACACTCCCAAGTATGGTCTGAACTAGATTAAAATGTAATGGGAAAATAGTAAAATAAGCTAACATATAATAAAACATAGATAATATCACATTTTAAAACTAAGTCAATAGGTGGCCTTTCAGGGATCCTTGTGACCCCCTTTTCTATTTGAATTTGATATCAGCGATGTAGAGAACTCCCTCCACTGATATGGATAAGCATTTCATCTGAAATCGATCATTTTAGAAAATGATGTGGGGGTCTGAGAGATTAAGTGATTTGCCCAGAGTCCCTGAGCTAGTAGGTGTCAGAAGATTGACTTGGACCTAAGCTTCCTAGACTAGACAGGCTTCTATCCACTCACTGTTGTTTCTCAAACAGAACGATCAAATTAAGTAATATTTAATTAAAAATTTAATTTAATAAAATAATATAAAAGCAAAATGCATTTTTCAAGTAAAAAAATGATTGGCAAAACTAATCAGCCTTATTTGTAAGTTGTTGACAGAATGAATGAATTATTGAAAGAAAAATAATTTACTAAACATTTTCTATGTCCCAGGCACTATGCTGTGAGATACAAATACAAAAGCCAGTTTCTGGGGACGGCTAGGTGGCACAGTGAACAGAGTACTGACCCTGAAGTCAGGAGGACCTGAGTTCAAATCTGGCCTCAGATACTTAATACTTACTAGCTGTGTGACCTTGGGCAAGTCACTTAACCCCAATTGCCCTCTGAAAAAAAGCAAAAATAAATTTAAAAAATTTTTAAAAAGTCAGTCTCCCCCTCCAAGGAGATTACATTCTAACAGGGAGAGGCAATCAATATTGGGGAGTGATGATGAGGGACAGGAGTTTGGATCTAAACAGTCACAGGTATGGTAAGTGAAACCTAAAGTGGAGATCATCATACTGTTTCCAGAAGCAGCAGCAGTGTTGATTTGGTTACTGTTCTCAAAGCACATTTGAACTCAGGTCCTCCTGACTCCAGGGCCGGTGCTCTAGTCACTGCACCACCTAGCTGCCCCGATGTGGCTACTTCTAGCAGAATAGATGGCAGTCTCTTAAAAATAGTCTTTGTGGGGGAAAAAAAATGGTCTTTGTGAGTTGCTGCAACCAAAAAAATTTTTTTATCACCTACTGATGAACAATACCTTTTCTAAATGTCTATTATACACAAACTGAGGCCTGAGAAAGATCTTAATTTAGAAAGGCCATGGCCTTTTGCTGCATCCTGGGCCTTTTCCAGTCATCTTGAATTTTGTCTTGCCACTGGACTTCGATGCCTCTGGAGGAAAGAGTGAGGCAGGTGACTATGTTGTTTTGCCTCACTTAAATCCTTGTAATATCATTGGTCCTCTTTGGGAATGAAGGATGAACTGCAAGAACAAATTTAGAACCATAGGAGACTGTAATAGGAACAATGTCTATCAGGGTCTTCACTATGTAGGCTAGTCTAGTTTTTTCCCTAAAAGTCAAGGAAACTGTCCCTGACACTTGATTGGTCCAGGGAACTAAGGTCTGACCCCTCAATATGTTTCCTAGCTGCCTAAAAGAATGGAAGAGGAGAGCCCACCAGGGGTCAGTGCCCTTCAGACTTGGTGGCTATCCGGTGACCCCACCTTGATGACTAGAACTGTGTCTGCATGAAGATGAAGAGCTGATAAAGTACTGCCTCCTTCTTGGGTATCCTTTCTCCTGGAAATGGAATCAATAATTTATCTTGTACATGGAGGGCTTGCACGGAATGTGGTTCCCAGGAGAATGTAAGTTCCCTGAGGGCAGGGACTATTTTGTTTTCATCTTCATATTCTCAGCTTCTAGCCTGGTCCATGGTAGGTACATTAATAAATACTTGTTTCATTTAATTGAACATATGTACTGCTATTTTTCAAATGTATATAAATGCTGTTGTGATTAATGAAATGAAAATTTATTTCAAAGCTTTCCCAGTTCATGGTAGCTTTTGGTCACCATTTATTTCCTTTTAATTTTTTTTAAAATTCTGAACTTAACAAACACTCAATTAAATGAGATTTGTAGAAGAGAAGGAGGGATCATACATGAAACTATGAATTTCTATTATTAGAGCTTGTTTTTCTTTTTAAGTATATAATAAATGCAACTTTCAAGGCTGTCCTCCTTATCTCTTGTTCCTTCTGGCCTTCTTTCTGGGTTTTTTTTCTGCACTTTTTAAAACCATATCCTCAGTCCCCTGTTTCCTCCCTCTCCCACCCAACCCCCAAGTATTCTCTCTATCAATGGATATTAATAGCACAGCTACTATCCAGTTGGAGCCCTCAATCACACTTAAGAAGAGTGGGGAGCACCGAGTTTGAATTATTCTCGTTATACAATATTAGTCTTGTCTCCTCAACTAGGACAAAGACAAGAATCTTTTGTTGTATATGCACAGAACTGAATATAATGGAAACACTATGTGATCTATAAATGCTTGCCACTGGATTCGGCTTCTTTACTCCTCTACACCCCTCCCTATTACCCCCAGAATTCTTAAAGGTAGCTATGTGGTCCAGTGGATGGAGGACTGAACCTGGAGTCAGGAAGACCTGAGCTTAAATCCAACCCCAGACACTTACTACCTGTGTGATCCTGGGTGAGTCATTTACCTGCCTCCTGACTCTGTTTCCCCAACTGTAAAATGGGGACAATTGTAGCACCTACTTCCCCGAGTTGTTGTAAGGATCAAATGAGGTAATATTTGCAAAGCACTTAGCATGGGTGCCTGAACATACCTTCCTTCCTCTTTGATTAATTCGCAATGCCACTAGAAAGGATAGGAAATGAATATGATCAGTTAATTTGTCTCCTTTTTACTGACTCTGCAAAAAGTGGGGGAAGGCTAAAAGCATTAGTAAAAATTGTGTTTGGGGAATTCTCTTTAGGTTCTCATATTCACGCCCTTATTGATCCCTAATAATAAAAAAGATCCAAGTAATAATAGAGTCTCTACTCATTTGGAGAGAGGGGTGGTGCTATAGAGCATGCAACTTGAGAGAAATATGCTGTTTGGTAACAAAAATCACAAACAAGACTCCAAAAAACTGGGGCAGCTAGGGCAACCAGGTAGTACCATAATGGATAGAACCCTGGGCCTGGAGTCAGGAAGACTTCATGAGTTTAAATCCAGCCTCAGACACTTACTAGCTGTGTGACCCTGGATGAGTCACTTAATGCTGTTTGCCTCAGTTTCCTCATCTGTCAAATGAGCTGAAGAAGGAAAGGACAAACCACTCCAGCATCTTTACCAAGAAAATCCCAAACAGGGTCATGGAGAGTTGGAGGTGACTGATTAACAATATCAAAAACTCAAAAATAAGATTCCTAAATTCTCTTCCACATCTGTCTCAGACTTCACAAAGTCTTTAAGCCCTCCTTTTCTGACCTGTGCAACAAGTATCAATATTCTGCCCCAACATTTCCTGGACCAGTGCCCCCGTCTTTTAATTATTTTTCCTCTATATAGCTCATTTCATACAGATTTGTTTGCATGTTGTCTTCCCCATTAGTTTGTAAGCTCCTTGAGGGCAGAAACTGTCTTTAGCCTCTTTTTGTATCCCTGGTGCTTAGCACAGTGCCTTATAAATGTTGATTGACTGACTGATTGACCAAGCACCATTTCATTACTGGTATGTCAGCTACATCAAGACAGGACTCACCCTAGGCCTAGCTCAATCTATCTGTATATGAATAGGGGCAGAGACCTAGACCAATCAGGGATAGATTCTGGGGATTCGGCTTCCAGTTGATTTCTATGGACAGTAATCATAAAGTTTACTTCTTGCTTTATATTTTTTTTAAAAGGAAAACATGAAAAAAAAATTAAAAAAAAGGAAAACATGTTTCTCCTCGCTACTACTAAACGACAAAGCTTTTTAAAAAATTAATCAATTTTCTCCCCTATTAAATATCTACCTCATTATGTCACTGAAGCAATTTTAATGTAGTGGCAAGAATTTAGAGGAGACGAGAAAGTGTCCTTTGGAGCTGGGGGACCCTAGGAGGATAATATCTCCGCCTCTACTGGAGGTCCTGCCTTCGCCAAGGCCTGCTAATCAATTTCTCAAACTTTCTCACAGAGGTTGAGCAGAAGCATAGGTTTGCAGGTGTGGCAGGCCACCCCCTAAGACAAAGGGATATGGGGGTACTTCAAGCCCCTTTTGTCCCACAGAACAGAGGGACCAGACTATCCCAGGGAAGGGGAAATGCTTTCCCAGATCTAGGAATTCTTGGCCAGGTCTGCTTCTCAGAATGGATTGTCCTAAAAGAGACCTATGGAGGGGACTGGGAAAACTCCAGACAGTTTCAGGAGGGGGAGTGTACCAGCCCCACAACACTAAATGGATTGGAGGCCTATGAGCTCCTGGAAACGCCTCTGTTTCTTTCCCCATGAACCTGTTCATCACCCAGAAGCTTTGCCCTTCAAGCTTTCTCTCAGATTAAAACAGCAGGTTGGGAGGATGGGAATGAACTTGGGCCCAGAGTTCTCTTGGAAAGAAGGACCACTGCCCATTCAGTTGCCTGTCGTGTATCCTGAAACCAACAGCCATGTGCTTATAAAAAGCCCACAATCCTAAAACATCTTTTTCCCCAAAGGCTACAACTCTATCTACCATCACCTGTCCATAACCAAGCTTCCTGGATGCCTGTTATGAAGACACAATTTATCTTGGCACATACTTATCAATTATAATTAGTTAAAAAACTCAGACTGTCAGAGCCCAGCAGAGATGCTCACCCAACATTTAATAATAGTTATTATAGCAAGTCACTAAATGGCTACTTCCTTGAAGGTGGAAGAAGAAGGACAATGGTGTGGGCAAGTTCCCCAGCACTGGCCTTGTGTTACTTAATGTCTATACCTCTCTCCATATGTTGGTGTCTTTCTTCTCTCTCCCCACCCCAACCCTTCAACTGAGGGTGTCTTTTGTGCCATTTATCCAAGGCATGGAATCATAAGATTGCAGTCCTAGAGTTAGAAGGGACCTTGAAGACCATCTAGTTCAGCACTTTCCTTTTTACAGCTGAGGAAACTGAAGCCCAGAGGAGTTTAGTGATTTGCCCAAGGCCACACAGTTAAGAAACAACCAAGCTAGTATTTGAGCTCTTGTGAACTTGTTTTTTCCATTACAGAATAGTTTGTGGTTTGTTTCCCAGGTACAAAAATTCCCTTGTACGGACCCATACGCCAACTTCTTCCATAACTTCCATGGTACCTGCTGTGGCCTAGCCTTTGAGGACTAGCCCAGAAGAAAAAAGACCCCAGAAAGAAGTATGGAAGATGGCAGCCGCTTTCTTGGCTTGATCCACCATATTGTTAGACTACCCACTCACCTGCTCAGAGGAAACAAAAGATGAAATCTAACTGTAAGCCAGAATTAGGACATTTCCCATCAAAACGTCTCAGCAAAGCTACTCTAGAACTCTCCCACCTTCCCAAGACCACAATTGTGAGGGATGGTGCAGAACAGTTATTGAAAATCCATAGTGTAGGAAACAAAGGTATGTTAACTGTTACCATGAGAACCTTCCTGGCTTACTTTCAGAGAGCTGGTGTTTACATTTTTTAACCCCAAAGTTGCCTTCCCAGAGTTTGGGTGTCTGGAACTAGCTTTGGAAATAGACTCACTGAAGTAAAGTTCCAACCCTCCTGTTTGTGTAGGAGGAGTAGCAGAAAAAAAGCCGAGATTACCTACATTAGATTTTATTTTTCTCAATTTGGAATTCAAAATCTCATTAAAAAGTGAATATTGAAAACTATCTTTACATGTAATTGGAAAAAATACTATTTACAAAAAAAAAATCAGTCTGCTCCTTGCCCTCAGCTCATAATCTAGTAAGGAATAGAAGATAAATTCATGAATTCATTCACTCCCTTAACAAGAAATGGATCTTAAGATGCATTTTAAAAGGCATTGGAAGAACAAGGGAGCAGGTCAGACAATATCTAGAGCAAGGGTTCCGACCATTTCTGTGTCATGGTTCCCTTCCCTTGGCAGTCTGGTGAAACCAAAGGACCCCTCCTCAGAATAATACCTTTAAATACATATAATAAAATGCATAAGTAAAAAAAAAAAAAAAAAAAGGATTTTATTTTTCTCCTCCAAATGAGGTAGAATGCTCTTTTAGTTAGGACTAATGACTTTGAGCTGTCAAAGGAAAAGGCCTGCCTTTTTAAACTTCCTTCCCTAAAATAAATATCTCTGCTGGCTTTGGCTCAGATAATAAGATGCTTTATGGCTATTCTAGGACATTGTCGTCGTCATCATCCTTGGACTGGCCCTGAAATCTTTTTCTTTAAAAAGTCTGGGTGGTTGTTTTTTTTCTTCTTTTCCATTTAAAAAAAGCCCCCCAAAATTCCATTTTGAGGAAGGCACTAACATTTTCCACATGTGCTGGCTACTGAGGGTGGAATTAACTTTCGGATTCAACCCATATGGATTGGCCAGTGATGACCTCTGGGATTGCAGAGAAAACAAGAAAGCACATTAATCCTGAGACTTGTGAGATGCTATAGTAACAGTCTTGTGGATTGGAAATTGGACTGAAATTCCGTACCATTAATGCTGAACCGCCAAAGTGAGGAAATTTGAAAAGACCCCCCTGGTCTTGTCCCTTCTTATGCTAAATACTTAAACTATACTTTTTATTATGTTAAATGCCTAGGCATACATTCATATTCAACAGCTACAAAAACAATGCTAAGCAAAAAGCTAAAACTTTCTTTCTTGGAAGAGATGTCTCCTTACTTGCAGCTAAGTGGCACAATGGATAGATTGCCAGGTCTGGAGTCAAGAAGACTTATCTTCCTGAGTTCAAATCGGACCTCAGACACTTAACTAGCTGTGTGACCCTAAGCAAGTCATTTAATCTTGTTGGCCTCAGTTTCCTTATCTGTAAAATGAGCTGAAGAAGAAAATGGCAAATCAATCCAGCATCTTTGCCAAGAAAATTCCAAATAGGGCCACAAAGAGCTGGACGTGACAAAATGACATGTCTTTATGCTTTGGCATTTACTGACCCTGTAATTAGAAGAACTTTAGTTCAAATCCAGCCTCAGATACTTACTAGCTATGTGACCCTGGGCAGGTCACTTAATTCTGATTGTTTCCAAAAGAAAACGAAAGATTTTAGTGTTCGCTTAGTATTCTCCATACTAAGCAATGTGCCAGGCATAGTTTTTGTTTAAGATCGGATGTGGGCTTTCATCAGTATCAGGAACTCTGGGTGGGAAAACTCTTTTCATCCATGAAGATCTTGACCTCATCTTCAATTTATAGCCCCAGAGAACTGCTTGAGTCACCAAGTGGTTTGTCTGGTTCACACAGACAGTGTGTCACAGGCCACACTTGAACTTCCTCACTCTGCCAGGCACAAAGCTGGCACTTGAATACTTATCTATTGATTGATAATAATTATCTGTTGATTAATAATAATTATTGTATGTTGATTGATAATGATTATCTATTGATTAGTAATAATTTCTGATAATTACACATTACTGTAAGGGTCCATAAGGAACTTTGATTGTTTTGTGGCAGTTGTTTTTACTATTTATATTGACAGAATCATTTTGCACATTGTCTACTTTGCGTCAGTTCATGTAACTCTTTCCATGCTTCTCTATATGTAACATGGCCATTAGATTTTTTTTTTTTTTTTTGGAGGAGGCAGGCAAGGCAATTGGGTTTAAGGTCACACAGCTAGTAAGTGTCAAGAGTCTGAGGTCACATTTGAACTCAGGTCCTCCTAACTTCAGGGCAAGTGCTCTATTCACTGTGCTACCTTGCTGACCCAAGATTTGGTGTGGTTTTTTTTTTTTCAAGAAAATCTTTCTGTGTAGAAAAAAAGTGACTGGCAAAATCAAGGACCCAAAATATCACAGAAGTCTGGGTGGTACTGGGATATGATTGCTTAAACCCTGAGATTACCAAGGCTGAATTCTGTTCATCTTTGCTGTGTGGCCTTCAGGAAAGCACATTGTTATTCTATTTCTCAGCTTCCCTCTATGTAAACTAATAAGCATACCTGACTTTTATATGGTGCTTTAAGATTCGTGAAGCATTTTATATTAACTCATTTTATTAAACTCAGAGCAGCCCTGCAATGTAGGTATGAAAGGCACAATCCTGCTCATTTTGTAGTTGAGGAAAGTAGGGCACAGGGGTATGAAGTGACTTATCCAAGGTCACACAGAACCAGAATCGAGATTTAAACTCAGACCTCTCCTGACATGGGAGTATTCTTTCCAGTTCTCTAGGTAGCTTCTATAACTACTGCTATCTATAATCACAGCTAACATTTATGTTATCCATATTCATGCATGAGAATTATTCTTTGCATCAGTAACCCTATGCAATGTGTTTTCCAGGTATAATTTCAAAAAGTCTCAAAGAACTTTGCTCAGAAAAGGCAATAAATAAATATTAGCTGACTTAGAAGTTGCTTCTCTTACTAGAATGTGAACTCCTTGAGGGCAGACACAGTTCCATTCTTATCTTTGTATTTCCAATACCTAGTATATAGGAGGCACTTAATAAAAGTTAATTGACTGAATAACTTACAGTAATAGAGGTGCTGGAGCAGGATCATACCAGTTCAAAAGAGCTGATCATTAAAATTTCAGTATGAGCATTTACACCTCAAAAATCAGCAAAGGCTATAAATTCGGGCTTGATTTACTGTTTTGTTGATTGTGTAGGCTTAAGAAAGCAATGGATAAAACATTAATGATGCAGATTAAATTTAAAAGTGTCTCACATACACTGTTTACCAGAGAGCCAGTCGTTAAATAGTTGCCAACAACCCCTAACTAGGCATTATTCTATTGTTGAACAGGGTGACTTAGAGGAGGCCTAGCCTGATTAGAGAGTCTCATTTTATAGGTGAGGCAACCACAGTTTGGAGAAATAAAAGTGCCAGATCCAGAACTAAAATCCAAGTGTCCTGATTCTGTGGAATTTCCACCACACCAGAGGAAGAACCTTCTCATCTTCAAACAGTGTGTCAAGTTTTAGAGGCCAGCATAGTGCCTGTCTCACAGTAAGCACTTCATGTTTTCAGCTATTCCTTGTCTCACTAGACTCCTCAATTAAAAGGGCTTTTTCAACTCTGGAGGCGGAAATGGGCCTTCCCTCCTTGTGAGAATTATAGTATTTCTTATTCTTTGAGGACTGATTGTGCTACTTCTGACTTAGGAAATACTTTAAAAACCCCAGATTCTCTAGGGAACAGGCTGCTAGGGCTTGCATTTTTTTTTTTTTCAAATATCACCACCAGAAAGTTCTGCATTTCTAGTAAGTTTCTCACTGATAGGAATTCATAACTTTGTCTTTTCAGGGACCTTTTAAAAAAAAAAATCAAGTGGCTCCAGGCCACAAGGACAAATTCTTCTCTAAGAATGTTCCACAGGGTCAGTTCCCCCACAAAAGACGGCTCTTGTCTGGCCAAGGAAAGACCTTGAAAAGAAGGAGGAAGCGGGAAAACACAGGTTTTAAGGTTGCTGGCTTTAGGGGAGGATAATTGATCTCGTACTGGTCAAAAAGTTATAACTGGAACCAGGAAACAAGAACCCAAACACAGGGGTTAACTTGTATAGTAGAAAGAACAATCAATGTACTTGAAGCCAGAAGATCCATGTTAAAATCTTGGCTATTCCACTATCCACCTGCCTGACTATTTTTCCTGTCTGAACATCAATTTCCCCATTTACGAGTTTTTGGGGGGAGGGATTTGGAGATAATTGGGGTTAAGTGACTCGCGCAGGATCACACAACTAGTAAGTGTCAGAGGTCATATTTGAACTCAGGTCCTTCAAGGATGGGGAACCTGTGGCCTCAAGGCCACATATGGGCCTCTACATCCTCAAGTACACCCCTTTCACTGAATCGAAACTTCACAGAACAAATCCCCTCAATAAAATGATTTGTTCTGTAAAACTTGGGCTCAGTCAAAAGGCTGCACCCAAGGACCTAGAAGTCACATGTGGCCTCACATAGTGTCCCCTCTGCAACCTAGCTCCCCCATCACCATCCATAAATTGAAGAGATTGGACTTAATATTTGTGTGTGTGATGGCCCAAGGGGCCACCTGGTGAAGCCTTTGGATCTTGTCTCAGAATAATGTTTTTAAATGTATAAAAGAAAAATACTTAGGGTTACAAAGAAAATCAATTATGTTAAAAATAAATATGTCATCATTTTTCCCATCCAAGTTCACTAATCCCATGAAATCTGTGATCTTCCAAGACTCTCTGAAGTAGACCAATCAGTCAATCAATCCACAAGCCCTGATTAAATGAGTAGTTTGTATCAGGCACTTGTGCATTGGAGGTACAAAGGTAAAAGAGTAACAGTCCCTGCCTTCAAGTTTACATTCTATGAAGGAGAGACAACGTGTGCATATGTAAGAATGTGCAAAATAGATATATTTATGTTATATACAATATATATATTATATATAAATATACAAAATAGATACATTTGTGGGGAGCTCTAATGTTTTGGGGCAAGAGGAAAGACCTTGGGTAGCAGGTAGCACTTGAGTAGCCTTAAAGGAGACCAAAAATTCTGAGAAGGGAAGATGAAGCACAAGTGCATTCTTAGGCATGAGGGATGGTTATGTAACTGCACAGAGATGAAAATGGAGTATTTTAGACAAGGAACAGTGAGAAGGCCAGCTGGACTGGCCTGTAGGGAAAGGGAAAGGGAATAAGTTATAGGTCAGGTTGTAAAAGGCTTTAAATGTTGAAGAAAGGAGTTTATAGTTGGTTTTAGAAGCAGTTGGGACTACTGGAGTTTACCCTTTCAGGTCTAAATAAATCCAGACCTGTGAATAAAAAGGATAAGACCAGACGAAATAAATAAATTTATAGAGATTGGAGGTTTGCCCCCAGGTCGTTCCACATGAAGCAGGTGCTCCCTCTCATCCTTCTCCTTCTGCCCTGACACCCTCAAGGGCTCCCAATGAAAACATCTCTGCCATCTGCTCTTAGTTCTTATTAGCAACAGAATGTTAATTGAATGTGAATTAAACCTTTTTAGGAAGACAGAATTAGAAGAGGGGAAAGGATGCTAACAGAAGCAAAAACACATTGGAGTAATCAGCCCTGAACTGCTCTCATTAACCTCCTTTCCCCAGAGCAAAGTTGGCAGTCCCAGGTGTCTCCAGCTGTTTGGAGCAAAGCCTAGCCAGGGAAGCACAAATCATAGACTTTCTACAAGGTCCTCCTTGTTAGCTCCACAGGGTGGTACGCCCACGGATGTCAGTGGGGGCAGAGGCACTTCTCAGAAAAAGATGTTCAAGTTAGTCTTGCATTTCTAGCGCCCTTAGATTAATCCCAATGAGTCTATTCAGCTGCCTTGTTGCTGGAGTTATCCTTAAAGTGGAGACTTTCTCAGCTTGTATCCTGAGTATAGCTATAGAGGGTTCTTACTGAGTCTTTTATGTGGGGACCATTACGTATGGGCTGGCCCATACGGAAGGCTGGGAGTGGAGGGGCAGGATTTAGAATTTCTTCTGTGGCTTGATTTGTACATTCTTTATGACTCTCAGTATACTCAGATATTTCCATTAAAAAATTTATTATTTCCAGTTTCTAAATCTATATTTTAAATACTCAGTAACTATACATCTGTCTATTTTTAAATTCTAATCGAGTAAGACAATCTGTGGCCTATGAGATTAAGTTGACTTACATAATTATATCTTCTGTTTATTTATGCTTTAAGGTTTTACAACCCTTTGCTATTCAATTCAATTGAAAAAATATTTATTAAGCACCGTTCTGTGCAAGGAACTAGCAAAGCTCTGAAATAAAAAGTCGCAAATGGAATAATCTCTGCTATCAAGGGATTTATATGTTTTGGGGGGAGAATGGTGAAAGGGACAGAAAAAAAATGAACATTTGTGTAAGAAAAGCTGATCAAATTCAGCTTGAGAAGAAATACAGTCCTGCAGAACTCAGGGCTTCTTAAACTTTTTCCACCCCAACCCCTTTTTCCATTTTGCAGGTGCCTCGGTATTGTGTGGCCTGAGAGCATGCACAGTGCAAAGTGTGCTTGCTTTCTGTTCAGGACCAAGGCTGCAGTGAAGTTGTGGGTTGCAACATGGGCAAGGTTGCCAGAAGCACCTTGCTTGATTTTTAATGAGTTTTTGGTTGTGCATTCAGAAACCTTTTACCGTTGCCAAATTTTTCACGACCCCATATGGGGTCACAACCCACAGTTTAAGAAGCGCTGTGTATGTAGGTGACGTTGACGAGTCTGAAGAAAAGCTAAAACATTGGCCTTAAATGAGTGAACTGAGAGGACCTGTTTAAAGGCAGAGAAATGATGATGGCTGCAGGGCACTGTGGTCCAGCATCTCATTTGTCTGTGAATGTTTCCAGAGTTTTAAGGGTTGTAACTGAGAAATAGTAAATCAAATGACTTTTGGGAGGCTGCAGGGATTATTAGGGGAGAATGGAGGGTCATACCTAACATAAAGGTGGAATCGTTGAGATTCACATCCTAAGCTAAAGAAAGATCAATGCTTATAAGGAAGTGATACTGGAGGTGTTTGATGCTAGAGGAGGAAGCCAGTTAAAACAAGAGGACAAAATTGAGTGCAAATAGAGTTGGGGGCAGAAGGCAGAGGAGGAGGCAATGAGCTAAATCATCCAAGAGTCTGATGGGCTCTGCAGCTACTAGAAATTCATAAATTCTACTGATATTTTAAGAGCCATTTGGGCTTATTGTTCTCTAACACCACCTACAGCCTGAGAGAGGAAACCTCTAAGGGTCATAACTCTCTACTGTCCTCTCTGGTTAAAAATTCCTTAGAGTTCCAGAGCAAATTTAAGGAGTTTGACGGTTAAGGGAACTGCTTGTCACTAAATGATATCACTTTCTCAGCACCTTATCAAAGGTGGCTATGTGCTAAAAGAGTATATTACTGATTCAGTGGCCCCCAAATAACAGGAAAAAAACTGCCTGGCAGGAAAACTGGGAGGAACAATCAGAGCAGATAGCAAGGATGATACATGGCACAGATTATTTGCTAATGAGACCACAAGTTTTAAAGCCTAACATCCAAAATAATGGGTTGCTTCAGGTACATGAGTTTCTCTATTGATGCACCTCTCTAATAGATTTCTCCAAGTGTGTAATTATCTGTCTATAAGAAGGATTTTGTTGTCCTTTTTATATTTATTTATTTTGCTTTTGCAATTGGGGTTAAGAGACTTGCTCAAGGTCATACCGCTAGTAAGTGTTAAATGTCTGAGGCTGGATTTGAACTCAGGTCCTCCTGACTCCAAGGCTGGTGCTCTATTCACTGTGCCACATAGTCACCCCCTTGTTATCCTTTCTAGAATTTAGTTTCTCAGGATCCATGGCCATGGCAATGTCTGGTTTCCAGGTGTTGGATAATAACTCCCAGAGTAGCCCCACGGATCTTAGAGAGTAATTCCTAGAATTATAGTGATAGACAGTCCTACTGAGATATAGGGGTGATATAACATGATATTTACTACACTTGAGCAGAATGATGATATTGCTAAAGTTAACCTGTGAGCTTAATGTTGGCAAGATGCCTTCCTTATCTGTTGCCCTATAAAGCAAGTGGTCAGTGAGTGGGGAAGCCATAGGAGAATTCATTTGGGATTTGAGTAATGCATAGAGGAATGCATGTACCTGCCTCAACTGGCCCCTGTTGAGGCTTGAGAGGATTTAGGGGAGTGCACAAGCTGTGCCTGTCAACTACCCTGTCTAGGGGTAGTTGCCCCTACTTCATGCCAGCAAGAAGTTGGCATGTTAGGCAATGCTATAGGAGCTGGTTGTCCCATTATCAGCAACTCCCTCTTGAGAAGACTAGACTAGAATAAAGTAGGCTTATTAACCCTTCCAAAGCTGTCTTCCTGTCCTTCCTATCTGACCAGATTAAGAGTGAACACGCTAGAGGCTAGAGTCCAAAAACTCCTGTGCCTCCCATGTGTTATTTGTGAAACACCACCATTTCCCATCAACACTGTGAATTGTGAGAGAATATAACCAAGTTTTATGAGTGGACTATTATATTTTGATTACTCCTTCTCTTGTCTTCTATTGAATAAACACTAAGGTCATACCTATATTTGCCTTATTGTTAAGTAAATATTCTATGTCTGAATCAATGGTGTCAGAGTGACTAATTCTATGTAAGTGAAAAGCACTGTAGTAAAGGCTCATGAGCTACAGAGGTGAATGTTGTTCATTTGTTCAGTCATGTCCAACTCTTCATGACTCCTTTGATCATAGTACTCTGGGCCCTTCTGTCCTCTACTATCTCCTGAAGTCTCTCCAAGCTCATGTCCATTGCTTCCATGACACTATCTATCCATCTCATCCTCTGCCATCCCCTTTTCCTTTTGCCTTGAATCTTCCCCAATATTTGCCAATGTCTTTGTCAATGAGTCCCATCTTCTCATAATGTATCCAAAGTACTTAAGCTCCAGCTTTGGTATTTAATATTGCAGTGAATAGTCTGAATTAATTTCTTTAACAATTGACTGATTTGAGCTCCTTGTTCTCCAAGGGACTCTCAGAAGTCTTCTCCAGCATCACAATTAGAAAATGTCTCTAGTTTCTTTACTCCTTTGAAAACCAGCCTGCATTTCTGATAATTCTCAGTTCACATACTGCTGAAGCCTAGCTTGCAGAATTTTAAACATAACTTTGCTGGTGTGTGACATAAGCACAATTTGTTCAGTAATTTGAACATTTGTTGTCATTGCCCTTCTTTAGGATTGGGAGGTAAACTGATCTTTTCCAACCTAGGGGCCACTGTTGAGTTTTCCAAATTTGCTGGCATATTAAGTGCAACACTTTAAGAGTATCATCTTTTAAGCTTTTAAATAGCTCAGCTGGAATTCTATTACCTCCACTAACCTTACTGTTAGCAATGTTTCCTAAGGCTTGACTTCATTCTTCAGGATGTTTGGCTCTAGATCAGTAGACATATCATTGTGGTATCAGTGATGTTAAGATCCTTCTTGTATAATTCCTCTGTGTATTCTTGCCAACTCTTCTTAATCTCTTAGACTTCTGCTAAGTCCCTACCATTTTTATCTCTTATCATGCCCATGTTTTACATTAAAATATTCCCTTGATATCTCTAATTTTCTTAGAGATCTCCTCTTTGCCATTCTCTTGTTTTCTTCCATTTCTTTGCATTGCTCATTTAAGCAAACTTATATTTTCTTGCTATTGTCTGGAATTCTGCATTCAGTTTAGTATATCTTTCCCTTTCTCCTTTACTTTTTGCTTTCTTTTTTTCCTCAGCTATTTGTAAAGTCTTACCACACAACCATTTTGCTTTTTTACTCTTCTTTATCTTTGGGATATTTTTTTGGTGCTGCTTCCTGTATATTATTGCAAACCTCTGTCCACAGTTTTTCAGGTCCTCCATCTACTACATCTAATCTCTTAAATGTTTTCATCATCTCCACTTCATATTCATGAGGGATGTTATTTATGTCATAGCTATATGGTCTGATGGTTTTCCCATTTTTCTTCAATTTAAGTCTAAATTTTACTAAGAAGCCCATGATATGAACCATAGTCAGTTCCAGGTCTTATTTTAACTAACTGTATAGAGTTTTAGTTGTAAAGTATATAATTAATCTGATTTCAATATTAACCATCTGGTGATTTCCACATATAGTCTTTTGGGTTGTTGGAAAAGAGTGTTTTCTGTGACCAGCGAGTTACCTTGACAAACCTCCATTAGTCTCTGCCCTGCTTAATTCTGTACTCCTAGCATAATTACCTGGAAAGGCTTCTACAAATTGATGCTAAGTGAGAAGAGCAGAACCAGGAAAAATTTGTACACAATCACAGACACATTGTATGTG
>CM053592.1:47492133-47505075 GCA_028646515.1 Pseudochirops corinnae
AAGTGGACTCTCCTCAACAATGCACAGCTAAAAGACAACTCTACAAGTCTCAGGATGGAAGGAGATATCTACATTCAGAGAAAGATCTAGAAAGACTAGAGTTTAAATGGAGACTGAAGCATATGCTATCATTCTTTTTCATGTTTGGTTTTGCTTCTTTTTTCCCAGTGATCACTCATTGGTTACAACCCTTTTATACAACCAGACTATTGTACAATGTGAAAGTATTTGCAGATCCCATACATGATTGCACGCCACCATGGTGGGGGGGGAGGGGAGAAGGGAGGGAAGAAAATCTGAAACTCAACGGATTGTGGAACTGAATCTTGTAAACTAAAAGTAAATTAAAAAAAAAAAGAAAAAAAATTCTGTACTCCTAGGCCAAACCTCCCTGTTATTCCAATCATCTTTTGATTTCCTATTTTAGCATTCTAATCCTCTATGATGAACATGACATCTTTTTTTGGTGGTATTTCTAGAAGATGTTGTAAGTCTTCATAGAACCGAGCAACTTTGGCCCCTTCAGCATCAATGTCTGGAGCATAGATTTGTACTACTGTGATGCCAAATGATTTGGATACCTTGGACTAGAATAGCTATCACACTGTCATTTTTGAGATTGTGTCCCAGTACTGCTTTTTTCACTCATTTATTGACTACTTCATTTCTTCTAAGGAATTCTTGCCCACAGTAGTATATGTAATGATCACCTGTATTAAATCCACCCATTCCCATCCATTTAAGTTCATTGACACCTAAAATGTCAATGTTTAATCTGTCCATCTCCTGTTTGATCACATCCAGCTTACCTTAGCTCATATACCTTACATTCCAGGTTCCTATGCAATATTGATTTTTACAGTATCAGACT
The DNA here is from genome assembly GCA_028646515.1 of Pseudochirops corinnae. Taxonomy (NCBI): domain Eukaryota; kingdom Metazoa; phylum Chordata; class Mammalia; order Diprotodontia; family Pseudocheiridae; genus Pseudochirops; species Pseudochirops corinnae. The sequence continues at coordinate 47,493,005 of CM053592.1, forward strand.
CCTTTCATCACCAGACACACATCTACAGCTGAATTTTCTTTCGGCTTTGGTCCAGCTGCTCCATTCTTTCTGTATCTCCTTGAAGATGTTCTCTCCTCTTCCCCAGTAATGTTTTGGATGCCTTCTGATTTGAGGGGCTTACCTTCCAGCATCACAACTTCTATCATTTTCATACTGTATGTGGGGTTTTCTTAGCAAAGATACTGGAATGGTTTGCCATTTCCTTCTCCAGTGTATCACCTTTTGTCTGAACTCTCCACTATGTCCACATTGGGTAACCCTGCATGGCGTAGCTCATGGTTCCATTAAGCTATGCAAGCCCCTCCTACACAGCAAGGTCATGATTCAGGAGGGGATAGTGGTGAATAGTAGAATTGTATTCCCATCCCCCTCCCACAAACTAGAGGATAATCCCTAAGATCCTAGGAAAGAGTTTGAGTTATACTCCAGGTGTGGCCTTTTATCCACCCACAAGAGTAGTATAGCCCACTAATCTGAGGGCCAACATGGCAACTTCACCCTCTCTCTTCCTTTGAACTGCCATCCTGTCAGAGGTGGTATCTGAGTTGTACTTTCAAAAAAAGCTAAGGATTCTATGAGTCTGAAGTGAGGAGGAAGAGTATACATATACATATATACACTCACAAATACACACACACACATGCATGTACACACACATAAACACACATACACACATAAAGCTGATAAGTCAGTTTGCTTGGGAAATAAAGCAAAAAGGGGAGTAAAATAAGAAATGATTAGAAAGACAAATGGAAGCAAGATTCTGGATATCTCTAATTACCAGGTTGAGGATTTTGTATTTAACATCAGAGGTAATAAGGAGCCACTGAAGTTTTTTTTAAGTATTAGCATGTCATGATCAGTTCTTTTTTTAAGAATATCAGTTTGGAGGCTCATGATGGAAAATACTATCCACATCCAGAAAAAAGAACTATAGAGTCTGAATGCATATTGAAGCGTACTATCTGCTCTTTTTTTGTTTGCTTCTTTCCCATGGTTCCTCCTACTTTTTTATAACATGACTAATATGAAAACGTTTAATATGAATGTAGATGTAGGGCCTTGTAATGTTAATGGAATGGGAAAACCTTTCCCACCCATTAATAGGCCTATGTGACCTTCTTTGAGCTCAGGCCCAGCTGACTGCTGTGATAGAGCCTGAGTCACACAGAGCTTGAGTAACATGGAGCACATGGTGGGAGGAGCTTGCCAAATGGGTGGAGCAGGAAGGGTGGAGAAGGAAGAGAGAATATTGAAGCACAGCAGCTAGTGTGAGTGAAAGAGGGAGGAATTTTGCCTAGGGGAGCTTGTTTGTGGGGAGGCCTAACAAAGGGAAGGCACTCCCTGGATTGGTGATGTGTATAAACTTCTTTGTCACCATGGTGGAATTGGCTTTCTGGTATCTGAATAAATATTTTGCTTTTGCCTTTGAGGAAGAGAGCTATTTATATTTGGCAAATTTACCCTGGAAATACGCATGCATATTCATAGCAGCTGCTTATGGGTATCACAAGGGTGATAATAAGCCTATATCAGATTGCTCACCATCTTGGAAAGGGAGAGAAAATTTAGAACTCAAAAATCTTAATTGAATGTTGAAAACTAAAAATGAATAAATAAATTATTATTTTTTAAAAAAGAATATCAACTTGGCAGCTATGGAGAAGGTGGAGTGGAGAGAGAAGGAAGAGACTACAATCACAGAGACAAATTAGGAGGCTGTTACATTACAGCAGTAAAAGGGGCATCTAGGTGGCACAGTGGATAATACACCAGGCTTGGAGTCAGGAAGACTCATCTTCCTAAGTTCAAATCTGGCTTCAGATACTGTGTGTCTCTGAGCAAATCATTTAACTCTGTTTGCCTTAGTTTTCTCATTTGTAAAATGAATTGAAGAAGGAAATGGCAATCCACTGCAGTATCTTTGCCAAGAGTCAGACATAACTGAAAAACGATTGAACAACAAAAAATACAATAATCTAAGCAAGAAGTGAAGAGATCTGACCTAGGATAGTGTGAGTAGAGAGAAGGGGAAAAATGCAAGTGTGGCTCTACAATGGACTGTGTTATAAAGCGAATAGCCCAGCCAACGTCAAAGATGTTTACCACCAGAAGTTTGGTCAGAATGGTGATATATTTTAGCCACAACAACCCATGAAGATCATACAATAAGTGGTAGAGTGAATGCTCCCACCAGTGAAATCACACAGACATCTACAAGCAATTAAATAATGAATATGTGCCAGCACTGTGCTAATCACTGGGGATACCAAAAAATGGCCAACCCCCTCCCCCCGAAAAACCAAAATCCAGTCCCTGCCCTCATGAAGCTTATAGTCTAATGAGTACCGAATTTAAACTATTAAAGTATCATAGAGTGGAGCCATAGAACATTAAAGATGGGAGGGATTTTAACAGCCATCTATCCAGTCTAGAACTCTTCTTTGACATGTGGTTCCATTTAAATGGAAAGGGGACTACCTTATGTTGCCTTTCAGGAGATAAATCAGCCAAGACATATTACTTCTCCTGTAACATTATTTCAGGAAAGCTCCAGCCACAGTTCACTTCATTCCTTTCTCTCCGGCCATCTCCTCCACAATTTCTAAGAACCAACAATCCCATGAACATATGGCTTACCCTTTCCTTCTTCCCACTCACTTTAGTTCTGGGATTAGAATGCTCCAACCAACTATGCCATCTTACTGGAATGGGCTATGTCATTTGATACCCATTCACTCCCCCTTTTACTTTCCAGTCTAAAATCCCCTTCCCTGCATAACACTCCTCTAAGTGTATTTCCCCTCTATTAAAACATAAGTTTCTTGAGCTCAGGAACTATCTTTGCTTTTATATTTGTAGCCTGCAGGTTTGGCATATTTCTTTGCACATAAGCCCTTAAAAAATTCCTTCATTCATATTATGTCAGTTAGGCATAGGGAGGCTCACAGATCCTTAACCATTTTGTGTGCCATAGACTCCTTCTTGGAATAATGTTTTTAAATATATAAAATAAAGCACATAGGATTACAAAGGAAATCAATTATGTCAAAATGTAATTATAACGTATACCATATATGTAAGCTGATAGAAGTATCTTGTTCAAGGCTTTTAGGTCCTGTCAAGAATGTTGATTACAAAGTAGAATTAAAATTTTTCCTTATGCTTTTCCATGCAGATTGAATTGAGTTTATGAGAGCTGGGATTCCACAAAAATGAATGGAACAGAGTTTGTAATTATGCCAAATTTCTAGCACTCCTTAAGCATTTGACACAGCAAGTGGGTAGAGAATTCTCTGCCATTTCCCAATTTTGTGGTCTGTAAAGGCAAACCTTTAACTAGGTCATTAATTCATCTTGGGGCTCCTGGGTGTTGAATTCAACAGTTAATGGAGCCAGAGTATTTGGTTGAGCTGTTTGACAGAATCTGCCAATCCATTCCCAGTTTTGGTTGGGAGAGTCCAACGTTGTATGCCTTGGCTCTGGGAGCTCTGAGCAGGCTGCTGGGGAGAGAGCAAAACCCTCCTCACAATCTCTTTAGCCCTTTGCTCCCTCTCCCTCTGCTACATTTCAGCTTTTGGGATTTCTGGTGATAGCTGGACTGAAAGCAAGTCAAGGAGAAACAAAAGAATGGAAAACTTGCTAATGCAGGAAATGGAAAACTTTTAATAGCCAGCCAGCACTAAGTCCCCTCTGTTCTCTCTGCACAGATTTTAAACTCTGGGTCATTTTGCTTATGAAGAGAGCAATTTGCTAATTGAGTAGAAGATCCCTAGGGGCCCTTGTGGTGCTGGAGGAGACATAAGATCACAGATTTAGAACCAGAAGGGTCATATCCTCCATTTTCCAGCTGAGGAAACTAAATTTTCCCCAGAGAAACCCAAGAGCGATTTGAACCCTGTTCATTTGGCCCCTGATCTAGAGATTCTCTCTCCCCTGCACCTCACAACTTCAGTGTCGCTGGATGCCTGGGAACTCCAAGATTGTCTTCCCCCAGAAAAGCTGTCCACTCTTGCCCCCTTTCAGGTTTTAAGTCACCACCACTTCTCACTTACATGTGTCTGGACACCCTAGAACCCCAGAGAGAAAAGCCCCCACGGTTTCTTTTGCATTGTCTCTTCTAACTTTTAGGTATTTAAAGGGAATTTACTATGGAGTAAATAAAGCTAATGTGGGCTGGGGAAAGAGCAATTGATGGAAAGGTCAATATTCAGTTAACTGAGGTTCTGAGGACTTTGCCCACATTCCTTATCTCTCTTCTGTCAAATTCTTCTTGCTCTGATCCTTGATTTTAATTCACATCTAGTGTCATTGCCATGGGAATCATATTACCAAAGCTAGTTTTTTCAGCCATCTGCAATTAGCTTCAATTCAACAAACATCTATTTATTGCATGTTGTTATAGGACAAAAACAAATGTTCATTGGATTGGAGTTGATTCCAGATGAGTGCAAAGGTTAATTCTAGTATATAAAATACCACCACCACCACCAATAATCAGCATTTACATAGGTTTGAAGAATTGCAAAATGCTTTACATTATCTGATTTGATCATCATAACAACACAGGGGGTAGATTCTATTATTAGCCTCATTTTACAGATGGGAAAACTGAGGCAAAGAAAGACTAGGGGACTTGCCCAAGGTCACACAACTAGGAAGTGTTTGAGGTAGGATTCAAACTTGCTCGATTACCTGTGCTCAAGGTGCTCAGACTCTACTGGGAGGAGACATACATGTGGACAAAGAAATGCAGGATATATACAAAGTCATTTTATGATGGAGAGTGGAAAACACTAAGAATATGCCAGGCATTGGGAACAGGTCAATACTTCAGGGATGTATGATTTTGTCATTGTTCAAACTCTTTGAATCCTAGATATGGGGGAATACTCCCCACTCCAGTTATTGTTTTCAAGAGTTGTTGGAAGCTCAGAAAGTTTGTGACTTGCTCACCATCTCGCTGCTAGTGTAAGAGGCAAGATATGAACTTAGACTGAAGGTGCTTCTCATGGTAGGGAGGTGTGAAATAATGATAAAAACAAAAACAGTCCTCAAGAAGTTTACATTATAGTGAAGGACATAAGATGTATATAAGTAGCACCTCAGCATCCCTTTCTCTCAGAAAAGTATACTTTAGGACCCTATTAATTCACAGTCTCCCATTAATGTATTTACTGTTTCCGGTCATTTAGAGGGGCTATTATTCTATCTGTCTGTCTGTCTGTCCTCCCTCTCCCCCTCCTTCCCTCCCTCCCTTTCTCCCTCTGTCTGTCCTTTCCTTTCCCTCCCTCCTTCCTTCCCTCTCCTCTCTCTGTGTCTCTTTCTCTTCTTCCCTCCCTCTTCTCCTCCCTCCTCCTCCTTCCCTACCCCTCCTGTCCCTTCCTCCCCTTCCTCCTCCTCCTCCTCCTCTTCCTCCTTCTTCCTCTCTCTCTCTCTCTCTCTCTCTCTCTCTCTCTCTCTCTCTCTCTCCCCGCTCTGTCTCTCTCCCCTTCCTTCCCTCTCTCCTTCTCTCTCTGTCTCTCTTTCTCTTCTTCCCTTCCTCTCCTCCTCCTCTCTCCTCCTCCTTCTTCCCTACCTCCCCTCCCCTTCCTCCTCCTCCTCCTCCTTCTTCTTTCCCGTCCCCCCCCCCCTTCTGTCTCAATTACCTCAACCTGCCATTCCTACTGGAAGATCTGGAGTTTCTAGACATAGGCCACCACCATGCAGCAATGACAGATTCTTATATGGTAACTACTGTGGGAGGGATACACTTCCATTAGTCACCGCTGTAGCTCCTCAGCCCATGTTGGCATATTTCCCCATTTATACAAAATCAGTCACCATGACACCTTTAGCTCTTAAACATAAAATATTCACTTAATTATAAGATAAAAGTCATAACACCATAGTTATTCAATACAAAACAACAACACTAATAATGAAAACATCATAAACTTGGGTCATACCCTCTCATTGAAACATTAATCTCTTCAGAGGAGAATATGTACACACAGAAACCTAGCAGGAAGAAACATGAGGGAGGAAGACTTATACACTCAGGGTGACTCATAACTCTGGTTTTCAGGCTGTGATGCTCTTGGTACTTTGCTGAACAATCATCATGGATGCACCAAGCTCTTCTGAGGTAACTGCTCCCCTTCTGGTCCTCTCTGCACTTGTACTCTCAAACTGAAGAAGCAGTGACAAGTTCCTTTAACTCACAATCACCTTTCAAAGAGGACTGAGAAAATTCGATGCTATCACAGAAACCAGCATTTGCCTTAAACCAGGGAAGGCTCTTGGGATAATGCAGAGAAATCTAGCCAGCCTCTCACTCAATAGAATTATATAAATTATCAAGTCAGTTCTCATGGCAATGTTTTATTAAAACACAGTTCACAGCAAAACTCCCCTTATACATGTATTCCACACTCTCCCACAAATACATGTGCCTTCAGCGGAGACCAAGAGTGTATATAGGGATTACTAGTAAGGTGCTTCCATGTGGGGAAATATGAGGGGATCCCTGGCGTCTTCCGGCGATGTTATCAAGTTGGTCTCCCTAGGTCTTTTTGTTGCTGGGCATGTTGTCTCTGCTTAACACATTATGCCACTGGGCTCCCCAGGTATAATCCTCTGTTCCAGTCATGCTTGTAGCCTGGGATGGCATGTTGAGCTGCTAATCCCTGCTGGGTACATCATCTATACAATGACACTGACCTTTTTGTTCTTCCTTGAACAAGACCTCCAACTCCCCAGCTCCAGGCATTTTCATTAGCTGTCTCCCATGCATGACATGCTTTCCTTCTTACCAGATACAATCCCGCCTTTGGCAAAAAGCCCTCACAGATCCCCCTTAATTCTAATGTCTTCTCTCTATTAATTATCTCTGATTTATCCTATATGTAGTTTGTATATGTATTGTCATTATTGTTCAGTCATGTCTGATTCTTGGTGACTCCTTTTGGGGTTTTCTTCTCAGAGATACTGGAGTGGTTTGCCATGTCCCTCTCCAGCCCAATTTACAGATGAAGAAACTGAGACAAACAGGATTAGGTGATTTGATGCTCTGTTTGTACATAGTTATTTGCATATTGTCTCCCTCATCAGACTGTGAGCCCCCCAACAGCAGAAATTATCTTTGTTTCTGAAGCACTTAGCCTTGGTACACAGTAGGAGCCTAATCTCTCCATTGGTCCCCGATGGCTTTGATTCAATGTTGCTCTGGTAGTGCTGGGCAGTAATCTCTGTCCAGTTTGTCTCCCCTTCAGGACCACCCAAGCAATCAATTCCTACTTCAGTACTGGCTAGAACTCTCCCTGGTTCACAGTTCTTTTGTCACTCCTACTACGAAAGCCTGGCAGAGCTGAGGTGTTTTCTTTTAATCTCCTTGGTCTGAGTAAGGGTTCAAACCTAGAATGACAAATACTACCTGAGATATAACCAATATTTTCTAGATTAACTCGCAGATGATTTGAACCAACCCTAAAGGTAAACTTAGGAGGCTTGGTCCTAGTTTCCTTCCTAGGATCTTTATCATACGGAACTGTGAGCAGTAAAGCTTGATTGCTTTAATGCTTTTGGCTGGGCAAAAACTTCAGCCTCCCTTCACATAAATAAGAAAAAGATAATTTAAGAAAGGTGAGGATGCTAGCCATCGGAGATTCCCAAATACTTGCTGAAGCAGCTGGTAACTGAGCTTGAGTCCTGAAATAAGGAAAGGATTCCAAGAGGCAGAAGTATGTCCTCCAGGAATAGGGGACAGACAGGCTACCAAGGACCAGATGTGAGCAAAGGAAGGCCAGGTTCAGGGAACAATCAGGCAGCCAGTTTGATGAGAATTTGGAGTGGATGAAGACTAACACAGTAGAAGTCTTACTGTCAATCCTCCCAGAATCTCCATTTTGAGAGTGTGCCCAGGCCAATCATGGCTGCAATCTTGACTCTCCAGATACCTCCCCCTTCCCCTCCCCCTCCCCCACTCCATTTTACTACTCCTTACCCCTCTACACTCACTTTTAAGCTTTCTTTTACATGTGGTCTGTGTGGTTGAAAAGTAAGCCCCTTGAGGGCAGGAACTATCTTTCTTTTTGCTTGTATTTTTATTCCCAGAGCTTGCTTGGCACAGTGCCCCACAAATCCTAAGCCCTTAATAAATGTTTGTTGACTCGGAAATGTAGGCTACAACCACAATGTGAAGAATTTTAAATGTTAAGCTTAGGAATCTATATTTATCCTAGAGGCAGTACAGAGTCAGTGAAGACTCTTGAGAAGGGAGTGACATGGTCAGCTGTGCTATGGAAGATAATTTTTTTTGTTCTAATATTTCTTTTTTTTTTTTGTAAATTTATTTGCTTTTAGTTTACAACACTCAACTCCACAAGTTCTTGGGTTCCAAGTTTTCTCCCCCTCCCTCTTCCTCCTCCTCCCCTCCCCCCTTCATGGCAGCAGGCAATCCTATATAGGCTCCACACATACCTTAGGAAGATAATTTTAGCACCTGGGTGGAGGATATCTTGGAGAGAGAATGGATAGGAAATAGAGAGACCAATGAGGACGCTATGACAATTGTTTAACTTCTCCTGTCTCTCTGCTCAGTCATGTTGGGACACTGCATTCTCAACATACTGACCAAAGCAGCTCATGGTCATCCTGAATTACCAATTCTGCTTGGGCCTCCTTCCTCTAGAGGTAAATTCTGAAAACTATATGATGTTACTATAAAACACAAAATTCTGGGTATTTCATTTGGGGATACCCTGTCTCAGATAAAGGAGTCCCAGAATAGCTCTAGATTCACTGTGGGAACTACATCCACTCCAAATCATAGCTCACAACCTCTGCCAATGCTTTGAGCTTTTTATTTGTTTGTTTTTAACTCCTAGTCAGTCAGAAGACACAATTTGTTGAAAACAAAGGCATTTAATGAAGTAGCCTAATGAGAAAAGTTATAGTAGAATTATCCTTCCCTAAAACTCAGGCACCCTTCCCTTTGTCTACACAAACCCATCTGTGGAAAGAGTGGGCATACATGACCTCAAAGGGCATATGCGTGAGAAAAAGTTCAGCCTGGACCCATATGTGGAGAGCTTGATGAATATCTTTTATGCTGGAGGACCACTGATGTCATGCTGCTCTTAGTAGGTCTGTTCTCTGTTGGATGGGGTGAATTTCTTCCTGCTTCCAGCCCTTGGGCTCAGCACTTCAGGGTCATACATTAGCCATCTCAGTTCTAATCAGCTAGGTTATAGTGGGTAGAACCTCTCTCTGATATGGGCAAGTAGACAGTTCTTTAATCATAATAACTACCAAAACCAGATAACAAAAGCAAGATTGTGTGATTCCTGGCTAAATTTAATTCTTTTCTTTTTGATCTCCAAGGCTGTTCAAGAAATTGAAGGCCTCTGTTACCAAAAAAAAAAAAAAAAAAAAAAAAAAAAAAAGGGATATAATTTAGGTTTAGATATTTTCATGTTGCTCTCTAGTGTATCATACAAATCATTTTGAGTCAGAATAAAAAGTAAGATAAGGAGATAGTCATTGTTCTTAATCCAACTACTCCACATTCTCACTTTTATTTTGTTAATTTTTTTAACTGAAAGTGGGTCTGATGCAGTTTTAGGGGTTCAGGGACCCCTCAAAGACTGTATTACAGGAGAGGGTTGTCTGGAATGAATTCACAGACTTAAGCATTCTTTAAGTCAAGGCGACAAAGGCTTATTGAAACATCAATATGGTGGGCAGAGCTCCCTAAGGAACTTGATACTTAACAGGAATGATGCTAAAGCTTATATAGGAAAAGTAGTGGATTATCTGGTAGATGTGCTAATTAAGTGATAATGTACAACCTTGGTCATAAGCATCATTCACTACTGGAAACCAGGGGAAGAGGTTTCTAAGAGGTGAGTTTTTGGTTTGTGGTAAGATAGCTTTGAGAGTTGATGTCTATAGGTTGACCTCTGGATTGTATATGATAACTCTGGGAATCAATGCATGATAATTATGTGATTACAAGTTATACTTGTTTTAACAAGAGAATTTCTTCAGAGGTCAGCTTATTCTTATGATGGGGAAAGGTAGTTTGTCTTGTTGGGGCCCACTCATGAGTTATTGCTAGGCATAGTGTCCTTGGACTGGGGAGAAAACTGTCCGGCACAGTGTTTTGAAGCTAGGGAGAAAAGTGATCTTGGAATTGGTGTCCAAGCATAAACACCCAAGCACCTCATCAGGCCTTTTGAATTTTATATACAAATTAGTATAGGTAAATGACAGGAATTTTAGTTGAATAGCTCAAATACTTGTCTAGAGTCTGGTAAAAGGAGATCTAGGAAGGTAATTTGGTCCAATATGATGAAACCCATGTCTTTTGCATGATGTCAGAAGCACTGATTTTTTTTTTAAGCTTTTATTTAGTATTTTATTTTTTCTCCAGTTACATGTAAAAGCAAATTTTAACATTTGTTTTTAAAACTTTGAGTTCCAAATTCTCTCCCTTCCTCCCTCTCCACCCCCCTCACTGAGAAGGCAAGCAATTCTATATAGGTTATACATGTAGTCATGAAAAACATCACCATAATATTCATGCTGTGAAAGAAAACATAGACAAAAAACCCTCAAGAAAAATAAAGAAAGTAATAAAAAAGAATGCTTCAATCTGTATTCAGATACCAGTTCTTTCTCTGGGGATGGATAGCATTTTTCATTGTAAGTCTTTTGGAGTTGTCTTGGATTATTGTATTCCTGAGAATAGCTAAGTCATTCACAGCTCATCATCCTACAATAATCCTGTTACTTTGTACACAATACATTTCACTTTGCATCTGCTCATGCAAGTCTTTCCAGGATTCTCTGAGAGCATCCTGCTCGTCATTTCTTATAGTACAATAGCATTCCAACATAATCACATATCACAACTTGTTCAGCCATGCCCCAATTGACAGGCATCCCCTCACCTTCTAATTCTTTCCCCCCAGAAAAGAGCTGCTATGAGTATTTTTGTACATACAAGGTCTTTTCCTTTTTGTTTTTTATCTCCTTTGTGATACAGACCTAGTAGTGGTATTGCTAGGTCAAAGAGTATGCACAGTTTTATAGCCTCTAGCGCTGTGGTTCTCAGCCTTCCTAAGGCCACAACCCTTTAATACAGTTCCTCATGTTGTGGTGACCCCCAACCATAAAATTACTTTTGTTGCTACTTCTTAACTATTATGAATAGTAATATAAATATCTGACATGCAGGATGTATTTTCATTGTCACAAATTGAACATAACCCACAGATTGAGAACCACTGCTCTAGGGCATAGTTCCAAATTGCTCTACAGAATGGTTGAATCAGTTCACAACTCCACCAACAATGCATTAAGGTCTCATTTTCCCCACCCCACATCTCCTCCAACATTTGTCATTTACCTTTTCTGTCCTATTAGCCAATCTTAATAGATAAGAGGTAGTACCTCAGAATTGCTTTAATCAGCATTTCTCCAATCAATAGTGAGTTAGAGTATCTTTTCATATAGCTATAGACAACTTTAATTACTTCATCTGAAGACTAAGCATTTCTTTTGATCATTTATCATTTCGAAAATGGCTTTTATTTTTATAAATTTGACTCCATTCTCTATATGTTTGAGAAATGAGGCCTTTATCAGAGAAATTTACTTCAAAATTTTTTCTACAGTTACTATTGCTAACTGTATTCCCCTCCATCCTATTCCCCACAGTTTATTCTATTCTCTCTCTCTCCTTTCACCCTGTCCCTCCTCAAGTGTTTTGCTTCTGACTACCCCTCCCCCAATCTGCCCTCCCTTTAATCACCTCTTCCCCCCTTCTCTTCTTTCCTGTAGGGTAAAATAAATTTCTATACCCAATTGAGTATGTATGTTATTCCCTTATTTGAACCAGTTCTTTTTTTTTTTTTGAATTTTTAGATTTTATTATACTTTGCATCATTCATTTCCACAAGATTTTGAGTTACATATTTTCTCCCCCTCTTCCCCCCACCCACCACCCCAAAACAGCCATCCCAGTGTGTCCCTCCTCCCCCAGTCTATTCTCTCCTATGTCACTT
>CM053592.1:47505575-47543534 GCA_028646515.1 Pseudochirops corinnae
CCCCGGGGCACAGCCTGGGCTTCGGTTCTCGGTGCTGATGTGGTTCCTCGTAGCCGAGCTGACTTTAGTGGGAGGTATCTGTGTGCGTTTTTGAAGTTCTAGGTTGGTCCAGAGTCCTATTCCATGGGTATTTGGGGGTGGCTATGTGAGAGCTGCGATATATTGCTGCTGCTACGCCGCCATCTTGGCTCCGCCCCCCTGAACCAGTTCTGATGAAGGTTAGGTTTACTCATTCCCCCTTACCCCATTCTCCTTCCCTCCACTTTTTCTTGCCTCTTTTATGTGAGATAATTTGCCCCATTCCATTTCACACTTTCTCTTTCTCCTAGTACATTCCCCACTCCCCCTTAATTTTATTTTTTAGATATCTTCCCTTCATATTCAACTCACATCTGTGCCCTCTGTCTATATATACTCCTCCTAAGTGCCCTAACAATGAGAAAAGTCTTATGAGTTACAATATCTTCCCATGTAGGAATGTAAACAGCTTAAAATTACTAAGTCCCTTATGATTTCCCTTTCCTGTTTACCTTTTTATACTTCTCTTGAGTCTTGTATCTGAAGGTCAAATTTTCTATTCAGCTCTGCTCTTTTCATCAAGAATGCTTGAAAGTCCCCTGTCTCATTGTATATACATACCCTCCCCCCAAGGATTATACTCAGTGTTGCTGGGTAGGTGATTCTTGGTTGTGATCTTGGTCCCTTTGCTCTCCAGGATAACATATTCCAAGACTTCCAATCCTTTAACGTAGAAACTGCTAAGTCTTCTGTTATGCTGACTATGGCTCCATGAAACTTGAATTGTTTCTTTCTGGCTGCTTGCAATATTTTCTCCTTGACCTGGGAACTCTGGAATTTGGCTATAATATTCCTGGAAGTTTTCATTTTGGGTTCTCTTTCAGGAGGTGATCGGTAGGTTCTTTTAATTTCTATTTTGCCCTCTGGTTCTAGAATATCAGGCCAGTTTTCCTTGATAATTTCTTGCAAGGTCATGTTTAGGCTCTTCTTATGATCATGGCTTTCAGGAAGTCCAATAATTTTTAAATTATCTCTCCTGGATCTATTTTCCAGGTCAGCTGTTTTTTCCAATGAGATATTTCACATTTTCATTCTTTTGGTTTTGTTTTATTGTTTCTTAACTTCTTATTAAGTTCTTAGCTTCCATTTGCTCCATTCTAATTTTTAAGGAATTATTTTCTTCAGTGAGCTTTTGGACCTCCTTTTCCATTTGACCAATTCTGATTTTAAGACATTCTTCTCCTCATTGGCTTTTTGGACCTCCTTTTCCATTTGGCCAATTCTGTTTTTTAAGGTGTCATTTTTTAAAGTAATTTTGTGTGTCTCCTTTACCAAGACATTGACTCTTTTTTTTCATGATTTTCTTGCATTACTCTCATTTATCTTCCCAATTTTCCCTCTACTTCCCATCTACTTTTCAAAATCTTTTTTTTAGCTCTTCCATGGCCTAAGACCAATTCATATATTTTTTTGGAGGCTTCGGATGTAGGTGTTCTGACTTTACAGTAGTTTTGAGTGTGTGTTTTGATCTTCCTTGTCACCATAGTAACTTTTAATAATCAGAGTTTTTTTCCCTGTTGCTTGCTCAATTTCCCAGCCTATCGGTTGACTTTTAACTCTTTTTTAAAGTAGGGCTCTGCTTGCAGGGTGGAGGGCACACTGCCCCAAAATTGCAACTGTTTTCAGAGATACTTCTAGGGACCTGTAGGTTTTCAGTTCTTCCAAGGCGGTATGATCCAAGGAGAGGTGTTTACTACTGTCCTGGCCTGTGCTCTGGTTTGTGAGTGACCACAAGCACTCATCTCTGCTCTGGAACTCTGAGGAGGGTCCCCCTTCCACTACTGCAGCAAACTCTGCTGTGCCAGTGCAGGGCACTGCCACATAGGGCAGTGACCTGGATGCAAGTAGGGGCAAAGCAACAGAGTTATGCTTCAGTGGCAGCAAAAAGATTCCTGTAATCTCCTTATAACCACTTGCTCAACCCCTGTGGGCTGAGAGCTCAGGAAGCAGCCACTGCCACTGTAGCGACTACCATTCAGTCACTCCCAAGGCCTATCCTCAGTTTAACTGGGGCCAGGGCTGTGCTGGTATGGCCCATGCTGGATTGAGTTCCTCTCTAACCCAAGGTTCAACAGACCTTTCCTGCTAACTTTGTCACTGATAGTACATCCTAAGGCCATATCTGCAGATCAGACCACGTTTGGCTAGATGGTTAGAAAAGATAGAGCATGAATAAGACTGCTGGTCTTATTCCACCATGATCAAAGACCTAAGATCAAATCCCTGCCTTTATTTAGTGTATCTGTCAACTTCAAAGCACCCTTTCATCATATATTTTGCCCAATGAAACCTTCTCTTTTTCCCTATATGGCATATTTAGATAATAGTATAGTCTGATTTTTCCTTCCCCACCCTGAATCCCAGTAACTGAAAGGACATTTTTCCACACCACATTGCCCAGGCAGAGATGGCTCTGTCCCATTACCCCCTCAAATGCAAAGGATGAACTGACTTCTTGGGCACTGATCTGAGTTTATAATTGTAATCAGAATACCATACTAGCTAGAAGTAATTCATCTATGGGAAATACCAGTGATGGGTGTCAGTGGCCAATGGTAAAATGCTAGAAGGGGAAATAAGTATAAGTGGAGAGATACTTAATGAGAAAACCCAAAAGGATTCCATCAAGAAGCTATGGTGGCCTAGGTAGGGGTGAGCTAGTAAATGTTTAACAACCAGCTCTCCAAAGATGCATAACCCACTGAAATTTCATCTGCAGTATTCATATTTTTCCCATCACTTCCCTAAGTCTAGACAACTGCAAAATAATAAATCAAGCCCTTGAAGCATACTTTTCTTACTTTCATTATGTTTCTTGCCTTTTTTCTTTTGCAACATGGTTAATATGGAAATATTTTTTGCACAACTTCACATGTATAATCGATATCAAATTGCTCAATGGGTGGGGGAGGGACGTAAAGGAGGGAGAGAATTTGGAACCAAATCTTTAAAAAAACTAATGCAAAAAATAAACAAACAAACAAATAACTGAAGGGGAGAAAATAAATCAAACCCTGATTTGTAGAATTTTCTAATTCAGAGGTTAAAGGCTAACACTGGAAATTTTAGAATCAACTCTCTGGAGTTGGTTTGAGCTGACTCCAATACACTCCTAGCCCTGGACACAACTAACTCTTCTCTGACCCTTTGGCCTGGGCTTTGGCTTGCCAACAAAACTAATATAATAGTAGTTAACATTCCTTTTAGTACCTGCTATGTGCTAGGTATTGTGTAAGCTCCTTACAAATATCTCATTTGACCTTCACAACAATCCTGGGAGGTGGGTATTATCATCCCCATTTCACAGTTAAGGAAACTGAGGCAAATAGCAGTTAAGTGACTTACCCAAGGTCACAAAGCTAGTGAGTATCTGAGGCTGGATTTGAACTCAGGTCTTACTGACTCTAGGACCTGTACTCTATCTACTATGTAACCTAGCTGTCTATGGGAGAACATGACTCACTTTACGATATTAATTTTTTTGCATATTATTTCTTCTGATTTTCATCTTTAACTGGCCAAGTAAAATTATTTCAGGATGAACCCAGGTTTGTGATAGTCAAGAGAAAAACCCATTACTCTGCTGCCTGCCCATTTTCCCTGCTGGGAAGATATGGGAAACTGTATGTATCTCCCACTTTTATCCAGACTCATACACTCTCTAAACCTCTCTCATCACAAATAACATTGATCACAAAACAAAAACTAGTGACAACTAATTTTGTTTTATATAACAATGTGATAAATAGTAGCAAGAAGGGATGGACAGAAAACAGAGGAGAGAAGGGCACCGTGAAGGGCCGACTGATACAGTGTATTGAAAATAATAGCAGCCATGACAAAATGTCACTGGATACAGGAAACTTCTCTCCTCATGGAGGGAAAAGCCAGGATTTCAGAAGAACAATTCAGTTAAAGAGGTAACATCCTTCTTAACTCTGAGGCAAAGAGGGGATTTATCTTAGCCAATCATCACTTACTCTGTTACAGTCTACCTGTCTGGCCACAGATACAGCTGCTGCTCCAGTAGTAACTACCAAATGGCTTCAGACAGTACCAGCAGGACTTTGTACAGAGGGAGCAGAGAAGCACAGATGTTCAATTCAGCATGGCCTGCATGATGTCAAGACGGAGGATGTCTTCTTGACCTAGCTTCCCTCTCCTTCCCCAAATCCTTCATGAACAATTGCAAAAGACCACTCTAGTTCATTATATCAATGGATGGTGGAATTCTGGGACAGTATCTCCATCTCCATGGTTACTCTGAGTCAGGGCCAGACTCTGATGCAGGGTTACATAAGGAGCCAAGCAGCATCTTTTGTCTCTGAGTAAGAGCATACTTGCGGCTACTCAATCTGTGGACAAATGAATTTATTCTTTAACTGGCCAAACTGAAGTGGCTCCCAGCAAATGTGTAGGGATTTTTAATTGGAAAAGTTATTTTCCATTCAACAAGTATTTTGTGGGCACCTTCTATGTGGTCAGCTAAGACATGGAATTTTAAAAATGTAGTTGGTGAGACTGGTCAATAATGAAATCAAATTGATTATATACTTTGCAGCCAAAGGTGGAGAACTAGAGCTGACTGTGGCTCAGATCATGAGCTTCTTATTGCAAAATTCCAGCTTAGATTGAAGAAAGTAGGAAAAACCATCAGATTATATTCCTTATGAATATGAAGTAGACATGATGGATAGATTTAAATGATTAGATCTGGTAGACGGCGTACTTGAAGACCTATGGACAGAGGTTCTCAATATTGTATAGAGGGCAGCAACAAAAAACATTCCAAAGAAAAAGAAGAGAAAGAAAGTAAAATGGCTGTTTGATAAGGCTTTACAAATAGCTGAGGAAAGAAAGAAAGGGAAAGGAGAAAGGGAAAGATACACCCAACTGAAAATAGAATCCCAGAGAATAGCAAGGTGTGATACAGCAATATTATATGATGACAAACTGTGAATGATTTAACTGTTCTCAGAAATGCAATGATCTAAGAAAATTCCAAAGTATACATGATGAAAAAAATGCTATCCATATCTAGAGAAAGAACCAATGGCATCTGAAGGCAGAACAATGAATATTATTTTTTCACTTTCTTTATTGCATATGTGTGTGTTGGTCTATGTCTTTCATAACATGACTAATTTGGAAATATGTTTTGCATGATTACACATATATAACCTATATTAAATTGCTTTCCCATCTCAGGGAGGGACAAAGGAAGAGAGGGAAAGAATCTGGAACTCAACATGTTTTTAAATGAATGTTAAAAGTTGTTTTTACATGTAACTGGTAAAAAATTATATATTATTTTTTTAAAATTTGCAAACTAGAGTTCGACAATAAGTGAACCAAGAATTACCAGAAGTACAGGCAGGTTTTCAAAGAGGCAAAGGAACTAGGGACCAAATCACCAATATTTACTGGATTGTAGAAAAAGTAAGGGAGTTCCAGAAAAATATCTGCTTCTGCTTCATTCACTACACTAAAGTCTTTGACTATGTGGATCACAACAAAATGTGGCAAATCCTCAAAGAAATGAGAGTACCAGATCATCTTATCTGTCTCCTGAGGAACCTGTATGTAGGTCAAGAAACAACAGTTAGACCATGGAACAACTGATTAGTTCAAGATTGGAAAAGAGAAAGATAAGGCTGCAAATTGTCACCTTATTTATTTAACTTATATGCAGAGTAAATCTAGGAAATGCCAGGCTAGACAAATCAGAAGCCAGAATTAAAGTTGCCAGAAGAAATATAAACAATCTCAAGATATGCAGATGAAACCATGCTGATGGCAGATGAGGGTGAAAGAGGAGTGTATAAAAGTTGACTTGAAGCTTAACATTCAAAAAATTAAGATCATGGCAATTTGGTCCCATCACTTTCTGAGAAAATAGGAGAAGAAATGGAAACAATGTTAGATTTTATATTCTGGGCTCAAAGATCACTGCAGATGGTGACTGTAACCATGAAACAAAAAGATGCTTCTTCCTTAGAAGGAAAGCTATGGCAAATCTGAACAGCATACTAAAAAGCAGAGACATCACCTTACTGACAAAGGTCCATAAAGTCAAAGCTATGGTTTTTTTTCCAGTATCAATATATGATTGTGGGAGTTGGACTATAAAGGAAGCTGAGCACTGCAAAATTAACACTTTTGAATTGTAGTGCTGGAGAAGACTTTTGAGAATCTCTTGGAGAGTAAGGAGTAGTCAATTGAAGAAATTATTTCAGACTATCCACTGCAAGGTTAAATACTGAAGTTGGAGCTTAACTACTTTGGCCACACCATGAGAAGACAGGACTCATTGAAAAGATCCTGATGTTGGGAAAGATTGAAGTAAACGTTGGAAAGGGGATGGTAGAGGATGGGATGGGTAGATTGTGTCATGGAAGCCATGAATATGAGCTTGGACAGACTTCAGGAGATAGTAGAGGACAGAAGGACCTGGAAGGCTGTGGTCCTTGGGATCACAATGAATCGAACTTTACCGGAATGACTGAACAACAGTTTGGGAGACAAGATTATTAACACATGAAACTATTAGAGAATGATGACACACTGGTAAATTAATTTGTAACTCACTGTTTAGATCTCGGAGCTTTTTCCCTATAGAAACAAGATTAAAATTTGGTGGTGGGTTTTTTACCCCAGTTCACAAATGACAATTTAATCCACAGTGCTGTAGGGGTTCCAGAGAGAAGATCAGATACCTAGTACTCTTAAGGAAAAATTCTTCCTGGTGATAAGGCTTGAGTTGGTCCTTGAGGGTCTGATGATATGTTGGGAAAGGACATTTTAGGTGAAGGGAAACTAGGTTGGGAACAATAGAAACAGAGACAGGCAGTATCTAAGGGGTACAGTGCATGAATACACTAGTCTTAGAGTAAGGAAGACCTGAGTTCAAATCTAGCTTCAGATATTTGCTAGCTTTGTGACCTTGGATAAGTCACTTAACCTCCATTTCCTCAACTGCACAAAGGTGGATACTAACAGCACCTACCTCCCAGAGTTCTTGTGAAGATCAAAAGAGATAATATTTGTAAAGTGCTCACCACAGTTCATTAAACAAAGTAGACACGTCTATAAATGCTAGCTATGGTGATGATAATGATGATGATGCCAGAGAGATGGACATTTCAGAGGTAGAATTGGAAAAATTTAGAGTGGACAGCAATTCCACACTGGACACTGAGTGACTAGGAAGATGGTGATACTGTGCAGGGTTCTGTATGATGGCAAGATGAAGGATGGCCCCAACTGCACATAAACAATGAATCCAAGGGGCAGCTGGTGGCGCAGTGGATAGAATGCTGGGCTTAGAGTCAGGGAGACCTGGATTTAAATCTAACCTCAGACATTTGCCAGTTGTATGACCCTAAGCAGTCACTTGACCTCTGTCTTCCTCAGTTTCATCATCTATAAAACGGAAATCACAATAGCACCTACCTCCCAGAGGTGTTCTGAGGAACAATTGTTTGTAAAGCACTTAGCATAGTGCTTGACACCTAGTACAAGTTTAAAAAAATGCTTGTTCTCTTATTCTTCCTTGTTAAGTAGTAAGTTCTCTGTCATTTAAGACTAGAGAAGAATGTCTCGGAAAGGTTAAGGGGATTCCATCTTCAGATTCAGATTGGACTAGGAACCAACCTCTTGAAGTTCCTTCCAACTCTGAGATTTGGAAATTCTTTAATGGGTATTGCCATTTCCTTGAAGAAGTCTACTATGGTGGAAACACAGTTGGAGTTAGGAGATCTGGGTTCAAGTCCCAGCTCTGTCACTTTCTGGTCAGGTGATCTTAGGTCAGTTAAAACTCCTCTAAGTTGCAGTTTTGTCTTCTATAAAATGTGGAGATAACACTCAAATTACCTATTGCATAGGATCACTATTAGTCAAGAAACATAGATTCCTATTTTGTAAATCTTGAAAATACTAATTAACAGTACAATTACTTTTCAAGAGGAATTAATCTGTGAGGGAAATGGATATTAATTCCATTTCTCAGAAATGACTATTTTTTGCTTTTAATTTTCCATTATCTCCTTCCCTGCTTCTGGTCTTGTGGCCATTTTGCTTCCCATTAGCACCTGGACAAGGTGCTAATGGACAAGCAAGGAACAAAGAAGTTCAGTGAATTTTTATACAATGTTCAGTGAATCATTATACAATGATGTATAAATAGTTTGAGAGGCATAGTTTCTGGGTATTTAATAATTTTATTAATCATGCTAACATATAATTAATAAAAGGGGTCAATCAAACTCTTGAATACCAAAGACCAATCATGGAACACATTCAATGTTTACACGTTCTTGGAAGAGTGGGTGTCCTAAGAATGGCAATTGACTTTGATTGACTAACAATGAGAAGAATCAATATTATAATGAGAGGTGGACATATTCCAACAAAGGGTTGGAGGATGTGACTTTGATTATGTCATTTACTTCCAAATCATTCCCAGCTTTGGTCAATCCAGACAAAAGATCTACCACCTTGCCCAAACCTGTCTGAGTGGAACACGACGGGCCAGGATTCACTCTAGATTAAATTCTTTGTAAGGTTTTTTAGTTGGTTAGGGCAGTAACACCACCTAGATAAGATAGTCTAGGTGTGATCAATTTTGGGGAAAGGTCAGGGATCTCCCCAATAATTTATTGTTTAATAATCATTTCTCTCAGTTTTGATAGACCTAAACAAATTTTGCATCTCCCTGCCTGGGCAAGTCAGTGGAATCATCATGATGATAATAGCGGGTGGTTACCTATTCCTTCACGGTTGGTTAAGTACTTTCCTCACAACTACACCATGGGTAGTACCTATCACCCTCATTTTATAGGTAAGTAAACCAAGAGGTTAAGTGACTTCATAGAATCATGGAATTTAAGGGTACTGAGAGAACTCAGATACGATCTGTCACCAAAAAAAAAAAGGAAAAAACAATTCCCACTATCACACCCCAGATAAATGCTCAGTCAACCTTTACCTGAAGACTTCCAAGGAAGGGGTACCCATTTCCTCTTGTAGACAGATGGGGCATTCCACTTATATACTGTCAATTTTATTAGGAAGTATTTCCTGAGATCTCACCTAAATTTACCTTAATGTACTTTCTACCTGTTGTTCCTACTGTCTTCTTGGACCAAACTAGATCAAATGAATCCCTCTTCTACTTAACGACCCTTCAAAGCTTGGAAACAGTCATCAGGACAACAAATGGCCCATTCAGCAAGACTTTATTGAAGGCCTAGTAGTTTACGCTTGGCATCTTGCTAAGGATAAAAACAAAAGTTAAAGCAATCCCCGATTCTCCTTTTTTTCTTGGTTAAATAACCTCAGTTTTAAGAAAAATGATTATTTCTTTCTTACATTAATAACCAATTATTCATTGAGATTAAGGTTTTCCCTGTTTCCTCATTCAGAAATAAACTTCTGTAGGTTATTCAACCAGTCTCTGAAGTACATTGATGATAAATGAAATTGCCCAAATCCTTAGGTACGTGCTTTTCTATCTTGAAAACTAGAAAATCTTACAAAGAGAAGCTAATCTAGGTGAGTTCTGGCCCATTGTGTTCTACTCAGGCAGGCTTGGGTGGAGGTAGATCCCTTTATCTAGATTGCCTGAGTTGGGTATAGTCTAGGTAGAGCTGAGTAAGAGAGTCATGTCCCCCAGCCCCTCATTAGAATAAGCCAGTCTCTTATTATAATATTTATTTTCTCATTAATTGTTAACCAATCAAAGGTGATATCCCTGTTGGGAACACCCATTCTTCCAGTGGTATATAAGCATTGAGTGGCCTCCTTGATTCCTCTTTGGTCCCCAAGAATACCGCTGACCTCTTTTATTAATTATTTGCTGGCCATAATTAATAAACTGTTAATTACCCCAAAATTATGTCTCTTGTGCTTTTTAACACATCACAGTTCTTTCAGTAACTGTATAATCAGTAACATAGCTGGGTTAGAATTAGAACTGATTATAAATCCAGGGTTCTTTCTACCACATCCCTTAGACCCCTGTTCCTTTAATCATATATGGTGCTCTATACTACTGGTATATTATGGTCTCATTTCTGTGACCATCATGTGTATATTGGAAATGGGAGCTTGGTTGCCCTGCTTGGTCTGACAACTGTTTTCCTTAGAATCAATTTGAGCCATCCCAAGAAGGAATACAAATGTGTCCTTCCAAGAAATGATTTCCCCTTTAGGGTAGAAGCCTGTTACTAAAGTCCAAACTAAAGGCAGTTAGGTGGTACAGTGGATAGAGTACCAGCCCTAGAGTCAGGGGGACCTGAGTTCAAATTTGACTTCCGACACTTGACAACTAATAACTATGTGGCCCTGGACAAGTCACTTAACCCCAATTGCTTCACCAAAACAAATAAAAAACCTAATAAAATTGAAAAACCTAGAAAAAAATTAAGTCCAAGCTATTTGTTCTACATTATATATATCTTTTACTTAATAACCCTTGTATAGTGAGGCAGGCTTCATTATCCCAATTTTACAAGAGAGAAGATTGTAGAGAGAAGCCTTGCCTCAAGTTACACAACTCATTACAGAGACAGCCAACACTAGAAGATGAGTTTCCCAAATTCTGTCTCAAGTGGCTCTGCCACTTCTGGGCGCAGTAGTTTTAGAGTCTTGTCGGTGACCACATTTGTGGGTCACACAATTTGCTTTGAGTGTTGTTAGGAAATGCCTGGCCAATTCCCCACTCCAGTACTGCCCAGCTGCTAGCTCATATCCTCTTCAGAATATTGCTAGACTTGAGGCTTTTCCCACTGTCAAAAAAATTATATATGTGTGTGTATATGTGTGTGTATATGCATACATGTACACATACCCATCTATTTGTACACATATATAATACCTATCTATATCTAATAAACCTAACATATTTTATCTATATGTGTCATAGTACATATTATATCTATATCCAATGTATATCTATTTTATTAAATAATATATTATTATTTAATACCTAATATGTATCTATGTAATATACACAATATAAGATATAGAATAAGATAAATATGGAATAAAGATAAAGATAGATATATTAAGATCTAGTTATAATATAACATATTAGGTAATAAACATCATTTCATTTTATCCTCATAACAACCGTGGGAGGTAGGTGCTATAATTATCCCAATCTATAAATCTGTATCTCAGAGCAGGAAAGCACAAGAGGTCATCTAGTCCACACTCCTCATTTGCAGAGGAGACTGAAGCAGCATGCCCAAGGTTACCCAACCAGTAAGTGTCACAGGCAGGATTTGAACTGAGACCCACTAATATTTTCATTATACCACCATGCCTCTCACCTACACAGTATTTCTGGTAGTGGCATACATAAACACGTCAGTCTGTATTATTGTAGCCTTCAGTAAAAGCAATTACAAGAGACTAACTAGCAACTTTAATTACCTGGAAAGAATGAGAAGGGATACTCCAAGGAGAAAAAACTCAATTGAACTTGGAACATTTTGGAGCTAAAGGTTTATTGTGGTTTTGAATCCTAATAAACTTCAGGGCAAGTAGGAAATCCAAAGGCTTAGGTGGGAAGCCATAGTCTATCATCATTTCACAGACAGCTCATTTAGGGCCAGTAGTGACTGCAATCACACACACCATAATCATGACCTTTTAGCATCCCGAGCCTCCTCTAGGACCAGTATTAAAGGCTAGAGCAGTGATCTCAATCATGGTTTTTCTTAATGTAACATGAAGACTGCACCAGTTAAGTGAAGAAAAGGACAATTCTGCATAGGCTCCAAAAGACTGTCCAAGTTTCCATAATGGTCCTATGGGAAAAGGACTGAATTTCATATCCAGTTTTCTGACTGTGTGACTGTCGGCAATGCTGTTGGCGCCTCAGAGTATCAGCTTATTTATCTGCAAAGTGGGGCTAACAAGACCTCTCTTATTGTGCTGTTGTAAAGAAAACACCCTTTACAAAGAGACACCAAAATGTCAGATGCCGTTATTACCATCCACATAACTTGTCTTCAAATTTTGAATAAAAGGATTTAGACCCCAGCTAATTGCCAACTTATTCCAAATGAATTTTAGCACAACAAACTTTTATGGGATGATAATAATTAGCATTTCTATAGTGCTTTAAATTATATATATTATTTCATTTTATCATCAAAACAACCCTGGGAGGTAGGTGCTATTATTATCTCTATTTATAGATAGGGAAACTGAGATAGACAGAGGTTACCCAGGGGCACACAGCTGGAAAGCATCTGAATCTGGATTTGAACTCAAGTGTTCCTGACTCCATGTCTACTACTCTATCCACAATGCTACTTAGCTGGTATTTATTATAACAGAATTTATCTCGTAGTAGGGAAAGATCACTACCAGCTTACAAAACCCATATATTACTACATAAACTCCACTCTACTGGCTTTCCCCATTTTCCCTCTGCCTCTCCCAATCTTCTTAAAAATGTCACTTGCTCAATCATCATAAAAAGAATATAGGTCCTTAAAGCTTATTGAACATCTCTCTCACCTATCAACTCAAGATGAGTCAAAGATTGAGGAGTGAGTGATAGACTGAAGAATTGTAAAATTTTAATGTCAAACACAAAAAATTATGTTCTGGCTTTCTTTCATTGCTAGAGTAGTGAAACAGTGCAAGACTCAAATCAGAGGCAGCTAGGTGGTACAGTGGATAGAGTGGTGGGCCTGGATTAGGGAAGAGCCTGAATTCAAACCCAACCTCAGATACCTCCTAGTTGGCCAAATTACTTAAGCTCTGTTTGCCCCCAGTTTCCTCAAGTATAAAATGTGGACCATAATAGCACTGACCCCCCAAGGTACTTGTGAAGATCAAACGAGGTATTGGCAAAGCATTTATCACAAGTGTCTCACACATAATAGATGCTTTAAAAAATGCTTGTTCCCTCCCTTCACTAGTAATATAATCATTAGTTAGAAAGCATTTTATGTCTGTTAACACCAAAGAATACATGCTAGGAGACTCTCTTACTCTGAGGATTGTGGCCCCTTTTTCTTTGGATAACTACATAAACGCTTCAGTTACATCTGTGGAAGATCAATATAAAATCTGATAGAATGCTATCCCTCATCTCTCCCACTAATCCAAGACTGTTTCGTAACCAACACCAAATAGTTTTGATGATTACTGCTTTGTTATAGCGTTTGAGATCTGATGCTGGGAGAGATCTACGTCCCAGAGTTGGTTGATTAAGTTGTCCTTTGTTCTTGAAGAGGACCAAAAATGGCATCACTATTCTAAAGTCAAGTTTCAATGTGTCTGACTGTGTTTAATCAGACCAATGCGAACTCGGAATCTCTATCACAGGTTGGGCACAAGTAGTATGTGTGAACTTTTGGGATGTATTCTCTAAATTTGTGCACCCTGCTTTTCCTAATACCTGGTTTAGCTTGACTGCCAGAGCAGTTTATGGGGGTATGGCCCCTACACATTCTATAGATTCTTGGAGCCAGAGATGAAAGTGGGGTGGAACAGGTGACTGCCAAAGGTAGAAAGCATCCTTGAAAAAGGATGAAGACACCTTATACTCCAGGTCCCAGAGTACTATACTAAAGGATACAGTATTGAGTGATTAAAATGTGTATGATGTTGGTAAAATGTGGAACCAAAGATGTCACTTCATCCAATCTGACCACAATGAATAAGAGTGACGAGGGTCTCCAGCTAATCAATCCACTTTAAATCCCTTTATATGTTTTCTCCTTTGGAATCATTCTTGTGTATAACTGAGCTATGACAGATACGGTTCTCTAATGTTTAATCTAGCCCTCACACTGCAGCTTGAATCCATCACATTGGGAGAATTCCAATAATAACCCTCCTGTCCTATTCTAATAACTTAAATAAGCAGATCAACCTGCTACTTTCGAACAGGTTCCAGAGCCTGGCCTTTCAGATTGGTTAACCCTTAGTGTTACTTAAGCATTTCCTACAAATGCCAATGAATAAATAGCTCCCTTTGATGCCATAAATAGCAATTAAACTTATCAACATTTGATAAATGCCCAAGGCACTGTGCCCACTAGGAAAGGCAAGCTGGGAAAGCTTCAGTGTTCCTTCCCCCAAATTACAAGCCAAATTCTAATACTCAAAGGAAATATCTATCTGCTTCATATTACCTTTTTAATCCCTTACATCTTTTCTGCTAAGAAGACAAATCTGTAATAGTTCAAGTTTTAACCAGACTTAAAATACAGAATGATACATGTACTTTTAGACATGGTCATTGTGGGAATTTCTTTCACTAGAGCATGCACCTTTGTTATGAGGGTTTTAATTTTTTTTAATTGTCCAATGATAAGGGGAGCATAAAGGAAAGATAATAAATGCATGTGAATTTTTTAAAAACAAGATGTAGGTGATGTAAAAACAAAAAATGTTAATAAAATTAAAGGGAAACGTAATTCAAGGTCTGAACCCATTGGCATAAAGCCTCTCACTGATTTCTTAACACTCTGTGTTTGAGATCCAGATAATAGAAGAAAAAGAAGTTTTAACCAGAAGAACCCTTGTAGTAATTCTCTTGCCAACTCCATTCTAGCCTCTTCTGGGTAATTCCCCCCCCAAAAAAGCAGATCTTTATTTTCCTGCTGTGTAGTATAGATCATCCATTCAGAGCTGGAAGGAATCTGTGAACATCCAAAATGGATCAGCTTGTAGGACCAGGGGAAAAAATCCAAGGCTCAATTTAGCAACGAATAGTATGATTTTGGCTTGGCCTTGTTTTATTATTAATGGCATCTAAGATAAAAGGTTCTATATTGGCTCTGTGGATTCTGTGTGATAGATGGTTACTCGGATATAATAGGATAGTACATAGTACAAAAAACATTATTAATGGCCTACTAGACTCCACTTACTGTATAAAGCACTGGCGATGCAAATAAGAAAAAGATGATACCTGCCCTCAAGGAGCTCACAATCTAATGTGGGAAGATAAAACTCCAAAGGAAGCTGAAAAAGGGAGGGTTCAGTGCCAGAAGGTACCCAACTTTGGAGCATGAAAATGATGATGATGGATTATAAATCAACCAGAGTCACTGGTGACAAAAAGACGGCTAGGATTTTGAGTCCTCTATGAAGGGAGGCTATGGGAGGTGATTTTTATTCCACACTCCATTTCATTGCTCAGGGAAGCAGAAGCAAATGAGGGTATTAATGAGGTATGCATAGCAAAGATAAAGAGCAATTTTGGTGACATTGAGTTTCCTGGCAATGTTTATTCTGAGAGGGTCATGATAGTTAAGATTTATATAGCACTTTAAGGTTTGCAAAGACTTGACATGTTATCTCATTTGGTCTTCATACAGTCCAGGGAAGTGGGTATTAATTATAATCCTTATTTTACTGAAGAAACTGAACCTTACAGTTAAGTGACTTACTCAGGGTCATTTGACTAGTAAGCACAGGAATATGGTAGAGGAGTTGAAAAGAGTAGCCAGTGGCAAATGATTGTTGTTGTTATTGTCATTGTTGGTGGTGGTGGTCCTTCATTTTCAAAGAGGACTAATGACATAATGGAGTGATGTCTGGACTCATGCATGAATTGAATTTAAGTGAGGCAGAGTTACACAGTCATCAACCTCACTCTTTCAGAGTCATCGGAGTCCAGTGGCAAGACCAAAGTCAAGACAACTGGTGATGACCCAAGATGCAGTGGATGACCATGGCATTTTTGATGTCTGTCCAAACTTTGAGCATTCCACAACACCTTCTTCAGCCACCTTTGTGGCCATTGGAATAAATTGTGATGAGAACAAGTAGCAAATAAGGAACACTTAGGGATCTGTGATTTTGAGTGCAAAAGGGAGCTCTCTCCACAATCAGTCTGGTGTGTAGATGCCTGACTCAAACAAAATAGACAGTATTTGGGAACTGCAATGACATTAAATCTTTCACTCTGGGTTAAGAAAGGAAATATAGATACTGGAGTCAATCAGGTGAGGAGCCTCTCTAGACTGTTAGGCTGGCATTTGGGGATGGGAATGTTGTCCATCATTGAGTCTTTACTCAGGATTCTTCCTCTTTGGGAAAACTTCCACCTTTGGAAACGCAGTTACCTTCCTATTGTCATGGAGGTCTGGCACATCAGGTTTCTCTGATGATGTCTCTTCACCTGGGAAGATTCTGGAGGGGCTGCTTCTGGGAGAATCAGGATGATCTATAAGGTAAGGGCCTTGGAAAGACCATAGAGCAAGTGTGGACATTTTGTAACTGGTTCCACTTGACTTACCATGTGGTTGGGAGGAGCCTTTTTTCTAGCTGCATAGCTGGCACTCTTTGGGTCTTCAAAAAGGATTGGATTAGTTTCAGCTGTCTCTCTTTTACTGAATTCATATCTGGGTTAGCTCAGTGATCCTTTTTCTCCATGATAATGGGAATCTTCTTTCCCTCTATGACAGTATGCCCCTCCCCCCCCCGAAATGTGCCTTGTGTCCTTATCTTTTTCATTCATTCTTTTCTGTTCCAGCTGCTTGGAGTGGAGTCTCCAACTACAGAAGAGTGAACCACAGGAATCTGGGAGTTGTAATCCAGGTCAGGTGTGGCAGCCAACCCACCATTGATGCCTCAAAGAACAGAGTAACCTTTGGGAGTGATTCTCAGAACTCCAATCCAGTAGAAGAATTCATCCAGAAGCAATGCCAACTTTGGTTGTGAACTTAGTGGAATCAGTGGTAAAAACTGAGCTAAAATTAAGTTTTTGTGGAAGACAATATGCCTCAGAAGCATTGGAGGAAATGTTTTATGCTTGTTCTTTCTGTGTCTTTGAAGTAAATATTGCCTTGAACTCAAGTAAAAGCCACTTGATGTGAAATGATTAAATTGAAGAAAGAGTACTAGATAATGGCCCCCATAATAAATGGGGAGAACAGACAGTGGGGCTTTAGCCAATGGTATAGAGAAGAGATATCCCAAAGACACCCAGCTCCCTGAGGGGACATATAATTTGTACACTCTATGAGAATGGAGCCAGAGTGCACATTTTATCAGAATGTACCATGATGAAATCTTGGGGGATGGTTTTAGATAGATAAAATATTTACGAAGTATTTACTACATACCAGGTACAATGCTAAGAGATACAAACAGAAACAAGAAAGATAATCCCTGCCCTCAAAAGGCTTACTTTCTAGTGGTGGAATACAACACATAAATGGGAGCTAGAAAGTAAGAGTGAGAAGGGTAGGAGGAGGGTATCCTCCTTGGCAAAGTTACTGGTGAGTTAGTAAAGAAATAGAGAGAATGAACTTTTGTTAAGGACTTGCTATATGCCAAGTGGGCAGCTAGGTAGCAAGTGGATAGAGTGCTGGGCCTGGAGTCAGGAGAACATCTTCCTGAGTTGAAATCTAGCCTGTTTCTGTATTGTGACCCTGGGCAAGTCACTTCACCCTGTTTGCCTAAGTTTCCTCATCTGTAAAAAGAGCTGGAGAAGAAAATGGCAAACCACTCCAGTATCTTTGTCAAGAAAACCCCAAATGAGGTCACCAAGAGTCAGACGTGACAAGATACAAAGAGAAAAAGATAGTCCTTCAGAAGAGTTTACAATCTAAAAGGCAAAGGACAAATATGGAAAACGAAGCTGAAAAACGGTGGGGGGGGGGGGGGGGAATTCAGTACCAGAAGATACCTAGAGCGTAGGGACATGAGTGGGGTCCCTTATAGTGGCAGTCTGGGCAGTTCTAAGAATGGGTCTCAGAATGGAGGTATCTCAGGGTGGGGAGGAAGAAGGTGGGTGAGGAGGTAAGGATTATTAGAGAGCGAGATAAGCTAGGAGTGAAGTCAGTATGGCTAGAGTCCCTCAGGAAATGATGGTCTGGGCTTTAGTGAAGGAGTAGGTGGTTCTCAGTGCTGAAACTCACATGAGAGGCAATGTAGATGAAGGGGATGGACAGCTTTGGCATCAGGAAGGCTTCAACACTGCCTTTGACACATACTACTTGTGTGACTCTAGGTAAGTCACCTGAACTCTGCCAGAGCCAGGTTTTCCTAGCTTTGCAGCTGACCAGCTGACCCACATTGCACATATTTTTTAACTCCTTTTTCCCCCACCTAGACTGTAAGCTCTTTAAAGGCAGAGATCGTGTTTTTTACTTCTTATGATCCACCATAGCACCCAGAACTGTGCCTTACAAATGGTTGGAACTGAATCATCATTTGGTACTGTATTTGGTAGCACTTAATAAATGTTTTTCATCCCTCCTTCCATCTATTCATCTAGCCAGCCAGCCCTTCATTTAGTGATTTTAGGTGCAAACAGGGTGAGGTAACTTGTCCAGGGTCACACAGTTAGTGTCCGAGGTCAGATTTGAACACAGGAAGATGAGTCCTCCTGACTCTAGCTCTAGGACCAGCTTTGAAATCATCTAGCCCAATTCTCTCATTTTACTGATGAAGAGACTGAGGCCCAGATCATGGGTAGTAAGTGGCAGGGCCAGAATTTTCACCCAGGTCTTCCAAGTGAAACAAAGCCAGTGTTCTCAATGCTCTGCTCCCCTTTAGAAGTCGGCATTTGGTTGTAAACGTGGGAAAGGAGTGGGAGAATCCACATTATATCACTTGGTTAACTAGTCTGAGGACTAATCTATGCCAGAGCTTCTGG
This sequence comes from Pseudochirops corinnae, assembly GCA_028646515.1. Taxonomy (NCBI): domain Eukaryota; kingdom Metazoa; phylum Chordata; class Mammalia; order Diprotodontia; family Pseudocheiridae; genus Pseudochirops; species Pseudochirops corinnae. Next base: position 47,524,294 of record CM053592.1, read on the forward strand.
CTATGCTAAATGAACTCTTAAGCACCTACCAGGAGGATTTCACAACTCAATAGTACTTGGATAGTAAAGCATCCTATAGCATCATAACATCTGGCCTGGCTAGAGCCTACTGAAGGACAGAGTTGGGTTGGGACAAAGAAACTTCTCAGAGGTTTTGTAATATACAACCTGATACTGTTTCAAGCATGTTATGACTGATTCCATATTTCAGTGCTCAGCTGTTCTCTCTCCTAGTTAGGGTTTTCTATATTTCTGTGTCTTGGAGGCTGTCTTTGTTTCGAGCAGAGGGCATTTATTTAGCCACCTGTCAAGTAAAATGGCTCCACTTCTTTCCAGAGTATGTCTAAACCTCACCTGTTTTAATCCCACTTAAAGGCAGGGGACGATGCTGAGTGAGTGTTGGAGGTCCCTCAGTGGCCATGTGCTGCTTTGTTCTGCAAACCACAACTTTAAAATTGACTTCTCTCCCACACTGATTTGCTCAGCTTTGGCAAATATTAAATGCCAACAGCCTTGTGTTCTTAGTATGATGGTTATTTGCATCATATGTCACAGAATCACAGAAAAAGCAGAGTTGGAAGGGATCTCAGAGGCTCATATCTATATACATACCCAACAAACAAGCATTCCCAGCACTGAACACCTCCAGCAATGAAATGGGGGTGGGGAAGAAGGGGAGAGGAAGAGCCCTGCCTTCCTTCCCCCAAGCAGCCAGCCCAGTCTCCCCTACCTTGAGCCTTTCTGTAGCTTCCTTCCATTGATCTTGGTTATATTCTCTGGGATTAACCAGAGTGATTCTAATCTACCACAAGGAATAGATGACATATTTTTATATATATACACAGATAAAATAATAATTGCTAATATCTACATAGTGTTTACTATGTGCTAGGCACTGTGCTAAGCACTTTGTAATGATCTCATTTGATTCTCACAATCTTGTAAGGCAGGTGCTATTAGGACCCTATATTACAGATAAGGAAATTGAAGCAGACAGAGGTTAAGTGACTTGCCCAGGATATCTATCACACAGCTCCTAAGTGAGTGAGTGTGTTTTTCAGGGAGGGGTTTAAATACAGATTTTACTGATTCTAACTTCTTCCCAAAGACATTGATCATATTCCTCCCCTGCCCAGCTCCACTGTATCCTCACCCCTCATCCCCTCTTTCATCTATCTCTGATACCATCTGTCTGACCTAAGGCAAATCACTCCGTTTCTTCTACTATAAAATGGAATGTTTGAGCTATATGGTCTCTAAGACCCCTCCCAGCTCTAGATCTATGGTATTTTCTAGAATGGAAACTCCTTGAGGGCAAAGACTACTTTGTTTTTTGGCAACACGGTAGATGGAGCTGGTCAGGAAGAGCTGAGTTCAATTCTGGCCCCAGACACTTCCTACTTGTGTGTCACTGGGCAAGTCACAACTTGTTTTCTCATCTGTAAAAGGGGATAATAATAGCATCTACTTCCCAGGGTTGTTAGGATCAATTATAACTACAAAGTGTCCAACACAGTGTGTGGCTTAATACATATATATTTCCTTCCTTTATATTTTCAACAACTACCATCGTGCCTGACTCTTAATATGTGATTTCCCAATCTGTAAAATGAAGTGGCTGGACTAGGTGACTTCCAAGGTCCCTTCCAGCTATAAATTGTTCTTTCTCTTTTCCTGAATTCCCAAAGTACTTTGTCCCTACCTCTTAGTGTGCTTGTACATCCTCTCTAGTAGTATAGTGATTTGTGCGTATTTCTTATCTACTAGATTAGACTGTAAAACTCTCTACTGGCTTTATTCCACTGGCATCTAGCCAGTGTCTTAGACTGTTCAGTAACTATTTGCTGAATGAATGAAAACTACTTGGAGAAGATTTAATGATACAATAGTCCTCAGGCTTTAAGCTTTCCTGTGGCATTCTTTTATTGGGCAAATTTAGTCCCTACAGTGGTATAGAGACAGCAGGCTTCTAAGTTTTGAACCCTGACCCTGGTGTGTAAATCCCAAATTTTGAAAATACCATTTTCAAGTTCCACATAAAACTAAGAAATCCATCCTCCCTTGAGAAAGCTTGACTTCATTTGAGGTTGGACACAGTCTCTTCCTTAAATACTTAGAACTCATTGGAGTATACATTGTTTAAATCCACCATGATTCAATGATGTGAGCGCTTCTCTCTCTCTCCTTCTCCCTCCCTCCCTCCCTCCCTCTCTCCCTCTCTCTCTCTCTCTCTCTCTCTCTCTCTCTCACACACACACACACACACACACACACACACACACACACACAGAGGTGCACACACATGAAAGGGGTTCACATTTCTTTCAGCTCTATGCCATCCTCTTCCAAGTCTACCAACCTTAGCAAGGAAATTAGGAAAGCAAGACTAATTTCTAATTTTAGCCACTATAATTTTCATCAAGTGCTATTGTTGTTCATCCTTCATTCTCAAAGAGGATCCCGTCATGGGTGATGTCTAGAGTTGCTTGTGAATTAGATTTAAGGGAGGCAGGGCTGTGCAAAGTAATCAGGGCTACAGTATGAGAAACTGCTATAAACACAAATATGCCATTTAATCATCCTTGAATTCCCAAGAGGTAGCCAATTAAGTTTTAAATAAAGTACTAGAAATAGAAAATTTGATGAATTTAGCCATAAGGAGCCTGTGTGTTTTGAAATGATCAGTATTTTAATAGAAATAAATGTGTTTTGGGGTCCCTTTATTCCAGGAGTTCTTAACCTGGGATCTATAAACTTAAAAAAAACCTGATAGCTGTTTTTCAATATATGGTTTCCTTTCTATCTATTTTATGTATTTTAAAACATTATTCTGAGAAAGGATTCATAGGTTACACCAGACTGCCAAAAGGGGCCCTTGACACACAGAAACAGTTAAGGGCTCCTGCTATGTGTTACTCTTCCTTCTAATGATAGTTCCAGGTCAGCTTCATTATTTTCTCTCCAAAGAGACTTAATAGCTGTGCAACCATAGACAAGTCACTGAGCCTCAATGAACTCTCCTGTAAAATAGAGAAAAAAATAGCAATCCTCTCACAGGATTATTGTGGAGGATCAAAAGCTAATGAATATAAAGCACTTTATAAAGATTAAAGAGCTATAGTTGTCAGTTGTAATTATTGTTGCTTTCGGTCCTTTCAGTTGGGTCCAATCCCATTTAGGGTTTTCTTGGCAAAGACACTGCCATTTCTTCCTCTAGTTTATTTTATAGATGAGGAAACTGAGGCAAACAGGTTGAAGTGACTTGCCCAGGGTCACACAGCTACTAAGTGTCTGAGGCCAGAGTTGAGCTCAGGAAGATGAGACTTCCTGATTCCAAGCTCAGCGCCCACCTAGCTTCCTCCTCATTATTATTACTTGGGCTTTAAAAAAAAATAGCAATTAGAGATCCAATTATAGCATCCTAATTTACATACAAATTCAGTCAACTATGAATATTCCTGGATGATTGTGGTATAAAACATAACAGGTCAAAAGATAAAACTGTTCAAGTGTTTATTTGCAACTAAACCTGGAAGGAATACTTGTTAATTGTTCTGCCACTCTGCACTATAATCAGCTTCTCCTACTCTTTTCCTAAATCAAAGGGAAAAAAATCTGAAAGTAACAAGGTGACTATGCCTGGAAAATGGTAGCAGAAATCCTCCCTAGTGTTCTACAGATGCTATAATGTCTTAGAAAGGCAGGTAAGCACCAATGGTGGGAATCTAGGCGTTGTAGGAACTGCCAGCCTTAGTATAAGTCAATGGTGTGATGTAGGCACCACAAAATGTGAATGCAGTATCTCTGCCAAGAAAACCCCAAAAGGGGTCATGAGGAGCTAAACACGACTGAAAAACAATCAAACAACCGATCTTTGGCAGCATTAATAATGAATCTGGTAGCCCGCAGGAGGGCGGTTTGAATCCTACCATACCCTGCCTTGGTTAGACCCCATCTGGAGAACTGTGTTGGATTACAGATGCCACACTCTAGGAAGGACCCAGACAAACTGGAGCATGTCCAGAGAGTGGTGAGCAGGCTAATGAGAGGATTAGAACCATGCCTTGTGAGGATCAGTTGAAGAAACAATGTTTAGCCTGCAGAAAAGAAGTCTGAGGGAGGACAGGATAGCTGTCTTCAAAGACGTTGGTGTGTGGAAGAGGGATTAGTTTTGCTTTGTTTGGCTTTGGAGGGCAGAATCCGGAGCAATGAATGGGAGTTTCAGAGAGGCAGATTTCTGGTTTAATGTAAGGAAAGAGTTCCCAACAAACTAAGCTGTTCAAAAACCGAGTAGTGAGTTCCCAAACACTTTAAGGGAAGGTTAGTTCCTTCTTGTTAGGGATCTTATAGGAAAGATCAACAGACCTATAAGATTCCTTCCCACTTAAGATTCTGCAATCCTGAAAGCTTAAAATATTAAAATGGTAACATCTCACCTTTAAAAGAGTGTGGAAGGGGCAGCTAGGTGGTACAGTGAATAGAGCATCAGCCTTGAAGTCAGGAGGACCTGAGTTCAAATCCGGCCTCAGACAGTTAACACAAAAACTAGCCTTGTGACCAATTGCCCTCCAAAGAGCAAAAAAAACCAAAAAGAGTGTGGAACAAGAGAAGGTAGTTTTCTCTGCCACTGGGTATTCCAAATTTGGGCACACAGATGAAAGAATTAACTGATGGAAGACCCTTATTCCAGTCTGAACAGTTCTCTTGTCAGTCTTTGCCCTGGAGTGAGTGGTTGGGTTTTTCATTTGGTTGCTTTTGTCCTGTATATTAAATGCTACAAGGTCATGGATGTGTTTGTAAGACAAGGACTTGGAAAACAAAATAGTTGGATATTTGGCGATGTTTGATGCCATTTCATGCCTGGAATGTAGTACGGTTCCTATTTATTTATTTCAGCTATGCTGCACACAGTTAAGAACTAGGAAGGAAACCAGCCAAGGCTTCCCAATAGTCAGTCACTCAGTCAGTCAAATGTCATTACTTAAGCCCCTTCCATGTGCCTGGCATTGTGCTAAGTTACAAGGAAAGACAAAGAAACAACAACAAAAACAAAAAACCAGTCCTTGTTCAAGGAGCTCACAGTGTAATTCAGACAACAACCTGCAAACAATTATGTACAAATAAGATATAGATGGGGTAAATTGAAGGCAGGCTCAAAGGGAAAACACTAAGATGGAGGATTGCAAAATGCTTCTTGAAGAAGGTAGGATTTGAGCCAAGACTTGGAGGAAGTCTGGAGAGCTAAGGGGCAGAGATGAGGAAGGAAAGAGTTGCAGGTATGGTGAAGAGCCAATATAAATGTTTAGTCAGGAAATGGAGTCATGTGTGAGGAATAGCGAGCAGGCCAGGATCACTGGCTTATAAGAGGTGGAGAGGTGAAAGGTGTAAGAAGCCTGGAAAGGTGGAGAGGAGCCAGCCAAAGAGATCTCATGCATGAAGACTCATGTACTTTATGTCCCTTGGGTCCTCATTCAATACCTCTTTACTCTAACTTGACACATATTCCAATAACCTGGCCAATAGAAGATTATAAACCACAAATTAGAAGAAGCAGGACGGTCTGATAGAAATTGGTATAGTAATAATAGCACAAAGTAGCAGGGTAGAGGGGAATTTTTTTAAAGACTTGAATTTGATGTTTGGAATGTTCTTTGATTAAATCTATGTGGTCATTCCTTCCACTCTTACAGATTACAAGTCTTGTAACCAGGGTTTTCATTTTGTACTCTTATCCATAAAAGAACTGTGCAGTGTGGTGAAGGCAATTTCTGGAATGGAAAATATACAAATTCAAAAAAGGGCAGTAATCTGGGTAGCCATCACTGCATTAGAGCCCAGTAAAATAACTTATGTTCATATTGATGACCTTGAGTTAGCAAGGAAACAGCTGAATCATGTTCACTTTCCTTAGTTTAAGAAGGGTAGGAAGTATATAGTGTTTTAGAACTATTTCCATCCCTGATAGTTAAGTTTTGGACCCTGAAGTCAAATCTTCAGTTACCCAGGACTCATTCCTCTAGACTTTGGGACTGACAGGGTTTTACATTATTAAAAGGAGAACTCAGAAAAACATTTTTTGACCATATCACTCATTTGCTCAAAAATCAGTGTTGGTTCCTCATTACCTATTGAATAAAACCAAGAGAAATAATTATTTCTCTCTCATATCGAGTCAATTTTTGACTCAAAAATTGAGGAGGACCCAGCTTTTTTTCCCTTGTGCTATTTCCTTGTCCAATTTCTCAAGGACAGGACTGACAGAAGATTAATATTCTCCTCATTCTGGGTACTGCTATTCCACCCAACTAACTCAAGCTTGGATAGGGGCTAAAGATTCTTTGTCTAGATTTCCCAAGCTTGAGGGTAGTCTGGGTATAGGGATATCCTCCCTGGCCAAGAGTGACATGATGTCCCTCTCAGCCCCTCATTGGAGTAAGCTCACTTCTCTCTGTAAAGTCCACCTCTCGTTAATTGTTAACCAATCAAAGTTGATTGCATACTCCCCTTCCCCCCTCCAAGACCTGAGTTAAAATCTCTGCCTCAAACACTTATTTAGCTATGTGATCTTGGGTAAGTAATTTACCTGTCTCCTTATCTATAAAGTGGGGATAATACAATCTACTTTATGAGGTTGTAGTAAGGATCACAAGGTAGCATGTGAAACAGTTGTAAACTGTAAAGTTATATTACAATTAAATATAGAGATCAATTGTTTCAGATGATGGGTGCCACAATAATTTATTTATTACTTCGAAATGTTTTGATTTTCATTTGGAAATGGGAGTACCTGATGCTCACTTGTGACGTTTAAAAAGTTCAAGAGACAATAATTTCTGAGTAGTCATTTTATTAATAATCTCAGCATTTTTAATAAAAGGTCAGTGACACTTTCAACTGCCAACGACCCTCACAGCAGTGGGCTCATGGCTTACATGCCCTTGGAAGAGGGGTGTTTCTGAGGACAGCAATCAACTCTGGTTAAAAATTAATTAGAGGTAGACTTTACAGAGAAATGGGCTTACTCCAATGAGGGACTGAGAGGAACACCATGCCACTCTTAGCCAGGGAGGCTACCCCCATAACAAGACCACCCCTGCCTTGGGCTAGCTAGACAAAGAATCTATATCCTCTATCCAAGCTTCAGTTAGTTGGATGTAACGTCAATATCAAGAATGAGAAGAATATTAATCCTACCTTCCATCAGCCCTGTCCTTGAGAGATTGGACAAGGAAGTAGCATGAGGACAAAAAGCTGGGGTCTCCCCAATTTTATTAACTGGCTAGTGATATGTGAGAAACAATTATTTCTCTCACAAAGCATTTTTAGCCATACTGAAAATTTGACTGAAATATAACAAAACCACTCCAGCACAACCCTTAATACTCAAAATGTTCCTGCCTTCCACACCACACCACCCAACCTATTATTGTATGGTTATCATACCTGGCTACCATATAAGAGTAGACACAGGAACAGAGCTGGAAGGGGAGTTAATCTAGCCAAAACTCTTCCCTCTTCCCTGTACAGAAGAAACTGAGCCCCAAAGAACTGAAGTGACTTGCCCAAGATCACTCTGCTAGTAAGTGATGGAAATAGTCAGGTTCTCTCACTTGAAATATAATAATCTTTCTACTGTGTCATGCACAGAGCAGCTAAGGCTGAAATTCTGCATATAGCATACCTGATAATAGTATCTATACTGGAGTTTTCTTTTCAGAGGAAGATTTTACTAAACCCATAGGAAGTTTAAAGAGAGGATAGCACATCTTTGTAGGCTGTGAAGTGAAACTTTCCTTGAAAGAACAGAGGGTAGTGAAGCCTTAGCTTAGTTACACTTTTCACAATTTAAAAATTATCCTTAGATAATCCTTGGTGGCCAGTCTGAGCTTGATTTAAACAGCAGTCTACTCCACAAAGCTAGTATACTTGAAAAAATCCCAGATACTGCATCGAAAGATCTTTCATTGTTCTCTAGAAACATATAGTTATGTCTCTAATCTGCCATCCTCAGGGAACAGTGTGTTTTATGTACGTAAAATTTCTAGTTAAACCTTGCTCCTAAAGTGAGGAAAACAATTTTAACCATTTTTGATGGAAGATTCCTAAAAAACAAATACAACTTTCCCTGCCTCCCAGAATTCACATGCCTTTCTTTGTTGACTCCAGGGTTATGATTACACTGTGCACCATAACAGGAGCTAGCTACTAAATAGCAGAAGATAGTTTGCCTATTCCTAAATGGCTACCATTTTTTTAATGGTAGCATTTCTTAAATTTTTTTTTGCCTCTTCCTTTGCTGTTAGTTGCCACTGACAATGAGCCTTCCCCTGGCAATCCTCCCTCCTTCTAAAGCCAAATAAGTGTTTTAGAATTGAATGGGAAGTAATAGAGCTATGTAAAAAGATGTTAGGAAATTTATGCACATGAATGACTGTGCTTTTAGATCAAATTTTCAACTAAAGTAGAATAAAGAAAACCAAAAATATATTTCTAATATGTTCAGATTTCTGAGTAGCTAAGAGATATCCATGATACAATATGTCTAGTGTCTAATGAATTTAAAAGGCTTTTTCACCCAGATCCATTATTATGCAATCTTCTCATCTTCTTAAAACCTCCCTTGGCCAACAAGATCAGAAACAAGTTCATTAAACTACTACCGTAAAATATATGGCTGATATGACAAGCCTCTTTCACGTTTCCATTTTTTCTCAGGCTTGTACCAAGGACATGCTGGGATCAAAGACCACAAGAAGCAAAGGAGTCTTTATTTAAGCTATTCCTTGGACCTGACGTGTCTTTCCTCTCCCTCATATGTTGTTATGTCCTTTATAGCCTAACTCAAACACCATCTCTTCCTTGTACTATGTTGCTAAATGAACTCACCTAATATCTCAAAGTAACCCTGTTTTACAACCCTTGAATGTAACTTGCAATGTTGTATATTCATTATCTGTCTTGAGGATATGAGCCCTCCATTAAAATTGTAGGCTATTATTAAAGTAAATTTTGTGGACTTGTAAAAATTTGCCTGGGATCTATTAAGAAACATTGGTGTACAGCTGACTATCCTAGCTATCCTGCCACTCAGTGACCAAAGCTTGCTCTTGGGTTCCACTTCCATCCATCTTTCTCCTTTCCCAATAGGGTTCTGCCCCTGTAGCATGTGCTGCACCCTTTTCTCTACTTCACATTACACTAGGGACATTTGATAACCACACTTTGGTTTAGTTGCTGGTGGTCTGTTTTCCCAAGAAGGGGAGCTGCTATCTAGATATGGTACCTTGGGGCACATCAACTAAATGACATTTTTAAAGAGACATGTATACATGAATGGGAAGCAGAGGATCAATATGAAACAGTGGTACAGTCTACTAAGGATATCAGGAAAGCTTAAGTCCAGAAAAAATTGAGGCTCTTGGTTACCAAAAAGGGCTTAGAAAGCTATGTTGGTAGCAAGAAAATAGGACTGTTCCTTATATAGACAAAATAATGAACAAAGAAGGAACTCATTTTTTTTTTATCTTTTTCTTTACTGAGGAGCATGATCTTCAGGTTAGGGGGGCTACTATTTAACAAGGAATTGAAATAAGGATATGATAAAAAAAAAAAAAGATACCTAACTGTCCTCAATGACTTCAAGTCACCAAGTCCACGCTATTTCTTTGGGTACTGAAAGAATTGTTGATCTGTTAAAAATAGGTCATGACACAAAGCTCAAAAAAAGGCAAATGATAACCTCAAAAAAAAAATCTGGGCAGGGTAGACAAGCCTGATGAACATGCTCTTGACTTTTGGAAAGATTCAGGAACACACTATTAAAGGGATGGTGTGTGGTCTCTCAGAAGGGGAAGAGTAGCTCAATACAAGCTAGAATAGTATAGCACAAAGGACACTGTAATTTAGAATCAAGCTCCAAATGTGACTATGCTACACCACTATAGACTCCACTTCACTCATCTGTAAAAGGCACTGGATTAAGCGACCTATGAAACTATCCATGGTGCATTAGGAAAATGTCATGGGTATAGATAGGATAACTAAATTTCTTCAAGGCATCCAACAGTGTCTTACGCTTTTGAACAGGATGTGGACATAAAGGCTGGCTAACAGTAGTGGATTTGGCACTGGCTATAAACAGGACACCAAGAATGGTTCATCCAGGGTTCTTAATGTGAGAGTCCATGAATTTCAAGGGAGCCATGAACTTGGATGGGAAAGTATTTTTGCTAACCTTTGGTTTCCTTTGTAAGCCTATGTATTTTATGCATCTAAAAACATCGTTCTGGAAAACAGTCCATAGGGTTTAGCAAATTGCCAAAAAGGCACATGACCACCCCCCCCAAAAAACATTTTAAGAATCCCCGGGGGGGGGGGGGGAAGAGAAATGGATTGGTGGTAGGTAACCTGTAGGTTTCTAGCACATCAGAGTTCTGAGTTCTGTTCTACTTATCACCTTCACCAATAACTTGAGGGGGGGGGGTGAAGGGTAGTGAATAGAAGATGAAGAACTTGGAGTCATAAAGACTTCAGTTCAAATCCTCTCAGTTACTGGCTGTATAAACCTATGCAAATTAACTAACCTCTCTTGGCCACAGCTTTATCATAAAAAAAGTGACATGTGAACTATTACCAGGATCCAAAAATTCCAATAGGCTAAGAGTAATGAGTTGAGTAAGAACTCCTAACTTTTATTTATTTATTTATTTTTGAAGGGGAGGAAGGCAGGGCAATTGGGGTTAAGTGATTTGTCCAAGGTTACACAGCTAGTAAATGTGTCAAGTGTCTGAGGCCAGTTTTAAACTCAGGTCCTCCTGACTCCAGGGCCAGTGCTCTATTCACTATGCCGCCTAGGCGCCCCTAGAACTTCTAACTTTTAAGGTTTACAAAAAGCTTTCCTCATGATCACTACAAGATATGCAGGTATTTCTTGGGTAGAGGTAAAATGTTTTACCTATTAGGGTCACAGCCTGAATTAAAACCCACCTCCTAGCTTGAAGTCTGTAGCTTTTTTTAATGTGCAAGGCTGCCTCACCAATATGATGAAATTCAACTGAGATACTTATAAAGTTCTATACATGGAATATCTAGGTTCTACAGAAGTTTATGTGCAAAGTACTAAGAAATTCCAATGGACTGTAAGCTCCATATAAAGTTATATGAACTGACAGCCCTAAATGTTAAAATACCTTACTTAGGTTATATACTAGTTGTATTATAGTAAAAAAAGAATGGAGATTATAGCCCCTGACCATTCTTTGTTCTGGTCAAATTACATGTGGATAAGATATTTTTAAGACAGAACAATTAAGAGACTTAAAACCATGTATATGAGGCCCAAATTGAAAGAACCAGAGGACTATTTAGCCCAGAGAAGAGACAACATGGGACGGGCTGTAGAGCAGTCCTCAAATACTTAAAAGTATTTTTTCTGCCATTTTATGACAGAAGTTTTATATCCATTTTGCTTGGCTCTAGAAGGAACAACTTTTGGAATAATCAGTAAGCATTTATTAAGCACCTATGGGCCAGGCACTGTAAATACAAACACAAAAATGAAACAATCCCTTCCCTTGAGGAACTTACAATCTATCAAATAAAGTATGTACAAGACCAATAGGGTAAGTTGTTGAGGCACATTTTGGCTCAAAATAAGGAAATCCCCACTTTCAACTTCCTAACACTTGGAGCCGTCCAAAAGTAAAATGGGTGCTACCTTAGAAAGTAGTGAGTGCTAATGCACTGTTGGCAGAATTAGGGAATGGTAAAATTGCTCTGGAAAACCATTTTAAAATATCACTAAACTGTATATACCCTTTGATTTACCTTCTTCTTGTGATCTTCCATCTAGGCAAACGCTCAAAAACTCAAAGGCAGAAGGGAAGATCCTATACATACAGTACATAAAAATATTTATAGCAGCATCTTTTGTAGTAGCGAAGAACTAGTAGAAAAGCTGACCATCTAAACAAACTGTAATATCTACGCATTAATAATATTACTGCAATCTAAAAAATGATAAATATGGAGAATCTGGAGAAGGCTGGCAAGGCTCACATGAACTGATACAGAGCAAAATAAATAAGGGCCAGATCAATGCACACAATGGCCACAAAAATGTAAAGGAAAACACCAAGAGTCCTAAGAATCTGCAGTGACCTCATGACTACAGAGACCTGAGGATGATGCATGCCTTCTACCTCTAAACAGAATGAGATACACATTCTCAGACATGGCCAATGTGTTGATCTGCTGTAACTGTAGTTGTTTGTTACAATCCAAGAATCCAAAGAAGGATTCTATTGAGGGGGCTGGGGGCAGAATGCATCAGATCTAAGTAACCACAAAGTTTAAAGGGGCAGCAACAAAACATTTTTGGTATTTTTTTTTAAAGGGGAAGTCTCCCATCTTTAGTGGTGCATCTGAATGGCCATTTGTCATAGACATTATAGATTCTTTGATTCTAGGTACAGTAGAGTGTGGGGTTGAGCTCTTGTTTGTTTTCATATGACCATGAAGAATGAAGATACAAAAGTGAGAATTGAAAATTTTTAAAGAGGAAAATTAGTTTAAATTGTTCATTTGGTATCAGCAACTAAATATTTCTTTCCTTATGGATTCCCAGTCCTTTGTTAATGCTCCACGACACCTCCTCCCCTCATCCCACATCAGCCCCAATCATTTGACTGGACCTTACTAGGAGAATGAAGCAGAGAAACTCTTATCTGGCCCATTGGTGACACACTCTAGCTATCCAAGGTTAGGAGTTGCCAGCTACATTTTTAGTTTTGCACATAGCTCAGAATGAAGGTGGGTGCTAATAGTGAAAGCAGATATACCCGTAAATAAGGGTATATGAATAAGGATATTTTTTGGGTACTGAGCCTCAATCTATGCCACATCAAGAAGTAAAATTTCCAGGCAACTATTTTCTTTTCCTTCCTGTTAAACTAGTCTTATTAGTCACAAGTTATTAATCACTGTCCTAGTACTCAAAACAAATCTATTTTAATCAATTTTCATTTGGCAGATTACAATTAAACCAAGCTTATGCTTACATTAACTGGTATTGTTATTGTTCTAGCTAACATTGATCTAGCACCTGAAAGCTTGCAAAGCACTATATATCTATATCTATCTATATATTTTTTCCCCCACTTGATCTCAGCTGGTATGACAATCAAATATGTGAAAGCTCTTTCTAACCATTAAGCATTAATATATATATCACAAAAAAATACAAAAAACAATCTTGTGACAGTCTAGTAACAGAGAAACTTATATTACAAAATTGAGTAAGAAATGTTCTAATCCTGTTGGCTGGGAAAAGAATTTCTTAATGTGATAACTGACATTTTCTGTATAAATGGATGAATTCTTAATCATGTTTTCAGATGTTTCCCCTAGGACTAATACGATCATCTGTACTCAGTCAAAACTAGCTATTGAAGCTCTTCCCACTTGCTACATCTTTATATGCCTTCACATTTCAGATTAATGAAAATGTTTTGAAAAAATAAATGTCCATTTTACTAGCTTTTGAAATCTTCACTCTAATTCAAATTAGTACAGAAAATGAGAATTTTAATTTTAAGGGACTTCACGGATCATTTAGTTCAAGTCTATCACTTTACAGAGGTGGAAATTTGGGCCAGAGAAGCTGAGCAACTTGTCTAACATGAAGTAGCTAGTTTTAGTCTCAGGGTCAGAATCAGAACCACAGTCTGACTCTGTAGAGTTCCATGTTCTTTCCATAACACCCTGTTGCTTACACAGTAAACATTTCTTAGACCCAGACAGGGTTTTTACCAGGTTAATAAGAATCAAGATTGTCAGGCTCAGAAACAAAGAGGAAGAGTACAAGGCAAGTTACACATAAAGCTATAGCCCCCCCAAACAAACAAAAATCCCCAAACATACACCCATCAACATTCTTATCTTTAACAGATAAGACTCTTAGAAAACCCATTTTACAACACGTGATTAACTGCATTTTCCTAAAATCATATTCATTCAAAGCAAACATATTAGGGAGCACCAGTAAGAGAAAGTTAAGAAGATTAATACAACTCTAAGTTAAAATAATGATGTCATTATTGACGGAAATTGTTTAAATGAAAGCAAATCGTTTAAATGACAACAAAACTATTTAAAACAACTGTTTTGATATATACATATTAAGGACTACTATATTGCTTTCCAATTGATTAGAACTGTGCCCAAGCATGGAGTTTTTGTTGTTGTTATTGTTTTCAGTATCAGGAAATACAATACACCTTTAGGAATGCCCAAAAACAGTGTGAACCCATACTGCTACACGAGCTTAAATTCTGCCACTCTAACCTAATGGTAGTGTTTTTGGTATACCAACTACTCTGTAGTGCCCAAGTTTATTAAGGAGAACTTTTTAAATTTTAAAACACAGGCAGATTAATAGCTGCTTTTGTGAAAAGGAGTCATTTACAAATGGGTTACTGACAGTGTATCAAAACGCTGCTAAGAAAAATACAACAGCAAGGTACTCTGATAAGAGTACATTATTCCACATGGAATCCTAAATTAACTTTCCTCTCTAGCTCCTTAAATGAATCTTCATGAGACTAGAGATAAGGTTCAATGTACCAGAGAGGTAAAGCAAGAGTTCACATCAGCTGAAGAGTCTAAAAACTTTTAAAGTGTAGAGAAGAATTAAACGCTAGTAAACCTTTGGTGTTTACCCATTAACAACATTTCCATTGTAAGTGACAATGAGATATGTATAGTTTGTGGAGAAAAATAAAAGCAAATTGTTCACACCATATTCCCACTGTTGCTCATTCTTTCCATGTGTTGTTCTAAGACCACCTGGCTTTAAAACATTTGGTTATTCAGTGCAGAAAAGTAAACCACAGACAAAGTACAACAACTTTTAATACTCCATTAATACTAATGATTAAAAATTATTGCATAGCTTTATGCATTTATCCTAAAACATTTTTTCTGTAAAGTAAATGAATTATATAAAAGACAAATAAAAGACAAAAAAAAATCGGATGGCCTTTACTACCTCGATCTTCTATCTTTTTTTGTTTTTTCAGTACTTTTGTCCATCGTTTTCTCATTATCTCCTCTGCACTTTGGGCAATACCATTTTCCCTTTGGTTTATAAGTAAGTGAAACACATGAAAAATGAAACCACTCAATTGGACACTGTTCATTGTCACATCCTATCATTTCCCCGTAAGACACTTGGTTACATAAGCAGTATGTAGGTTCATTGGGATCTATTGCAAACTCAACAGGTGAAGCTTCCCTTTCCTGTTTGGCCTTTGAACGTTTCTTTTTCTTGGCAGATTTGGATTTCTTTTCTTTAGGTGGTTGATCATCACAGTCTTCAATCCCATTGGTTATGTGGCAGAGATCACGGCTTTCACTGGTCCGCTGTCGGCGGGGTCTTCTTGAAGACCTTTCTGGTTGGCTGGAATCCATCTTTGTCTTGTCTGAAGGCCTCTCACTTTCTGAAGGATCTTGAAAACATTGTGAATGCAACTCCATTTGCCTTGCCCGGTTCTCTACTAGCTCAAGCATTTGTGTTACAATTTGAATTTTCTCGTCACCCAGTTCCTGGCTGTTAATTAATGCTCTCTGAAGATTCTGCTGAAGGCGTTTCTTCTGATGTGGATCATTTTCTTTCTTATATTTTTCACAGGCATCATCAATCTCTTTTAATGCTTCTGTAAGAGGTAAAAAAAAAAAGTCAGAATACTGCCCTATGTTAGAGAATAGTTTATTTTTTAAGGAGTTTTTCTTTTTAAGTCACTGGAGTACTTTGAATAGAAGCAACTCAAAACATAAAAACTCAACTATACTGTTTACCATATTCATATAACACCAGAAAAACTAATGGAAGCTTTAAATGAGAAAAAAAAAGAAACTACAATCAATTCTTAACTGATTGGTATGGCCAAGACAAAGTTTTAAACAAATGCACAGCCCCAATTCACTTACTTGTTCTGGAATATAAGAAAGAATGCTTAACATCTTATTTTTTTAAATAGCTCCGACATTTTAGTTTCATATTGGAAAATTTTAAAGTCTATAAACTGAGAGATTTCCACAGTGAAATTTCTACATCACTGACTCCATAACCAACCAAAAAGGGCATTATGGTGATTTTGTTGCTTTATATACCTAGGCAATGGGTTTTTGGTCATTTTGTTTGCTGACAAACTTTCTGGAACATCTTTAAAATACCAACTTAAAATGTTGTCTTATAAATCCATTTTTATCTTAGCGAGAAGCAACACAACCTTTAAAGGGAAAATTTGTATTGTGATTCAAAAGCATATCCTTTGACTCCCAACCCAAAGCTGTTCTAGCATGCTATAGGCCATAGGTGTCCAACTCAAGGACTCAGCTGGCAAAACCCCTGAGTGTGGCCTGAACCAGATTAAAATGTAATTGGGAAATGTTTAATAAAATTTTTAAAAATACGATATGAAAAATAATGTTCATTTATAATTTTCTAAGTCAATATGCATCCTGTAGGGATTTGTTTCTATTGGAGTTTGACACCCATAGTATAGGCAACCTTTAGTTGGAAGCCACCTGAGTAATTCAGTCACCTGGACTAGCAGCAAGGCCACTCTATTATTTCAAAAGTTCAAATTATTCCCTGTTAATTACATTTATTTCCAAATGCTCTAGGTTTCTTCTAGGGAAAGGAGGACACATTTCTAGACACAAAGGTTTTAAAATGATCAAGGGCCAAGAGGGGGCAGATGGGAAGAAACAAGACAAACTAATTTCAACTATGCCACATCTTACCCACAGTGATCTGTTATCTTATAAACATGGTACTTAATGTGTTGTTGCCAGTAGAGAACCAATGTTTGATGCTTAATACCAATCAATTAGTAAATAATTTCATAACAAGAAAAATATCTTAGTATACAATTTCTTGCAAGGAAAACAGTCACACTGATGGTGAAGCTGTGAATTGGTCCAGCCCATCTGAAAAGCAATTTGGAACTATGCCCCAGAAGTTACCAAGTTACCCTTTGGGTCAGCTATACCATTATTAGGCCTATAACCCAAAGAGATCTATGAAAGAGAAAAAGAACCTGTACATGTACAAAAAAAATCTTTTTGTGGCAATTCTTTGTGGTGGCAAAGAGCTAGAAATTAAGGGTGTGCTAACTATTAGAGAATGTCTGAAGAAATGACAGTGTATGAATGGAATGTTATTGTGCCACACACAAAAAGATAAAAACAGTTTCTGAGAAAACTAGGAAGACCTCTATGAACTGTGAAACGAGCAGATCTAGAAGAACAATTTATACAATGTCAACATTATGGGGGAAAAAGTCATTTTTGAAGGAAAATAGAATCCCGATCAGCGCAAGTCCAGAGGGCTGAAAATGCAGGACAAAAACCTACATTTTTGGACACTGCTAATGTAGGGATCTGTTTTGCTATACTATACATGTCTGTTATCAAGTCAGAAGCATTTATTAAGTGCTTACCTTGTGCCAAACACATGTGTGTGTGCGCATACAAATAGAAGCAAAAAAAAAAAAAAAAAGACAACCCCTGCCCACAAGGAGCTTATATTTATAGCAGGGAAAACAGACACAAAAGGGAAAGGAAAAGGAGGGAAAGGGGAAGGTACCCCTGGGCTCTTTCTCAAAATAAAGGTTTCTAGAGGACCTCAACAATGGAAGAAGAGAGCCATAGGAGTGAAGAGAAAAGGCAGATGAAGTCTGGTGGCAAAATCCAGAGGTTTTAAAAAACTGTTTAATGGGAAGGGGCAGTGGAACATAACACATTCCTGTGAAAACAGATACCTTTTAAAAGAAATGTAGAACAAAGTTATATAAAAAAATTCGGCTTACTTATAAAATTTTTTGCCCAAGGTTATGCACAATAAGCTTTCTTCCCAAATGATTATTCATATATTTGATCTACTCTATAAGGCAGAACACATTTATCTTTCAAATATTCCCTCCTTCCAGACTCATTATAATTCAGTCTGTCTCTAAAGGTACTCAAGTCAGTGTATATGTATTCTTTGTATCAAGGTGTACTTCAACACAGTGCAGCACGTATGAAATCTCGTTTAGTCACAAACCTAATAAAATATTATTATTTATTAAGTGCTTACCACATGCAAAGTATTGTAGTACACTGAGGTAAACCAGTAAGAGCCTGCCCCTGAGGAGTGAATCTAATAGATGAAATATAGGATGTTAGTAAATATTATACTGGGAGATTAATAAATATTATACTGGACAGGACAGTATGCACTTAAGGTACAAATTACTGTTACCTTAAATTTATCTAGAAATCAGCTATTTGAACAAGAGTTATTACCCTAATGGAACTCCGACTGTTCAGTCTGTAAAGCTGCACTATTCCTCTTGGGTCTTTTTTTTTAATCTTTTTTTTTTTTAATTTAAAAAAAATTTTTTTAAATTGTATTTTAGTTTACATCATTCATTTCCACGAGATTTTGAGTTACAGATTTTCTCCCCATCTTTCCCCTAACCACTGCCCCAAAACAGCCATCCCAGTGTACCTCCCCTCCCCCAATCTATTTTCTCCTATGTCTTCACCCCCTCACCCCTCTGACTTTTCGGTAGGGCAGGATGGGTCTCCCAACCACAGTGCCTGTGTATCTCAAGTTCCAGTTGGATGTAGTTAATAATAATAATAATAATAATAATAATAATTGTGTATATATACATATATATTTTTAACATTTGATTATAGAACTTTAGATTCTAGATTCTTTCTCTTCCTCCCTCGTCACCCACCCCCACTGGAAGGAAAAGCAATCAAATACAGGCTGAACATGTGAAATTACGCAGAACCTCTCCATAGTGAGCACACTGTGAGAGTTTGATTACCTGTCCCTTCTTCCTATCCTGCCCCCACAACCACTCTCCACCCTGTCCCTGTAACTCTACAGAAGTGTGAACTTTTATCAGCCCTCCCCCCCATGCTGCCCTCCCCTCCATCACCCCACCTCTCATCCCCCTGCCCCCTACTTTTCTATGTGGCAAGATGCCCAGTTTAGAGTTTATATCATTCCTTCCCTAAGACAAATTCCGTGAGAGTAAGGTTGACTCTTTCCCTTTTGCCTTCCTCTTTTCCCCCTCTATTGTAACAATTATCTCTTGCCTTTTCCATGAGATGCTCAACCCCATTCTGATTCTCCCTGTCTCCTCTCAATCTAATCCTCTCTCATCTCAGAATTTCAC
>CM053592.1:47544034-47572295 GCA_028646515.1 Pseudochirops corinnae
ACTGGAAACTTTGCAGTTATTCTCGGAATTTTCCACCCACGTCCCGGAGCCAGGAGCAGGGTGGGAGAGCCCAGCAGTTCTGATAAACGCGGAGCCAGGAACAGGGTGGGAGAGCCCAGCAGTTCTGATAAACGCAGAAGAGAGTCACGTCAGCATTGAAGTTGTCCTTGGACTGAGGTCTCTGGCCTCTAGCAAGAATCAAGTACCTATGTTCCCCTTTCTCTGCTTGTTGGTCCTGTCCTGGAGTTGCACACTTCCTACCCTTATTTTCCCTTGCTATGATTCCATTTCACTGCCTATCCCCATGAAACTTATGATAATAGCTGAAGTGTCAGGTGACTGGTGTATGTGCAGAAGGCATCACCCTGCTCAACTGGCTTAATTTCCCACATGGGAAAGGTCAGGGAGCTTGCTTCTGGGAGAGTGGTGATGGAATTCCCTTGGGGAGACTTTGGAACATACGTAGACACTCAGTACCCGGTTCTGGTCTGCTATCCACAGGTGGATAGATAGCAGGCTCTTTGGTTGGCTTCCAGGGCAGAGCCAGATGTGGGAAACATTCAGAAAGGTCCTGTTCAGTCTGATCATCTCAGAATTGGTTTGGTTATTGTTCCTGTGAAGAGAGACAGTAGTATAAGCAGAGGGGCGTTGGGCCCTCCCCCTCTAAGGCTTTTATGTGACCCCATCCATCAAGAATTAATCAGCAAACATGTATGCAGCTCCTACTATGTTATAGGAATCTGAAGATCTTCCCTGCCATTAGGCCCTTTGATAGGCTTAAATGGCTCTGAGAACCTTCCCTGGTTTGAAAGTATACTCTGCCTCCTAATAGGCTGAATGTGGTCACGTGGAGCCTGTGGCGAGGCTTGTTTTTCGGGAATGCCCGAGCCTTGTTGCTTTGTGATTGGGCAGTGCGTCAAGAGGGCTGTGACATTCTCTGATCCAGGAGAAGGCTATATATACTCCCTGATGTGAGGTTTTGCTTTGGGACTCACTTTGAGAAGAGTTGTGTGATTTGGCCAGACGAGACTCTGGGAAGCCGTTGAGCCCCCCAGCTTTGAAAAATCCAGATGTTGGTGCTTCCCTCTCTGGTAACTAACTAGGTATGAATGTAATGGTCAGAGGCTAGAAGCCCATCTGCTGATCTGTTTCTGTGTTTGCTTGTAACTTGTGTTTGCATTCTCTGAATTTCAGGGTGCTTACTTTTTCTCCTGAACTAGGTAAATGATACGTGTTTGATTAAAGTGAAATCATTAACCCATTTTGAGTTGCTTTCCTTTAGAAAAGCAGATCTAAGAACCTATGCTAGCTGATACACACTATGTGCCAAGCACTTACCAAGCACCATAAATAGGGGTCCTGGTTCTTTGCCTTGGAATTTGTTCTTTTGTTTTAGGCAAAGGGATTGGTCAATATGACCTTGTTAGTCAAAGGTCAGGAGAGTGAGCTGTCTGGGTGTGTGAGACTTTAGGGAATCCAGGGATTGAGACCATGCTAAGTTTCACAGCCAGGCCAGCATTGAAGACCTAGGAAAAGAGGAGTGACCTTTGGAACCCAGACCCAAAGTATGTAAGAAAAGGACTCATTTATTAACTGTATTGGACATGAACTTAGTAGGATCGATGTTGTGCAAAAATTGTAAATTCAAGGCTATTTTTCTCAGAGGTGTTAGAGGGTAGAGTGTGCATCCAAAGTTTTTCTCTAAGGTGTTAGAGGGTAGAGTGTGCATCCACAGTTTTGGAAAAAATACGTTTACTTTGGTTCATGCTATATTGAAAGCAAGATAAAAGATAATAAAAGATAATAGGTGTTAAGTAACTGGTTAAATGGAACTAGATGCTAGTCATTGACAGTTAACAATAGGGGAACTAAGCTGAAATGAAGGCTTTAGCTGATTGCATTAGAAAAAAGATGGACACTCACGCCCCAGAATTACCTTTGCAACTCTGAGGGTGAGATCTAGCCAACCTGGTTTCAGTTATTGTGATCCTCCTAGAGCATCCTTCCTACATGTAATAAAGAGCCAATAAAATTGGACCCTTAGAATTCCCAGGAACCCTGGAGACATTCTCTACCTGGACTTAAGCATTGGGATATCCAAACTGATGAGATTCTAGGGAAATTGGCCATTTTTCCTCCTTTGTTTTAGGCTATAATTGTATAGTCCTTTCCTATATGTATTTCCCTTAGAAGTGACTTCCTTTTGAAATGTTTTTACACAGATTTCTACATTTGCTGATTTACTGAATGAATAAATACTGATGTTTAATGTGTTGCTGACTCCTGATATTGAGGCCAATATAAAAAATATTCAGTTTGTATCACTAAAATGTTATTGGTACCTAGTTGAGAAGTACTTATCTGGAGAAAAACAACTGATCGTCTTTTTTTCTTTCAAAAAAATAAAATGTATTGGCACTTTGGTTTTTACATCATATATTTCTCAGCCCTTGCTAGAGAGCTATCCCTAATAATAAAGAATAAGAAAAGGAGAGAAAAAAGTTGAGCAAAACTAACCAGCATATTGAATAAGTCTGATGTTATATGCAGTGTTTCATATCCATGTCTACTGCCTCTGTATCTTCTCATATTTCTTCTTTCCTTCAGTGGCCCTTTTTTTTTCTTTTTTACACAATAAGCATTTATTATCCCTTTCTCCCACTGCTGTCTTCCCCACCTTCAATTGAAAAATAAATGAATGAATTAATGAAACATTTTTAGTCTCTGGTTTTCTTTCTTGTCTTTGTCTCCCTGGTTTAGATATCAAGACCATATTTGTGTAATAGAAAAAGATTTGAAGGATGCCTTTGCCTGTTTTTACACATAGTTTTTGTAATGTTGAAATTGAATATTGGCTTTGAATATTTGAAAGACTTTACTTTTAAATCCATCTGCTCCTGGGTTATTTTTATTTTTTCCCCTTTTGGAGTTCATTTATGGGTTGTTCAGTGTCCTTACCTGATACTGGGTTGCTTAAATAGTCTGTTTCTTATTTTGTTAATTTGGTGTTTAGTATTTTTATAAATATTCACACATTTCCTCTAGGTTGATGATTTTTTTTAACATATAATTTGGCAGGCTACTTTCTGACAGTTTCCTTTATTCTCCATTTGTCATGAATTGTCTGCTATTACTTTTAATAACCTTATTAGTTTTTCCAAAAACACCACATCCTACTCTTATCGATCCAGTGGGGGGGGGAGGGGGATGCTTTTAATTTTACTAATGTCTGTTTTTCTGACTTTTATACTTTGTTGGTTGGCTATATTTTTCTTGTTGCATTCGAACAGATGTAGACTTCTATCTCATTGTGAGTTCCTCATGCACTACAATGCATAGGTTGACGTTTGGCAGTGTGCCTTGAGAAGCCCAAGTAACAAATCTTTAATACTTTAATTCCCTTTCTTCGGACCCTCAACCTTCACCTTTAAGGGCTTATTTGACCTAGTCTGCAATTTTCATTTTAAAATAAAATTAAAATAATTTTCAAATGAAGATGTTTTAGTTCACACACAGCTCCCTATACTCCTTTGAGAAGGCAAGAAAAGCAAAATCCTCTGTTACAAACTTGCATAGCCAAGCAAAATTTCCACATTGTCTGTGTTGCCCCAGAATATGTCTCAGTGTGCACTGACACTGCTCTGTCGGATATATAGGTGGGCAGTTTATTTGAGCAGAATTCTGGAGACTTTTCATAGTTGTCTTTACAGTATTTTTGTTATTGAATCTATCAGAAGTCAGCAAACTTTGTCTATAAAGGGTCAGATCGTAGTAACTCTTTTAAAGTTTTGCTGACTGAGAAGCAAAATCAAGGATATTATGTAGTTAAGTTTCATTTTTTTATTGTTGAAATTCAAAATAACAGTAATAATAATCAAATACAATTTATTTTTCTTATTTAATGTCTACTAATCAGAAGAATGGAATCCTTTTTTGGGGGGGATAACATTTTGCCCAACTGGGGTTCAGAAGTTCTCCAGTATCAAAATTGATTGCAAATGTTCCTCTGTTGTGCTGATTTATTTCATCTTTGAAAATGTGTTTTCACAGAGATAGCTACTGCCAAATATTAATATCTGTCCATGTGCACATGATTTTAATTGATCGTACTTATTACTTGAAAGGCATTTAGAAAATTCTCTTAGATCCTTCTCTTGATATTTTGCCTTTGAGCATGTCACTACATTCCAGATTAATCACTTCCAGTTGAAGGTTAGGTGGGAACTCCTCAATTGCACAGTTAAAATGGATTTTAAAATATGGACATTTCATTTGCTTTTACATCAAGGTCTGAGACACTTCTAAGCAACTATAGTTTGGGCTCGAACAATATATCTGCAGCAAATTTGTGTGAGAATGGAGGTTCACTTCTTGTTTTAACTTTTGATAGCACAGAAAGGAATATATACATAAAGCAGCTTGACATTAGTTGTGATTGAAACAACCTTAGTTGTCTCCAAATTGGCTTTTTTACAGTGTAAGTTTTACTGTTCTGTCTTTACAGTTTTAGGTTGAATTCATTAAGAAATATTATCAAGTCTACAGTAGAAGCTAATTTCCAAAGATGCCCAGTGTTCAGTAATAGCTGTTAAGGATCATTCTCATTCAGAAAAATTTCAGTCTCTTGCCTGAGCTCAAAAAATTGTAATAAAACTTTTCTTCTGCTGCTTGTTTTGATATTATTGATATGTACTGTTAATTAAAAAAAAAAAGTTGTAGTACCATGATATGCACAGCATTTCAAAAACACCCTGGAATTATAACTATATCCCTGTGACTTGTAGTATGCGCTTGAGCAGTATGCTCAAAAATATCAAGTGATAAGTATCACAACTGCTCAAAAGCAACCATAGACAGTTCACAAACAAGTAAGCATGACAGTGTGTCAAGAAAGTTTAATTTAAAAATGTAAAAAATTTCTTAGCTCTAAGACCATACAAAAGGTATTAACTATATGGAATGTACAACGCTGTTTTTATCTTTTATTTGTGAATCGTGTGTTGCCCATCCTTTATATCAGTTAATTTATAGTAAACTTATGTAAGTTTATGTGTATTAAAATGGTTACATATATACTAATGTGTATAAAAATGGCATACATGTGCAGTCTTTTTTTGTTTTTTCTGGAGAGCTGATTGTTAAGCATTTACCACCACACCAGTGAGTTTTGCCCCTGACCAATCCCCAATCCCTAGTGTTCAAAGACCTAAGCTGAAAATATGATTCACTGTGATTTTTTTTTCTTGGATTTCCCATTCACCACCCAATCTAGTTCATAGATCTTCATGGAGGAGGTTTGTTGGGAGGGGTTCAGCAATTTTTCTTCCTGCTTCTTTGCCCTTTTAGCTCCCTGGTCTGTTTTCTCTAAATACATGCCCTTGTCGCATTATTAGTTGGGTTTGGAATTCCAGTAGAATGTCTTTGAAGCAGCAGGGATCCCAATGGGGGAAATTTTCAAATAAAATCTAAAGGAAATTTGCCTAGTTCGCCAACACACCAATGGTGTACGGACCCTAGAGACATGTTGACAAATCCCATGTAAGAAAAGGACACTTCGAAAATTGTCAAGACCCAGGTTGAAGGGTTTTATGCACGAGGGAATCGTGTTAGTGTTTTCACTTGGGACAGTTGGTTTATCAGAGGATGAGGGGCTGACTTCCAGGTTTTCCCAACACTTTAAGACTAAGGAGGAACTAAGCTTTCCTGAGACTGGAAGTATGACTTTACTTTTCTTTCATTCTGTTCAGTTATTAAACCTGAACTGTTACCTGGAATCCAGAACAAAAGGGGACCCCCAATTGGTAAGGGAGAAGGTGAAATCTCTTTATCAGTAAGTGCTAACTCTATTAAGATATTCTCTACTGAATATGCAACCTTGTATTTGGGGAACACTTGTGATTTTTGTCTGTATGTATGGGATTTTGTGGTCATTCCATAGTACCTGTTTTAAGACTAATGCTACCTCCCCAAAATTCCAGAGGATTCTTACTAGCTGGGGGCATGTTCTGTGTTCTCATGTATAAAGCCCACCTCAGCTAAACTGCTAAGGATAGCAAATTTTTTCATTTGGGAAAAATGTCTTGGAGCAGAGATGTCAAACTCATTGTGAGTACATAGAGCATCTCAGATTAAAAATGCAACTGGGAAATGTTTGGCAAAATAAACAAGTATGAAATACAGTATAGATAATGTTAATTTATGGTGTTCTAGGTCAGTATGTGACTGTAGGCATGTGTTTACATTTTAGTTTGACACCATTGTCGTGGAAGACTGGTGTTCCTATGCTTAGCTAATGCAGACCCCACCTGGAAGAGTTGTGTGTTGGGGAGACTTGGAAGTATTCCTACACTCTCTGTAACTGATTCTCCTCTATTAACCACATGGTAGACCACTTTGATTGGCTACAGTGGTAGATTGGGCCTGCCGGACATTCCAAAAGGCCTCTTTCAGGCTTGGTTTTGGCTGTTCTTTTGGGCAGAGATTTCTTTCCTTTGTTTCTCTCTCACACAGCCTGAGTTTTGAGGTTGTTTGTCTGGTCCAGGGCTTTGAGAAAAGGCTTGCTTCTGTCTTCTCCTGAAGCTGCCCCTAGTTAAGACTTTTTCTCAAACTCCTTTGGAATTCTTATGTAGATGAGGAACTGGGGACTCTGGGGAGTGAATGCTGTATTCACCCTGGAGGCACATTCATTGTCTTGCTGGCCTCTTCCTTTGTAATTAAAGTATTCACACCCTCCACTCTTTCCCTGGTGAGGAATGCCTGGGTTTTTTGTTTTGTTTTTTTTTTTATCTAAACCCTTTCCCCTTTATTTTCCATATTTCTGTTTTCTGTTTCTATTTTTCAGTTTCCGTATTTCTGATTTCCTAAAACTTCCATTTACTGAAGTCTTACTGAGGTCCTTTTATACTCATATTTATTAAAAGGAAGGTTCACAAAGAACTTTGCTCACAGTTCCATGACTTGTGCAGTAGGGGAGATAGCAAAGTACTGGACACAATTCCTGCATTCTGGCCCCAGCTATTACTGCTAACTGGTGGGACTTTGATTCTGACAAATGACTTCACGCTTCTGGGCCCAGTGCCCTCCATTATAAGATGAAGGCATTTGGACTGCTATGTAAGGGCCCCTTCCATCTTTAACATTTTTCCGATTTCATGATTTGGCTCTTTTCTTTCTATTTCTATTTTTACCTCCTTAGTGGGGTTAGGATGAGGAATGTAGAAGACCCCAAAGGGGATGGACCGGAAAGAAAAACTTCACTGACTTCAGTTTTGCTTAGAATTGGTGACATTCATTTTCACTTGTAGACAGACAAAATTGGTTCTTCACAAAAGTCTTTTTAAATTTGAACTTGAACACACGACACACACACATTTCCATATACATGGCAGAACACAAAAATGAGGATTGCATATGAAACTGGATCTCATTTTAGACTGCTTGCTTTGTATATAAACAATACATTAATTTCTAAATGTTTCTGCTTCTGTGTTTTCTACTCAACTTCCTTCTGGTTCCTTCTATGCATTTTAAAACATGTTTCAGTAGCCCTCTTTTTTGACTTTACTATTGCTAACCAATTCCACATCTCCCTCCCCAACCCCTTCCACCAATTAAAAGCCAAGAGAAAAAAAAATATTTCTTAAACCACATAATAAATATGCATACTTAAACAAAAAGAATCTACACAGTGGCCATGTATAAAAATGTTATTTCTTGAGTCCATCATCTCTCAATTAGGTTCTAATTGCTTTGCCGTAGGCCCTCTGGAGATAAGACTTATCATTGTAATAGGTTAAAACCCGTCTTTTTTTTTTTTTTTTTTTTTTTTTACAATATTCTTACATATTTCATCACACATTTCACTCTGTCAGATCACACTACTCAGGATTCTCTGCTGTCCTTTTTCAGCATTTTTTATGGTGCAATAATGTTGTATTACATTCATGTACCATAATTCAGCCATTCTCCAATTGATGAGTACCCCTTTAAATTTTAATTCCTAGAGCCACCCCTTTCCCCTTTGATCTCTCTTTCCAGATCAGGAAATTTGTTTTTCTTGTGACTATTCCCTCCCAAGTATAATCACCTTATTCATCTCATGCTGCCCCTCCTTTCGTCTATTTTTGCATATTCTTCTCATCTACCCTTGCTATATTGCTCATATTGCTCATATTCCTTGCTATAAGGAATAGCAAGTTCCTGAAGTGCCTCATTTCTCCACTACTGTATTTCTTTTATTTTCTTCTTCTTCTAAGACCCTCAGAACAGAACTAACCCATTCTATTTTCCTTATTTAACTCCCTTATTACCCTTTGAAGACATTAAGGTTGTGAAGGGACATTTATTTCTTCTCCTATTAGAATATTAGCTCTTCATCGTACATCTTCTAATTGCTCAAGTAAATTTGCATTTTTAGGTTTTTCTTGGCTCTCCATTCCCTGGGAGCATGTACAGCATGTTCTGCCTGATAAAATCTCCCATGTGAATGTTTGGCAAACCTACTCCAAAGCATGAGTAATGGAAGGGCCCAGCTTTCTATTTCAGAGCATATACAAGTTTAGCAGATTTAAGGAGTTGGATAATTAAGAGAACTCTTTGTCACTAAACAGTATACTCCTTTCTCAGCACCCTACCAAAGGTGGTAGTGACTGGCCATCTTCAGTCATTGTGGTGTGTATCTTGCCATGGGACCCAGATGGTTCCCTTGGAGAAAGTAAGACCCGTCTTTTTGTACAGCACTCTCTGACTTAAATCCAATTCACTTACTTGTGGGTCATGGCACAGCTCCCTGATGTCATGATCCTTAGGGAGAACAAAAGGCAAACCACAACAAGAAACATTCAGTGACTTTTGTGTCTGCTAGCGGAAAGGCAAAAAGAGGCCTTTTGATTGGCTGTTGAGCCAGAATTGGAGGTGTATGTGAAAGGCATTGACTGTCCAAATCAACCACTCTTCATGGCTTTTTTTGTTGAGGAGGAAACACTGCTGTGGGCTTCCAGGTGGTACAGGGGCATCAAGCTCCCTCACCCAGAGCACCAGGAAGCAGGTGAGTGCATGACACACCAGGGCAGGACCACCTCCTGTGTTTCCTTTGGTACAATGCCTTGAAAAGTAGAAAGAGGGAGTCTTCAGAAATTAGATTCCATACTGAAGTTTACTGGCAGCTAAGCTCAGTGTACCAGTGCATACCTGAGGAGTTGTCTAATTGACCCAGAACATAACGGAATCAACCCAGCAGCCAAGATAGTGTTTTCTTCAAGCAATGATGCCATGTTGTCCACTGGCCATGCCAAATTTGGAAAAGAATGTAGTGTACCAAATACTCTCTCTGGGAACTGATATGATATAGGAGAGAGTATGCCCTTGGTTTGGGGGAGATTTTTTTTTTAACTTAAGTTTTTATTATGTTTTTTGTCAATAGCACTATATAAAAGTTAATACTAATTAAGTGATGTTGGGGTGTTAATCACTGGACCAGTCAGGTATAAAGGAGAGTGTGTGACCCTGGTACTTGGTATACTTCATTAAATACACAAGATATTTTATTATGGCCATATAAGCTGTTACATGAATAACTGAAACCAAGCCATTCTTTTTTTTTTTCCCCATCCTATTTTTTCCATATTTGTAATTAGGTGACATGAAAGGATTTTCTGTGAAGAGCTCTGATTCTGCCCTGTCAGACAAAAGCTGAGATGGCTTGGCTATCCCTGAAGATAAGAGCCCAGAAATGTGGTTAGTAACAGCATTTAGTTGATTAATATCAAGACCAGCAAAGCAACATATCAGTGGAGACTTTGCTAAGAACAGAAGAGCCCAACATGCTTGTATATACTACACCATTCCTGTGAGTGACAAGCTCAGTTTCCTTAAAGAAAGCAGTGTGATAACATTACCAGAAGACATAATGGTTCTTGCCCCATGAATGTTGTGAGTTACCTTGTCCTTCCCATCCCTATTTGTGAGTTACCACATGCATGATTCCTATGCAAGCTCACTTTCCCCGTTGATACCATGTAAAGTGAGGAAGTATGCCCTACACTTATGGGAGGAAATATAGAAGTAATGACAATGCAATTGAACCACCATAGAACAATCAAAAGTCGAAGCTACAAATTTACAAAGAACAAGCACAGCTTCAGTGAAGAGAGATGAGAAGGCACAGCTACTCCACTCCTTTGCAGAGACAGGAGGTCCACAGAAGTGGACTAATCTTCTTTACTATGCTGTTTCACTAAATACCATTGCTTTTAACCAATTTTATCCTGTGGATGCTGGTAGAAAGAGTAAATGGTTTGCTGCGGGCTATAATTTTGAGTCAAGTAGATGGTTCACTGGATGGAGCCCCCGTCCTGGAGTCAAGAAGACCCGAGTCCAAATCTGGCCTCAGACCCTAAGCCAGTCAAACCTTTGCGTCAATCTAATGGAGAAGGAAATGGCAAACCACTCCAGTATCATTTGCCAAGAAAGTCCCCTGGATAGTGTTTGCATGCTATGGTCATGGGGTTTAAAAGAATTGGACACAAGGGAACAACTGAACAACGACAGTGATCATTTTGAGTGACTGTCTCTCCACAGAAGGGCTCATACCAGGAATAACTATTGTGGAGACTGAACATGTGTGAGTATGTGTGTGTAGAGGGGTGACAGCTGCTAACAAATTCATACTTAGTTACATCAATGTAAAGGTGAACATAAGGAAAAAATGCTGAAAAATAAAGTTCAAGAGTAAGAAACAGAAGATGCTAAAGATATATAGCCTTTTCAAAAGCCTCATGCCTAAATATCATGTATATTTTCTTTAAGAATGTTGGAAGGAACTGAATCTGACAAGCATCAAAAAACCGTACCCCTGGTGAAAGACTGTATCTTAGCAGATGGGAAATAAATGGTTACAAAAATGGGAGTCATATACTTGGACATCAACTTTTGGGTTTTGTTGCTTTTTTTTTAAGATACAATTTTATTGGTAGCTTTCCATTTTCCAAATCAGCTTAGGATCTGTTATGTAATAGGTTTAAAACATACCTCATTTTTGAGAAGCAGTATGTTAGCTTATGTGAACAGACATTAGAATTAGGCAAAGAAAACATATGCCTGAGGAGTTTGGTTTTTAAAGTAATTTTTATTGGTATCTTTTGTTTTAACATTGCCAGAATTTCCCCCTGCCTCATCTTCCAGAGAGCCATCTCATATAGCAAGTAATTTTTTAAAATTAAAAGAAAAAGGAAGAAAAAATCAAACCTGATTAGTATAACAAAAATCTGAGAATATTTGCAAGTTTGACAAAAAGTTCAAGTACCAAGAAACCAGGATAAGGTTCATACAATATTTGACAGCCACCTTTGTAAAGGACAGGATAGTTTGGAATACAGTGTGCCAGAAGGAAAAAGATAAAGGCTTACAACTAAAAATAACAACTAGCAAAATAGATGAAATAAGCATCGCTTTAGAATCCTTATGTCTCCAAGGATCATGGAAAGTATAATTTCTTGTTTTACATATTATAGTTGGATATGTGAGCAAAAGACTACAAACGTGGAAGAAGGGATGGAGGAAGCATGCATCATATCAACCACTTTTAAAGGAGAGTTGAACATGTACTCAAAAACAACTTGATATAATAACATTCAACTCAGTAGTTGGCGGGGCAAGGATGGTGGGGAGGCAGTGTTTGAAGGTAGGGTAGAATAAGGGAAGGATTGATCATAAAACAAATTTTGGAGGGCTGATCAAGAAGAAGATTAGAAGGAGAAGAGAAAGTAAAAATCTGATTAGGGTCTGGGACAAGAAGAGCAGGGGGTGGTGAAAAACAGTGGTAAGAGGTAGTAAGAAGAGGAAAAAGTATGATGATAAGATGGAAGGAAATACCCAGCAGTTAAAACATAAATTCACCCATCAAACAAGAGGCTAGGAGAATGGATTAGAAAGCTAAATCCAATAATGTGTTGTTACCGGAAACATTACTAAACATAAAGATTCAGAGAGGCTAAAATAGAATTTATTCTTTGGGTAAACTTAAAAAAACCCGAGTAGCAAACATGATCTCAGACAAGGAAGTTGTAAAAATGGATTTTAGATAGATAAATTAAAACATGGTTAAAGGCATCACAGAAAAAGAATGTCACTTGTTACTTGTAACTGTCTTATATGATAACTGATGAATGTTTATGTTGTGTGCTTACAGAGGAACCTAGAAAGATATAAATGGAATGTATTTCTTTGGAAGGTGATACAAAGGAAGAATATAAAGGCAAAAAAAAAAAGAATGTCAGTGTTTAATATATATGCATCAAATAATATAGCATCTAAATTTTTTAAGTTTGAGTGAGTTAGTAAAACTGTTAATAGTTGTGTATCTCTTATGAATTAGAAATGTTACAAGTAAGTAAACAAGGAAGATGTTAAGGATCTGACTAGAATTTTGGAAAACTAAGATATGATGCACCTGTAAGAATTACTGAAAGGGAACAAAAAGAAAAAAAATTTCTCAGCTATGCATGGTACCTTTACAAAAATTGACTATGTACTAGGGCATAAAAACTTCATAAACAAATAGAGAAAAGCAGAAGCTTTAAACACTATTTACTGACCATAACACAATAAAAATTCTGAAAGGGTCTTTGAAGAAAAGATTAAGAATAAATTTTAGAAGGGGCAGTTAGGTAGAGCAGTGAATAGAGTACTGTCCCTGGAGTCAGGAGGACCTGAGTTCAAATCCAGTCTCAGAAATTTAACACTTACTAGTCGTGTGACCTTGGGCAAGTCACTTAACCCCAATTGCCCCTCCAAAAAAAACCCCAAAATTTAAAAGTAGTTAATTTTAAAGAATGGGCAAGTAAAGAAAACAGAAGCAATAGAGAATTTCATTTTTAAAAAATTACAATGACATACCAGTATTTTTGGTATCTAACCAAAGCAGTCCTGAGAGGAAAATTTATATCATTAAGCCCCTTCATCAGCAAAAGGGAGAACAAACATTTGGGCATGAAATAAAAAAAAAAAATAGAAAAGCAGCATGTCAAAATAACAACTAAGCTCTGCTGTTCACATTTTTTCACTTGTCTTGTTCTGGGATACCCATGATCCTTAAATTGTTTCTATGTATTCTGTCTTTGAGAACAGTATCTTAATTTATATAGGATAGAGATCATATTTACTTTTAATGGAATTCCTTTTTGCTTCTCTTCTTCCAAATTGTTTTTTACTCCACTCTATTTGTATTCTTTGTGACTTATTCTTTCAATTTTTTGGAGAGACTTGCTTCTATAGATTCAGATTTTTCTGTTTTTCCAATTATTTAAGCTGTTCAGGCCATAAATTCTGCTTTCATGATTCTTATTTTTCTCTCAAATCCTTTAAGAACATCTATTTGCTCTTGGGAATCCATAGGATCCCCTGTTTCACCAGGTATTAATTCGTTTTCCTTTGTTTGGCAATATTCAAAGATGTTTGGGCTTATTTAGATGATCTGCAGGCTATTTTTCCTTCTGGTATTAATATTCTTCCTGTTGGTTTATATCCTTGGGCTCACTCAGTCTTTTAACTGAAATCTTTTGTGATTTCTGACTTTTCTCCTTATATTCCCCTGTTGCTGACTTGCCCTTTGATGGTAATATCCCTAGGAACTGAACTTCAAGACTGTCTCAGCTTCCTCCCATAATGAATTTACTTTTCACCAGTCTCAGTCTCTTCCCCAAGTGTCTTCTGAAGGGAAAGAGCTAGCCCCTGAGGCCAGTTCTCTATCCATTTTGCCACACTGGCTCTCTTTAGTGCTATTGTGGTAATGGTCACGATGGTAATAGTTATATTAGCTTGCATTGATATGCTTCACGTGTATTATGTAATTTCATATTCATAACAACTCTTTTTTTCTGCCATTATAAACATGCAATAGTTAAAGTAAATTTTACACTGACCGTGTCCAAAAACATTTGTCTCATTCCGCGTCGAGTCTTTTACCTCCTGTCAGGAAGTGGACAGCATGTTTCATCATTAGTTCCCTGAAATCCTGGTTGGTCATCATGCTAAGAATAGTTGAGCACAACAGTGTTATGTCATATTTACCATATTCCATCACGTTTCTGTACCATAAGTTGTTCATCCATTCCCTCAGATTCCCACTTTTTGCAACCTTAAAAATGGTTCATCTTTAGAGCTTGTTTTGTTTAGGACTAATCCCTCCCTTAATCTGTCCTCCCTTTAATTCCCCCACCTACTTTCTCCTCTTCCCATGCCATTTTCCTGAGTAAAATATATTTCTGTACCCAATTCTGTATGTGAGTATATTTTTCATTTTGACTAATGCAGATGAGAGTGAGGTTCAAGTGTCAGCCACTGCCCCTATCCCCTCCTTCTTGGGAAACCAAACCAACTTGGCAGAGTGCAAGGAAGCAATAAGGGAGGCAAGACAAATATCCCCGCTTCACAGATGTAGAAACTAAGGCTCGTTGGTTTTACATGACTTTCCCAGGAGCAAATAGCTAGTAATTAAGAACTGGGACTTAAATCCAGACCTTACTCTGCAGCTTTTGCCACCATAATCACCCATCCTGCAAATCACATCTATAGTGACTGCCTGCTTGACTCATATATATGTAAGGTTATCAGTGCATTACGAAATTCATCTATTAAGGGCCAGT
The DNA here is from genome assembly GCA_028646515.1 of Pseudochirops corinnae. Lineage (NCBI taxonomy): Eukaryota > Metazoa > Chordata > Mammalia > Diprotodontia > Pseudocheiridae > Pseudochirops > Pseudochirops corinnae. The sequence continues at coordinate 47,558,677 of CM053592.1, forward strand.
AATTTTCAGAGCTCTCTTCATGGATCTTAGGATGTAAATAAGATAACACAGATAATGTTCAGGCATGGTGAGTAAAGGAGTTAGAGAAATGAGGGACCAAGTCCTCTGGAGGGTTTGAGGGAAGGTTGTCATTAATGGGTGGGGGTGACAACTGAGGAAAGGGGTAAGAATTCATTAGGTCAAAAGAGGGGAGATAGAATGCTGTTGGGAAATGGTATGGGTGGGTATCAAGATGCCTTTCACATTCTGAAAAGTGAAGTGATAGCTCTTCATTTGTCACGTTCCAAAATGCTAGTGAACTGTTCAGGCCTAGAGCTCTACTGTACTTTTTTGACCTTTTGCTGGCCAGGCTAGTGTTGGTCATAATAAAATACATGTCCAGATTTGCCAACACTGGACATTCCTAGAAACAGAGAGCCACAGACTCTGAAAGTAACTTTCTTGGAAGAAGTATACTCCCAAGGGGACTATTTTGAAGGACTACACCAATTTGCATGTATGAGTTCTTGTTTATAAGAATCAGTATCATTACTTTATATTTAAACCTCATTCCTGGAGAGAAAGAGAGAGAGAGAGAGAGACACACACACACACACACACACACACACACACACACACACACACACACACACACACTATTCCAAGTAATTTTCTACTACTGCCTCATTATACTATATAAAAGAAACATTAAGGCTTTACGAATTATGGTTATATCACAACTGCTCAATGAAGAAACATTTATTAGGCTCTTCCTGTGTGTTGCGCACTGTGCTGGCCCACTGGGGATAGAAGGACAGAAATGGATCCATCTTTCCCCTCAGGGAGCATACGTTCTATTGAGGGAGACAACAGACACCAAAATAACCACATATTAAATATACACCAAGTAAAACTTTTGGTATAAGAAGTAAACATAAGCTAAATATAAAAGCATCCCAAATATCTTTAATTATGTATCCTGTAATAGCTTGTATAGCTCTATCTGAAGAGCTGAAGGCAGCTTAAGAATAGTCAGAAGCTCTGAGTTCAGATTCTATCTCTGCTTATGTGACTTTTGGTAAAAACTTGATTGGTCCTCAGTTTCCTCATCCATAAAATGAGGGAGAGTGTGTGGACAAGATCATCTATGAAGTCTCTCCTAGCTCTAAATCAATGAATAATACTCGGAACTATTATTTGTAAGATACGCTGTGCCTCACAATGTATTTCATTCAACAAGACAGTTACTTCTAACTTAGAAGGACTGACATCGGCCACAAATAAATGTGCATTTATATTGTGGCCATAACTCTCGATAGTCTTAGTGTGTCCCAGCCTCATTGTGCCTTAAAGTTCTCCACTTTTTTTTCCAGAAAATTCAGAGACCTTTTAAAAAGTGAGTATTGCTTTATGCATGAAAAGATAGCTGAAATTTTATTTCTAATACTGACTTTCAACAAAAGGTCCTTATATTTAATGATATCTAGAGCAGAATGAACTTCCTTCATTTGCTTTTACAGGATGAAGAGGCAAGAAACTGACCAAACATCATTTAAAATAATTCTGTGTCCTGTAGAAGTTTGTGTAGCTACTTATGGAGAATTAATATTTTTAAAGTTGACTGTTTCTTATCCTGTATATTGCACTAGCAGTGAAGCCAGCCTGCAGTCAGTCATTTATGGGGTCAAAAAATTGACTACAAAACTGACACTCCAAGATAAATGGGGGAAGTATACCTTTGTTGATGTTATTTCCATTTGTCTGGATGAAGATTCACTAAGACAATTTTGAGTGATGTCTATAGCGCCAACTCTCCTCAAAACCAGAAGTTCTAGAATTTTTGAAATTGAAAACACATCTGCAAAAACACACTCAATTCATGGATCTTTTTTCACAGTAACAGAACTCTGCTGATCTTACATTGATCGCTGTCTATTGCGGTTTTTCCCTGGTTATTTTATACTGACAGAGATGAAGAAGGGCCAGTCATATTTTCTATGCTTTGTTGCTCTGTCCCCTGAAACAACAGTAAAGCAAAATTTACAGCATTTCTGACCTCTAAAGTATTATTGTGTCAGCTTTAGAGAATGAAAATCCTATAAACCTCCCTTGGCTACTCATGCATATAGTGTCATAGAAGGAAGGGAAACGAGTAAAAATGATAGGATGGCCAAGGAGAAAGATGAATAGAAAAGCACAAGAATGAGTTGGTAGAGATGGTTGAAAGCAAAATCTGATAGAACAGGCTGCAGAAAATGGATTAAACTATATCTGCTGGACAGAAAGCAAACTAAGCCTAATGACTAATATAATTTTCTGTCTATGCAAAATTCCCCAACCACTACATTTCTAAGTAGGCAATGAACTTCTCAGTTCTGATCTTTCTTGAGATCCTTTGGAGAAGATTTAATAAATTAACTCAAGCAATCACTATTGTGCTGATGGAAAGCTTTCCAAGAATTCTTCTCTAGGATAAATATGTTCTAGAAAGCCCCCTAAAACACTGGCAGAAGACTTTTTGCCTATGCTGTAGTTAGAATAAGTTGTTCATTCATATTTAAGAGAAACATGGCTCGCATTTGGATTGTACTTTATTGTTTACAAAACACTGTCTCCTACTACAGCCCTGTAAGATAGGAAGTACAGATAGTATTCTCTCCATTTTACAGAATAGGAAGCAGACTGAGAGTTGTCCAAGATTCTACGTCTAGAGAGCAACAGTTTGGAGTGTTCAAGTCTAAATTTTTTTTTAAAGTTTATTTTTAGTTTTCAACATTCACTTTTATAAGATTTTGAATTCTAAATTTTTCCCCTCTTTCCTCTCCAGATGGCATAAAATCTGATATAGGTTATACATGTACAAGCATATTAAACATTTCCACATTATTTTTGAGTTTTTTTGTTTTTGTTTTGGGGGGAGGCAATCAGGGTTAAGTGACTTGTCCAGGGTCATACAGCTAGCACAAGTCTGAGGCCACATTTGAACTCAGGTCCTCCTGACTCCAGGGCTGGTGCTCTAACCACTGTGCTACCTAACCACCCCAAGACTAAGATATTTTAAAATAAAAAATCCAATCTCCTGGCCTGGCTGTGCTTTTGACTCTCTGGACCTTACCACCTTGACTCAACTGGCTTCTCACCCTGAAACTTCCCTCTGGGCCCGAGTTCTCACCCTGAAACTTGACTTCACCATGCCCACCACCTTTTCCCTGGTGAGTTCCTTCCAGGGCCTCTATTTTAAAGACGGTCCCAGACTGGCCATGCTTCTTTTTCTTCCTAGCTGTGCTCCTGACTCTCAGCACTTTACCACCATGCCTCTTTGAGGGTAACTTCTCTACCCCACTTCTATCCCCACACCTTCTCAGCTGCTTTTATGTTGTCTTCCTCCATTTGAATGTAAGCACTTGATGAGCGGAGACTTTCTTTTAGCTCAAATCTGTATCCCCAAGTGCTTTTCAAAGTGCTTGGTACATAGTAAGGTTTGGGGGTGGGAGAGTAAGGGGTAAGGGCTACGATTTTTTAAAAATTAAGACCAGTAAATATTGGAATATAGCTAAAGGCTGTAAAGATATGTAATCATCCTAAATGAGGTCCACAGTTTTCAGAACCACCAGTATTAAGACACTTACTTAAAATTTAATCAGTTCCCCAGTAATATCTTGAACCACAATCTCAATGTAAGTGATATGGCAGCCAAAGGGAATGCAATTTTGGATGTCATTAAGAGTCATAGTTTTGGGGCAGCTAGGTGGTACAGTGAATAGAACACCAGCCCTGGACTCAGGAGGACCTGAGTTCAAATGTGGCCTCAGACATTTAACACTTACTAGCCATGTGACCTTGGGCAAGTTACTTAACACCAATTAACCCCCTCCAAAAAAAAAGTCAGTTTGCATAAAGAGGAAAATGAGAGTTCCATAATAATCTTGCCTTTCTCAGATTCCTCTATAGTGTTGTGTTCAGTACTTGGTACCATGGTTTAGGAGAAAGATTAATCACCTGGAATATCCTTGAGCCCATATCCTATGAGGGCTAATTGAATGAAGCAGGTGCATTTAGCTATGCTCAGAAGAAACTTTGTGAAAGGGGTGGAAACAGGAATAACGATGGCTACTTTAACCTAGACGTCTGCTGGAAACAGATTGAACTGGCTGTCAAGAATTTATTTTAAATTTTCAGTGTAAGCATTTATACCTCAGAAATTGGCAAATACTATAAATCAGAGCTTGGTTTATTGTTTTGTTGCTTGTTTAGACTTAAATTCATGGATAAAATGTTAGTAAATGTAAATTAAGTTTTAAAATTTGAAATTAAATTTTTTTTAATGTTAGTATTTTTTGGAGAGCTGTTTGTTAAACATTTACCAGCACACAGCTGCCTTCACTTATTAAAGGACTTTCAAGTATAGAAGATATGAGACCTGTTCTGTTTGGTCTCACAGAGCAGAACTAGAAGTAATGAAATGAAACTGCAAAGAGGCAAATTTAAACCTGATGTCAGGAATAATTTTCTAATAATTAGAGCAGCAATGGTTTCCTCCTTGAAGAGCTTCAACCATAGGGTTTGGGTACATTATATGATGAGGATTCTTTTCCTGGAGCTAAAATGATCACCAAAGTCCCTTTCAGTTCTCAAATACTGTAATTCTGTGAATTATCCTTTTTAATTTTTGTTATTGGAAATTTGGTTTTGCTTTCTTCTTAACAAAAATATTGACTAAAAGCTTATCTCTTTTATTAGTTTTTTTTAAAAGCCCAGCTCCTTGCTTTATTTATCGATTTAATATTATTTTTTTGCTTTAAATTTTGTTAATCTCTTCATTGATTTTCACATGTTCTTTTTTTGTTGTGTTTTGTTTTTTGTCTTTTTGGAGGGAGGAAGGCAGGACAATTGGGGTTAAGTGACTTGCCCAAGGTTAAATTTTCAAAATTTCTAATTTGGTGTTTTGTGGTTTTAAAAATTTTGTTGCCTTTCTAAATTTTTTTTTGGTTAAATGTAATTCATTAATCTGTTGTAACTTCTTTTTTATGTGAAAGTATTTACATTTTATTTTTTATACTTACATGTTAAAACAATATTTGACATTTGTTTTTTTGAGTTCCATATTCTTCTCCTCCTTCCCTTCCTACCCTTCTACCTCATTGAGAAGACAAGCAATTTGATATAGATTGTATATGTGCAGCCATGCAAAACATTTCCATATTAGCCATGTTCCAAAAGAAACAGAGACCAAAAAAATAACAACCTAAGAAAAATAAAGCTTAAAAAATGCATGCTTCAATATACATTCAGACTCCATCAGTTTTTTCTCTGGAGGTGGATAACATTTGTCATCAGAATTGTCTTCAATCTTTGTATTGCTGGGAATAACTAAGTCATTCACAGTTGATCATCACACAATGTTGCTGTTACTGTGTAAAATGTTCTCCTGGTTCTGCTCACTTAACTTTGTATCAGTTCATGTAAGTCTTTCCAGGTTTTTCTGAAAGCATCCTGCTCATCATTTCTTGTAGCATGATTTCAGATAGCATTCCATTACATTCATACACTACAACTTGTTCAGCCATTTACCATTTGATGGGCATTCCCTCAATTTTCATTTCTTTGCCTCCACAGAAAGAGCTGCTATAGATATTTTTGCACATGTAGGTCCTTTTCCCTTTTTTATGATCTCTTTGTGATACAGACCTAGTAATGGTATTGCTGGATTAAAGGGTATGCACAGTTTTATAGGCCTTTGGGCATAGTTCCAAATAGTTCTCCAAAATGGTTGGATCAGTTCACAACTCCACCAACAATGCATTAGTGTCCCAATTTTCCCACATCCTCTCCAATATTTATTACTTTCTTTTTCTGTCATATTAGCCAACCTGAAAGGTGTAAAGTGGTACTTCAGAGTTCATTTGTATTTCTCTAGTCATTAGTGATTTAGAGCATTTGTTCAAATGATTATAGATAGCTTTGATTTCTTCATCTGAAAACTGCGCGTTTATATGCTTTGACCATTTGTCAGTTGAGGAAGGACTTGTATTCATGTATGTGTGACTCCGTTCTCTATATATTTGAGAAATGAGACCTTTATTAGAGATATTAGTTGTAAAAAAATTTCTGCTTCTTCTAATTTTGACTGCATTTGTATTTATTTGTACAAAACCTTTTAAATTTAATGTAATAAAAATTATCCTTTTACTTCTTGTAAGGTTTTCTGTCTCTTCTTTGGTCATAAACTCTTCTCTTATCCATAGATCTGACAGGTAAAAATTCCATACTCCCATAATTTGCTGATGGTATCTCTGTTTATGTCTGAGTCATGTAGTATATGATGTGAGGTGTTGGTCTATACTGAGTTTCTGCCAAACTGCTTTCCAATTTACTTTGCAATTTTTGTCAGACAGTGAGTTCTTGTCCCCAAAGCTTGGATCTTTAGGTTTATCAACCCATGACCTTAGCATCATGCTCTAACCAACTGAGCTAACTGGCCTCACCCAAATATCTTATTCCAAATAGTTTAGATAGTATTAGAATGAATTCTTCTTTAAATATCTAGGAGAATTTACTTATGAATCCATCTGGTCCTGGGAATTTTTTCATAGGTAACTCATTGATGGCTTGTTCAATTTCTTTTTCTAAGATAGAGTTATTTAAGTATTCTATTTTCTCTTCTGTTAATCTGAGCAATTTATATTTTTTGTAAGTATCTACTTCACTTAGGTTGTTGGATTTACTAACCTATATTTGGGCAAAATATCTCCTAATACTTGCTTTAATTTCTTCTTCATTGGTGGTGAATTCACTCTTTTCATTTTTAATACTGGTAATTTGGGGTTTTTTCTTAAATCAAATGAACCAATATTTTATCTATTTCATTGTTCGTTTTTCATAAAATCAGCTCCTCATTTTATTAGTTCAGTTTTATTAATCTCTCCTTTGATTCTCAGGATTTCCACTTTGGCATTTAATTGGGGAATTTTAATTTCTTCTTTTTCTAGTTTTTTAATTCCATGCCCACTTCGTTGATCTACTATTTCTCTTTTTTATTGAGTGATGCTTTTAGAGATAAACATTTTCCTATAGGTACTGTAAATTTTGGTATGTTATCTCATTATTGTCATTTTCTTTAATGAAATTATTGAGAGTAAGGTTCAAGCATTGCCCATCCCCACCCTGCAATCTTTTCCTCTGTTGTAAAGGTTCTTTTTTTCCAGACCTTTTATATGAGACTATTTCCCCTGTTTTTTCTCCCTTCCTAATTCTCCCACGGCAGCCCTCTTTCTCATCCCTTAATTTTATTTTTTTGTAATCATCCCATCATACTCAACTCACACCTGTGCCCTCTGTTTATGTATACTCCTAACTGCCCTACTAATGAGAAAGTTCTTAGGAGTTACAATTATCATCTTCCCATGTAAGAATGTAAATATTTTAACCTTATTGATTCTCTCATGATTTCTTTATCTTTTTATCTTAAGTTTTGCATTTGAAAATCAGACTTTCTGTTTAGCTCTGGTCCTTTCATCAGGAATACTTGAAAGTTGTTTTGGTTTGTTGGTGGTTTTAAAAAAATTTTTGAAAATTTTTCTCCCAGAAGGATTATACCCATTTTTGTTGAATAGTTTATTCTTGGTGGTAATCTTAGCTTCTTTGCCTTCTGAAATATTTTATTCCAAACCCCTAATCTTTTAATGTAAAAGCTGCTAAATCTTTTGTGGTTCTGACTGCAGTACCACACTATTTGAATTTTCTTTCTGGCTACTTGCAATATTTTCTCCTTTACCTGGGAACTCTGAAATTTAGTTATAATATTCTTTGGAGTTTTCATTTGGGGATCTTTTTCAGAAGGTGATTGGTGGATTCTTTCCATTTCTCTTTTACCATCTGGTCGTAAGAGATCAGGGCAATTTTCCTTGATAACTTCTTGAAATATGATGTCTGTGCTATCTTTTTGATCATGGCTTTCAGGTAGTCCAGTAAGTCTTAAATTTTCCCTCCTACTTATGATGAAAAGTGCTGTCCAACTCCAGAGAAAGAACTGGTAGAGCCTGAATGCAGATTGAAGATACCTTTTCCTTACTTTCTTTATTTTGTCTGTGTTTTCTTTCACAGCATGACTTACATGGAAATGTGTTTTGCATGACTACACATATATAATTTATATCAAATTGCTTGCCTTCTTAATAGAGGGGAGGGGAGGGGAGGGAGAGAAATTGGAACTCAAAATTTGAAAAAAAGAATGTTAAAATTGTTTTTATGTGTAATTGGGGGGGGGGGGGAATATTAAACAGGAAAGCAAAAGAAAAAAAATTCCTCTCCTTAATCTATTTTCCAGGTCAGTTGTTTTTCCAGTGAGATATTTCACATTTTCTTCTATTTTTTTTATTCATTGGTTTTGTTTTATTGTTTCTTAGTATCTCATGGAGTCATTTAGCTTTCATTTTCCTGATTCTAACTTTTAAGGAATTATTTTCTTTAGTGAGCTTTTGTACCTTTTTTCCATTTGACCAATTCTGTTTCTTAAGGTGTTCTCTTTAGTGTATTTTTGTACCTTTTTAACCATTTGGCCAATCTGGTTTTTAAGGTGATATTTTCTTAAGTACTTTATTAAAAAAAATTTTTTTTGGAGGGGGAAGGCAGGGCAATTGGGGTTAAGTGACTTGCCCAAGGTCACATGGCTTGTAAGGGTTAAGTATCTGAGGCTGGATTTAAACTCAGGTCCTCCTGACTCCAGGACCGGTGCCCGCCCCTTACGTACTTTTTTTTATGCCTCCTTTATCAAAGTTGTTGACTCCTTTCCATGAATTTTTGCATCCCTCTGATTTCTTTTCCCAATTTTTCCTCTACCTCTCATTTCACTTTTAAAATCCTTTTTGAGCTCTTCTAGAAATCCCTTCTTGAAATTTTGTTTGTGGCTGCTTTGAAATAGTTTTCTTCTTCTGGGTTTGTATCTTGATCTTCCCTCTCACCATAGTAACTTATTGTATTCAGGTTCTTTTTTGTTGTTGTTTGCTCATTTTTCCAACCTATTTCTTGACTTTTAACTTTATATTAGAATTGGGCTTTGTTGCTAGGTGAATGGGGCACTGCCATTCATTGTTTTCACTTTCTTTAGTGAAATTTCCTGATGCTTTTATTATTTGTTCCTTCACTCACCAGTTCTTTAGGATTATTTTGTCTCCAGTTGATTTTAACCTTTTATTCAAAAGCCCTTTGTTGAATATTATTATTTGTTTTGCATTGTGATCAGTAAAGAATATGTTTAATGTGTGTTTTTTTTTCATTTGTTTGTGAATTTTGTATGCCATAGAACAGGGGCCTCCTGTAAAGGGACAGATAGTAAATATTTTAGGCTTTGTGGACCAAGAGGCAGAATTGAGGATATTATGTAGTTACTGATATGAGGGAAAACAAATTTCCAGAAATCATTTTATTGATAAAATTCAAAATATAACAATTGAGTAATCTCTCTCTTTTGTAATAAGGTCAACTAATGAGAAGAATAGAATTCTTTTTCAGATGGATAAAATTTAAACTTATTAAGGTTCAAAGTTAGTGTACCCTATCATCAAAATAGATTGCAAATTTTCATCAGCTAATGCTGATCCATAGTGAAATTTTATGTATTTCATCTTTGAAAATTTTTTTTTCTCACATAGATTGGTACTGCCAAATACTGCTTTCAGTTTGTGAATGTATGATTTTAATTAAACATATTCAACACTTAGATGGCATTTATAGAATTCTATTAGATTCTTTTCTTGATATTTGCCTTTGAGCATGTCACTACCTTACAGATTAATCACTTCCAGTTGAAGGTTAGGTGGGAGCTCTTCAATTGCACAGTTAAATAGATTTTGAAATATGGAGATATATTTACATCAAGATCTGAAAAATATTGCTGGAACTCTGGTTTGAGCTCAGAAAATAAAATATATCTGCTGCAGATTTGTGTGGGAATCGACATGTCACTTGTTTTAACTTTTGATAGTACAAAAAGTACATAAAGCATCTAGACTTTACTTGTGATTCAAGCATTAGTTGACATCAAATTGACTCTAAAAAATGCAAGGTTTTTAAAATGCAAAAATTATTCTTAGTTCGTGGGACCATACGAAAATAGATGGTGAGCTGGATTTGGCCCACTGGTTCACTGACCTAAGCAAATACTGGAGGGGCTGTGGGAAAACAGGTATATTATTTCACAGTTGTTGGAGTCTTGAACCGGTCTAGTCATTCTAGAAAGCAGTTTGGAACTATGCCCCTAAAGCTTTCAGACTGGGTCTACTCTTTGACCCAGTGTAGGCCTATGTCCCAAAAAGAGCAAAGAAAGAGGAAAAGGACCCAGGTGTATAAAAATAATTATAGCAACTTTCTTTGTGGTTGTAAAGAATTGGAACTGAGTGGGTACCCATCACTGGGTGGGTATGGAGAATGGCTAAACAAGTTATATATGAACGGAATATTATTTTGATGTAAAAAAATAATGAAGGGTACAATTTAAGAGAAACTTGGGAACACATAAAGTGATGCAGAATGAAGTAAGCAGAACCAAGAGAACAATTTCTAAAGAAGTACAAAATTATTGTAAAGATAATTTTGAAAGGCTTAGGAACTCTTATCAACACAATAACCGACCATAATTCTAGAGTACTCATGATGAAACTTGCTCCCCACCTACGAGGGGTGATAGACTTAGTGCAGACTGAGATTTTTGTGGCGGGGAGAGGAGAAGGGTGCAATTGGGGAGTTGATTTTGCTTGACTTTTGTCATAGAAGTTTTGTTTTTCTTGCTTTTTCAAGGTGGGGAAGAAGGCAGATCTTCATTTGAAAATAAAATTTAATAATATTCTATTCAATAATACATCTTCAGTTTTTGTAAAGGTGTCATGCACCTCCGAAAATAATATACTTCTTTCTGTTCCCATTTAGTAATCAAGAGAGCTGTGAATTCTCACTTTTAAAAACTTCTTTCTTATTTATCTTTTGGTTAGATTTATCTAGTTTTTAAAAAATTTGCATAGGTTTGAAAGGGGTACACTGAAGTCCCCCACTATTAAGAGTATCCATGAAACATATTTCAAAATACTAGAAAGAAGTTCAGAAGGGATTAATAAAAATCAGGAGTGGGGAAAAGAACTTCACAAAAGCTTGATGTGAAATCCAACTAAGTCAAGTCATCTCAAGAGCATATATAAAAGAAACAGTAGATAACAGTTGCAAAATGGTATAGATTTGCCATCACCAACAGTGAAACCACCATCAAATTTGAACTCTAATAAAGAAGCACACGTGCGCGCGCACACACACACACACACACCCTTGCTCACCATGCCCTTTTTGTTTAGTTGTGTCCAACCCATTGTGACCCCATGAACCCACAGCATACCAGGCCCTTCTATCCTCCACTATCACCTGAAGTCTGTCTAAGCTCATGTTATTTGCTCCCATGACACTATCTCATCCTCTACCGTCCCCTTTTCCTTTTGCCTTCAGTCTTTTTGAATGAATTCTATCTTATCATTATGTGGCCAAAATATTTAAGCTTTTGCTTTAGTATTTGTCTTTCCAATGAACAGAGTTAATTTCTTTAAGAATTGACTGATTTGATCTCCTTGGTGTCTAAGGGACATTGTGCCTTTAGACATGTCTTGCTCTAAGTCAGTTTGAGAAAACATTTACAGAAATCTTGAGCAAGGAAAAGATCATGCCTTAAAATCTAGTTTGGGGTAAACATTCCGTAACAATAATCACACTAATTCTTCCTTGACCACTCCCCTGAAGGGCCTTCTCATGGTAATCAACATCAGAAATCTTTTCTGAGTTACTGAAGAGGGCAATCACTTCAGGGGATGGGGAAGGTAAGAATCTAAATAAAACAAGAAATTTAGCCTTTATTCTTGGGAAAAGTCTGGAGAGCGTTTTAGGCTAGAGGAAACAATATTTTTAGGGAAACTGAAAAACAAGTTTCTCAAGTTGGAAGCTATTTGATTCTAAAGGCATTGATTTTTCAAAGATGTCTCAAAGAGCAAGAAAGAATGGAAAAGTTTTGTAGTGTCAAAAATAAACTTCTCTTGGGGGTTCTTAAAGCTCTTCATAACCTGGAGAAGATCTAGGCCCCTTCCTACCTTTCTATGCTTTTCTCCTTTCCACATACTCTAAACCACATACAGGGACCTTCTTACTGTTTCTTGAATAGATCACTCTATATTTCCCAATTCCATGTTTTATATCCTTTCCCTCACCTCTCACCTCACGTCCCTTAAGTCTCAGCTCGAATCCTGTCTTCTGCAGGTCTTTCACCATCCTCCTGACTCCCCACTGATCCCATTGCTATATTTACACTGTATTTATCACATATACATAGTTATCTTTCCTCCCTCATTCTCCCATTAGGATGTGAGTTCTTTGAAGCCAGGGACCACAACTTTGCCTTTGTATCTGTAATACTTAGCAAAGTTCCTGGCACATAGAGCTTAATAAATGCTTACCAACCCACAGGCCCCTTCCTATATGTCTAGTCTTCTTATACTTTACTTTCCCCTTCAGTTACACTGTCCTACTTCTTCATTTCACCTGACATGCCATCTCCCAGTCCTTGGAATAGACGCCCCTCCATATCCAGAATGCTGTTCATCACCTCCACTTCATCATTTCCCTGGCTTCCTTCAAGATTCAACTCAAATTCTACCTTCAGCAAGAGGGCTTTCCTAGTCCTACCAGTTTGGAGGTAGGGGGGTGCTGATCCTCTGCAAGATGATCTGTCTGAAGTTTTATTTCTAATATTGACTCTCAACAGAAGGTCCTTATATTTAATGATTATCTAGAGTAGAATGAGCTTCTTTCATTTGCTTTTACAGGATGAAGAGGCAAGAAACTGACCAAACATCATTTAAAATAATTCTGTGTCCAGTAGAAGTTTGTGTAGCTACATCTGAAAAATACTTACCATTACAGGGAATGTTTTTGCTTTTTTTGTACCTCCAGGGCTTACTTAGTACAGTTCCTTGCATATAGTTCAGAGCTTAATGTTTGTTAATTGATTGGAAGCATGAAAGGAAAGTACACTGCTAAAGTTATTTGCCACAGTCAGGCGTAATGTTTTATGCAAAGTGACCTGGATTGCTTTTGGAAAATTGTGTGATTTTAATGATGGCTCTGACCAAAAAAAAAGCAATATTTTAAATATCAGTGTTTTGAGGGGGGCAGAGCCAAGATGGCGGTGTAGCAGCAGCAACATATCGGCAGCTCTCACATAGCCACCCCAAAATACCCATAAGATAGGACTCTAAACCAATCCTAGAACTCCAAAACGCACACAAAGATACTTCCCACTAAAGTCAGCTCGGCTACGAGGAATCATCAGCACTGCGAACCGAAACCAGCCTGGCCTGAAGCCGCAGCTGTGCCCCAGGGGCGGCTGGGCGGGAGGAGCGGAGGAGCCTCTCTGGTGAGTGGATTAGCAGCAGCTGCAAGTGAGGATTGCGAAAGGGGGAGGTAAGCAGTCTGGCCTAAAGGCCTCCAGAGCGGAAAAGCGAAAGGCAGAGGTTTTGCACCTGCCTCCGCGTTGCAGCTTCCCGCCCGCGGCCTGCAGACAGCAGGGGGACTGAGTGATTGTTCTCAGGCCAAGAGCTGTCGTGTTGAGCGGC
>CM053592.1:47572795-47587880 GCA_028646515.1 Pseudochirops corinnae
GCTGATGAATATTCACATTTCTGTAGAGGGAGAGGGACAGGGTGGAGAGTGGATGGCGGGGGCAGGATAGGAAGAAGGGACATTTAATCAGACTCTCACAGTGTACTCACTTTGGAGAGGTTCTGCATAATTTCACATGTTCAGCCTGTATTTGATTGCTTGTCCTTCCAGTGGGGGTGGGTGGCGAGGGAGGAGGAGAAAGAATCTGGAATCTGGAGTTCCATAATCAAATGTTATGAATGTGTATCTATCTATGCAATTATTATTATTATTATTATTATTGACTACATCCAACTGGAACATGAGATACACAGGCACTGTGGTTGGGAGATCCATCCTGCCCTACCGAAAAGTGACATAGGAGAGAATAGACTGGGGGAGGGGGGGACACACTGGGATGGCTATTTTGGGGCAGTGGGTGGGTGAAAGAGGGGGAGAAAATATGTAACTCAAAATCTTTTGGAAATGAATGATGAAAACTAAAATAAAATTAAAAAAAAAAAGAGAATTTCTTGAAGGATGCTTTCTAGGTTCTTTTTTTTTTTTTTTATCATGGCTTTCAGGTAGTCCAATAATTTTTAAATTGTCTCTCCTGGATCTGTTTTCCAGGTCAGTGGTTTATTCAAGGAGATATTTCACATTGCCTTCTATTTTTTCCTTTGTTTGAATCTGTTTGACAGTATCTTGATTTCTCATAAAGTCATTTGCTTCCAATCGCTCCACTCTAATTCTGAAGGAATTATTCTTTTCAGAAAGCTTTTGAGATTCTTTTTCCATCTGGCACAGTCAGCTTTCTAAGGCATTCTTCTCCTCATTGGCTTTTTGGGCCTCTTTTGCCATTTGAGTTAATCTATTTTTTAAGGTGTTAATTTCTTCAGTCAGGTTGTTGACTCTCTTTTCATGATTTTCTTATATCATTCTTATTTCTCTTCCCAATTTTTCCTCCAATTCTCTCATTTGGTTTTCAAAATTCTTCTTCAGCTGATCTCTAGCTTTTAGGCAGTCTTCATGTTTTTTGGAAGCTTTTGGTGTAGGAGTTCTGACTGTGTTGTCTTCCTCCTGTTCCCTGCTTTGATCCTTCTTGCTCCCAAAGGATTCTAGAGTTTGGTTGCTATTCTTACTTTGCTTCTTTTGTCTGTTCATGGCAGCCAGTCAGTGATTTTTTTTAGCTCTGTGGAACTCTGCTTCCAGAGGGGAAAGCTCTGTCCCAAATCACTGGGGTTTTCCCAGCTGCCAGAGCTTTTAGGAGGCTACTGCAGCCTCCACCAGCTTTGGCTCACTGAAAATGCACCCCAGGACCACCACCCAAAACCACGATCTGGATCCAGGCCTCTCAACACAAGAGCACTTGGCCTCTGAACGACTGTTTGGCCCGCCTGCAGTCTGCAGGCTGGGAGCTCTGAAGCAGCAGCATGGAGGTGGCTGCAGGGCCACTGCTTCTGCCACTTCCTTGCCCTGGAAGCAGTTTGGCCAGACCCGCTTTTCTCCCCTAATTTTAGCCGAGTTCCACTGACCTTTCACTTAGTCCTTTTTTCTCAGGGCTTTATAATTCTGGAAACTGCCACAGCTGCCGCAGATCCAGTCTCCCGAAGCTCCAGCTGCAGCTCGGCTCGGCTGTTCCAGCCGCCCCCGGGGCAAAGCCGGGGTTTCAGGTTGGGCTGGTTTCGGCTCCCAGAGCTGAGATGGTCCCCTTGAGCCGAGCTGCCTTCAGCAGGAGATATATCTGTGTGCGTTTTAGAGCCCTAGAATTTGTTTAGAGTCATATTTTTTGGGTATTTGATGTGGCTGTGTAGGAGCTGCCGTACTTTGCTGCTCCTACACCGCCATCTTGGTTCTGCCCTGGACAATGCTCTTGTGCCTTCCCAGTCACCAATGCAGTGAAACAAGGCTTGTGCTTGCTCCCATGCTTTTTAGCCTGATGTTTTCAGCCATGCTGTGAAATGCTTTCAATGAGGATGAAAATGCCATCAAGTTTAGCTACCTCACTGACAGTAAATTCTTCAGTGTTAAAAGGCCACAAACCAAGATCAAAGTGGAGGGAGGGCTGGTGCATGATTTTCTGTTTGCAGATGATTGTGCACTCAATGAAGCCTCTGAAGTTTTGATGCAACAAAGTATGGATCAATTCTCTGCTGCTTGTGCAAATTTTGGCCTAACAATTAACACCAAGAAAACATCAGTTACTACCACATCATCTATACGTGACCACTGGTTACAGCAAATGGAGAAGTTTTAAATGCTGTGGATAAGTTCACTCATCTTGGTAGTGTACTTTCCAGGGATGTACACATTGATTGAGGTTGATGCACGAATTGCCAGTTAGCTCGGTGTTATTTTTTTTAATAAATTTATTTTTAGTTTGTAACATTCATTTCCACAAGATTTTGAGTTAAATTTTTTCTCCCCATCTTTCCCCTACCCCCCAACTCCAAATAGCAGGCCTACTGAATACCCTTTCCCCCAATCTTTTCTCTTTTATATTCTCCTCCATCACCCCTTAACTTTCTAGTAGGGCAAGATGGATTTCTATACCCCAGTGCCTGTATATCTTATTTCCCAGTTGCATGTAAAAAACAAATTTTTTTTTAAAACATTTGTTTTTAACACTTTGAGTTCCAGATTTTTTCCCTTCTTCCCTCCTCACTGCCCCCATTGGGAAGATAAGCAATTCAATATAGATTGTACATGTGTAGTTACCCAAGTCATTTCCATAGTACTTATATTGTGAAAAACTAATTATATTTCCCTCCATCCTATCCTGCACTCTACTTAATCTATTTTCTTCTTTGATCCTATCCCTTTTCAAAAGTATTTGCTTCTCTAACTACCCTCTCCCCCAATTTGCCCTCCCTTCTATCATTCCCCATCTTATCCCCTTCTCCCCTCCTTCCTATAGGGTAAGATACCCAACTGAATGTGTATGCTATTCCCTCCTTAAGCCATATTCAATGAGAATAAGGTTGTCCCATTCCCTTTCACCTTCTTGCTCTTTCCCTTGTTTTGTCTCTTTTATATGAGATAATTTACCCTAATCTATCTCTCCCTTTCTCCTCCCAATAAATTCCTCTCTCACCTCTTAATTTTATTTTTTAGATATCATCCCTTCATATTCAACTCATCCTGTGCCCTCTGTCAATGTATATACATATGCCCACACTCATATATATTTATATACACATACACCCTCCTATATATACATACATACACACACACACATATTCCCTTCAACCATCCTCATACTGAGAAAAGTCTTATGATTTACAATTATCATTTTTCCATGTAGGAATGTAAATAGTTCAACTTTAATAAGTTCCTTATGATTTCTTTTTCCTGTTTACCTTCTCATGTTTCCCTTGCTTCTTGTATTTGAAAGTCAAATTTTCTGTTCACCTCTGGTCTTTTCATCAAGGGTGCTTGAAAATTCTCTATTTCACTGAATGACCATATTTTCCCCTGAAGCATTATACTCAGTTTTGCTGGGTAAGTTGATTCTTGGTTTTAGTCCTAGCTCCTCTGACCTCTGGAATATCACATTCCAAGCCCTTTGATCCCTTAATGTAGAAGCTGCTAGGTCTTGTGTTATCCTCATTGTGTTTCCACAATACTCAAATTGTTTCTTCCTGAGTGCTTGCAGTATTTTCTCCTTGACCTGGGAACTCTGGAATTTGGCTATGATATTCCTAGGAGTTTTCTTTTTGGGATCTTTTTAAAGAGGCAATAGGTGAATTCTTTCGATTTCTATTTTGCCCTCTGGTTCTAGAATATCAGGGCACTTTTACTTGATAATTTCTTGAAAGATGGTATCTAGGCTCTTTTGATCATGGCTTTTAGGTAGTCCAATAATTTTTAAATTGTCTCCCCTGGATCTATTTTCCAGGTCAGTGGTTTTTCCAATGAAATATTTCACGTTGCCTTTTTTTTTTTTATTTATTTGGATCTGTTTAATAGTATCTTGATTTATCATAAACTCATTAACTTCCAATTACTCCAATCTAATTCTGAAGGAGTTATTTTCTTCAGTGAGTTTTTGAAATTCCTTTTCCATCTGGCAAATTCAGCTTCTTGAGGCAATCTTCTCCTCATTGGCTTTTTGGGGCTCTTCTGGCATTTGAATTAGTCTATTTTTTAAGGTGTTATTTTCTTCAGTATATTTTTTGAGTCTCCTTTATCAGGCTATTGACTCTTCATGATTTTCTTGCATCATTCTCATTTCTCTTCCCAATTTTTCCTCTACTTCTCTTATTTGAGTTTTAAAATCCTTCTTGAGCTCCTCCATGGCCTGTAACCAGTTTACATTTTTCTTGGAGGCTTGTGATGTAAGAGTTCTGACTTCGCTGTCTTCCTCCTGCTCCATTCCTTGATCCTTTTTGTCCTCAAAAAATGATTCTATGGTCTGTTTGTGCTTCCCCTGCTTGCTCATATTGCCAACCAATTACCTGACTTTTGAGCTCTTTGCCATGGTAGAACTCTGCTTCCAGAATGGAGAGAGCTTTGTCCCAAATTACTGGGGTTTTCACAGCTGCTGGAGCTATTAGGAGGGCACCCTCACTACACCCCCCTCAAGCTCTGGCTCACTGGTCACACACCCCAGGACTACCACCCAAGACTGTGATCCAGATCCAAGCACGTTAAATCAAGAGCAATTACCCTCTGAATGGTCACTTAGTCCCCCTAAAATCTGCAGGCCCGGAGCTCCGGAGGCAGCCACACACACTGCTCCTAGCCTGGGGGCAATGGCCAGACCCCTGTTCTTCTGTCTATCCGTTTCAACAGAGTTCCACACTGACCTTTTACTGTGTCTTTGGCATTTATGGGTTGAGAAGTCTGAAAACTGCCACAGGTGCTGATGATTCACTCTCCTCAAGTCTGCTCTGCCTGCTGCTGGTTGGGGCCGCTCTGGGGCCAGAACTGTGGTTCATGTGGGACTGTGCTTGGCTCCCAGAATGCTGCAATAGACCCTTCCTGTCAGCCTGCTGGGCTGCCTTCAGCTGGAGATTTGTTTCTCTCTGTCATTTTGTGGGTTCTGTAGCATTAAAATTTGTTTAGAGTCATTTTTTTTACATGTACTGGAAGTGACTGGAGCGGGGAACTCACACCAAGTTTGTGCTTTTATTTTGCCATCTTGGCTCTATCCCCTATCTCAGTGTTTGGGAGGCTCTGAAGGAAGATGTGGGACAGAAGAGGCATTAGACTGACTACCAAACTGAAGGTCTAAAGAGTCACTGTGCTGACCTCATTGTTGTATGCTTGTGAAACCTGGGCAGTCTACCAGCACCATGCCAAGAAACTTAATCGCTTTCATTTGAATTGTCTCAGGAAGATTTTGAAGATCACCTGGCAGAATAAGGTACCAGACACTGAGGCCCTTATTTGAACTAAATTGCCATGCATTCAAACTCTGCTTCAGAGAGTTCAACTCCAATGGGCTGGCCACATTGTTCGTACGCAAAATGTAAGCTTGCCAAAAAGACTGTTTTATGGAGAACTCACACAGGGCAGGTGTTCACATGGTGGTCAGAAGAAGCAATATAAGGATACTCTCAAGAACTCTGGAATTGATTGTGCGACATGGGAGACATTGGCACAGGATTGCTCAGCATGGTGAGCCCACATCAGAGGTGGTGGTCTATGAGCAAAGCAGAACTGAAGCAGCTCAAATGAGATTTCGCCTCAAATGTTCACACATGGACTATTCATATTGATCTGATTAGCCATAGTCTGATACACTGAAACTTGACTTTAGCACAGTGATGTCGTTTTGGTTCTTTTCAAGAACGAAGGACAACCACTAACGAACATCACACATTAGCCCCTTTGTGCTCTCCAGGAACTAGCCAAACTGCCTTACACACCTGGCATTCTGCTTGCTGCCTCCTCTCTGGTTCCTGGGACGGGCTGTGCCTCATCCCAGGAAGGCATTCCCTTCTTACCCTCCCTCAGAGAATTTTAGATTCCTTCAAAGCTCAGTTCCAGTGTTGAGGGAAGCTCTTCCAGATTCCCTTAAGTACATCTCTTCCCATACCCCATTACTTTGTATATATTTTGTATCTATTTAGATACATATATGATATACTCTCATCCCAATCCAGAATGTCAGCTTCTTGAGGGCAAAGACTATTCCTCTGTGTTTGAATTCACAGAGCCTGGCACACTGGTGATTTATAAAAATCTGTGGATTGATTTGAAATATCTTAACAGAAACTAAAATAAGAAAAACTAATCTTGGAAGGAGCAGTTATGTTAATGATCAAAAGTAACAGAAAGTTTCAAAGTCCCAAAGAAAAGAATGTTAGTCTTTATGTGGCACTATCCAAGCAAAAAAGACCTGATGGAAGCATCTGGTCATTATAAAGTTATACTTCATAGAGAGGGGAGTTAAGGAATGAAATATTGCTGTAAACCAGCAGTTCTCAAAGTGTGGTTCACAGACTCCTGGAAATCCCTGAGCCCCTTTCAGGGTATAAGTGGGGTCAGAACTATTTTCATAATACTAAGATACTATTTGGTTGTTAAGCTATTCCTCCCTTTTCCAACTACATATCTATGTAAGGCTGGATTTTCTTCACTGAATTAAAACCAAAACATATCACAATAGATTGTATGCAGAAGTAGATATGAGAATCTAGTTATTTTCTATTATGCCAGACATCAAAGAGATTTGCAAAAATAAGTAAAACACTCTTAATCTTCTCACTAAAATTTCTATTTTGAAAAAGTTATTCATGAGTCTACATTATGAGTTAACATGAGTTTATTTTTGTTATTTTTAAATTAATAAATGTGTATTTTTAAAAAAACATTCACGAGTTTGAATTTCTATTATGGTAAATACCAGTAGATATAACCCACATAAACAAAAGCCTCATAGCCTGGGGTCCTCAATAATCTTTTAGAGTGTAAAGAAGTCCAGAGACTAAAAAGTGTGAGAACTGCTGCTCTAGACATTCTACCCTGAGGCTCACCTAGACACGATCTAATTTCTTAGACTGTAAAGCTGGGTCACTTGACGTCCTAAAAACCATAAAATACAGATATCTTGTGAGAGACAAAGTCAGCAGTTTCTTCAGCAGTAAATGGAGACAGAAAACTTGCACTTACTTCCAAAGGTATTATGAGGTCAGCACTTTGTTAATCACCAAGCATCACAAAGGTGTGTGGTGTTATTAACAATGGGCATGTCCAGTGCCCAGCACAGTGCTTTAAAGGTAAAAGGCATTCCATAAATATGGATTCATCAACTCCTCAAGGAAATATACCCAAAAACAATGAAGCACAGAAGAGACAAGTCAAAATGTACATGTGGTAACACTCAGTCAGTCTCACTAGCCACTACAGCTATACCAACTGCTAGCTGCTGAGAGAGAGCCTGGCTGGTTTATTCAATCTAATGACGATCCTTTAAATCTCAAGTTTTCTAATATATCACTCAGAAATGCAAAGTTTGTATTTAACAAAGCATTTCACCTACTCATACTAAAATGTCTTAGCTGGAAGGGACATTTATCTATTCCCCGACTATTAGACTGTGAGTTCCTTCAAGGCAGGGACTATCTTTTGCCTCCTCTGGTATCCCTCAAGTTTAACAGTGCCTGGTAGGTAGTTGTGGCTTAATAAATGTTTACTAATTGAATGACACCCTCATTTTACACAAAACCTCAGTTATTAAGTAGCTAGCTCAATTCAATTAAATCAACATTTATTAAGCATCTACCATATGCACCTGTAAGGCACTAGGCCAAACTAAGAACAAAAAAAAAAAAGATAAATTTTTTTTAAAAAAAGGCAGTTTCTGCCCTTAAGGATCTTACCGGCTTACTTAAAAATCTTAAAATTCCTCAGTTTGGTACTTAAAGACCTTCCCAATATGGCTCTAGGCTGCCTTTTAGACCTGACTTCACACTGCTTTTTTCCACAGACTTTACATCTGGCCTAAAGATCATACTTTCTGGTCTCTGAATTCAACATTTCATCTCCTGCTTCGTCTCCAAAGCACTTTTCCCCTCTCCAGGAAGCCTCAGCTTCTTTCTAAGTTCAGCTCTCAATCGAGGTTCTACACTTTTTTGGTGTCACTGTTCCCTTGGGCTGCCTAGTAGAGCCCATGGCCCCTCCAAATAATGTTTTTAAATGCACAAAAGACATAGGAGTACAAAGAAACCAATTATACTGAAATGTGATAATCAAATATTTTTTTTAAAACTCTGGTTGGTAAGGAAAATGATTTTGATTCCTTTCCCCAACTTATCGTATTCAATTATCCCTCCACATACTGTATCTCCCAGTAGAAATAGCTGACATTTCAGATGGCTTTAAAATTTACAAAATGCAATACAAATGATGTCATTTGCCCTTCACAACAACCCTGTGAGGTAGATGCTATTATCATTCCCATTTTACAGATAAGAAAACAGGTTCTCATATAAGTGAATTTGTTCAACCTAGGTCTTCTAAAAACCAAGTTTGGTGCTTAGTCTACTACCATCAGCTTTCTCCTACAAAGTAAATTCCCCGAGTGCATAACAGTTTTTAGTCCCAGCATTCTGCCTAGCAGGGTGTCCCTACCCACAGTAGTTCCTCAATATGTGTTTACCCATTCAGACACAGAGGAAGTCGACGGCAGTGGACATCACAGGACTCGGAGTACGGAAGACCTGCCTCAATGCACTTACCGTGGTATCCAGGGCTACTTTCTCAACCCCACTCAGCTTCAGTTCCCTCATTCGCTAAAAAGAAAAAAAAACAGGGAAAGAAATAGCACCTACCTTCCCAGGCTCTTGGTGCAGACCAAAGGAGTTAACATATGTAAGGTGTTTTATTAACTTTCAAGAACCAGATACCTGCTGGGTTATCATTACCATTATAAATACAATATACAGCAGTGTGACAGACACAAAGCACAGATTCAGAGGAACGCTGAGTCACGTAAAAACTTCACGGCTAAAACACTTCTACTGATCGCAGCAATCCAGGCCACTGGGCTGAGCGGCCATCCGCGGGCCTCGGCAGGTGCCTCCTATCACCTGCCGGCCCGGGCTTGAGAACACTCGGCCAGAAGACACTGTGCTTTCGCGCTCCCCGGATATGTAACTGTGCATTCCGAGTGCATTTACTGTTTGCACTTGGGTAACCAGAGCAGCAACTACAAAGGCAGCTTTTAGTTTTCACATTCTCGGAAGACAGAATAAGAAGGGTCTGGAAGCGCAGAATCCACCAAGCCCCGCTTTACAAACCCCAGAGTCACAGTCTGGAGGCACTCTGGATCAGCTCCGTCCTCTCCTCCTCCGGGGTGAACAACAACACAAGAGAAAAAGTGCCTCCGTGGGCGCTGGGTCACCGCGGGGGATCCCCTCTTAGCACCGAGAGGCCCCGATGCTCGGACGGGGGTTTGCTCGCGTCGCAGCTTCCCCGGGACACCTGCCGGCTCCTGGCCCGGCAGCACGAGAAGCGCGGGGTTAACACGCTGGGAACCGTTTCCCGATGGGAGAACTACGGCCACAGACCCGGTAGGGGCCGCCTGCACCTCTGGGGGAGGGGGCAGGGGGAAGAGGGAGCGCCGGGGGCGGGCCTACGGACAATTTCAAAGTTCCCATCCCCGTCCGGAACCTGGAGGCCCGGCCGGCGAGCCCACGGGCCCCCACCACTTCACGCCAGATGAAGAACCCAAACAAGCCCAGAGATCCCGGGAGTCGGGGAAAGGGCGCCTACCTCCCAAGCCGGCAGCGCCCACGAGCTCAAGGAGCCCCGGCGCAGGGAACCCTCGGGGCGGGGCCTGCGGGGCGGGGTCTGCGGGGCGCGGAGGGGCGCGGGGCCGAGCCAAGCCGGGACGCGCGGCATGCCGGGAGCCCCGGGGCCTCGCTGCACTGTGGGAACTGCAGTCTCCTCCGGCCTCGCTCCATATTGAAGGGGAAAAGGGGCCACCAACTGCTCCATTTTATTGCTTGGGCAGCGCCGCTCTGGATCTCCCGGAGGGGAGGTCGTTCGTCAGCAGAGTGCAGCCGGAGTCGGGCCGGGCTCCGGACAGTTCGGGAAGAGAGCTAGGGGGAGTGAGAACGGACTACACCGCCTCCGCAAGCTAGCCGGTTCGCCAACCTGGACTAAGCAAAGGGGCGGGGTGACAGCGCTTCTCCTTTAAGAGGGGGTGGGGCAGAGCCTGCCGTTTGTCCTCCCCTCCTCCTCTTCCTCCTTCTCTCCTACCCTAACCTCCCCCAGCCGCGAGATGACTGACCAATCACCGGGGCGGCCGGAGGAAGGCGGGAGAATGCGAACCCTTCTGTCGGGCGGGAGGGGCGGGCACCGAGCCTTATAAGGGCTGAGCCCTGCGCAAGCGCAGAGGCATCTGCAGTCGGAGGGGGGGGGTCAAAGAGAGAGGGACCCACACACACATACATACACACTCACACCCAGACACTCTCACACTGGGTACTTGGGAAAAGTGGGGGACTAGAGAGGGGACGGTCAGTGGAAGCCAAATAGCGAAGGGAACTGGGAGCAGATTGTGGGCGCGAGGGGGACGCGGAGCTCCGGCAGCCGTCCGGGACGCCCAAGCGCCGCGTCTCCGGCTGTGGCGGCGGCGGCACGGCCGGGGATCTCGGCTGCCCGGGCGCTGAGAAGGGCAGCTGATCTCACTCCGCCCTAGGACGTGTGCCCGCAGCAGGGTAGGTGAGGGTCTCCTCAGAGGGCAGGGGGCGGAGGAAGTCAGTCGGCTGCGCCCCTGTGAGGGGCGGCGGGGTCTGCCTCCCCGGCGGCCCGGGCGGTGCATGTGTGGCCGCTGGATGCGGAGGAGGCGGCGGCGGCGGCGGCAGCAGCGGCAAGATGTTAGGGCAGCAGCAGCAGCAGCAGCAGCTGTACCCGGCGGCGGGGCTCCTGGCCGGGGAGCGGGGCCGGCTGCTCTCCTGCTACGTGCAGGACTACCTCGAGTGCGTGGAGTCGCTGCCCCTGGACATGCAGCGGAACGTGTCCGTACTTCGAGAGATAGACACCAAGTACCAAGGTGAGTGGGGAAGCAGGCCGGGAGGGGCGCCTGGCTGGCCAGCCTGGCTGACAGCCTCGCGCGTCCGGGCTCGGGGCACTGGGGAGAAGTCTAGGCGCTTGCTGCAGCCAGGGTTGCTTCTGGAAGGGAATCAGCCATTTTATTAGTTGGGGATCGCTCCTCTCCTCCGGTTCTACCCCCAGAGAGGAGGAGGAGCTGCGGCCGGGCCGGCTGGCTGGCTCCGGGCCCCGCGGCCGGAGGTGTGCGGGCTGGGGGAGGACTGCTCGGTCCCGGGTCCCCCCACCCCCTAGAGGCAGATACACTGGAACGTGCTGCGGGTGGGGGTGTGGGCGGCGGGGCCATCCCCGGAGAGGTTCCTCCCTCTCCCTCCTCTTCCCCCTGCTTGAGGGTCTCCTTTGCCCTCGCAGCCCCGGGGAGGCGGGCCGACCCGGGGGCGGCTGCTTTGCCTTTGCTCGGCTCCTTCCGCTAAACAGTTAAAAGGAGGGAGGGGCTCGGCGGGGGGGAGGGTAAAAGGGGGTCGGGTTTCTGCCCCGGAGTGGGCGGTGCCTCCAAGCTTAACGCTTGGGACTCGAGGGGCGCTCGCGTTTTAGTCCGAGTGACCAGGGCGAGGAGAGCCCCGGGGCCCTGGGCATGGGTCTGCCCAGGCTTCTGCACCGAGGCTCCTCTGTGCGCCGAGCCAGCGGCAGGGACGCTTCCCGCAGCTGGCGCGTCTCCGGCGCGCGCCCCGCGTGGGTCCTGGGGCACCTGCGTCACTTCCTGGGCTTGCCGGGCCGGGCCCGTCGCGCCACCCGGGGTCCGGCTTCTCCGGCTCGGAAGCGGGCCGGGCCAGCCTAGGGCTTTGGGCTGTAGGCCCCGAGCACCGCCTCGGCCCCTGCCCCGGAAGACGTCCGTTACTGTCCGCGGCGCTGCCTTTGCGGGGGGGGGGGGGGGGGAGGGAGCGACGGCTCCTTCGGGGCTCGCCCAGCTGGGGGTGCGGGGGCGCCGAGCCTGCTCGAGCCGCCGGGGGAGCCTGAGATCCCCTGTCATCGGGGCCCCGCCCCCTCCGCTTGCCCGGTGGGGCACTGCCGGGGCTGGGGTCTTAGTCTGGGGAAAGCTAGCCTTGGGAGTGGCCCAGGCCCGGGGTAGGGGGAGATGTGGAGACGGTCTGAGCATCGTGGTAGCGGTGGAAATCAGAGAAGGGTCTGTCATTTCTTGCTCTGCCCCTCTGCAGCCTCCTCGCCTTCCCCTTGCCCTCACCCAAGATACCAAAAAGCCCCTAGTTCTTGGTTAAACACCTTCCTGAGCCCGCGCCTGCATTCCCTACCCTCCTCTCTGTTCTCTCAGAACCAGCAGTGATCCCCATAAAAGTGGCCAGCTAACTGGGCGAGGAAGAAACTTTTCCTTGCTCCCATCCTGGAGCAGCAGCAGCCCCATCTCCTTCCCCTTCACTGCCACACTTATGGGGAGAGAAAATCCGACCCTATGCAATCTGACTTCTGCCTTCAGTGCTCTACTGAAACTTGCCCTCTGAAGGGACATCACATCCCAGTCGTTCTGGCCATTTTAAAGTCTTTATGCTCTTTGATCTTTGGTAAACCACACCTTCAGCAGTCTCTCCTACCTTGACTTTAAAAATGTCATAACCACCTGATTCGGGCTCCTTTGCTGGGTTCATATTCTCTCTCCAACCTCCTTTTAAATGGTGCTGTTGGCCCTGAGTTCCAATCCTTGAGCGCATTGTGAACTCATGTGGCCCCTTTCCTTTTTATACAGATGACTTCAAATCTGGTTTAGAGAATTCTGCTTCAGAAATTTACTAGCTGTGTGACGCTGGGCAAATCACCTAACCTCTCTAAATTTCAGTTTCCTAATCTGTGAAATGGGAATCCTGATGTTCCCCAGCTCAGTGCTGTTATGAGATTAAAATCATTATATATCAACTGCAGTATCACTTGCCTTTCATTTCCAGTAGCTCACAGAACATCAGAAACAGAATGTTAGAAGTAGAAAGGGACTTAAAAAACTTAACATCTTCATTTTGTAAATGAGGAACCTAACGCTCATATCCATGAAATCTCTTGTCCTAGGTTATACAGCTAATTATTAGTAGAAGAGCTAGGTCTCCTGAGGGTCAGGGCACTCTTCTTTCTACCACCTCTCTACCTGAATGCCCCACTGACAACTCGGGACTCGGCCAAGTTTAGCTTAACCTCCTACCAAAAAACCCCAAAACAAATGACCCACACCCAAATAAGTCAGGAAGACCTGAATTCACATGTGGCCCCAGACACTTCCTGGCTTTGGGACTGAATCCCTTGGCCTTTGCTTTGGTTTCCTTATCTGTAAAATGGGGAGGATAACATCACCTGCAGAAGTTTGTTGTGAGGGTCAGATGAGGGCATTGTAAAGTGCTTTGCACATGGTTCCTGGCACGCAGTAGGTGCTGTATAAAATGGTAGCTATTACTATCTTTGGTAGAGCCTAAAGTGTGGTAGAGCAGCTGCTGCTGTGCTCAACTTAGACTGCTTGCCTTACGTGCCTGTTTGTTCCTGCTTTCCTTATTCCTGGAGCACCCTGTACCTGTTGAATTTTCACCCATTTTTAAAGCCCCACCCCACATGTGTCTCTTTCCAGGAAGCCTACCTGGATCCCTCTACTGGATAATGACTTCTTCCTCTCACAGTTATCACTTTGCATGTCTTTTATAATTACTTAAGACTGTCATCTCCCATTAAGCTATAAGCTGCAGGTGGGTAGGGATGTTGTCCTATCTAAATAGTAAACCATTCTACAGAAAGTAGCTTATTAAATTTTAATTTCTATATAATTTTTTGTATCTATGATTTTAAATCTAGAAAGCTTCTCACTTAAAAGAAAAAAATCCTCATGCTCTTAATCTGTACGGTTGTCTTTTTGATATGCATAGGGAAATTTAGAAATAAGAGGTTAGAGCTTTTAAGATTTGCCTACTGAATGTTATGTCTGGGGCTAATATCAAGCATATTAAAATTACTTTTCAAACTTCAAACTTTTTTAAGCTTATATTTAGCCATTATAAAGTTAAAACCCTTTTCAGAGGTTGGGGCAGGATATTTTGTAACTGATGTAAGGACAGGATCAGATTTACTGTGTTCAGTATGCAATCGTCATGTATCTCAAGACCCAAGAGGGGGGCGGAGCCAAGTGGCGGTATAGGAGCAGCAACATATCGCAGCTCTCACATAGCCATCCCAAAATACCCATAAAATATGACTCTAAACTAATTGTAGAACTGCAAAACGCGCACAAATATACTTTCCACTAAAGTGAGCTCGGCTACGAGGAACCATATCAGCACTGCAAACCAAAACCAGCCTGGCCTGAAGCCCTGGCTGAGCCCCGGGGGCAGCTGGATGAGAGGAGCCTAGCCCCGGCTGGAGCCACGGGTGAGCGGATTGGCAGCAGCTGTGGCAGTGTTCAGAACTAGGTCAGTTGAGCTTGCGAGGTCGTGGGAGAAAAGTGGTCCAGCCAAAACACCTCCAGAGCTGAGAAGCAAATGGCAGACATTCTGCACCCGGCTCTGCATTGCAGCTTCAGCGCCCTCAGCCTGCAGACTGCAGGGGGACCAAGCGATCGTTCAGAGGCCAAGTGTTCTCCCGTTGAGCGGCCTGGATCCGGATCACGGTCTTGGGCTTTGGTCTTATGGGCCTTTTTCCTTCAGTGAGCCA
The DNA here is from genome assembly GCA_028646515.1 of Pseudochirops corinnae. Taxonomy (NCBI): domain Eukaryota; kingdom Metazoa; phylum Chordata; class Mammalia; order Diprotodontia; family Pseudocheiridae; genus Pseudochirops; species Pseudochirops corinnae. The sequence goes on from CM053592.1 coordinate 47,587,469, forward strand.
GAAGTGGGGGAGGGACCCAGCACCTCTCTGAGAGCTACAGCAGCGGGGAGGACCCCAGCAATTTGGGACAGAGCTTTCCCCTCTGAAAGCAGAGCCCCACAGAGATTAAAAATAAAAATAAAAAAAAACCACGGACTGACCACCCATGAATAAGAATAAGCATAAGAAGCAAAGTAAGAATAGCAACCAAACCCTAGATTCCTTCTTTGGGGAAAAGAAAGACCAAGGCAGAGAGAGGGAAGAGGACAGTGCAGCCAGAGCTCCCCAGAGCTTCTAATAAACATGAAGATTGCCTTAAAGCTAGAGATGAGCTGAAGAAGGATTTTCAAAACCAAATAAGAGAAGTAGAAGAAAAATTGGGAAGAAAAATAAGAATGTTGCAAGAAAATCATGAAAAGAGAGTCAGCAATCT
>CM053592.1:47588380-47617693 GCA_028646515.1 Pseudochirops corinnae
TTGGGAGATCCATCCTGCCCTACCGAAAAGTGACATAGGAGAGAATAGACTGGGGGAGGGGGGACACACTGGGATGGCTGTTTTGGGGTGGTGGGTGGGGGAAAGAGGGGGAGAAAACATGTAACTCAAAATCCTGTGGAAATGAATGATGCAAAGTATAATAAAATTTAAAAATAAATAAATAAATAAATAAATATCTGTGTTTTTCCACAATGCTGTATATGAAATTAATCATGGAACAACATGATGCATGAAAGAATAAAAATGACAATTGTCTAAAGGGCAACTAGGTCATAGTATATAACAAACGACGGCATGCATGAAAGTGTGGCATAAAAGGTAACCTAGGAAAAGGCGGCTCATACTGTAGTGAGAGCATGAAAGGCATAGACAAGTTCGGGTGCTGTATTAATACCTGCAAAATGTCAAGAGATCCAGAGGGAAGGCTCCAGGATGTTGGGGTGGATCCTTTATGAAGATTCATGGTAGGACATAAATAACACAAGATGAGGAAGCATGGATAGTTGTAATCTGGGGTACTCAGTAGTACTGGGGGTACCCACATCAGTGAAGTCCTGAAGAATTAGCAAGTCCTTACAAGGTCATCCTTGGTCTTGCTGCATCTACTGAGTTTCATCAACATTTGTCCTTCCTAATAGTTGGTATAAAAAAAGCCTCCTGGGTTGTAATTACTTTCATACCTGAGCAGCTCATGGAAAGGTCTTAAGTTTTATAGGGAAGAGTCAGGTCTTATTCCCAGCGCCAATTTTGATTTTGTCTCTCGAGAGAGTTAGCTGAATCGGAGTGAGTACAAACAGATACAAAGGTTTCCTGGAAAAAGAAAAAGACCAGGGGTAGTGGTGACTCCACATGAGAGGAAGGATTATGACCAATGTGTGGGGCAAATTGCAAGGGAGCTTTCGGGGTCTTAAAAGAGATCCGTATCCAACAGATTTTTCTTGGTCAGAGAGAAGCTGGCAAATGAGTAGGAAACGGGGGGAAGTATCTTTTAGGTTTATCATACTTAGGTATTTCAAGGTATCTGTGACTTTGTTGGAGTAGGCACTTCTTCCACTAGAAATCTCAACCCCTTCACACTTTGATGTCTTTAAAAATTACTGGGGACAAAAAAATTTATCACTCCACACAGATACTCCAAATTCATCTAGGCTAGTCCTTGTAGAATAGGCACATGCTTTATGGTTGCTGGACGAAACTTTTCAGTTTGGTAGAACGTTCTACTGGCACAGCCTTAGAGTACCCAAACTCCTCTCCATGGTAACAGGGAAGCATTATAAAGAAGTCAGTTCCACTGTTTCAGTACAGGTTGAAAGACTGGCTTAAAGTAAAGGAAGGGAAAGGCTCAAAGGGGAAACTAATTGGATAGAGGTTAAATCATATTCTAGAAAAAAACCAAGAACCCATAAATATCTCTATTGGAGATCTAGAAAGCGTCTTGGCAGTAAATATTTCAACCCTTAACATGAAGCATAAAATATTTAAATATAGTAAATTATTATCTTTATGAGAAAATAAATTTATGTAAGACTTTAAGTATATTCTTAAAGTACATCAAATTTGCTTCAGTGTCCAAGATTATTTGTTGATGAAAGAGGGCACCTCCAAAACCACCTCCCTGACTCTGGCCTTTTCCCCTGTGACCACTTGGGAGCAGAAAGTTAGCCAATCCATCAACTAAGAATCAAAAAAAGGAAGAATTCTCCATCACACATATGCCTTGCTTCACACCCACATTTTTACTGCCACTAGGTCTTTTTCAATCTCTCCCCTATGGTCAAGCACAATCGGTTCAAGCCTGACAGCTGATTGTCACTACAGTGGAAGGAAAACTTCAGAGCATGAAATACAGAGGTAGTGTGTGGTATGGTAAATGCTGGACTTTGAATTAGAAATAGGAGTCTGAGTATTTGGCATAGTCACTAGCTGTATGACTTGAGGCTAATCACCATTTCTTTCAGTATAAAATGGGAATAATCATCACGCCTACTTCACAAGGATGTTGGGAGGAGCAACTGAAAATAATATATGTGAATTGCTCTGCAAACCTTATAGCGCCATATAGGTTTCCTATTATTACTGTGACCTCTACAGTTCAGGAAGTTACAGATAGTCTTGGATTAATTTAGCACAGGTTTCAAGCATAGAAAGCTCAGAAACTACACCCAAGTCCAGTAGGTATTTAAGTTAGCTTGGCTTAGTTCTCAGTGCTGATGTCCCTTGGGTCTGACTGGACCAGACTGGATATCCAAGTGAGTTGCAACTGGTTGTAGGAGAGTGAGGGAGTGGATAGCTATGCAGGATTCCTGAAAGCCTCAGCAACGAATCTACTCACCGGCTAGACAAGACTATATACCGCCTAATGCAACTCCTTCATTTTATGGATGAAGGAACTGGAGCCCAGAGAGGTCATGCAGGAAATAAATGACAGTTGGTATTTAAATACAGTTCTTCTGAAAGAAAAGCCAGCATTTTTTTTACTTTATCCCTCTGATTCTAGTCAACAGTGAGTCTGGAGGGGTTGGGTGTTTTTGGCCTTCTAATGTTGGTATTGTGCCTCACAGGAGGAAGGAAGGAGCCTGCGACAGGTCTTTGTCCCTTGATCTTCTTCCCATACTTGGAAGCATAAAAATAACAGCAACAAAATCATTAAGCAGAAACGAGGAAACAACAAATTAAGATGTTTTGTTAAAGCTTATTTTTTGGTCTATTTCCTCCCTTTTGTTGTTGAAATTAAGCTTATAATGAAACATTCTCAAAATAAGTTAACCAAAGGCAGTATATTGAGAAAGCATAATTTGTAGCACTGGCTTTTAGCTGCAGCAGCAAAAGATGAGTGTTAATACTGAGCAGATCTACGAGAGAACTGGAACAGCGATGACACTGTATAGACTCAACTTCTGAACCTTCACAATTGAATTCAATTCCATCATTGGATCTGAAGCAACATCTTCAACCATCTACAGAATTGTCATGGGGAAGATTTAAGCTTATTCTGTGTGGCTCCAGAAGACAGAACTAAAATCAATGGGTGCAAATTACAGGGAGGTAAGAATTCAATACAAGGAAGAATTTCTAACAATCAGTTATTCAATAACAGAAACAGCTGCCACAGAAAACAGCACATTATAGGAGAGAATCCTGCACTCATGAGATAGTTGGATTCAACTACACGTAACCGAAGTATTGGTTAATGCCCTACTACAGTAATGGAATCCCAGATCCCTGAAAGGACAATTAGGCAATCTCTTCCAGGCACCCTTTCCTCTAGGTCGCTGTACATTTAATCTGTTCTTGCTAGTCCAGGCCTCAGAGTTAGGCTCTTTCCATTCCTAGGTCCCTCAATTATAGGGTCTGTTCCTGCTTGAGTCCTTTTGGCTAAAGTTCAAAACTGCTCACTCGAGTCTGAATGGCTTTTTACTTAGCCACTAATGGCTAATTGAGCATTTCAGCCATACACATCTAGGATTCCATATTCATATACTGTCCTTTAATACTTCCTCACCTATGCTCTTCCTATTTTTCTAACTCCTCTTCCTTTGTTTTTGCTCTGAAAGATTTTCTAAGTCTTTCTAGTCTAGATAAACTTATTCTCTGTTCCATTTAAACTGTTTTTAGTTACACCAAAAAGGCATGCTTAATTTTTCACAACTCCACTTCTGTGATATGTATTCACCTTGCCCAATCCAACTCTCATCTCCTTAGTAGGCCCTGACACATCCCTTCAAATGCAGATTGGCACAATAAATGCAGACACCACTTGGCTCAGGTTTCTAGACTGAAGACGTGGGTCATTTTCTTATTTGCAAAATGGAGTATTTGAGTGGATAAACTATACCTAAAGCTCCTTCCAGTTAAAAAAAATGGAAATACTTAGATGCTACATATCTAATGGATAAACCACCTCAGGTTCAAGTCCTATCTCTGCTTGCCTCACACTGTATGACCCTGGGCAAGTCACACATAACTAAGACTGTCTTTAATATCTGCATTGACCAAGAAATTCCCTACATTAATGAAATCACAGGGGCAAACCTCCAACAATTTCACATTAACATGCTTACAGCTACCTGTTGTTCTCACTGAAGGGTTAGAGAAACAGACTTACCTGGAACAGGTAAGAAGTATTTCAGTAATTTTATAGAGACTTGTAATCTGATGACAAAATAAAACCTCAGCCCCTCCCCTCAATTTAACTTGTCTTTTTTTCCTCCTACCTTCCAAAAAAACCTAACAGATTAAAGCCTTTTTTTAGGCTCAAGCCCCAAAAGAATATTTCTCAGGCCAAGAAACTAAGGAATTGCTTTGTTACAAAACCTAAATTTGTGTAACTACATATTTCCATATAATGTAAGTCTAACTTACATGAAATGTTATTTTGTTAAGAAGAAAATAATATCAAGGAATTTACCATATTAATCCTTTATTATGAAATGTTACGCATGTACATTGCAACACTGCACAGACATTGATCATTATGAAAAAACTAACATAACAGTCTAATAAGTAGACAGAAATCAGAAGATGGCAAATTACATGTTATTTCATTAAAGCTTTTTTATGGTTTTGTGTGATTTTCCCCTCATTGTTGATATTTAAGTTTTTAATAAAAAAAATTTTTCAAAATGTTAAACCAAGGCAGTATTTTGAGCAACAGTGTATAGTCAAAGTGTAGCACTGTTTTAGCAATGATCTCAGGCAGCAGAGAATTTGGTGCCAATACAAAAGTTGATACTGAGGACTTACTTTCAACAAGATACGTACATATCAATATTAGAATTTAAACTGGACTACATTGTAGACAACAAAGGGGGTGGGGTGGAAGGAAGCACATAAAAGTGGGACCTTTCTAATATGTAACTAACTGTGAAAGAAATTTTAAAAATTAGGAACACGTCCATTAGAGTAGTTCTTTAGGGTGAACAAATAATTTATTCCATCCCATCTTTAATGCTTCAGGCCAAGTTTATCAAAAGGGCATTGTTGCTCTCAAAGAACTCTATCATCTGATTCCAAGTAATGCTGTTCCACCAAAAAATTCTGGAATCACCTTTGGAGCAAACAAATGTGCCACACAACAATATATTCTGCTACTTTGTCTCATACCTTGCTTGTGACCTAAAATGTTACTACTCAACTTGATTACCCACCTTATTTGCCAAGCTTGGCTAAGTGACAATTGACTATTTCCAAAAGTCAAATCCACTCTGAGGATGAAGACTTGCCACCACTGAGAATGAGACATAGACTCTGAAAACAATTCCAAAAAAAGTCCTTAATAGTGCAAGCATTATTGCAGTAAAGTATCCCAAGGAGAGGAGTATGAAGGAACACAACACTCACTTGGATGAATGGAGCACTAGACATGAAGTAAGGATTCCAAGAGGTTTTGAGGATACCTCACATATAAAATGGAGATAATACTTGTACTACCTATCACCTCACAAGGTAATGAATTAAGTGCTCTGCAAATCTAAGGCTGATGTTTTTTTAAAAAGATTAGTTTTGTTTGCCTTATTATACATACCTTTCCAAGGTTATTTTCTAAGTCTTTTTAGTTTGATCAACTAATTTACTGTATATTTTTTCCAACATTTATGATGATTCATTATTGTTAGCAATTTTTCTTTCATATGGTACTTTTTAAAAGATCATATGCTTTTTATACCAAGAAATTCCCGTAGCTAGCATATTCAGTTCATTTCACAAAAAGACAAGGTAAAAGGATGTTCCAACTCAGAACATACATTTGTAGTCAGCCTATTTTGAAATTCTGTAAATAACAAGATTTGCTTCTTTCTGTTCTTCTCTTTACTTCTAAGTAATCACTACCCCCATCCTTTCTCCTCCTCCTCAGGAGACCTGAAATAAATACCAATGATAACTATTTCCACACTATGTATACATTACTGATACTTAAGGAAGCTGAGTAACGCATTCTAAGAATACAAATTATAATTAGCAGCTAAAAAAACCTCCACTGAATTTCTTCTGATGCCTCACTGTGGAATGGCAGTGATCTTGGGACTCATTAATAACTGTGGTGGGCTGCAGATTATATCTCAAGAGGGAAAAGGCTTTAAGAGGTAAGAACCCAGAAAGAGATTAAAGTCTCTATCCTGTAATGATAAATAGGTTGGTGTAGAAAGATGTGGTGATCTGCACCAATGGAGGGAGTATCCACAATAATGTAATCACATATCTAAAGTACAGAAAAAAATCCACGTGGCTTTTTACAGTCACTGTGAAGTAGAACCTAATGATTAGGTGTTAAATGCTAAAATCCATAGAGAATAACTTTGGCTACTAATTTCTAAGATATACTAAAAAGAATAGTTACATTTCCATATACTCTAAAAAGGCAGCCAGACAGAAAGCCCACCGATTTGAGAGCCAAGAGACCAGGTAGTCCATTCCTCAGTTATTTGCTGTGTGACTTTTAAGTCACAAAAGCTGTTTCACTCTTTCTCTTCTAAAAAATCCTATCTCGTAGGGATTTTAGAAAGTTCAAACAAATGTTGTCATAAAAGTCTTTTGAAAGCTGTAAAGGCTAGAAACATTCTAGTTTTCATATGTCTATAAATTACATGGTCTGTTCTCAGGGAGTTTCCCTTTAAAAGTGTAAAAAGCACCTGCAAGGTGGTTGATCTTCCTTTCTCTCTTCCAACCTAAGTTACTGAACAATACTCCTTATACCTAAAGAAGGAAGATTCAGAGAACCAGGGAAAAGATAAGAAAGGTAACCAAAACTTATGGTAAGTATGTCAAATGCAGAAATTGACGTTAGTCCAGTAAATTAACATAGCAATCAAAGAGTCAAAGAACATTTAGCAACTCAAAAAAGTGAGTTGATATTGTGGGGAAACAAGATTCCATTTAATCACCACCATCAAATGCAATTGAAATTTAGATCACAAGAAGTTAACATGCTCATTACTGAAATCATTTAACTCAGTTCCTCCCAAATGGCCTCCTCTAAAACATATTTACAAGTAAAATCAAAGTTATCTAGTATTTCAGTTGAAAAATATGCTTTGCCAATCCAGAGGAACATGTTAATTATTACCAGGCGGATACGGTGGCTGATCCTAAGAAAAAAACAAAAAAGAACAAAAACCCTATTCCAAGGAATTAATTTTAGCTTGGGAAAAACCACAAAACTTCTTTAAAAAGTAAAACAGCTTAAAGCATTTAATATCTAAACAAATCAAGTGTATTTATAATAGCACTCACAAATGTGCTTTTAATATACAAACCCCATTTTTTTAATTCTGAAAGAAAATCTAAATGGTATTTTACCTTGAACATAAATTAATCTAGTGAATTTGAGGTGAAAATTCTTACTGTTAACCAACAATTTCAGTGTAAAATAATGTTACGTACACTTCATACAGCTTCACATTTTAAAATGTTTACAGCTTTCAAGAAAAACTGTGAAGCAACTATTTTTTCCTCATTCTTTAACATACATATTTAACATGAGTTCTCTTTACACTTTTAAAAATCTCAGTTTTCTTGGATTTTTAGACACCCATCTAAATACTGTGGTCCCCATTACTTCCATGTGGAGGGATCTTTTTGTTTTGTTTTCTGCTAAAAAAAAAAAAAAACCCAGCAAAGTAACATTCATAACACATTTTCACTAAATTTTTAGTACAAAAAGTATTAAGACTATACTGAACTGCATACCGTACCTACTTTACCATTAAAAGGAGAAGACATGGATACACTCGTTAGCAAATTAAACAGCATTTTGGTGTGCTATGATGTTAAGGCATACCTTTAAATGCACACACTCTCATTCTTTCATAAATTATTTACAACTGCTGCTACTAGATGAAGACAACTAAAACATAAATGTTTCACAAAACTAGGAGGAAAAGCAATACAAAATGTCTGAAAGCCAATTATTTTAGTATACAAAAGTAAACTTCAGTTCATGTGTTAAAACACTATAAGCTTTATGCAATGACTTTTTAAACATGCTATGGTAACTCCTGAGGATGTTTTAAAGCTGGAGGTAAGTTTGTAGGTCTTGATTCTTCGTCAAGAAGCACCAAATCTTCTATTTCACTTCCTCTGTATTTTCTTTTACATATCTTTACCACCACTTTTTTCTTGAGAAATAACTTCAGAGCTTCTCTTGATGCCACTGCTTTGGCATTCTCCTTACTCTTTCCACAGCCAGTACCCAAATAAACAGACTTGCACCTCAATTCACAAACTATACTTTCTTGAGAACTCTTATTTTGAGGCAGATCTGCCAGTTCTTTCAGTGGAACAAAAGAAACATCCAGTGTTGCTTTTAGAGCCTCCACAGAGGCATTTAGGAGTTCTCCATGATTCACATTGGGACTAAAGCCACCAACAGCCACCAACTTCCAAGCCACAGTTTTATACAGTCTATTGAAAAAAGGCTGCTTTTGTTTTACATCTTCAGTGGTTAATTTGCAAGAAAACCTAACAGAACTCTCACTTGACTGTGAAGTGCTTTTAGAAGGTAACTGTGATGTGCTAGTTTGAGAGCTACTCTTAGAAGCCAGCTGGGATACACTTGCCAAGGAACTGCTTTTGGAAGCCAACAGTGATCCACTTGGCTGGGAGCTGTTTTTGGAAGACAACAGAGATGCAGCTGCCTGGGAACTGCTTTTAGAAGCCAACAGTGTAGCAGTTACCTGGGAGCTGCTTTTAGAAGTCAGCAGCAAGGTGCTTGCTGAGGTGGTACTTTTGGGAGTTAACATTTGCATACTGGATGAGGAATTGTTCTTAGAAACAGATGATGGAATGCTTGACTCCACAGTAGTTTTGGAAGTTGATTGTGATGTGCTTACATCTGAAGTGGTTTTGGAACCTAATAAGGGCAGTAATTCTGAACCAGGTTTGGAGGATAACAGTGGCAACTCCACTTCTGAGCTGCTTGGGGAACCCAACAATGGTACACTTGTTTCTGACCTGCTTTGAGAAGTCAACAGGGGCACTTCTATCTCTGAACTGCTCTGAGAAGGCAAAGATAAAGTACTCTCCAAAACGTTCTTTTTAGGTGATGTGTTTTGTTGTTTGGAATCAGTCCCACTGGATTTTGCCAGTGTTGTACTATGTTTGTCAGAAGTTTCTCCATCTGAAACCTTTTCAGGGCTGGCTGCTGCAACCTGAGAAGTGCTAGTGCTCTGCTTTGCCCCAACGTTCTCAGCTGTCAGCTCACTAGTGGATTTATTCTGACACTTTACTCCCCCAGCCTCTTGGGAAAGTGCACTCCCCCTCTCCAAAGAGCTGCTAGAGCTCCGATTTACGTTCTCTCCACTTGCCAAAGATCTGGTGGATGACGCTGGCCCCACCTTGCCTTCCTGCTTTGGGGAGGCCTGCTCTGCTTTGCCACAAATCTTCGAAGCATCCTGACCACCAGCAGAACTGCTCTTCCCTTCAACTGCCCTCTTTTTGCAAGGCTCTTCTACCCCATCTAAAAATTAAAAAAAAAAACAAAACCAAAAAGAAGTATTTGACTAATTCCACTTGATTACTAGTACTAGTAAGCTATACATTCAGTGAAAGAAAGATGCTTAGCAAAAGAAAAGCAAAAAACTTGGTATGTATAATGCCAAGGACAAAATTACTATGTAATCATGACAACAAATTTCTTTAAATGAAACATATTCGACAGTTTTAAAACAGTCAAAGGGATTTAAAATTAAGAACCAAAGAATATGTAGAAAAAAGTTTGGGTCTAGTATCTTAAAAACAAAACAAAACACATTAAATAGTTTGGCAATGTCAGAAATATGTCAATATGAAACATGAGTCCACAGCACTAAAATAAACTTATGTTCTATGCTCCTATATATGTTCACATCTATGATCTGCTAACCATTGCTACTCGATATCCCTCTTTTCTTCACCTTGGCAACCAGTTCATCTCTTGTTGTATGGATTGGAGCATCTGTCACTTTGATGCCTTCAGCCATACTAAGTATTTTATCCATAACTTTGGGTGGATACCTAAAAAAAGAAAAACAAGGTGACTGTTCTCCATAAGTCTCTTTCACATCACATAAAAACAAGGCACAGGAGCTTCTTAAACATCCCCTAAAAAAAGTGCTCCTGGAGGGGCGGCCCCACCGTCCCTCCTCCCCCTGGGCTGGGCCCGCAAGCCATTCATCGGATCCAGACTAACGACTCCCGACCAGCTGACTGGGAAAGAACACGGATGACGTCCGCGCCACCAACTCGCGGGAGGGAGGAGGGGAGGAGCCGGCCGGGAGGGAGGGTCGGGCCTACCATCGCGTCTCCCCAAGCCCGGCTGGCTCCGGGGCTCCCCTCCCTCACTACTAGCCCTACACCCACAGGCCTTGGGCCCCAGCCACGGGCTGTCAGGGCGGTCGAGGCCCAGGCCCTGGCGCGGATCACTCACCGGCACCCCAAGAAAATGTGGTTGGCCCAGGCCATGGAGGAGGAGACGAGCTGCTGCAGCTGGCGACGGCGGTCCCCGCATTCCACCGAGGCGGCTTCGGTGGTGGCGGTCGGGGCCAGGTCTCCGGCATTGCGAAGCAGAAACTCGCGTCGGTGGCGCCAATGCTTGTCCGTTTCGCCGTCGCTGCGCAGCGTCTCCACCCAGGCGGCTACCCGTGGATTTTGGCTTAAGTACTCGGACACCTCAGAGATGGCCGCCCGCGCCATGCTCGACCCGCTCGTGTCGTCCGTCGCCAGGGCCGGGCGGGGACAAGGGAGAGGACGAAGGAGGCCCTGTCACCGAGGACTCGGGTAGTTCCCGCAACCCAGAACACAGCCGACCAACGAAAGCAGAGCCGCAGAGCCGAAACGCCCACTTCCGCCCGCCGCCAGGCACCCCCTCTCTTTTTATAACCTCGCCGCGACTCGCGCGTTGTCGCTTCCTTCCGGCGCAAGCCCCAGCCGAGGTGGGCGGCTTTGCAGGAGTCCTTGGCTTAGGTTGGTGGAGGAGGAGGTGGAAGGCGGGACCTAAGGGACGGCCAGCCAGTGGCGGGCGGCTTGGAACACAGAACCCGCTCTTAAGAGCGTCCCGAAAGCCGTCAGGTTGACCAATTGGTACGTAGGTCTCCACCACCTCCTGCTTTTGTGACGCGCCGGCGCGGAAAGGGGCGTTCCGCTCCCGGCCGCTTGTTTCCCTGCTCGGCTCCTCCCCCACTGCGGCAGCTCCGGCGGCTGGCTGTGGGCGGGGTCGATGTGTGGCTACAGCATCTCCGGGGAAGGCGTCGGCGAGGAACACGGAAGGGGAAGTGCGGGCGTCGACCACGGAGGCCTGGGTGCTGGGGGTGAGGGTGATTCCCCAGCGGCCTCGGCTCAACGCGATCGGGGTAACGCGGCACCGCCGCGGCCGTCGCCGACGTCAAGGGGCTGAACTCCAGCTGCCGCCCCGTTCCGCTCCGGCCGCCGGGTGACGAGCGCGCCCCCTGCAGTTACGGGCCCCCGGAGGAAGAGACCCGGATGGAGCGGGGGGTGGGGGGGGTGGGGGGGGTGGGGGGGGGACCTGCCCCCGCCCCGCCCCCACGGCCTTCCGCGGCCTCTCGAGCTCGGCCGTTGGGCCCGAGGCGCACCCTGCCCGGGAGGGGGGCCGGAAGTGGGAGCCTCTAGGGAGAAGCGTAAGAGGGGCAACCGCCGGGCCCGGCCCTCCGCCTGCCCCGGGCACTGGAGATAGCCCCCCGAGATGTCCATTAAAAGCAGAGGCCGTTAGTCTAGCTCGAAGCACCTGGGGTGTCTTTGGGAGGATTCAGAGGCTCATAGGTAGTGCTTCCAATCTGGCAAAGCGCTTTCGAGCCTCTGGACCCTGGCAGTGAGCCAGGGGCAGTTCTCATTCCCATTTTACAGAGGTCGACGTCAAGGCAGACCTAAAGGGACCTGTCCGGCGTCCCGCGGGCTTGGCCTGTGCTCCCTCCGCAGTGACCTCTAGCCAGGTGTCCCCGGCTTTAAGTGTCCGGTCAGGGCAAAGCAAGTTCCGGGCTTTGTTGCCGTCAGTTCGGGCCCTTCGAGGGCCAGAAGTTGGATTTTACCCGGGCAGGGCCGCAAGGCGGAGGCCTGCCGTGGTGCGCCCCGCGTCTTCCTGAACCCCGCGCTCGGGAGGAGGGAGCCCCAGGGAGTGCTCATGGTCCTGCCCCTCAGCGCCGCGTGAGAAGTACGAGCAGAGAGCCGAGTTTAAAGTCAGCCTCTTCCACCGTCTGCCCTTGGGCAGACTCTGTGAGCCCATTTCTGCATTGGGAATGCACCTAGAGCAGCTACTCTGCAGGATGGTATTGGGGCGCGCGATAGAGCCGGCTGTAAAGCCCTTTTTTATACAAATCTTTGTTGCTACAGAGGAGGAAAGGAAGGCCAGATAAGTTAAGGGATTCATATGGGAGTTCTATTAAATGTACTGCCAGGCCATTCTTCTTCCATTTTTCCTGGGTCGTGGAGTCCCGAACCTGGCTTAATAGTGGTGTGTTTGGCTGGGACAAAGGAAGATACCACCCACTCAGCCTTAGTTGATCGAATAACTAGGGTCGTGTTCGAAAGAACTAGAAACAGTATTGCTTTCATTCTTTCCGCTGCAGTGCAGAATGACAAAAGTAAAAAATGTGTGCTAAAACCACGTCCCCATCACTTCTTCGCTCTCTTACCTGTAACAGACTGTCTTTATGATTTCTAACTGCCAACCTCATAATAAAAGGTGTCATAGCTTTGTGACCTTTAAGTTAAGTTTCAGGTTAAAGGGGTGTATGTGGTTTTAGAAGGACTTTGCAAAAGGCTCAACATATTTTATACACACAGCTAAAGTATTAAAACTTGTATAATCTTGCGAAAATGGAATACCCACTTCTGAATCACAGAGCACACTACACAATTTTTAACAGCTTTCTGATTTCATCAATATGGGGAACTCCCAGTGAGGAACTTACCCTAAAAAAGAAGTGAATGCAGATAATTGATCGGGCTATGCAGCATAGGCAACACTTCTAAAAGCATTTTGTATTCTAAAGGAAAGTGAAGAAAAAAGTTTTGGTTAAGCAACGTGAGATTTGGGGGGGATTTTTTTTTTTTAAATTTTGGCTTCAGCTATTGAAAGTCAGGAGTAAAAGGATTAGAAAAAAAAAACCTGACTTTAGACTCTAGGTTGGAGGATTTTTGATGAAGTTTCCTATTTGTTGCACCTTTGAGAGAATTCAATTTAGGTTCTCAGGTGGCAAAGTAAGCTTATTTCTAGCTGCCTCTTCCTCCTGGTTCCTGTGAGGGTTCTTATGCAGCAGTGTGAAGGTAAACACTAATAATGGCTAAGATCAGTGAAGTGTTGGGGATAAGATAGCTTTGTGTGATGCTTTGTAAACATATGGAACACAAAGGTCTATGTGACAAGTATTTCAGTTAACCTCATGGGTTATATTCACTATCATGAAAAGCAGTGTGGAAGGGAAAAAGCAGTTTCCAATAAATGACCTGGATAAACTGTAGGTTACTCAGTCAAAATTTAAATTAATGTGGGTACTACAAGGGGATGAATGACTAGTGAAAAATCATACTTGAGTGGTATGTTGTTCAGGAGCTGAGTAGATGTGATCAAATCTCTCTCAAAATTCCAGCCTGCTTATTATAAAATGAAGTGGGCCTATGTATTCCTTCCTAAAAGTACTTATAACCATCTTCTCATTACACCTCTTTCACTGATCTCATCTGCACCAATGATTTCAAGTATCTTTATGCCAGTGACTCCTAGATCTATATATATCCAGCCCTAGTTTCATGAGTTCAAATCACCACCTAGATGTCTCTGACTGGATGTCTTAATTGTCACTTCAGATTGTATATGTCCAAAATATAACTCCATTCCTCTTCCACCCTCTCTTCCCAAAATCCAAGGTTACTGCTATCTACTCACTCGAGTTTCCAGTTTTTATTGGAAAAGCACAGAATTTCAGGGAAGGACCCTCGGTGGATGTCTAGTTCAATACACACCTGAAAATACTCTCCACTATAACTTAACCAGTCATTAAGCCTTTACTTGAAGGCCTACAATGAAAAGGAGTCCACTATATCCTGAGACAAGATTAAGTTTTTGATAGCTATAATTGTTAGGGACTTCTGTGTGATACCAAGTCTAAATTCTCTTTCAGATTTTTCTCTTTGCTCCTAGTTCTCTGGTTTGGAGTCATTCAGAGCAAATCTGATCCCTCTTCCCCATGACAAACTTTCAAGTACTTATAATTGGCTATCACACACCCTTCTAAATGCTCCCAAACCTAAATGTGACCCTCGTACAGCAAAGACCGCTATGGCTCTTCTGGTTGCCCACCCCACGTGTTCTTCAGCTTATTTGTCATTCATAAGTTATGGTTCTAAGAACTGAACCAAATACTCCAGATGTGGCCTCTTATCAAAGCAAGGAGTGGGGGACTATTCTCTCTTTATTCTTGTGACTCTCAATGGAGCCCAAAACTTCATTAGCTTTTTTTAGCTGCTATAACACACTTAAGACTAATAGTGAGGTTTTAGGCCACTAACCAACCCTACGTGTTTTTCAGATAAACTGCTGTTTATACTTCCTTGATTTTATTACTTGTAAAATCGGGTTTTTTTAGAGCAGGTGTCAAGATTTATTAATCCAGGGGCAGCTAGGTGGCCCAGTGAATAAAGCACCAGCCCTGGAGTCAGAAGGACCTGAGTTCAAATTCTGCCTCAGAAACTTAACACAAAACTAGCTGTGTGACCTTGAGCAAGTCACTCAACCCCAACTGCCCTACCTTCTCCCCTCCAAAAAGCAGAAAAAAAAAAGATTTTTTAATCCAAGTGTTAAGATTTATCACTATTAAATTTCATCCTAGATGTACCCTGATATTTTAGCCTGTCAAGATCTGCCCAATTTTGTGTCATTTGGAAATGCTACCCATGATTTTATCCAAGTCACCTATAAAAATGTTTAGTAGCACAAGGCCTTGGGTACTTCACTGGCCTCCTAAAGTAAATCTTGGTGACTACTCTGAGTATGGTCATTCAGCCAGTTCTGAATCTAATTGTATTGTCATCTAGTACACATCCATCTTTTCCACAAGAATTGCTTGAGAGACTTTGCCAACTACCTTTCTAAAGTTTAGGTAAACGATGCTAATAGAACTCTGCTGATCTACCAGTGAGCTAACTGTCAAAAAAAGGAAATAAGATTAATCTGGCATGAACTTCTCCTGCTGAAGTCACATTAGCAAGCTCTTTGTGGTCACTGCTTCCTTTTCTAAATGTTTACTAATCTCTCTAGTCCTACATTTGAAAATTTTCCCAGGAAGATCACTGGCCTTTAATTTTCAGACTCTTATTCTCTTCTCTTTTTTGAAAACTGGAACATATGCATTTCTCTAATCAGTTAAGATTGCATCTCTTGTTCTTTATGGTCTTTCAGATATAACTGAAGGTAGTTCATGAGACAACTACTAGCACCCTCAGTATGTGAGGATATATATATATAGTTCATTTGGGCTGGAAACTAGAATTCATCAATGACAATTAGGTTCTGTCATCTGCTTAGTTAATCAGCTCCCTATTGCCCATTTTTCTTCTACCCTATGGTCCAAAGTCTCTTCTTGGTAGAGAAAAAAAAAATTAAAATGATAATTAAGCAGTTTTATGTAATCTGTTTTCAATTATCCCATTTACCCATGGGTGTCTTGGCAAATGTTTAACATTTACTGGCAAAAAAAAATGTACCCACAACACACTTAAATTTTATCTGCATTATTAACATTTTTTCCATCCTTTTAGACAACACAATAAATCAAGGCCTAATTTGTAGCATTGATTGTTTTTTGAGATGTAAATGCTCGCCCTGAAAATTTAATAATAGCTAGCTTGAACTGGTTTCAGTATGCTGTACCAATAAATGACCCTGTGAAGCAAGAAGTGGTTTTATGTTAATTCATTTAAATTTAACAAGCTTATATTAAGCACCGACTGTGTGGGGCAACATGCTAGGTGATAAGGAGGCCAAACAAACAAGCTTACATTCTGCAGGGGGAGGGGAAGGGCTGTGTATACGGATAAACATATAGATAAAGTAATTGAGGGGAACATGAAGGGCTAGGGAAATGAGGCAAGTACTGCAGGAGGAGGCAAGAGGGACTGAACCTTGAATGGGTTCCAAGAGTTGTAGGTGAAGAGAGGAGATTCCAGGCATGGGGCACGACTATGCAAAAGCATAGCCATGGTGGCTACAGTGTTGTCTACAGAGAATAAATAGTATCCTTTCTTTGATGCTTCAATTTTCCTCATTAAAGCTTTTTAAAATAGTGTTAGCTTTTCTCATTAACCCCAGTTCACTGAGTTTTAATGTAATGTACTATTCTAATAGTCCCATACCATGCTTATATATTAATTATATACTTGCTATATAATACATGTATACATACATGTGTATATGTGTGTCTACCTGTATGTGTGCATATGTCTGTGTATAAAAATCTGTTGAACATCCACCTCAGTCTATTCAGACAGT
The DNA here is from genome assembly GCA_028646515.1 of Pseudochirops corinnae. Classification (NCBI taxonomy): domain Eukaryota; kingdom Metazoa; phylum Chordata; class Mammalia; order Diprotodontia; family Pseudocheiridae; genus Pseudochirops; species Pseudochirops corinnae. The sequence continues at coordinate 47,604,876 of CM053592.1, forward strand.
CACCATTTTTCTTCATTGGGATTGCTCATCTTTAGGTCTAAAGAATTTCATACTTGAGAGTTTCCCATCTTTTCTGGGCTAACTTCTCCCGTAAAAATTTAGTCTGAAATTCTGTTTTCCTTTAAATCCAAATCCTTTGATTCTTTTTTCTTTTAGAAACTAAAAAAAAAACTCTTGTTCTTCTAACCCTCTTTAATTTACAAGGAAGGAAAAAATGAGACTGGTTTACAAATTTCTTGACAAATGAAGAGAATATTGCTTCCTGAGCATCTATCAGAGAAAAGTACCCCCTACACATACACATAACAACTGCTTGAACAGCTGTTTACAGTACAGTTTCCCAAAATCTTTGTAGGTTATGCTTTCTTCTCCTTTACCACAAACTAGAGAATGGTAACTTCTCACCAAGGTTCCTATCATTTCCATCTCAGATATCCAGTTCTTTCCTGTCAGTGAGAATCAGATTCCTATAGAATTTCTTGTTTGGTTCATTTGAAGGTTGAAATTATCATTAAGGCAGGTCAAGGGGTTATTATTAGTCCCTTTGAATGATAAATCATCAGTTTAGAGCTGGCAGTCACCTCAGAGGAGAACTAATCCTCCTTTTATCTCCTATTTAATTCTTAATACCAAATAAAATTAGTATTTCCATATACAGAGGAAACAGTATTCTGCAGGACACTTCAGATCTCTATTATGTACAATGTGCTTTTTAAGTTTATAATATATTTCAACATATAACTTTCAATGCTGACTTGCTGGTGTGTGTTTTCTTCTGCCTTTCCTATTTTCTCCTATATATTCTTTTAAAATGTTTTAGTCACCCTCTTAATTTTAATTTATTTTCTAAAACTCTACTGTTATGCAGCACTCCCTGTTAGGGGGAAGGGGAAGCCTTCTAGCTGTGCATAGTCAAGCAAAATAAAATTCCACATTAACTGTGACCAAAAATATACATTTTATTTATTCCCGTGTCTATCATCTCTCGGGAAGTAGATAGCATGCTTTACCATCAGCCCTCTGGAATCATAGTCATTGCATTGATTGGAGTTCTCAAGTCTTTCAAAGTTATTTCTCTTTATAATGTTACAGTATAAATTGTTTTTCTGGTTTTCATTTCATTTCGTCTGGTTCTTCCTCATTTCTGCATAATAGTATACAAAGTACTTTACAAGCCATTTAAGCTTTTCAGACATCTCTGAAACAGTGCGTTTTGTCATTGCTTACAGTATGATAATATTCCATTAGATTCACATACTGTAATTTATATAGCCATTGCCCAGAGATGATCACCCCTCCCTCCCTCTGCTCCACCCTTAGTTTCCAGTTCTTTGCTACTGCAGAGAACTACAGCAGTTACAGAGATCATTGAAGCCCCAAATCACTACCATATATCATGTGTCTTTGCAGAGCTCATGATGGTCTCCAGACTCTTCACCTATTTTCTCTCCACCACTCTTCTCCTTTCTAGTTTCTGGATTTCCTGGCATGAATATGTCTTCATAATATATACCTTGCCCCTCTCAAAACCATCCTGTGATTGTACTTAAAAATATTTCCTCCCCCTTCACCTCCATTTTTACAGAAATGGAATGAGGTTCGAAGTGAGTAAGAGAGTGGCAGAGCCATAACTAGAAATTCCAGTGCTAGGGGTAGGTAGGTAGTCCTGCTACCAACTCTCCCAGGAGGCAAAGTAGGGCATGCGGTGGGGAGGGAGTTGCTTAAAGTTTACCCATTTCTGCAGTTTTACTCTTTGCCCTATAGTGTGCAGTTCTGAAGAACAACATCTTGGGAGGTGGCAGAGGGCAGCAGGGTGGGGGGTGAAGGATAGAAGGCAGGATCCAGAAAAGTGATGGGATCTCCTTTCTGCAGTAGTCCTGTGCAGCCTTAGCAGAGGTGAAGTAGGTGGGAAGAAGGAGTCAAGTCACCTCTTTTGAGAGTAGTATTTCAGATAATCCCTTGGTGGCCAATACAAGGGTGGGAGTTTGTTTTTTTTTTTTTTAAACAAAATTTAGTATTTAATTTTTTTATATCACTTTCTTTTCTGGAGATACCCCTTTCTTGCCCTTACCTAGCAAGCCATCCCTTGTTACAAAAGATAAAACAGAAGAACAGGGTAGCAAAATCATCAGCCACATCAACAACGTCTGAACATAGGCAGTATCCTGCGCTCATTTTCCTTACATGTACAAAGGGGGGAAGGCGTTCTGGTAAACATTTAACCAAGTCCCTGGAAAAAATAAGCAAGTACTTTAAATTTAATTTGTATCATAAACATTTTTGCAATCTCTTTTTTTTTATTTGCTCATTTACTTTTTATTTACAAGATTCAGTTCCACAATCACTTGAGTTTCAGATTTTCTCCCCTCCCTTCCCCCCCCCCCATGGTGGCGTGCAATCGTGTATAGGATCTGCAAATACTTTCACATTGTACAATAGTTTGGTAAGGGTGGGAGTTTGTATAAGGGGGTAGATGTGAAGAATGTGGAACCCTCCAGGTAAAGCAGTACCTGGTAATCCCCAAGGAAGGGTGGGGACATGGCAGGGGGGAAAGAACAATCACATTCCTCAGTCCTGTTCAGCTATACTTTATTGGGGGGTGTGGAAGTAAGAGCTGGAGGTCTAGGACCCTGTAGTACAAAGTGGGCTTAAGGAAAAGTGTGGAACCCTAGGGATGCAGTGGCATCCAACAGCCTCAGATAGCAGGAGACAGGCCAGGATTAGAGAAAGGGTCACGTCAATAGGGTAGGAGACACCAGGGCCCCTCATAGGGCACACTGATTGGACCAGGCATTACAGCAGACACCGTCTGAAACTGCTCCGATAAAGGTAGATACCACCTGGAGCCTGTATCTATAGAGCCCTAAACTGGAGAACCTTCCCTATCACCTTCTAATCTACCCTATATATCTGGAATCACACCAGCAGTTTCTTGAGGTAACTAACTAAAATTCAACTCAAAAGAATATTGGAAAAGGCGAATTACTTTCTGACATGACTCTATGAGTAGATTCTTTCCATTTGTACTGCTATCTTTAAAAATGAGATAAAACCTGAGTCTTCCTTGAGTGTAGTATTAATAGAAAAGAGATAGAGGGCACCTCAGAACTACAGAGGTTAAAGAAGTCCTTAATTTACGTAGTTTGCTGCCCTATTTTATACATAATGTATGCCTCTTGGAAACTGACAAATAGAACCAATTGTGCGCTTCATTCCTGCTACCTATAGAGAGATGAAAACTCTGATCCTACGCTAAGGAATCCCTTGCTTTTTTGTGAAACACACAGATAAGACTGAGACCCAAATAGATTCTAAGGAAGTTATATCAACACAAAGACAATAAGGGGGAAAAATCCCAGTATTCTAAGTAAGCAGGTTTCCTGGCTCACAGTCCTGGGAGTATCCCAATAATTGAACCCAATGGTGTCCCTTTAACAATAACTTAGCTTATATAAGCAGAGTGAAATGATCAAAGTGAAACTGTCCTGCCAGTGTTAGGGTATTTGCTCTTGGTCCTTATAGACTACTGCCTTGAGGAGGAGGAAGGCATGGCTTGATGTGAACCCTTTCCGCGTGATTCCACTGCTTCTCTTCCTTCCTGCCCCATACCTGAATCTTTGTATTTGCTAGGTCTCTATGTTTTGACTTCCCTCTCTCGACCATGGCTTTCTTTATTAGCTGTCAACCACCCTGGTACATGAGCACTTTGGGAAAAAGGGTGGAGCAGCGTGCATCGATGGCTAATTGACATCAAATTTCTTTACACACTACAGTTTAAAGGTCACAGTGGTAATTCTTTTGGGTAAACTTTAAGTTCCTATGCTTATACTCAGAAACCCACGCTAACTTTATTTTGCATTGAACTTTATAAGTTATTTTAAAGACCATGTCTGCCTCTATACTTGTAATTACACCCCTGACTAAAAGCAATAAAATTTTGACCTCAATGTATTTTGTAATTCTTGGAATACTACTATGGTTTCTATGGAATATATTTAGGAATGATACAAATTTAGGAAAAGGACTGCAGACAGGATTTAAGTAAAACAAGTTTTTAGAATTGTTTTTTGTCAGTGTGTCTCACCACATCTCCAGGCATCGAGACTCTAGGTATAGTATGATGCTTATCCAGGGTCTGCAGTAAATAGCCCTTAATGTATCTGGGGGCGCTAAGAATGGAATGAACAATTTCAGAAAGTGGGTTTCCCAATCATTGGCAGTCTTTGAGCAGACTAGATGACCACTTGTATGTAATATATAATAATGATTCTTTTTGAGGATGGATTGCACTGGATGGCTGTTGAGATCTAACTCAAATTCTGTGAATCTGTGGAATTGTTTGATACTAAATTGGTGGAGTTGAAAATAGTTACAACTTATGCTTATTAGTCAACAGTAATTTGTTTCATCAGACAATTTTCCAGTTAGATTCCCACAATAAAGAAAGTTGTTTTAAGGTATTAAGAAGCCAATAAAAAATATAAACAGAAAGACCCTGTTAAAAAACAGACTCTACTCGGGGTCAGTCGATTACCTTAGGTAGACTCTTACTTAGACTATTAATTCTTCAATTCTAGAAAATAGTCCACTGAAGAAATGAGACAACTATAGATGGGCTTCTGTAAGACTTAGGTTGAAAAACCTCTTTTCCCTTAAATCAAGCAATTTCTCAAAACTGTTGAACTGTACCTGGTTAAATGGGGTGGGGTGTGGGAGCGAAAGGCTAGCAAATATCCTTTTTCCAACCCTAAAAACTCTCATGACTCCTCTTACTCACTGTACCTTACTTACACTTTTGTACAAATAGTAATTCTTCATGTATTTGTTCAACATTTATTTAGTTTTCTGAATGCCCTTTGTGTTTGTGTATTTTAATTCTACAAGCTCCCCCAAAGAGCAAGTACTTTATTCCCTAGATTTCATTTAGAGCATGTAGAGCACACATACAGATATAAGCATCTAATAAATATTTTAATGCTAGAGATGCTGATCTACCTTTTCCTCCTAGTTGGGTCTTTCTTACAGGACCACTGTAATATAAGCCTGCTTTTACTTCCTCTGCTTTTACATAGAGATATGTTAGCATTTTCTGTACCTAACACAGAATTAACTAAAATCCTGGCTACAGGTTTATTATTTGGAATTGAAATCTAACAGAGAAAAAATACAAATGCTCCCTACTTAAAGAAATCCCTAGAAAGATAAAATACACAAAATAGGTAAATTAGGATTATTTGAACCTTATGTTAAAGAATTGCTTTAAATATGAACTCTCCTAGCACATTTGTGTGTTTTACAGATTATTAACTGCTAATTCAATGCAACCAGAATTTGTTTTAAAATAAAATTTTGTTGCTTTCTTTCGTTTTTACTTTGCCTACATTTACCCTTGTATCCTTCCTTCTCCCTTGCACCCAGAATTTATTAAGCACTTATTCTGTACCAGTGGTGCTAGATGCAGTGGATGTAAAACCAAAACAAACAAACAAACAAAAGCAGTCTGCTTTACATTCCACTGGGGTGGGAAAGGGGCCGGAAGGGAAGGAGTACAGAGGAACTAGATAAAATCTGTATGCTCTGAGTTTAGGGAAGACGTTTCCCCAGGTAGAAAAAACAAGTAGACTTAGATGTCAAGGAAAGGAAGCTTGAGTGTTGGGTAGAGATAGATTCCCAAACAGTGTTTTATTCACCAGGGTCAAGCATGCTGATAAAGTCTGGAAGGAAGCCTCCACAATATAGAGACCTCCTGCCCCATAACATTCTTGAAGGGGTATAGGATCTGGGAACCCCCAGGAATCTTCCCATTAGATCTGGCGCTCCCCCACTGGCCAAAAATCTTCCGTTATCTGTATGCCCGAATCTCCATTACCCTTAACCTAGCCTAGCCCTCTGTGTTATCTCCAGATTCCCTCAGGCTGCTTCCCACCCTTGATCCCATTCTCTTGGTTTCTGGGAATCTGATCTCTAGTCACCCCAGTCCCATGGAGATCCTCTTTAGACTACTTCTCAAGACCCTCTCTAACCCCTCTTCTGATCAGCACAGATGACTAGACCACCCCCAGATCCCTCCCATAGTCTTTCTGTATGTAAGATCCATCTTGCCTCTGTGAAGGTGCTCAGATTCATTTTGGCCCACTTGTCAATACCAAGCATCACAAATGCTCAGATTCCTTGAGTCTCGCCAATGGTGAGATCCCTTAAGATTCTACCCAATATGACGAATCTTTAATAAACCTTGTTTTACTCTGGCTGAAAGAAGATTTGGATCAAATTCATTCAGGCAGGACCCAGCATGTTGGTATTTTGGGTTCCCAAGCACCCCTAAACCCCAACATTTTAAACCTCAACATTTCCATTGGAACAAATTTTCTTTGGCAACTCCCAAGATCCCAAAGTTGCATGTTCTAACCCCAAGGTTAATAAATTTTCTCTAAAATCACCAGACACCCTGTTCTATCACTCAGTCTTCCAAATTAACAAAATGGCTGAGCAGCATCACCTTACAGGCTCTTTTAGAGTTGCGTTTGAACATTTGACACCCACTCCTCTAAAAAGGTTGTGGAACAGTTCAGTCAGAAAAAAAACAATGTGGGTGAAGTCAGATTTACTTTTCACAACCACCCCCTTCTCTCAACTCACTTAGCCACTACTCTAATTCAGGCCTCATCATTTCCCACTGGGATTGTTGAAGTAGTTTCCTAATTAGGCTCCTTGCCTACAATCTCTCCCCTCTGCAATCCCTTTTCCACATAGATGCAAATTGGTGTTCCTAAAATTGGGGCTGTGCTGGAGCCAGCTCAAACCATCCTTCAAGAGTCTGTGAGCATCTATATCCTAGAAATCAGAAAATGCTACAAATCAGGGTTTGATCTACTATTATTTTTGTTTTCTTAGATCAGCAGTGTCAAATTCAAATAGAAAGGGAGCCACTAAACTATATATAAGGATCTCTGCAGGTTGGATTTGACTTAGAAAATTACATTTTCAATTATACATATTAACATTATTTTTTTTATTGTATATTTATTTTGTCAAATATTTCCCCATTACATATTATCTGATATGGGCCATACTTGGGAATGTTGTGGGCAGCCTGTTTAACACCTTTGGTCTAGACTTCATTAAGAAAGCATTAATAATGTAGATTAAACTTAAAAGTGTATGTGAAATGCCTCCCACCCCCACCTCCAGTCTAGTTGTTAAACATTTTCCAACACACCTGGATTGCTTTATAAACATCGCTTGAGATCAGAAGGGGTGTGGCAGAAAGCTCAGGGAATAAAATCATTACTAAACTGGAGTGGCTGTAGATTATAATTATTATTATTACCTGGCATTTTGTAACCCTAATCACAGAAGCATACCTGAGGACTGCTGCTGTGAATAATTTCAAGGGTCTAATTGCATAATATAATGAACTCTCTATTTATTCAGAACTAAGCATTGTTCAATGAAGCATAACATTCATAGCAACATCCTTAAGCAAAACACATCATTTAATACATACATATATCTCATAAGCACAACATATCATCCTTAAGGGGTAGCAGAAAATACAAACACCATCCACCCCTAGGTCACAGTAAGTCACAATCTCCTCAATAAATACACAGTTTCTAAGTAAAGTCTTCTCTCATTTTGACTCCAGGCTGACTTCCAAATCTCATGGCTCTTCCTCTGTGGGCTGACCACTCCTGACTCTCTCCTGGCTGCACACATAGGCAGCTATCCGCTCCTGCTCCATGTCTCAGCTCACAGGGACTACTCCACTCCAAACTTTTCTTACTCCTGTCTGACAACAGGCTCCAGGAATTCCTGCCTGAAGCTTCTGTTTCCAGGAATACAAAGCTTAGCAGGGCAGCAACACACACTACCAACACCACCATCTCAATTCACCTCCAAAGTCCAGAGGCTCTGTGTTAACAGCTCAGTTCACTTATAAAGACCAATAGACAGGGCTTCTGTCTGAGAAATTAACACAGACCAACAGACAGGACTTCTGTCTGAAAAATCACAGATCAACAGACAGAGTGCTGACACCACAGACATTCTTTCTGTTAGGCTTCCCCACAAGTAAGTTCCCCTAGCCAGCTCATGCTCACTTTTCACTCTCAGCTCTGCTCCTCTCTCTACTCTGTCTTCTCCCTCCAAGCAATACAATATGTACTATTTCCAATCAAAGACTCTTGATTCAATCAAAGCATCTTGATTAAACCAAAGGCATTTGATTGGCTAAAACTCAGACCAGAAAAACAACAGAAAATTCTACCTTGCTTGCTGTTACACATTTATACAATGCTTTTAATGTTTGAAAAGTGCATTGTATCCATAATCTCATTTGAGTCTTACAACTCACCTGTCCATTTTCCACAATACCACATAAAGTCCTCTCCAGATTGGTAGTCACACACACACAGACACACACACACAGACACACACACACACACACACACACACACACACACACACACACACACGGAACTGCTAGAAAGGTAACACCTTAATATTCCAATGAATTCTTCCTTCACCCCATAGGGACACCTTATAGACATTCAGGAGATATCTTTGGTCCTTTTGATAAGGAGTCTGCCAATGGGTATGTTTGTTACCTCCATAGTGATTTGTTCTCAAGTGTCTTTTTTTAATTTTTTTTTTCAATTACATGTAAAAACTATTTTTGACATTTATTTTTTAAAAAAATTTCAGTTCCAAATTTTCTTCCCCATCAATGAGAAGGCAAGTAATTTGATACAGATTATACATGTTCACTTATGCAAAAGTTTGATGGGGTATGGGCCCTGGGGAAACACACACACATACACACACACACACACACACACACACACACACACCTTTCCTTGAATTTTCCCACATGGTCAAGTCTGGCATTCACCTGAGGCATTGACCCATACTAGTAATCCTCAATTCTCTGTTACTAACCTAGCCTAACCCTTAATTTTCTGTTACCTCCTGATCACCCAGGCTACTTCCAACTCTTAATTCCATTTAGACCCCATTTTTCCTTGGCCATGTGGTCCAGGTCCCTGGAGTTTGCCTAAGGCACCCAGACTTTCTCTGTTACCTCCCACTCACCCCAGCCTACTGGCCACTCTCATCTAGATCTTCCCATAGATCTTTTTCCTATAAAAAGAGTTAGTCTCATCTGCCAAAATGTGGATTTTTAGAATCTTGTCCACCCTGACTGGTATTCTATTAAACCTTGTCTTTGGTTGAAAGAAGGCTTAGATTGAATTCATTTGAGGCAGGACCTGTGCATTGTTTGTCCTTGAATTTCAGAGTCCCAGCACCATTAAGCCTTGAAAATGTTGTGAAAGAAAGTACAGACCAAAACAAAAAAAAAAACCCAAAACAACCAAACAAGAAAAATAAGATTTTTTTTTTAAAGTATGCTTTGATTTGCATTTAGACTCCATCAATTCTTTCTCTGGAGACAGCATTTTTCATAAGTTCTTATGAATAATCTTAGATTGCTATAGTGAACGGAATAGCTAAGTCATTCACAACTTATCATCAAAGGATATTTCTGTAACTGTATACAGTGTTCCTCTGGTTCTACTCACTTCACTTTGCATCAGTTGATATAAATCTTCCCAGTACAGTGGAAGAGCACCAGCTTTAGAGTCAGATCCTGGCCATGTGTCATCTTAGGAATGTGGGCTAAATAGCCTCTAAGGATCCAGCTCTGAGATCCTTAGATCACTGCTTCTTTTTGTTCCTCTGTCATTACCTAGCATGATACCTTGTATATAACAGGTGATCAATGGATATTTAATTGATTGTTTGAGAGAAGTCTAAGGAAGGAATACTAGGGGATAGCCATAGGTGGGTCATGTATAACAAAGAGGTTCCAGCATAGGAAATGCAGTGGGATTTGCAAGATAAAGAACTAGGAGAGTATGGTTTCAAAGAAACCCAGAGAGGAGACCATTTCAGTGAAGGTGTTCTCAATACTGTCAAAAACTGACAATTCTTCCATTGACTAGTCGAAGTTTTCTTCCCCTTCTTTCCAGAATGGAATGCCAATTCTGACTTTTATACATTTTTACCTTGAATATGCCTTGTAGAAAAGAAGTTTTAATTAATTTCTTCTCAATCTACCTATACTAATCTGGTCCACTTTTTTACTACTTTTTCCCTAGTAACCACCACCACTTTCTGTCCCCCTCCCTCATTCCAGTCTTATTCCAAGGTGTGTGACAATTAAATGAAAGAAGGTACCAAAAGAGTTAGCATTAGTGTCACTATTTGGAAAAGGTAAGTTCAAGTTCACAAAAAAGCAGATTTGAGTTCAGCTTAATAGAGATATTTTGGTCAGTCAGTCAACAATTCTAATTGACATAATGTGATGCAGCTTCCGAAGAGGTGTGTAGGGACCAAGATAAGAATTCCTGAACCTGGAAATGTAGTTTATAGTAGGAATAATCCAAGAGCTAATCAGTCAAGGACCATTTGGGAAATAGGAACAGAAAGGTACTGGCATTTGAGCTTATCACCCACCGAGGAGCACCAGTGTGTGAAGACGTGATTGTCCAAGAGATCAGAGAGCATCAGGGAAGTTAGACAGTCTGATAAAATTATCCCAAGGAAATCTGGGAAGCCCAAGAGTTGCAATCTGGTACATATGAAGGTTTTATTTGATAATATCTGTCTATGCATGCAGGCCTGAAGATTTTCTGTTCCATGATGTATGCAAGGGGCAGCTTTGCACATAAACACTTATTTAATTAACACTTCAAATTCCAGCCAAATGAAAAGCATAAGACTTCTCTACCCCAGCCTGGGGCAGAAGCATAATCTCTAGTCATGTTTATCAAATTTCCTCCTCTAGCATTATTGTAATTGATCAATTTTGATTTTAATAAGCAAACTCTCTAGCCTCCTGGGACACAGAGAGGGCTGGTGAGGATTTTGCAAGCTGGTAAAAATATCCATGGGTCCATATATTTATTTGATTTATCAGGTGAAAGTTATCATTATAAAAGGCAACTGGGGAAAAATTGAGGTGAGGGGGAGGAGAAAGTGCTCACTAAATTGTCTAATCTTGAAGAAAGTGCTGTAAGCCTTAGAAGTACTGCAAATGGCAGCATATAAAAGCCTCATCTCCCTTTCCCTTACATCCACCACCCCCTATGACTAGGCAACTGTTGGTTGAATAAGGATGAGTTTTTAAAAACCCCAATTAATTTTAAGGAAGGAAACAAAGTAAGTGTTTTCCTTCTCACCAGGGAAGGCAATTTTGATGTTTAACACCTCATTGATGGTGGTAATACTATGCAGTTAATTTTAAAGATGGGAACAAAGTAAGTGTTTTCATTCTCACTAGGGAAGGCAGTTCTAAACACCTCATTGAGGGTAGTGCTCTCAGGCTCTTTGGGGACTTGGAAATAGTTCCTCCTGACAAGGCGATACCAAAATCTCAGGGAGAAGCCTACTAGTTCTTGTACTAGTTTTCCACCCCCATCTACCAGGAAAAGCATATATTCTCTCTCTCGTGAAAGCAGTGTTAGAGTACCGCTAAATCCAATTATTTTTACAACGCAAAGTCCCACTGAAATGAATTCAGCAGCTTATGCCATTGATTTCAGTGGGACTCAATGTAGTAATACTGATTCTGCAGGGCTTTGCCGCGGAGAGCAGCACGTAAGGGGATTTTTGTTCGCATCTGGTCATTTTTTTTTTCAAATCAGAGCTTAAGGAGATCAGTGTGTTCCTTGTATCACTATAATCCAGAAGCGGCATCAGTCACTGCAGAGGAATAAAAACCAGGTTGCAGTGGCGACCACAGTGCCATGAATTTGCTCATTAAAAATGAAGTGATGTTTATTTTATTTATTAATTAGTGAATAGAACCTGACATTTTGGATAAAAAGCGCTAGCTCAGAACCACAAAAGCAGCTTGGAAGCACCTGTGGTAGCTTATACAATTATTCATCTGCCTTCCCGGGAGAATGGACACTCCTTGGTGACCTCTGAGGTCCCCCTCCAGCTCCCAATCTGTGATCCTGTAACTCCAATTCTATGTTACTATTGTCTTTGAATCTCTAAGACCTACTCCAGGTAGGCACTCCATAAATGCTTATTGAATTGCCGAGGTCATGCAGTGTAAGAGACAACTGAATTCCATAGACTACCAGTGTGGCCTTGAAGAAGTTGCAAAACTTCTCTGGGTTTTAGTTTCTTCGTTTGAAGAATGAGGAGGTTAGATTAAATTACCCCCTATTAAATTACCTTCTAACTTTAAATCTATGATATTGTTCATCGAATTGAATATTCTCATGTAGTACAAACTTTAGGATCACTCTCCCAATCTGTCCTCAGACTGAGCAGGCTAGGTACCCAGAGCTAGGGTAGCACCTCTCTCCTTAATGTCCTAGGGCAGTGTTTCTCAACCTGTAGCTCGCGACCCTTTTGGGGGTTGAACAACCCTTTCACAGGGGTTGCCTAAGACCATTGGAAAACACATATTTCTGATGGTCTTAGGAACCAAGACATCACTCCTCTAACGGTCTCCAGCAGGTCCGGCCACATGCTGATATGCCCACATACAAGTATTAAAGGGTCAGGGCATTAGGAAGGTTGAGAACCACTGTCCTAGGGTATCCTTGAGGGATTTCCGGTTCTCTCTCATACTGTTATTCATGAGCTCTCATCTGGTACAGTAAGACCCAGTTGCCATCTTTTTTTTTTTTTTAAATTTTATTATAGTTTGCATCATTCATTTCCACAAGATTTTGAGTTACATATTTTCTCCACCTCTTTCCCCCACCCACCACCCCAAAACAGCCATCCCAGTGTGT
>CM053592.1:47618193-47633434 GCA_028646515.1 Pseudochirops corinnae
CTTTAAAAACCAATCTTATACCTATATAGCTTTAGAAGAATCAATCTGATCCTGTTGCTTCCCTCAAAATTTTAGAATCAAGTTACAAATCTTTCTGCTTTCTAAAAATACTTCCTCACACACTTCTCAACATACTTAAACCCTTTTAAAACTAATGTCAACTACCTAGAGATAGGAGGACTTAGATAAATCCTCATTTGTCTCCAAACCCTCTTATCTGTCTTTCCAAATCCCTCAAAGAAACCATTATTTACCCTCCAAAATCTCTCAAACCCATCATTCTGTGGATTCAGCTTTCCTTTACATTCATTAATCACAAACAAGATAGCTCATACCTTTTATTGACTATTTGCTTCGATCATTGAAACTTGCTATAGAAGGAATAAACAGGGACATATGACATTCCAAATATGACAGGATAAACATCCTTGGCTCTGTTTAAACTCAGGTAAAGTCACAGATATCCATGCAATATGGATGCCACCTCACAGCTAGGCTCATCAACAAGTGGGCAAACATCCCTTATCAAAGGAATTTCATAGGTACACAGCCAGAAGAGGTCCTATCCTAGACCACGCTAAGATCGCCCCTTCAGCCTTCACCAGATGTAGACCTCCACCAATATTTAACCTTGTGGCATTTAATGCAGGCACTGATTTATGCAGACCATTATACCTGAGTTTAAACTCCAAACAAAATTTAGTTATGGTCCCAAATACCTTTTACCTCACACAGCAAGTTTCGCTAATCACAGCTTAGAGCCAGTTCTTCTTATTTATTTTATTTTCCTTATTTGATTCCTTAGGGCACCAAGGCCTAAGGTTTTATATACTTTAGCAAATGAGAGACCACACACTTCATCCTACACACGTGGTTTTCCTCAGTACAGCATGAGCTCCTTGAAAACAAGAACCAGATTTTTTTCCCTTCTCTTTATCCCTAAGCCTAGCACGGTGTCTGCCACAGAGATAGGTCTTAATAAATGCTAGTTAACTGACTGGCATAGTACTCTCAATCCAGGAATGCGACTGTAGTCTTCAATCCCTGACTATACCAAAGCAGAGATGCTGAAGAGCCTTGCCAAGGCACTCTGGCCTACAAAGTTTTCTCTCTCTTTGATCCTCTGAATGAGTCAATCCTGACAACAAATGCAATAGCCAGAGACTCTGACTTTTTACCAATTTTGTACACTCCATGTGAAAAAATAATTGCTAAACTCAACAAAAAATGACAAGTTGGGGGGATCATGTATCTCATGAAGCCAAAAGGTCTACAACAAAGTGAACGACACCTGTTCTACGGTCACTAGCTGCTGACCTCTCATAATCAAAGACAGCAACTAACCAGGAACTCACAGTCTGAGGGTGACAACCACCTTGGTCCCTTCAGAGGCCTTTCATCACTTCATTTTAGCTCTGCTGAACTGGGACTTCATTCTAAGTCTACCAAAGAGGAGTGGAAGGCAGGACTGACCCTGCTCCTATTCAGAGCCCTGGAGGGAGCCAGCTTTGCCATCACACTCCAAATAATCACACCCCAAGGGTCCACCTAAGTGACCCCCACTCCTTCATAGGGTATTTATTATTTTTTTTTTAGATACAATAGCTTCTGGTGTTCACTGACCCTGACTGCATTTTGCCCAGCGCATTCCTGAATTTAATGAAATAATGACAGCCTAATAAATAATACAATGGGATCTGTCCTTTTGCCTGCATTCAGTACTTCATTTTTCTGCAATCACACTTGCTGGTAATATTGCTTTTTCTATAAGTGTCTTTAGGCTGCTTTATGTTCCTGTACTTTGTTTCTCTGAACAGAAGATAAACTTCTCCTAGGTAGGAAGATTCATCCTATGACCACTTACTTCATTCCATTCTCTCCGCTCAGTTTCACAACCTGCGGCCAGCCTGACTTCCATTTAAATCTGTCAGATTTGTTAGTTTCTATATGTTTGTTTGTAGAATAAGAGAAAAGTAGGGGTGCTCATCCTACCTGCCCCTTTCACAACCATCATTCATCTCTAAGGAAGATACTATGAAAATGATCGACACAAAGTTATTAACATATTTAAGGTAACTTGGTCAATAGGCACTATAAATATGTTACATCTTTAGCTTTCTTAAAGAGGTCTGACTGGGGTAAAAAGTATGGTGCAGTGGAAAGAACATCAGATTTAGAGTCAGGGAACCTGGGTTCAAATCCTGATTTTGACACTTCCTAGTTGTGTGGTCTTGGGCAAATCATTAATCTGGGCCTCAAGCTCCTCATCTGTAAAATGAGATCATTGGACTAGATCTCCTCTATGATTCTTTCTAGTCCTAAAACTATAATCGTGTGATTGCTTCCACCCTACTGAAAAAGTGACTCAAAAAAAAAAAAGAAATTAAACGGCTCAGAGAAACTAGAAATAAAATAAATTGGCAACAACTGAATAAATTATGATACATGAATGTAATGAAATTTTATTGAACCATAAGAAATGATGAAAATAAAGCTTTCAGAAATACAGGGAAAGATCTGTATGAATTGATGCAAAGTGAAGTGAGCAGAACCAGGCGAGCAATATGCAAAATAGTTTTAATAATATAAATGAAAAGAACACTAAAATGAAGTGAACACTAAACAATTGTCAGGATCAATATGGACTCCAGAGAAGGATGAAGAAATAGGTCTCCCTTTGTTTGTGGGGGGGCGGGGGGAGGAAGGCTACAGGTAGAGAATATTGCATGTACTATCAAGGTAAGTTGCTATGTCATTTGGATATACATTTTTCTCTTTTTTACAAGGAACGACTCATTGGATGAGTGGGAAACTGTTATGTCCAACAATGACTATGATGCAAAACCAAAAAAAAATTAGTAAAATATATTTTTAAAACCAAAGAAATGAAGGATCTTGTTCCAGAGAATGTAAGCATTAATTTAAATAGTGACCTAGAAACTCCTGACCACTAATCTTCTTCACTAGCCCTCTAATTGGTAGGACCACCTGGTCAAAAGTAATTATGCTCACATAATCATTGTTCTAACCACTTTGAAAACAAACATCCATCAGGTCGTTTTTTTCAGTCATGCCAATAAGAGGTAAGTCCCAAGGTGAAATTTACAAAGAAGAAAATGTAAGTCTAATCAGACAGGTTTTTAGTGAAAATCCCATATGTTAAAATCGAAAGTGTATGTTCAACGTCTAATATATACATATATGTGTATATTATCTTACCTATCCATCCATCTACCTATTTAAAATTTTCTAAGTGTAACTGAAAAAAGCCTGGAGATAAGTCATTTGAGGGTCTTTTTTTTAAAAAAATGTTTTATTGATGTTCTCTCTTTGTTCTTTTTATTTACATTGCTTTTTCCCAACCAAAAAAAAAATTAGGTTCTTCTTTCTTCTTTTTCTTTTCAGGCTCCCCACAAGTACACGATATCTAGTCTATCCAGCAGATTTTGTTGGACTGTAAAATGGGAAGGGATTTTTATTTTTTCCAGTTCCATTCAAAAGGAGGCTGGTGGTTTCAGCAAGCTGACAACTTGTTGGTGATAAAGCCTTTCTGATGAAACCTCTTCTCCTTCAAAAATAAAGGAAGAGAGTTTTCTCTGTCAGATCTTGTTGTCCCTTATAGCTTGTCTTTGTCAGGTGGTTGAGAGAGCTATATTTTAAAGCCAACTGTAAGACTTTGCACATCCACAACACCAGACTTTGTACCTTATTAACAAAGCTGCTATTGTCATCCATATTGTTTCCTGAACTAACAATCTAACTTGACTTTTAGCAGATCTTGACAAATGAAATAGATCAAAAGGACACCAGAGCTAGCATGTCTCTACCTTTCCACCATCTTCTCTCCTCTGTCGCCCAGTGCTAAGAGGCAGCAGGTGGGGAGAGACATGGGCATTTATTTAAGAATGTTGCAGAATTCTGATGTGAGCATCATATTAGAGATCGGTGGTGAGGTTACAGGCAAAGATTTAGAGTAGTCAGGACAACAAATGGAAACAGAACTGGAGTCAGACCATCCTGAAAGGTGATTAGAATCACTGCTTCTCTCTTTTAAATTTAAAAAAAAAAAAGGTTTTTGTTGATGTCCTCTTTGTTATTGTTGGTTAGTTGTTTTTCAGTCATATCCATGACCTCATGGGATTTTCTTGGTAAAGATACTGGAATGGTTTGCCATTTTACAGGTGAGAAAATTGAGGCCAACAGAGTTAAGTGACTTGCCCAGGGTCACACAGTTAGTGAGTGTCTGAAGCCAGATTTGAATCCAGGAAGATAAGTCTTCCTGACTTCAGGCCTGGCACTCTATCCATTGCACCACCTAGTTGCCCTTTATTTATTTGTTGTTGTTTTTTTAACATCACCTTAATTTCCCCAGGCATCTTTCCCTTTCTCCCTCCCAAAGAGCCATTCTGTATAATAAATAGTATTTTTAAAAGTAAAAGAGAACAAAAAAGAAAAAATTATGAAAAAAACTCTGAAAACATGCAACATACAAAAGTTGTGGACTTTCCACTTCAGGAAAGGGGTGAAATGGATGTCTTTAATTTTGTAATATTTACTTTTTTTATATAAATTGATTTGCTTATTTACTTTTAGTTTACAAGATTCAGTTCCAGAGGTCCTTGAGTTTCAAGTTTTCTCCCCTCTCTCTTCTCCCCACCCCTGCCCCATGGCTGCATGCAGTCAAGTATAGAGTCTGCAAATACTTTCATAATATTTACTTTTTTTTTCTTTCTGTTTGCAATCCTGTAGTCTTTGTGTATATTGTTTTCTTGGCTCTGCTTAGTTCAGTCTGTAGTTCATGTAGATCTTTCAGCGCATCTCTGTTTTCATCATATTTGTAATTTCTTACAGGACAATAATATTCTATTACATTCACATACCATAATTTGCTTAATCATTCCCTAGTTTATGGTCATCTAATTTATTTCCAGTTCTTTTTTATCACAAAAAGTATTGCTCATGGATAATATGCAAATATGTTTTGCATGACCTCGCATGTATAAACAACATTAAATTACTTGCCTTCTCGAGGAAGGGGGAGAGGTGGGAGGGAGGGAAAGAATCCAGAACTCAAAATTCTGAAAAATAATATTACAAATATTTATGTATAATTGGGAAATAGTTAATGAAATAAATTAAAACATATTAGAGGGATACCCCCTCCCAAAAAAAGTATTGCTATAAAGATTTTAGTATATGTGGAGGCTTTTTTTTTTCTTATAAATGACTTCCTTGACAATGTGGACATTTTAGTCACTTTATTTGCAAAATTCCAAATGCTTTTCAAAATGGTTGTACTGAATCACAGCTCCACTAATAATGCACAAGTGTGCTTATCTTCCCATAATCCCTCCAATATTGAGTATTCCCATATTTTGTCATCTTTGCCAATTTGCAGCTTATGAGGTGAAATCAAGGTTATTTTGATTTACATTTCTCTTATCATTAGTGATTTGAAGCATTCTTATTTTTATTCTTATTTTATTCTTATTTTTCTTTTGAGAACTATTTGTTCATATCATTTGACCCCTTATCTATTGGAGAAAAAGTTTTGATTTTATATACCTACATTTGTATAACTGTGTGTGTATTCTATGTGTATTCTATATACTTTATATAATTTAGAAATCATTATCTGGGAAACAAAGATTTTTTCCCCCACTCAACCTTTTTATCCCAAGTACCTTAATTTTGTCTCTGCAAAAGTCTTTCAGTTTCGTATAATCAGTTATCTGCCTTAACCTATATAATTGTCTTTATTCCTTGTTTTGTTAAAAATACATCTACTACCTATAGATGGAAAAAGTATAGTCAGCTTTTCTTCCAATTTTTATAGTGTAATATATAATATTAAGGACATATTCATTTAGAATGTATTAGAGTACAAGATATTGGTCTAAGCCTAATTTCTACTAGACTGCTTTCTAGTTTTCCATGCAATTTTTATCCAATAGGGAATTCTTTCCTGAGTAATTTTTATTTTCTAGTTTATCAAAAACTAGATTGTTGAGTTCCATTATTTCTTGTCTGGTATAGTCCATTAATCTATTTCTCTCTCTTTTTAAACAAATACCAAATGGTTTTGTTGACTGCTACTTAAAATATAGTTTGAAATTTGGAAGTATTTTGCCTTTTGTCCCTCTTTATCATTATTTCCCTCAATAATCTAGATCTTTGAATTTTTTCCAAATGAATTTTATCATTTTATCAAGTTCTATAAAGTATCACTTTGATAATTTGATTGGAATAGCATTAAACATATAAATTAACTTTGCTGGTATTGTCATTTTTATTATATTGGCACAGCCCAGTCATGAGCACTGAGTATGCCTCTAGCTAGTTGGCTTTAGAAGATTTTTGTGATGTCAAAAAAAAACGTCTTTCTATGCCTATATTTTGTAGGGATTTTAGCATAAATGAGTGTTATACTTTATTAAACGCTTTTCCCACATCTATTGTGATAATTATTTGGTTTGGAATACTTTTTAATATAATTACTTTGATTACTTTTCTAATATGCAATCATCTATCAATCCCTGGTATAATTCTAACTTGAAAGATTTCTTGGGTAAATTTCTATAGTCTATTTCACAGAATTTTATTTTTAAAATTACAATCAATATTCATTAATTATGTTAGTCTGTAATTCTCTAATGCTTTATCCTTGCCTTTAGGTATTAAGTATTAGGACTATATTTGTCTCATAAAATCAGTTTGGTAGAGTGTTTTCTTTGTCAGCTTTTGAGAATAATTTTGTAGTACTGATAGTAATTGGTCTTTAAAAGTTTGATAGAATTCTCCTGTGACTACAACAGGACCAAGAGGTTTTTCTTTAGTCATTCCTTTTCAGCTAGGTCTCTTTCCTTTTCTTAGATTGGATTATTTAATATTTCTATTTGGTCTTCTGTTAGTTTGGGTATTTTATCTTTTTGAAAGTATTTCTCTATTTCTTTGTGTTCTCAATTTTATTAGCATAAAATTGCTCGTAATATGTTTTGGTTATTCCTTTTATTTCTTCTGTATCTGTTATGACTTTGATAATTTACTGTTTTGTTGATTTGATTTCCTGCCTCTCCTTTTTAATCAGAGTGGCTAAAGCTTTATCAATTTTATTCATCTTTTCAAAGATCAGGATTTAGTTTCTATATATCATTTCTATATATTTTTTTCATCTCTAGTTTACCTATTTCTCCTCGAATTTTTAATATCTTTCCTTTTGTGCTAATTTAAGGTTCGTTTATTTGAATTTTTGAAAATTCATATTCAGTCCCTTAATCCTCACTTTATCTATTTTGCTAATGTATGTTTATAGGGATTACTGCTTTTCTAAGCTATGTTTTGTACAAAATCACTGAGCCTGAGCCTTTCGCTCTGGCTCCAGAGAAGAGCTATTAGAACAAAGGTAGAAGGGAACTTTCCTGCTTTCCTTCCCTTGAATTTTCCCCTTCATCCATCTGATTGTGTCCCTTTAAGCTTAATGAAGAGGAGAATAATCTCCAAGTGCAGAGGAGCCACAGTCAAGGCTGTGCAGCTACCTAAGAAGAGGAGAGGAGGGGGTAAGCCTGAGGCTCCCTTCCCTCAGCAGGAACCACAGTAAGAATGCTATTGACATCTCTGCCCCCAGGTTCAACCTGTTAATGGGGAGAGTGACCTGTACTGTGGGAATGGTAGGGAGTGATTCTCCTTCATTTTCCATATAAAGGACATCCCACTTCTAAGAGAATGGGATTCACTTTCTATTGAGAAATCATGTTGACACAAAACCCTTTCATTTACATACAATGATGACTTACTTACCCAAAGGACAAAAACAATCCTCTCTTTTTTTTCCAAAACCACTGGAAAGAGGGAAGGACAACAAAAAGGCAACATATTTAAAGGTAAGAGCCCCCTGGCTTTGGGGTGAGAGGACCTGGGTCCAGTTCCTGATTTTATCACTTACTATTTGTGTGATCTTGGACAATCAATGCACAAGCATTTATTAAGTGCCTTCACTGTTCTAGGCACTGGAGATATAAGGACAAAAGTGAAAAAGGCTCTCCCCTATTTAAGGCATTCACATTCTCTCAGGGGAGATATTTCAGACACTTAAAAGTATATTAAAAATGAATACAAGGTTACATCAGAGAGGATATTAGAACCTGGGAAATCAGGATAAACCTAGGTAGGGAATGACCTTTGAGCTAAGCTCTGAAGGAAAGTGGAGATTCTAAGAGGGGAAGGTCAAGAGTATTTCAGGCACAATTTGTACAAAGAAACAAAGACAAGAAATGTAGAGGGAGTAATCTCGTCAGGAAAGATACTAAAGCCAGATTGTGAGGAGTGTTTAATGCCAAGGTGAGAGGATTTTATTTTATCCTAAAGGTAATAGGAAGCTGTTGGAATTTATTGAAGAAGGGGGGGGTGACATTGTCCTCCCTGTGGTTTAGGAAAATCAATTTGGTAGCTACATGGGTGGATTGGAAAGAGGAGAAATCTGAGAAAAGGAGACCAATTAGGCAAAGTCACTTTAACCTCTCCAGATCTGTTTCAGACTCAGCTGTTGTCATTTGTCCTTTGTTCTCGAAAAGGACCAATGACACCAGGAGTATGATGTCTTGACTTGCAAGTGACTTGGATTTAAGTGAGGCAGGGCTGTGCAAAATCACCAGCCTCATTCTCTCCCAATGGCAAGCTATAGATCAGAATGACTGGTGATGGCCTGGATGGGAAGTGGGAGGCCCCGGCCTTTTTAAGCTAAGGTCTTCAACAGGTCTCAGTTTGACTGAGGCAATGCCCATTCAGTAATTAAGGCTAGATAAGAGGTTGTTTGTTTATTATTGTTCTGTTGCAGACAGGAAACTATACTGAGGGGAAAAGCTAATTCCTTGAACCCCTCAAACACTCCCAGACAGAACCTGTATCCATCTTCTGATTCTTTTCACTAGACCACTGCTTCCCAAACTATTTGGCCATAGTCCACTTTGAAATATGTCTGTAGGACTTATAGGTCCATGGAAGCCAAAGCTTCAGAATTCACAGGCTAGAGGGGAGGGGAGGAAAGGGGAAGGATTTTGGAGCAAAACAGAGAAAATTGAGCTTGTTTTCATGTCCCAAGGTTGTAGCATATGCCAAGTCTTTTCTACATTCAATGTGATGACTATACCCAGTATTTTAGAGAGAATATTGTAATAAATATCTAAACATTCTCCTGTCACTGCCTTTCACAGCTTGAGGACTCAGTCCTGTGGAAGGTAGTCTGGAAAGTTCTCTGTGCCCTCAGCTACTGTATCTCTTGTTTTGTTTTATTGAGATGGCTTCTCCTCATCTTGCCCAAGCTGGAAGAGCAAGACCACTCACAGTCTGATCTCAGTGCTGACGGGCATGCAAGGTTTGACCTGCTCTGCTTCCAACCTAGGTGGGAGTATTCTGGTAAATGTCTCACAACTGGCTCTCTCCCCCGCCAAAATGTACATACAACACACTTTTAAGGTTAACCTGCATTATTAACATTTTTCTCCATCACATTCTTAGGACTAGACAACACAAAATAAATAAATCAAGCCCTGTTTTAGAGCACTTGCTGATTTCTGAGTTATAAAAGTGCACACTGAAATTTAACAATCAGTTCATGAAAACCTGTGCCAGCTGGCTGTAGCATACCCTTGGACCTAAACCTGCTTTCCTTAGGTAACGTTGTGGCCCTGTGTTCCCATGTGCTTACCATATTGATCCTGGACTCAGTGTAAGAGCCAATCAGTCTTAGCCCTGCTGCAATTTAGAACATCTGAAGGCACCAGCTTATGCCTTCATCAGTAGTCTAGATTATAGGTATATGCTATCATGCCCTGAAAGATCCCCGTTTTCCAAGAGACAAAAAGAATAACATGGTCGTTTTAGTATATGTCTCACAATCTTGGAAATGATCTGATCAGAGAGACTGTATAAATACAGTACTCTTATTTACAAGACTTTTATATCATAGAATTATAGGATGTTAAGAGTTGGAAGAGAATTAAGGGACATCTGGTCTAGTCCCTTGTCCCATTACATGAATCCTCTCTACCACATCCTATACAAATGGCCATCCAGCCTCAGCTTAAACATTTCCAGAGCTGGAGAACTCACCACCTTCGGAGAAAGTTATTCCATTTTTGACAACTCTAATTATTGGTATTTCTATATTTTATTGTTGTTGAGTCATTTCAGTTGTGTCTGACTCTTCATGACCCCATTTTAGGTTTTCTTGCCAAAGATACTGGAGTGGTTTGCCTTTTCCTTCTCCAGCTCATTTTACAGATGAAGAAACTGAGTCAGACCAAGTTAAGTGACTTGCCCAGAGTCACAGCTGATAAGTATCTGAGGCCAGATTTGAACCCAGGAAGATGAGTCTTCCTGACTTCAGGCCTGGCACTCTATCCACTGTACCATGTAGATGCCCCAACTATTTCTACATATGAAGCCAAAAATCTACCTCTGTAATTTCTACCACTGCTCCTAAATCTACTTCTTGTGTTACATCATGTAAAGCTAATCCTGCTTCTGTACTTCACATATTTGAGTACAGTCATAGCAGAGTGCCTTCCTCCCCTGCCAGGTCTTCTCTTCACTGAGATAAACATCCTTAGACCCTCATTTGAAATGGCTTGATATCCCTTCAGCATTCCAGTGTCTTCTTTTGGACGAACACCTGCTTGTTAAAATGCAGTGCCTAAAACTCTGCATAAGATTCAGCCCAGAGGCCAGTGAGAGTGACTCACTTCTGTTAACAAAATCTACAATTATCTTAGCTTATTTGCCAGCAACATCACGATACTGACGTACTGAACAAGCTCAGAGTCAACAGAAACTAGGTAACTGTCACCATTTTGATTGCTATATTCCTCTTCTGAGCTCTCTTATTCTCTGGTGAAAAATAATTCTTTTGGACCTCAATCAGTATTAATCAATTCAATATGATTCCATAGGGGTAGTGATTATAAGTTCTATATATGAGGTCCCAGAGCTGTGAGCTGCAGACTGTAAGATCACTTGCGTAATCATAGGAAGCTAGCTGGAGGCTCTCTACCCTTGTTTTTTCTTGTCCTGGTGACCAAGCCCAATGTGTCAGAGATGACCTGATTACACCGGAAGTCCTCCCATGTATTTTTGTACCTCTGGATCATCCTTTTATTTATTTGCTTGTTTGTTTGCTTATTTATTTATTTATTTGTTTATTTATGCAGTGGGGAATGCAGGGCAATTGGGATTAAGTGACTTGCCCAAGGTCACATGGCTAGTAAGTGTTAAGTGTCTGAGACTGGATTTGAACTCAGGTCCTCCTGACTCCAGGGCTGATGCTCTATTCACTGCACCACCTAGCGGCCCCTGGACCATTCTTTTTTGTCCAATATCAGCAGGTGATCATCTGACCACTTAGTGTTGATGCTTTATGTTTACTCAATCTGTGACCACTCCCGCCCTTACTAGTGCCCTCAAGACCAATGAGATTCTGTATTTTGCTGTGCCTCTTTTGCATATTTAGGTATCAAATTCTATAAATGCAAAATCCCAGAGGAAGGGAGCATCTCAGATCATGAGGAAGATCTGAGGTCCACTTCATTAAAAGGGAACATGGACTCTTTAATAAAGTGCCGTTGGCTCAGAGCTCTGCCTCAGTTTCTTTTATTGTATGTTGGACAATTTTAATCTCCACACTCCTCCACACAACATAACCTAGTAGCTCTGCTTTTTTTGGCCTTTTTGCTGTTCTCACACAGACCACCCCATCTCTGGTCTTTGGGCCTTTGCACTGTCCTACTCAGGCCTGATAAGTTCTCTCCTTTGTTCTTTCCTTGGTTTCCCTCAAGTCTTAGCTTAAATCTCACTCTATGTGGGAGACCAACCTGGCCTCCCCTCAACTGCTAGTCTTCCCCTTTGAAATGATGTCTCATCTACTCTGTATATATTGTCCAAATACCTTCATGTACCTATGTACTTGTCATATTTCTATGGGAATATGTGCTTCTTGGGCAGGGGTTCTTTTTATCCCTAGTACTTAGCAGAGTGTTAACATGCATAAGTACTTAATAAAAGCTTATTGGCTGATTAACATTGATGAAAGAAGTCACAAAATCAAACTGATGTGATCAAGTGTAAATATATGATACAAACCCTCAGATGAGCCCTAAAGATTGCTTGAAAATCCTTCTACTCTATCCTCATTGATCCTATTTTATTCTTTATAGCTACTCTCTTAAATCTTTTCTTTTTTTATTAGTATTTTATTTTTTTCCAATTACACATAAAGACAATTTTAAACATTCATTTATAATAAGATATTGAGTTCCAAATTTTCTCCCTTCCTCCCTTCTCTGCCACCTGCCCAAGGTGGTAAGCAAATTGATATAGGTTATATATGTGCAATCATGCAAAGGCTATTTCTGTATTAGTCATGTTGTGAAAGAAAAAATAATTTAAAAAAAAATACAGTTTGTAAAAGGAATTTTTAAAAACTTTTTCCAGTGTGAAAATCATTATTGGAAAAAAAAAGGAGATGTAAACACATACAAGATTTTTTAAAAATTGTTTATTTACTTTTAGTTTACAACATTCAGTTCCACAATCCCTTGAGTTCCAAATGTTTTTCCCTCTCCCTCTCCTCCCCTCCACTCCCCAAGGCATCATGTAATCTGATATAGGTTCTACAAATACTTTCGCATTAAACATTAGTCAAGTTGTAAAGAATTATAACCAATGGAGTGAACAATGAGAAAGACAGAACAAAACAAAACACAAAAGAGAGCGAGCAAATAGTTTTCTCCAATCTGCATTCAGATTCTGTAGTTATTTTCTCTGGATGTGGATATCCCTTTTCTTCATGAGTCTTTTGGAATTGTCTTATAACCTTGCATTACTGAGAGGAGCCCAGTCTATCAAAGTTGGTCATCACAGATATGATATGTCTATAATTGTGTACAAAGTTCTCCTGGTTCTGCTCTCCTCACTCAGCATCAGTTTATTTAAGTCTCCCCAGGTTATTATGAATTTCATCTGCTCCTCATTTCTTATAGCACAAAAGCATTCCATTACATTCAGATACCACAACTTGTTCAGCCATTCCCCAATTGATGGGCATCTCCTTGATTTCCAATTCTTTGCCATCACAAAAAGAGCTGCTATAAATATTTTTGTACATATGGGTCCTCCTCACACTTGTATGATCTCTTTGGGATACAGCCCAACAAATGGCACATACAGGTTTTTAATAGTTCTGCTCTATATATCAAGCCAGACTAAGTCTGACTATTTCCTATTACAATTTTTTGGAAAGACTGGTGACATCTCCCCCAAAGTTCTCATCATCTCTCCAGCAACCAATTCATCCTCTTAGACCATAATCAAGTCAAAGATAGCTGTTACCCTCATTATTCCTCTCTCTTTTGAAGGATTTAATTATCATTATGGCAAGCCAAGATTTGCCAGGTAGCCTGCTTTTATCAAAGAAAGCTGTAGAGAGACAACTGAGGTCCCCAGTCATTCTGTACCTCTCCTCTGTGCCAGATTCATGAACTGTTTCTCAAACTCCTCACATCTTTTGTTCAGGTAATCTGTAGCATACTCCCATGACAATACCATTTCTGTTTCACCTTCCATTAATCTTCATCCAAATCCTTTGTCATGATTCTCCCTTAATTTTCACAGATTTCCTCCCATGAATATATCTTCAAAGCATTCAATTGCTCTATCTCCACATTTTACTCTCTTTTGATCCTGTTGAATAAAGTTTACCCCTTCATAGGGTTGTATGGGATGTTCAAGGAGGACTAATACCTTTGGTGTGAGGGCTTGCTGAGCCCTTTTCAGGGTCATTCATCCACATTTGGTGTCTATCTGGCACTTAATTCTCACCTGTGGCTCCAAGGAGCTGTAGCATGCACAGAAGCTACCCTCCAGTAAACCATCTCAACAGATGCGCTAAAGCAGGTTGAAGGTAATTGTTGGGTCTCAAACCCATCAGTGAGTTGAGGTGGGTGGGGTGTCTACCCCAAGCATGTGAAGACTTCCCCAGGTAGAATGGGTGGATGAGAACAGTTTGTTCCAATGGCCATGAAGGTAGCAGAAGCAGGTGCTGTGGAGAGCTTAGAGCTTTGTCAGGTATCAAAGATGCCAAGGTTATCCACTGCATTCTGGGCCATCACCAGTCATCTTGACTTTTGTCTTGTCACTGGACTTGGATGACTCTGAAATAGAGAGTGAAGCAGAAGACTTTGTGCAACTCTGCCTCACTTAAATCCAATTCACCCACTCAACTTCCTCCATGGCCTTATTCTAGTCATAAATCTAGTTCCATCTCACCAAGTCTGTCTCAATGATTCCTTCATAGAATTGGCCTTTCTGATACTATTTTTGCAATCCTATGCTTCTCTTCTGCATTTTTTCTTTGGTTATGATGCCCTGCTTCCATGATTGTTTTAAAATTTGAGATCCCTGTGTAGCAACACTTATCTCCATAGTTATCTTCCTGTTTTCTTTCTCATCAGGATCATTTATGATTGTTGTTCTAATTTTCCTAAAGCACGGGGACACATGTCACACCCCAACAATCCCTTTTGAATAATCTCCTGGGGTTCCCCATCATCCTCAGGATCAAATAGTAAATACTTTGTTTGGCTTTTCAAGTCATTCTTAAATTAATACCTCCCTACCTTTCTAATCTTTCTTCTCCCTTATCTTCCTGCACATATTCACTGATCCAATAACAGTGACCTCCTTGCTGTTCCTCAAACAAACCACTGCATATTCTATCTCTATACCTTTCCCCATGCCTGAAAATGGCCTCCCTCCTCACCTCTGCTTCCTGGCTTCCTTCAAGCCCCAGCTTAAATCCCCCCTTCTATAAGAAGGCCCCTCTAAGACTACTTCCAGTTTACCCTATACAGAGCTATTGTAGTCATTTACATGTTGTCTTTCCCTTTAGAATGTGAGCTTCTTCAACTAACCTCAACAGACTAGGCTACTCTCAGCAATTCAGGGTTATAGGACAACTCCAAAAGACTCATGATTGAAGGAGATATCCACATCCAGAGAAGATGCAGAGTCTGAGTGCAGATTGAAACAAACCACTTGCTCTGTTTCTTTTTTCTGTTTTGTTTTGTTTCCTCTTTCCCACTGATCATTCCATCAGTTACAATCCTTCTTTACAACCTGACTAATGATTAATGGGAAAATATTTGTAGATCCTGTATCCGAGTGTATGCTGCCATGATGGGGGGGGGGGGGG
>CM053592.1:47639392-47672754 GCA_028646515.1 Pseudochirops corinnae
TTAAAAATCTCTGTGGGGCTCTGCTTCCAGAAGGAAAAGCTCTGTCCCAAATCGCTGGGGTCCTCCCACCTGCCATAGCTCTCAGGAAGAGGCTGGGAACTCTTCCTATTTACTTCCGGCTGACAGGATAGTGAAGACTCCAGAACCGAGGCCCAAGACCGCGATCCAGATCCAGTCCGCTCAACACAAGAGCTCTTGGCCTGAGAACAATCACTCAGTCCCCCTGCCATCTGCACGCCGCGGGCGGGAAGCTACAACGCGGAGGCGGGTGCAAAACCTCTGCCTTTTGCTTTTCCGCATTGGAGGCCTTTAGGCCGGACTGCTTATCTCCCCCTTTCGCAATCCCCACTCGCAGCTGACGCTAATCCGCTCACCTGAAAGGCTCCTGTCCAGCCACCCCCGGGGCACAGCCTCGGCTTCAGGCCAGCCTGGCTTCAGTTTGGTTCGCAGTGTTGATATGGTTCCTCGTAGCCGAGCTGACTTTAGTGGGAAGTATCTTTGTGTGCGTTTTAGAGTTCTAGGATTGGTTTAGGGTCCGATTTTATGGGTATTTTGGGGTGGCTATGTGAGATCTGCAATATGTTCCTGCTGCTACGCCGCCATCTTGGCTCTGCCCCCCTCAAAGAAAGAAATCTAACCCATCAACAGCCATATAAAAAATGCTTTGAATCAGTAAAAATTAAAGAAATACAAATTAAAGCAACTCTGAGGTTCTGCCTCACACCCCTCAGATAGACAAAAATGATTTTTAGAATGACAGATATTGGAGGGGTTTTGGCTACACTAGTGCATTGTTAGTGGAACTGTGAATTGGTTCAGTCATTCTGGAAAGAAATTTGGGACTATGCTCCCAAAGCCACTTACTTTTGAATAGCTTTGACCCAATGATATCACTACTAGAACTATTTCCCAATGAAATTTTTAAAAAGAAAAAAAGGACTCATATGTATATTGAAATATATTTACAGCAATCCTTTTGGGAATGTCAAAGAATTGGAAACTAGGGGGTTGCCCAGAACAGCTGAACAAATTGTGGTCTGTAAATGTAATGCAGTGGTTCTCAACCTTCCTAATGCCATGACCCCTTAATACTTGTATAGGGGCATATCTGCATATGGGCAGACCCACCTGGAGACCAAGAGGAGGTTCCTAAGACCATCGGAAATATGGTCTGAAGCAACGCCTGTGACCCCTGTGAAAGGGTTGTTCAACCCTCAAAGGGGTCGCGACCCACAGGTTGAGAACCATTGATGTAACAGAAGACATATATGAATGGATTCTGAGTGAAATGAGTAGAACCGGAAGAACAATTTATACAACAATAACAATATTGTGAAGACAAATAACTTTGAAAGACTTAAGACCTCAGATCAATGCAATGACCCAACTTAATTCCAGGCAACCGATGATGAAGCATGTTACCCACCTCCTAAAAGAGGAGATAGATTCAAGATGTACAATGAGACATTTTGGGACACAGACAACGTAAGTTTGCTTAACTATGTATGTTTACAGGGTTTTATTTTTCCTTGTTCTTTTCCAAAGGGAAGAAGCGATGGAAAGGAGAGAAAACTTAATTTTTTCATTGAAATAATTTTTAAAGAACCAATGCCATTCAAGAATCAACTGAAGTAACTGAAGGTAATTTAGTCTAAAAAAAACACATGATAGCTGTTTTCAAGTATTTGAGGCACTGTTGTGTAAAAGAGAAAGTGATTGTCAGATGCAGAGATGCTGATAGAGACTTGCTGTGAGGGAAAGTGAAGCTTACTGATGAGAGACACAATCCAGTGTGGGGGGGCTGCCTCAGGAGTTAGAGGGTTTCCACTCACCTGAAGTTTTTGAGCAAAGGTTGGGTGATCACTTGTTTCAAAGGGGCTTCCTGTTACAGGTTTGGATGGACCAGAGCCATAGCCAGTCAAGGAAATGGGGCAGGTACCACAAAATGTGCCTGGAGTCTTGGAGACCTGAGAAGAATCCTCAGTTTTTGGCCCAACATGAGTGGAGATCTTGAGACACTGGCAGGCTGCCATCAGGAGAGGAGCAGGACAGCAAGGCTGGACTGAAGACTAGACTAACCTCTTTCAGGTGTTTGTTCTGCCTCCTGGTAACTTCCTATTTTAACTAATTGTTATTACTCCAAATGCTAAACTCATTTGTGTCTAACAGTAGAAGGAGTCATAACTGCCAGTAGCACCCTCTGAATCGGCAATTCTCAACCTGTGGGTTATGTTCAATTTAAATACATCCTACATATCAGATATTTACATTATGATTCATAACAGCAACAAAATTACAGTTATGAAGGAGGATGAAAATAATTTTATGGTTGGGGGTCACCATAACATGAGGAACTGTATTAAAGGGTCGCGGCATTAGGAAAGTCGAGAACCACTGCTCTAAATTTTAGCACCTGGAGACAAAGCTCTGATCACTTCCCTCTAGTTTCACGTCTGCCTCTCAGGTCCCTTATAGCTTGGAGATTTTGTAATTTTGCTTTTCTGTGAACTTCTGTGTGTGTGATCGTGAGAAAGTCACTTAATTTCTGTGACCCTGAAGTTACCGATCCACAAAGTGGGAATAATATCTGTATTAAGAGTAGCTGACATTTATAGTAGTTTAAGGTTTACTAAGTAAATTCAGGGAAATTCTATTATCATCCTCATTTTATTTTTGGCAAAAAAAAATGTTTTAGTCAGCCCAGACTGTGTTATTCCAGGATCTCAGGGACAGTCTGAGGACTGCAAGGTTTCAGGGCTCCAAAAGAGCTAAGTCTCATTGGTAACTTGGTCTGGGTTTCCTGCCTTGATGATTCTTCTGTAGACGGGGCTGAATGATGGAGGACCCTGCCCTGAGCCCTATGTTGTTACTGCCGCCTTCTGAACATCTTTTCTTGATACAACACCTAGGGCCTTCCTACCTGGGAGAAAAACACCACCATGCAGATCTCCTCACTTCACCTTGGATGTACGAACCAGGATTGGCTAGTGGGCAAAGACTCTAGTTGGCACTTGTACCTGTTGGAGTGTTTCATTCTAGATCTGGGAGTGTCACACTATGGGTCTAGGACAGTGGTTCTCAACCTGTGGGTCGCGACCCCTTGGGGGGGGGTTGAACGACCGTTTCACAGGGGTCACCTCTATGTGTATATGTACCAAGACACCACTCCTCTATCATCTCCAGGCAGGTCCACCCACGTGCAGATACGCCCACATATGAGTATTAAAGGGTCACAGCATTAGGAAGGTTGAGAACCACTGGTCTAGGACCTCTTTTTGTGCTGGTCTGAAGCCCTCTGGGCATTGAAGTACTTTAGGAGTGGCATGCTCTTACCTTGTCTCAGCCTTGTCTTGACCCTGACCCCAATTTCTATAGACTTCTCTGTCTATCCCCCTTTCTTGATCTGGACTGGACAAAGGACTCACTGTGTCTTTCAGGATTTCTCTATCAGGATTTGGTCTGCTATATTTTGTAGATCTATTGGAGATGTGGAAAGGAGCCATTTTATTCTGTCTCTCCTCTTTTATAGATGAAAAAACTGAGACTAAGATGTTCCTTTGCCCGGGGTTGTATAGTTACTAAGTGTCCAGGACAGGATCTGAATCCAGGTGCTCCTCCATCTAAGTTGGGGCCTATTAACCTTATTTTCATCTTGGACTCTTTTGGCAGGCAGATGAAGCCTATGGACGTTTTTGGTCCATGTTTTTAAATGCATAAAATCAAATGCACAGGATTAAAAAAGGAAATAATTATATTGGGATGTAACTATCAAAATATATTTTTTAAAATGGACCTCAGTTTAAAAAACTTTCCTTAAAGCCTTCTTTCTCTGTTACTACTCCCTGTTTGCTTCTCTCTCCCTAGTATTCCCCCTCACAGGACCATTATGAGGCTCAAATGAAAAAATGTGTAGAGTGGTTTGTAAATCTTACAAAGTTAAATACAAAACAGCTCTCATTAAAGTCATAGTTCTAGAGCAGGCCATTTCTTCTAACCCCTTCATTTTATGGATGTGGAAGGCAGGATTAGGATCCCAGCTCCTGAGGCCTCTCAGGTATTCCCAGAAGGGAGAAAGAAGGACAAGTCAGTCTACTAGGCCAATGGCCCAAAGTATGGGGAGTAGGGTTTCGTTGTCTCTCCTTCTCCCCTCCTCATCTCTGACCCCTGACCCCATGCATGACAAGATTTGCATATCCTGCCCCAAATGCCCGAATGCTATGAAACATCACTGCCGAATGGGTAGCCATACTGTGTCCAGAATAAGTAGGAAGGCCACAACACTCGCAAAGGAGATACACTTGTACACAGTCCCTACCTGTAAACGCTCACACATTCTCAGGGCTCAACAACTTCGGTTTCGGTTAATTTTCTCTGATCTCAGATTCACTCTTTCAAATCATCAATTGAAATGAGGACCCCTCCCCCACCATATGCCCTGCTGTTCCTCTAAGTAAAACAGCAGGCTTCTTCAGATCAAAGGTTTTGTGGCAACTCTAAGAACATTTTCTGATTTGAATATTTCTGTCCCTGCAGGGACATTTTTGCGGTGGGATGTGGGGAAGGGGAAGATGATAAAGTTCTATTCCATCTTTGCAAAGTTGAGAATTAAAAGGCTCCAGGGCTCTAAGGGGACGAGCCCTCCTTCCAGAGCCTCAGTGGCTTGCCAGGTGCCCCTGGCCTGCCTCACCTCCCCCCCTTGGCAACGCTGCTTTATGGTTTGCTTGGGAGATTTTGCATTTGCATTTGAAATGGCAGTGGGCAGCCTCAGAGTCAACCTGGGGATTTTGTTTTTGTTTTTATTTCCAATTTGTCTTACCGCACACATTGAAGGTTGAAGGCAGAGGCAGCTCCTTTTCTGAAAAGAAGGAAACAGTTCAACTGACATCCATTCTGAAGCTGGCTCAGGACGCCAATAATCACTGCTTTGCCCCATTCTGAAGTTCTAGCCTCCAGTTGTTTATACTTTGGGTAAAGGTGTAGGCCTGCATACAGAGAGGATGCTTAGGATCCCAGGTTTGGGGATTTAACAGCCAGAAGGGACCCTGGAATTCATCAAATTCAATCCAGCTCTTTTTACAGATTAGGAAACTGAGGCCAAAGAAGTTAGGTAATATTTTAGGAAGGAAGGAAGGAAGAAAGGAAGGAAGGAAGGAAGAAGGAAGGAAGGAAGGAAGGAAGAAGAAAGGAAGGAAGGAAGAAGGAAGGAAGGGACAGAGGGAGGAAAGAAGGAAGGAAAGAGGGAGAGAAGGAAGGAAGGAAGGCACAGAGGGAGGAAAGAAGGAAGGAAGGAAGGGAGGAAGGGAGAGAAGGAAGGAAGGAAGCAAGGAAGCAAGGAAGGAAAGAAGGAAGGAAGAAAGGGAGGGAGAGAAGGAAGGAAGGATTTATAAACCACCTACTGTGGGCCAGGCACCATGCTAAGTGCTTTACAAATATTTTTTCATTTGATCCTCACAACAACCCAGGGAGGTATATGCTATTATTATGACCATTTTATAGTTGAGGAAAACGGAGTCAGACAGAAGTTAACTGACTTGCCTAGGATCACACAACTAGTAAGTACCTGAGACTGGATTTGTATTCAGATCTTCCTGACTTCAGGCCCACTTAGAGCTATATAGGTACATTAAGAATCATTAAAATCCAGTCCTTCTCATTTTACAGATGGAAAAACTGGCCCAAAGATGTCAAGTCCCTTATTTGGAGCTGGAAAAGACTTTAGGGGGTCATTAAGTCTAACCTTCTTGATTTTACACATTAGGAGAAGTTAAGTGAGTTGTCCAGAGTCATATATCTAGTGAATGTCAGAGGTAGGTTTCAAACCCACGTCTTCCTTCATTCTCAATCCACTGCATCCTGGGCCACCTTCAGTCATCCTGATCCTGATTGCCACTGGAGCCAGATGGCTCAGGAGGAGATAGTGAGGCTGGTGATTTTGCACAGTCCTGCCTCACTTAAATCTAATTCACTTGCAAGTCATGATATCACCTTCCTGATGTCATGGTTGTCTTCTAGAATGAAGGACAGTGAACAAAGGCGTTCACTACCCACACTATACCACTTTTGCTTGAGCTTAGATTTTTCTTGTTGGTATAAAGACTGGAAACATCAATGTTGTGAATAAGACTGGAAATGATTCCTCTATATTCACTGACCCTCTATCATCTTTTGGTTGTTCACGTTCTGGGGCAGCTATCCCAATTCCTACTTGAACTTACAAGTTGAGTCCCAGTATGGACCACCCAAGTGTTTGCTGGAGTCACTGAGATGGAAAAAGTAATTTCCTTTTGACATAAAACAGGGACTTGCTGTAAATATAGTGCATTTGGACTTCTGTAACATTCTTAGACCAAGCCTTCTTTTATGATGTTCCATCAGACAAGGTAGAGAAATGTATATTGAATGATCTATGCTCAGGTAAATTCAAAATTTGTGGAATTACTTTACAAGATTCAATTTCAAAGAATTTAAAGCTATAACTAGCAACAAAAGTGTCCTAAAACTCATTCTCAAATTAACTTTCAATGACAAAATTAGGTGAGAGTAAAGGGAGAGACCCTCCAATTCAAGGTTATATGGCAGGGAACCAGAGGAACCAGGATACTGTGAGATCATTGCTAGGGAAGGGAAATCACCAATCAGGGACAGAGTAGGGGACTGGCCTTTATGGTAAGAAACTCACCTAGAGTGTCTCCATCAGAGTTAGGGAGTATACCGTCTGGTAGCTCCACATTTTAATTAATTATTCTTTCTAAGAATAATGTGTAGCTAGAAAATAAATGCTCTCAGGCCATCTCTAAATTTTGGTGCCCTGGACAGAACTCCAATTGCTCCACCTTAGTTATTTCTCTGATAGGTAGAAACTCATATCCTGAGACTTAAAAAATAAATCAACTTAAAGAGGATGAAAGGCTAGAGGAGAAGTATGCTACTGCTCTCTTGGTGGAATTGTGAATTGATCCATTCATGGTGCAAATATATTTGGAACTACATTCAACAAATCACTAAACAATGAATATCCTTTCACTCAGCAGTACCACTACTGCATATCCCACAGAGAAATCAAAGAATGAGGCAAAGGACCCATATGTACAAAAAATATTTGTAACAGAAAGTTTTGTTACAGCAAAGAACTAGAAACAAAGTGGATGTCTATAATTGGAGAATGGTTGAACAAAATATGTTATATGAATATAATGGAATATTATTGTACCATAAAAAGGAATAAATAAATTGAAAAAAATTAAAAAACATTTATTAAGCACCTACTATGAGACAAATACTGTACAAAATGCTGGGATGCAAACAGAAAAATGTCAGTCTTTGCTGAAGTATTGCAGAGTGAAGAAAGCAGAACCAACAGAACAGTTAATATTACTAAAACGCTTTGAAGGGAAACACAAATTTGAAATAGTTAAGGACTCTCATTAATGCAGTGACCAACTGTGACTCCAGAGGACAAATGATGAAGTAAGATGCTCACCTTTTGCCACAGAGGTGACAAAGTAGAGGTGCAGAATGAGGCATTTACATTCAGACATGGCCGATGTATGGCTTTGTATCTGATTTAGGAACGGACGGCTTTGGGATGAGGCAGGGAGGAGGAGAGAGTGGGACAGAGTGTCAGGGTAGTGATAATGAGATTTTTGAAAAAGAACATTAATGCATCTCTTTTTTTTTTACCCTTAAGAAAACTATTTTTATTGATTGTTGCATATTATGCAATTACGTATGCAACAGGTAACCAAAATTTAACACATGTTAGACAACTGCTACAAACCCAGCTTAAATGTAACATCTCCCAGAGACTGTTGATAATGTAATAATATTTTTTCTTTTCCTAAAAATTTATCTATTTACTTTTAGTTTACAGCGTTCAGTTCCACAATCCCTTGAGCTCCAAATTTTCTCTCCCTCCCTCTCGTCCCTCCTCAGCCACCATGGCAGCGTGCAATCCCATATAGGTTCTACAAATAACATGAATCATTTAAAAATACAAATAAAAGAGAAGGCAGTTATGGAAGCCAGTGAAGCAGGGAGTTGGAGCTACCATAATAAATTTGAAATATACTGTAAAATAAACTAAGTTGTCTGTAATGGTGAATCTCATTTTCATATACAGCCCCCTTTTGCTGTTCTTTGTATAGGGAAAGCTTCGTCTTTATTCATAATTGCCAAATTCCTGATAATAAAGAGGAAAATTTTAAACAAGGGACAGTGGGCTTTTAAGCACAAAATCCTTATGACACAGTCACAAAGGGTTCCGATGAGGAAGGAGAAGAATATCTAAAGAGATTGCCATGACTAACCCAGGAGCACATTAAACTTTGATGACACACACAACCCATGAAAGCAGGGGGTAGAAAACTGAGGTTTGGTACACAAGAGTTGCATGGTTCCAGTGCCACAATGACAAGAAGGTTATGGTAAATGCTATAAACAAGAAAAGGATTCCTTCGCTGTATTGTAGGAAAGTATGAGGAAGGGGACAGAATCCTGTTAGATGAAGATCAAAGAATTTCTGCCTTGATCGGTGACTGAGAAATCACTTCAAACTTCCACATAACTCTCCAATTTTGCCGTAGACATTGGGCCATGAGTTAATTTAGTGTATCTGTCTCTTTCACAAACACATGGGATCTCCAATTTTCACCTAAAAAAAAAAGACTCTACAAATTTCAGAAAAAGAGTCATCCAGATGCATGGTATTTTCTCCCAATTGTACGTGAAGATAGTTTTCAACACTCTTTTTTGTGAGATTTTGAGTTCCAGTTTTTTCTTCCTCCCTCACTTTAGTCCCCTCTCCCCAAGACAGCAAGCAATCTGATATACCTCATACATGTACAATCATGTTAAACCTGTTTCCACATCACTAGTGCTGTGAAAGAAGAATTGGAACAAAAGAGAAAAACTATGAGAAAGAAAAAAACAAAAAAAAAGTGAAAATAGTATGCTTTGATCTGCATTCAGACTCCGTAAGTCTTTCTCTGGATGCGGATAGCATTTCCCATCAAGAGTCTTTTGGAATTGTCTTGTATCATTATATTGATGAGATCTAGTTAATCATAGTTAATAATAGTACAATATTGCTGTTATTATATACAATGTTCTCCTGGTTCTGCTCACTTCACTCAGCATTAGTTCATGTAAATCTTTCCAAGTTTTTCTGAAGTCTGCCTGCTCATCATTTCTTATGGAACAATAGTACTGCATACATTCACGTACCACAAGTCATTTAGTGATTCCCCAATTGATGGGCATCCCCTTAATTTCCAATCCTTGGCCACCACAAAAAGAGTGGGTATAAATATCTTGGGGATACAGACCTAGTAGTGGTATTACTATGTGCCCAATTTGGTTACCCTTTGGGTGTAGTTCCAAATTGTTCTCCAGAATGGTTGGATCAACTCACAACTCCACTAACAATGCTTTAGTGTTCCAATTTTCCACATGTTCTCCAACATTTATCATTTTTCTGTTTTGTCACATAAGCCAATCTGACATGTATGAAGTCGTATCTCAGAGTTATTTTAATTTGCATTTCTCTAATCAATAGTGATTTAGGGCACTTTTTCATATGACTATAGAGAGCTTTAATTTCTTCATCTGAAAAGTGCCTGTTCATATCCTTTGACCATTTGCCAATTGGGAAATGACTAGATTCCTATAAATTTGGCTCTGTTCTCTCTATATTTGAGAAATGAAACCTAGAAACACAGAAACACAGATTTCTGCTTTCCTTAGATTTTCCTGGTTGCATTAGTTTTGCTTTTGGAAAACCTTTTTAATTTAATGTAATCAAAAGTACCCATTTTACATTTCAAAATGTTCTCTATATCTTGTTTGGTCAGAAATTCTTCCCTTCTCAATAGATCTGACAGGTAAACCATTCATTGCTTTCCTAATTTGCTTATATTATTAACCTTTATATCTAAATGGTGTACCCATTTTAACTTTATTTTGGTATACAGTGTCATATGTTGGTCTATCCCCAGTTTTCGCCATCCTATTTTCCAGGTTTCCCAGCACATTTTGTTAAATAGTGAGTTCTTATCCAAGAAGTTGGAGTCTTGGGTTCATCAAACAGTAGATTACTATAGTTATTGACCACTGTGCCTTGTGTGCCTAATTTCTTAGTCAGTACTAAGTAGTTTCGATGATTGCCACTTTACAATATAATTTTAGATCTGGTACAGCTAGTCTACCTTCCTTCGCGTGTTTTTTTCATTATTCCCCTCAGACTTTGTTTTCATGGGAAGAAGAGAAGTCTTAAATGAAGATGCTGACTATCCAGCTTAGCTCTCCTCTTGATAAAAGTTGAACTCTGGAGTAGAAAGGGCTCTACTTTTAGGAGAAGATAAATCTAGAGATTCAATGGTACATGTGAGTAATGTTGCTTCCCTTATCTTTTTGTATGTATTCCAGTTAAGCTGTTTACTCTGATAATGACAGTGGTATAAGGATATTTGATTAGGTCCTTGGGAAGGAAAGAGAAGAACTGGATTTATAGATGAGGACCTAAAGTACAGTGACTTGGGGGAGGGATACATTTTGTTTGTTGTTGTCATTAGGTTGTTTCCCTTGTATCCAATCTTTGTGACCCCTTTTGGAATTTTCTTAGCAAAGATACTGGAGCAGTTTGCCCTTTCCTTCTCCAGCTCGTTTGACAGATGAGGAAGCTGAGGCAAACAGGGTTAAGTGACTTGCCCACGGTCACACAGCTAGTAATTATCTAAGGCCAGAGTTGAGTTCAGGAGGATGAGTCTTTCTGACTTTAGTCCCTGTGCTCTGTGCCCTATGGTGCCACCTAGCGCCCACAATTCTAAACTTTCACGGAGCCATGCCCAAGTCTAATGTAGTGGGTGACTGACTGATAATTAACTGTTTTTAGGGCCATTATTTAAAGAAGGGCAGCTTGGCTAATTTCCACTATAGTCGCTGATAAGAGTGCCCCAAACGGACCTTAATGAATGCAAATCAGTATGCTTGTTTGAAAAGAA
Source organism: Pseudochirops corinnae (assembly GCA_028646515.1). Taxonomy (NCBI): domain Eukaryota; kingdom Metazoa; phylum Chordata; class Mammalia; order Diprotodontia; family Pseudocheiridae; genus Pseudochirops; species Pseudochirops corinnae. The sequence goes on from CM053592.1 coordinate 47,650,390, forward strand.
TAGTGGATTTGGATTAAGACCTGGGGTGCTGTGTTCAAATTCTCTTCCTGACATTTACTACCTTTGTTAACTTGGGAACCTCAGTTTTCTCGTCTGTAAAATGATAGAGTTGAAGCCTTTAAACTTTAAGGCACCTTTCAGCTCCATATTTATGGTTCCATGAACTACATTTTAATTTATTGAAAGGATAAAAACTGAAAAGATTTTATATATATATATATATATTACATATATGTGTATATAAATATACATAACATTTTAAAATTTAAATTTGCAATTAAATTATTAATTAATACAATAAATTAAAATTAAAATTTGCAAATCTATGTACATACACGATTCATAACAATCATATATACTATAGATATTATTGTCCCCATTTTATGAACGAAGCTTAGGGATATTAAGATACTTGTGCATAGCCGTAGTCGCATTAATGGTCAATGTAGATGAAACCTTACTCTTTCTTAATGAGAAAAACTCATCTTTTTCTGAATGACATATATAGTGCTAGCTCTTGGTTTCATCCAAATACTTTTTATGTTAAAGAAAAATTCTTCTAATCTTAAACTTTATAGTATCTTAATCATAAGTAAATGTGGAATTTTTATCACAGGCCTTTTCCACATCTATTTATATAGTCACGGTTTTTCTTGTGAATATGATTTAGCATATTGATTATTTTTCCTATGTAAACTCATTTCTGATATAAATCATACTTGATCATAATGAACACTGTTGTTGTTCTCTGCTATATTGCAGCATGTTATTTCCAGTATTTTAATTAAGTTTGCATTGATATTCATGCAATATAATACAGAATTCCATCTTTCTCTATTTTTGCCAGAAACATGAATTGAACTTGGGTCTTCCTAATTCCAGTACACTGCCTCTTCGATAATTAAATGGGTGTATGGTGGTTCTCAGAATTATTTCTATGTGTATTTCTCTTATTATTAGAAACTTTTAACATGTTTTAGGTGGTTATTGATATGTTTTCCCTTCTTTAAGAACTATCTGTCCATAGCCTTTGACTGTTTATCCACTAGGACATTCCATAAATGATTCTTATTCATAAAATTTGGGTCAATTCCTTATGAATTTTTGGATGTCCTATTTTTATACAAAATATAGTAAAGATTTTCTACTATTTATTTTCTCCATTTTGTTTTATGTTACTTTTAATATATATTTATTGTGTATCACTTTATTTATTATATGTTATATATTATATATACTATACATGCCATATATTACATATTTATTTATTATATGTTATATATTACTTTTATGTTGAGTAAATGCTCTTTATTTTTAAATAATTAAATGCATTTGTTTTGGAGATAACTACTATAATTTCTTCTGTTTTTTAATGGATATGAAGTTTCTTCCTTCCAGTAACTGTGACAGATCATTTCATTTCCTTCTAAATTTACTTTCTTTAAATAATCAGATCATTGATCTACTTGGGATATACTATAGAATATGGCATGAAATGTGGTTCAAATTCTGCCTCCCCCCCTTTTTTTTACTTAATTATACTGCTATTCTGTTTCTCCAATAACATTTATTGAATTCTCTTCTGCAATATTTTTGGATCTTGGGCTCCTCAAACTCTAGTCTACTATATCCCCTTTGTTCTAATTCTGGATTATCTAATCTGTTCCATTGGTGTGCTTTTCTCTTTCTTTAATCCTTTAATGGTTTATTGTGATTGTTACTCCTTTATAAAATAATTTTAAAGACAGAAGTACAAGTTAATCCTTGCCCTATTTAATTCTTTGATATTGTTATCCATTTTTTCCTCTGTATAAATCTGATCACTTTAATTCTATGAAGTATTCCTTGACACTTTGATTGGTGTTGCATTGGATACATGAATTAATTTGGGTTACAGTGCTAGCTTGATTATATTGGCTAAATCTAGTTATGTGCTAGCTTGATTATATTGGCTAAATCTAGTTATGTGTATTGTATAGCTCTCTAATATTTAATTCTTCCTAAATTTTGTTAGTACTGTTTCAGAGTTATCTTTATGTTCACATCAACCCATCTTTTATGTGTTTTACAAGGTTAATGATTGTGTTGCATAATGGTGTTACTATGAATGGTATTTCTTTTCCTATCCATTTCTTCTGGTACTTTTTACCCTTATATATGTATATGCATATGTGTACATATGTATATACTTGTCTATAAGTTTATATTAACACCTACAAAAATATTAAATAAACTTCCCTATAGTTATAATACCATGAACTCTATGCATTTTTGTAAAAACTTGACCTTCCCCTAATTGTAGAGGGACAAGGAATAATAACCAGCGTCATCAAGATAATTTCATATTGTTCCTTTTTTTTTTTTACTTCTTTGTAATGATAAGGGAAATTGAAGATCTTTCCTGCCCCTTAATGGGCCTCAAGTGGAACCCAACAGGAAGGCCTTGATTGGGAGAGGCTTGTTTTTCAGGAAGGCCCACACCTTTTGTTACTTTATAATTAGGCAGTGGGTCACGCAGGTTACAATGTCCTTTAACCCTAAAGAAGGGTACATATACTCTGGAGTGAGGTTTTGCTTTGGGGCTTACTTATGGGAAAAGTTGTGTGATTTGACCACATGAGATTCTGGGGAGCTATTGAGCCCCCTGGCTTTGAAAACCCAGATGTTGGTGCTTCTCTCTCTGGTAACTAACACCATATGGATGTAATGGTCAGGCAGCTAGAAGCCCTGTCTGTTGGTATGTTGAACTGTGTTATTTTCTTTGTCTGTATTTTTTTTTTGACTGTTTGTAATTTCTGTTTGTATTTTCTGAAGTTCAGGTGCTCACTTTTCCCCCTGAACTAAGTGAGTGATATGCATACATGTACACACACACATACATACACACTCATACGTGTATGCACACACAACTATATATGTACGCACACATATGTATGTATATGTATAGGCGTGTTTAATTAAAGATTGTTGACCCATTTAAAGCTGCTTTCCTTTAATAAAGCAGATCAAAGAACCTGTACTAGTAGCCACCCTGGGTATGCTAGTGTGCTTGCTGTTACATTCTTCATGCTAAGATTTTTGGCCATGTAATAATGGGAAACAAAAGCATAATATGATTCACAATGTACGTATATACATACATATGTAGAGACAGATAGATAGTATTCTTTTGCTGATTTTGTAAGACAAAGCCTTTGTTGAGGTCATATCTTTTTTCATGAATTTTTTTTATAGTCATCTCAATGCCTAAGTATTTTTTTTAAAGAAATTTGTGGGTTTTGGTATCTGAGACCTTTGTTCTTGGTTACTTATAGTAAAATTTATTTGTCATTGTTATCTTAAATGCTTGACAATAACATGTCTGGATGAACTGAATTTTAGGTTCATTCCTATTGGCATCCTGTGAATTCTATTTTTCATATGTCCTTCATTTTAAATATTTTTAAGAAATTTGATTGTATGATTTTGCCAACTATATTGTCAGATAGCTTTCTTTTTCTGAGGTTTTGGGATAGTGGGATAGCATTACTTAAACTCAACTAAATAATTAATGTAAGATAATTTTTAATGTCACAGAGGCTCTCACCAAAATATCAGCAGGTATGGTATAAAGCTGGGATGTCATTCCTGAGAGAGCTATATGTGTGAGCTAGGAATCCCACATTTTGGCTCTACTGAGATTCTTGTTCTGGGGTCAGTATCCTTAATATGGTCATTGGTGTGCAGTGGTTCCCCACTCAACTTTGGTGGGCTTTGATAATAGACTTCTCTTTAAGTGGAGTGGTTTCAAAGTCTCTGAACTGTACACATAGATCCTGGCGGAAATTTAGAAATTATTTGCCCACAATACTTTAGCAACCATAGAAGCTAGGTATACCTACTTATGTCATGTGAAATAGTCAGTTACCACCAAATATGGTGTGATTTAGAGACAGAAAGTAAATGAAGATGAGTGCTAAGCCTTTCCTAGTGGTTATTTCTCCTAGTATGCAGCATAAGTTAGCAATAATTTTATTTGCACACTGAGAGAAATGATTATTAATAACCAATGATTTGGGGAGATCCAGAGTTCCCCCTTTTTCTAAAGTCCACAATTCAAAAGCTTATTCTCTGAAGGTTGAACTTTTTCCTCAGTTGTGATCAGACCCCACCCAACCTTACAAGGACTCTTATCTAAGGTGAATTTCTGTCCATTGTGTCCCACTCCAGCAAGTTTGGGTGCAAGTTGGTCCTTTGTCTAGATTGCCAAAGGCTCAGGGTGGTCTGGGTGTAAAGATAGTCTCTTTGTCCAAGACTGAGGTGATGTCACTCTTTCAGTCCTCCATTGGAGTGGACCTACTTCTCGTTGTATTATTCATTGTCTCATTAATTGTTAACAAATTGGAATTGATTGCCACAGTTAGGAACACCCACTTTTCCAAGATATATAAGCATGAGCCATGACATGATTGTCTTTGGCATTCAAGAATGCCACTGACCTGTTAATAAAATACTAGCATTATTAATAAAATGATTAATTACTCAGAAATTACATTTCTCAAACTTTAAATATCACAATGGGCACAAATTTCATACATCTTAGTGACGTCTATAGCCATCATGGACCAATAAAATCTGTTAATAAGGACTAACTCTAGGGTCCTCACTTGACCCATTGATCCAAAATTACCATGTAAGGTTATAGTGTAGTATCCTCTGGGTCGCACCAACTACTCCCTAGCACCACATGTGGGATCAGTGGTAGGTGAGCACAATTCTCCATTAGTCATAGTTCCTGCCACTGTCTCTACAATAGGGAACTAGAGGGACTTCGAAGGATTAGAATTTGAATCCTCTGGCCCCATTTTCTTGGTTCTGCACTTATGTCACATCTCCCGGTCCCTCATCAACCAGAAAATAAACAAATGAGGAATCTAGAAAGATCTCCTGTGGGAGATGACACTGGAATTGGGTCTTGAAAGGAGCTAGGGATCCTAAAAATAGAAAACATTTAGAAAATGTAGCTCACTTTTCTATCACAGCACAATGGAGAAGGATAGTACATTGGTAAATAAAAAGTACCTGGGAGTCACAGTTTCTGTACCATTCATTCTCTACCATCTATTTCCTTTGTGAATAAGAATAAGTCACTATCTTTGTTCTTTCTAATACAAAGATTACAGACAAACGGCTGAATGGGATCTTAACTGTCAACTGTTCCAATCCCATGATTTTGTCCTGGGGTTTTAATTCCAGCTCTCCTTTCAATAATCATTTTGTATCATTTTGCAATCAAATAAAAAGTTACTTTTTGGGTATGTAGTATATACAAAGTGCTTACTATTGCTTTGGACTTGCTTGACAAATGGGTATTGAGCACTACTGTTGCTGCGTTATGGGGAGATACAAAAAGAATCTGGCACCAGCCCTGATTTCACAAAACTTGTGACTCACCCAGGGATGGATTTTATCTATAAAAGTGAGAAATGGAATATGTATCAAACGTTTAAAAATGTGGGACTTGATTTCTAAGCAAAATTATGTTTTTACATTTTTTCCTCTTAATCTATCTTCTGGATTCATCTCTTTCATTTGTATTGCTTCCAACTTTTTTTTCAGTTCACTATTTTGCTGGGTTTCTTTTTTTTTTTGTAGTATTACTTTCAGCATTCTGTATACCAGTAAAATCTATTTTAGTTGAGTCAATTGTATTGTTTATATTCTCCACAGATATATCTAAACTACTGAGTTTCATCATCCCCTTGACCTGAGCTTCCTTACAATTAAATCTTTTATGTTTCAATCTTTTATTTTTCTCTCATTTAACTTCATTTAATTCCAACTTAAAGCATTCATTATTAATTTTACTGTATCTTAAGAAAATTCTTGCTTTATTTATGATATACATCATTGATGAGACTGCAGAGTACATCTGTCTTTTAGCTTTTTTTTATCTCTGTTGTTTTTGGTCTTCAATGTGGTGGAGATCTTCTTGGATTATATACATTAGAGTAACTGATTTTTTTTAAAGGATCTCAGATATTTCAGTTTCTCTGTGGCATTTCTGTTGTTATTTTCAAGAGGTCTATTAAAGGTAGGCTGTCTTATATTGTATTACACCACCATCTTCTGATTTTCATTTGTAAAAATAAAAAAACACCCTAATAACAAGAGTATCTCATTCCTGTTAACAGAAAAATAATTTATTTAAAAATGTTTTTCTCTAATCACTTTTCAATTTTCAACTTTTTTTCTCTTATTCATTTTAGGAGAAAAGTTGATAATGGTGAAAGAACAAATGAGTGAATGTCTTACATTTTGTCTTACATTTTGTCTAAATGTCTTACAATTTTGAAAAAAAAAAAGTCTTATTACTTTATCACATACCTGCCACTTTTTTGGGCAATTTCATGGTTTTAACGGACCTTCTTATTGAATGATTAAGCAGTACCTTTAAATAAAACATCAAAGAATCTTCTCTCTGGCTCTTCCCAACCCCAGAGACCACTTCTTTCCCAGAATACTAACCAATGTTTGATTCATAAAGGGCTGCTTTTCCCCAGACCTGAGCAAAGCCTCTCTTTGAAGGGCTGGTCTCTGGGTTATCTTCTAGTTCGGAAGGACATTAATTCACAGGTGATAGGTTCTCTAGAGTCTTAGATTCTTTCCTCCCAGGCTTCACTAAAGGTTCAATTAGCCTAGCTTCTTATCTTACAAGCTTAATTGGACTCCTGGGAGGTACAGCAGTGATTGTTCCCAGGAAGCTTATTGAACTTTTCTTGATTTCAAACCAAGTTAGAACAGGAGGTGGAAGCTTGGCAGCTTTTCAGTGAATTGGGGCTGGGTAGAAAACCAAGCTAGACAATCTAATTCTTAAATGTAGCTTTTCTTTTCCCTTAAGATGGTTGATGCAGGCTATAGGAGGTTTGGGACTATAGACATGGATTTTGGAATATTAGGCATGTAAAATTTTTACAAAATGGATGTGTTCTTAAAAAGCTTACTGTATTCACCTGAATATTAGCCCTCCTTGTGCGGAGACCATGTTCCAGTATGCCACACTCATTAGAGGTAGCTTGATGACACAGTATATAGAACATTGGACCTAAAGTTAAGAAGAGCTAAGTTCTAATTCAGCCTTAGACACTTACTAGCTATCTATCTCATTTTCCTCAACTGTAAAATCGGTACATAATTACCTCTGAGGATCAAATGAACTAATATTTGTAAAGCACTTGGCATAGTGTGTGATACACAGCAGGTGCTTGATATGCTTCTTTTCTCCCTTCCTTCATTCCCTCCCTCCTGAAATACCTCTTGCTCCTTCCTCTGCCAGTCGAAATACAGCTCATCTTTCAAGATCCATCCCAAGTACCACCTCGTCCATGAAGCCTTCTATAGGAAGGCCAGTCCACACAGCTCCCTTCTTTCTTTGGGTTCTTATTACACTCTAAGCAACTATTTGTTTTGTCATTGACTCATTTCAGCTTTCCTAGTTGAGTCACTTTTGAGTTCAGTTGAAACTCATTCCGTACTAAGATTTTATACAAGCCAGTTTTAAGAGGGGTTTGGGAGTGTGTGTGTCTGTGTGTGTGTGTGTGTGTCTGTGTGTGTGTGTGTGTGTCTGTGTGTTAATCTGGCCTATATGCAGGCCAATATAGTAATTGCTTTTTTATCAATGGAGTAATTTTCCCCTCAAATGACATGATACTTCAGGGATACTTTGCTTTTGCTGCTGATTCACCTTTTTGTTGGCAGCAGTTCCCAACATTTTTCCATTGCTCTGCTCCCAAGCTTCTGTTCTCTGTCACCAGAGCTGGGTGTGCACACTGAAGGCAAGATTGGAAACTTTAATGTGCACCACTTCCTTTCCTCCTCTTACTATTCCCCATTCCCCATACTACGTTTGAAAATAGTGCCCCTCCAGATCTCCACCAGAGGCTTTGAGACTTCACTGCTACTCAACCATGGGACTTGCCATGGTGCTGTGTTTTATGGAATGTTCCAGTCTCCAGAATCTGGACATTTACTGATAGTCACACTAAAACCTGGCCCTCATTGTAGCCCACTGTGTGTTGTACCTTAGATGGCTGTCTGCCTGTTTTGCCTTCTCCTAGTCTCAATTCTGATGGTCCCTAGGATCACAGAGAGAGCTGGAAAGGACCTCAGAAGCTGTCTAGTCCAAGTCCCCAGTTTTACAAATGAGAGAGGCAGTTGAGTGACTTGCCCAACACCATACAGCAAAAAAGATCAACAGAAACAGGCTCTTGAGTTGACCATTTGGCTCTGCAGTCAGAGGTCTCGTTCAGCCCCAGCCTCTGATGCTTGTTACTGTGTGATCTTGAGCAGTAACAGTTTCCTAGCAGTTTCCTCATCTCTAAAATGGTGTGAACTAGATTCTTTTCCAATTTCAAATGAGCTCATTAGACTGTGAGCTCCTTGAGGGCAGGCACTGTCTTTGGTCTCTTTGTGTATCCCCAGAACTTAGCACAGTGCTGCCACCACAGTAATTGATTAATAAATGATTATTGACTAACTGAAACTGTGATCCAACTGATCGGAACCTTACAGTATAAAACAATGCCTTCTGCACCCACAGATTATAACTTGTTTAGGCAATAGGGAACTCCCGAAGTGGAAATTCCTCCTACCAAAACAGAGGCCGAAGGCTATTTTAATTGTCTAGGCATGAAGTGATGCATACTAGAGGGGTGCCAGTGCAGAGGAGAGAATAGGGCATATAAGGGAGATGTACTAGTGGTGATGTTGATGGGCTTTGGCCACAGTTTGGATAGAGGGTGTGGGAGACAGAGAAAAGTCCAGGCTAGTTAAGGATCAATGTCCCTTACAATCCTCAGATTTTGAAGTTCTGGGATTCTGCATGTGTGTGACATTTCATTCCCCTGAATTTGTGTGCCCTGGTTCTCTCTCAGAAAGGCAAGCCTGCCACATGACCTCTCAGAGGTACCTGAAAGGGGCTAGAAGTATCTTTTACTACTGCTCTACCAACTATAACCTACCACCATTATTAGGAACCTACAATGACTTCCCTAGTTCTACATAATCAGTTAACCTCATTTAGCTTTTACACGGGGATATTTACTTCAAAGATAAATCAAGAACAAACTTACAAGGATTTCTACAAGTACCTCCCTCATACACTCTTCCGTATGGCTTAGAGAGTTTCTTAGCACATTTGAAAGTCAGATGATTTGTCCATGGTCAGGTGGTGAATACATATCAAAAGGAGACTCAGGCCTATACTGCTTCTAGGGATGCTGACATTGGTGAGTTTCTTGAGCCTGAGAATTCCAAACTTCAGTAGGACTAAAACCAGTAGGGTTTCAGTACTAAGTCAAGTCCACTGTGGTGAGTCCCCATGCATGGGAGGTACTAAGCTGCCAAGGAGTAGCAAACTGACCCAGGTTGGAAAGAGAGTAGGTCAAAGCTCCCATTTTGATCAGTAGAGGGTTAAGGCCCTCAATTGGTCCCATCAGAGGCATCAAATCCAGGAAGAGTAAAGGAAAAACTCAGGGGCGCATGGGAGCTCTCCACTGCCAGAGACTTTCCATTCTAGGAAAGCCCCTAGGGCATTACCTGTTCCATATGAACCCCTGTTGGAAGGGAACAGTAGCTAAAAAGAGAATGTCATGGAGTTTGGGGGTTAGGCAGATGTCTCTCTATAAAAAGGCATTGAAGGGCAAAATGATTAAATCTTGCAGGAGCCAGTGGGGGAATCATGAGGTGACGTACAAGAATTGGTAGCCATTGGGAGAAGGAAATGTATCCTTTCCAAAGGAAATGAACCCTCTCCAAAATGTTGGCACCCTGAGGCAAAGCCCTGTGAGTCCCACGTTTGTAACAGCTCTGATTGGAAGTTTCCTAACAGTTAAAATCATTTCTAAGAAATTAGCTCAGTTCCAAGGTGTAACAGGAACCGAGCTACCCTTAGAATCACAGGATCATAAATTTAGAACTTCAAGGCATCTTAGAAGTCATTTAGCTCTATGTCAGTCATTTTACAGATGACATATTCAAGGTCAAGTTAAGTAACATTTCTAAAGTCATAGAGGCAGTAGGTGCAAGAGCTGGGATTCAGACCCAGGTTCTCTGATTCTAGTTGCAGCTCTCCTTGTGTTAAACCATGCCTGGTTAACTATGGGCGCACCTTGAAGAGGACCATATTTAAAGTATATCCACCTCTAAGGAAACCAATAATAAACTCACTCACCTGGAAATTCTGTAGAGAGTATTTTAAAAAGTGCTGGACACAGTCATGCTTTCTAGGACCTGCCTTCCATGATCCTATTGGGGAGAAAATGTCCAAACCCAGTTACTGGAGAATACAAGACAGTACTTTGGTACATGTTTAGCCATGTGCACTGTGTATAGTAGATTCTCAGAAAGTTTTTGTTGACTGATTGTTGCAGACCATAAGGATGGTGGGAGTTTGGGAGTGGTGGTGGTAGTGCATTGGGCAGGGATGGTCAAGGAGGGCTTCAGAATATATGAACTTGACATCCAGATGTTGGAGACTTGTGGGTGACATTGCCAACAAAATGGCAGACTAGACATTTTCTCTGATCCTCATGACCTCTCAAACTTTTCCAAAATAAGAATTTTGCTCAAGAGATCAAGCAAGCAGAGGATTCTGGGAAGATGACAGAGTGAGTTAAGAAAATCCACCCTCTCCAGATTTCTTCCACATATAGGACAAAATAATGCCTCAGGATGTAAATAAATAAGAGTTAGGGGTGTGGTCTCTGTGAAATGTAAATACCTCCAGGCTAGTTCTACTGAAATAGAAAACAGACAGCCCTGGGACTAACTGTATTGGGAGGTAACCTCAGCCCCAATCACAGGAATTTTCTTCTCCCATAAAAGCATAAAAGTCTTCTAAATTCAGGAAGAAATAAAAGGCTAAGGGGATGGAGGAGAAGATAAGGGAGGGATTTTAGGGTGGAGGGAGTGGAAAAGGGAGGGATTGTGAAATAAGAGGATGAGGGAATAGGAGAAGGGGATATAGAAAGGTGTCTAGATTAAAGGAATGGGATAAAGAAAAAATAACATATATTTGGAAGACTAGAAAGGTCTTCTAAATTCACATAGAAGCAAGAGGGTAAAGGGAAAGGGTGAGGGGGAGAGTATAAGGGAGGGATCTTGGGGCGGGGGTAGGTTAAGTAATAGGAGGGCAAGGTAGCTGGTAGTAGCAAAGTAGAGAAGTCAGGAAGGATATGAAATAAGAGATACACACAAACAGCTCTGAACTCAAGGTTCTTTCCTAATACATTGGAAAGACAGTGCTTTCTGGGCCATGATGGGTCTTCTAAGGTACTTTCAGTTGTACTATCTGTGGTCTCTGAAGCAGCATGGGAATGAGAGAATTCTTTGGTTTGGGGAGGGAAAATGGTAGTCAAGGACAGGACTGGAAGATATTTTAAAAGATGGGCAATAAGGCAGAAGAAAACACAAAAGAAAGATTACAAAGATTTTTACCGATCCTGCTTCACTAAGGCACCTAGGACAGTGCCTGTCACGTAGTAAGCATATTAAGAATGCCTTTTGATCTGACTGATAACTGAAATTTAAAAATACTTTTAATTTTTTATACTTTAGTTTTCTTGAAGTGTTTGTTTTTCACATTACAAACAGTTACAAATTACTCTTGGCTTCATGACAGGTCTCTTGTAACAAAGTAGAACAGTTAAGTAAAACTAATAATACAATAATCTCATCTAAAAGTTTATGCAACATTTCATATCACCCCTCCTTCACCTTCCTTTCTTTTAATGAAAAGAAATTGAATTCTTCTCCTACCCCCTCCCACCTCATTGGGGGGAAAAGGGAAAATTCCTATAAGAAAATATACATAGTGAAACAAAACAAATTGCTGAACTGTGCTTACTCCCAAAATATATGTCTCAATTTGCATTCTGAATCCATTTTCCTCCATCAGGAGGTAGGTAGCATCTTTCATCATGAGTCTTCTGGAATCATGATTGATTATTGTATTGCTATGAGTTCATAAATCTTTCAAAGTTATTTGTTCTTATAATGTTATTAGCTTATAAATTGTTCTTCTGGTTCTGCTCACTTCACTTTGCATCAGTTCATACAAATCTTGCCATGTTTCTCCACCATCCCCTTAATCATTTCTTATAGCACAAAATTATGGTATTCCATTATATTCATGTACCATAAATTGCTCAGCCATTCTCCAATTGATGGACACCCCTTAGTTTTCAGTTTCCTACCATCACAAAAAGAGGCCCTACAAATATTTTTGAATATATGGGACCTTTTGATATGTATTTGATCTCCTTGGGGTATAGACCTGGGCAGCTAGGTGGTGCAGTTGATAGAGCACTGGCCCAGGAGTCAGGAAGACCTAAGTTCAAATTTAGCCTCAGATACTAGTTGTGTGACCCTGGGTAAGTTCTTTAACCCTATTTGCCTTAATTTCTTCATCTGTCAAATGAGCTGGAGAAGGAAATGGAAAACCACTCCAGTATCTTTGCTGAAAAACCCTACATGGCATCAAAAAGGGTCAGATTCAACTGAAAAACAACAAAAAAAACCCCCCAAAACAAAAAAAAACAAAGTGGTATTACTGGGTCAAAGGGTATGCATAGCTTAGTAACTTTGGGGGTAGAGTTCCAAATTGCTTTCCACAATGACTGAACCAATTCAAAGCTCCACCATTTGTGCATTAATCTGCCTATTTTCTCAAAGCCCCTCTACCATTTGTTTGTCATTTTCCTTTTGCATATCTGATGGGTGTAAAGTAGAACTTCAAAGTTAATTTTAATTTGTATTTTTACAATTCTTAATGTTTTGGGGCATTTTTTTTTTTAATATGGACACTGGTAACTTTGATTTCTTCCTCTGAAAATTTCCCTTTTGGTTCCTTTGATCATTAATCAATTGGTCAGTGGCATTTTTATACATTTTAATCTCTTCCATATATTTTAGAATTAAGATCTTTACCAAAAAATTGGTGCATATCTTTAAAATTCAAGTTGCAAAGTTTGTATTTTATGCTATGAACAACAGCAAGCCACTGGAAGTTTCAGAAGAAAAGATGCTTTCCATGTTTTTCTCTTTCCACACACGTATACACAGATATTCTATGTATACCTATATGCTCTTTTTAGGTATTTTTAATGTACAAATCAGTACTTTCTTTCCCCAAGTATTTTTTCTTATCCAGGCCATGTAAGTTTAAAGGCCAGAGAATTTTAGAAGGACAATCCATGAAAAAGGGGAATACAAAGAGACAGTTCACATGAAATACTAAAGGATTTGTTCCTCAAAAAAAAAATAGATCTCCAGCTTTTGGGGGGCCTGAATTAGTGTAACTGGTCACCTCATCATTGAGCTAGGATCCCCTGGCTCCACAGGATGCCCTCAAAAGCCCTCTGTCTCAGAGATTTCTGTCTGCACATATCTGCTTTTTAGTTCTTTTGCAAGAGGCAGCCAGGAATCCTTAAACTCAGTGAGTGGATCTAATCTCGGCTGAGCTTCTCTTGGCTGAAATCCCATCCAGGGTGTTGTTTTTCTTTATAACAATTTTGTTATTCTTACTTAACAAACATCAATTAACATGAACACACCCTCATACAAGGAAAAGAAAAAAAGGGATTCCGTGTGAAACTCCCGATCTCCATTACGAACAGCTTCCCTTTTAAAAAGCATCCGGTAAATTCAGCGTGTTAGTTTCAAAGCTGTCCTTTTTTATGTCACCAAAACCCCCAAGTTTCTCTGTTCTGTTTTCAAACGTTTCATCACTGTCATTTATGCTCCTCTTCCACCAAAACAAACAAAACAAAACCCAACCTTCTCTTGAATTTAAAAAATCAAAACTTTCTTTTTGCCAAATGAGCCCAAAACAAATCCACACATTTGCTGTGCTTGAAAACAAGCCCTTCTGCCTCCCATGTCTGTCACCTCGGTCACGAGGTAGGTAGCATGCTTCGTCATTCATCCTCTGGAGGCACTGTTCAACACTGCACTGATCAGCGTTCTTAGTTCTTTCAAAGGTGATTTTCTTTATTATGTTGTAGTCATGATATAAATTGTTTTCCTAATTTTATACACTCCAATATACATCAGTTCATTTAAGTTCTCACATCTCTCTAAATAGATCCTTTTTATAATTTTCTAAATAATGCAATTTGTTGTATCCATATACCATAAGTTATTCATCCATTCCCCACTCATCAGGCATCTTTTTTTTTTCCAGTTCTTTGCTACCACAAAAGCTGCTGTCTAAATGTGTGTGTATGTATGTATATGTGTGTGTCCTTTCCCTTTGTCCTGATTTCTTTGGGGTAGAAGTCTTGTAGCACTGTTTAGTAACTTTTTGGGTATTGTTTCAAATTGTTTTCCAGAATGGCTATACCATTCCAGTTTTAATGTAGCCCCAGTGCAATATTCACAGCTCTGATGGTGACTATGAATAGTCAAGCAAAGTTCTGAATTGCAAAATATAACAGACTCTCCATATAGAAGACAGAAGCAAAATATTTATTCAGACCCCAGAAAGCCAAATCCCAACACCAGAAAACTGAATCCATCATAGCAAGAAAGAAGGTAATATACCATAACACAGCAGGGAGCCACACCATCCTTTAGCCTTCTCACAAACAAACACTCACAAGTCTAGCTGTCTCCTTGCCTGCATCCTTTCTCTTCCTTCTGTCTAACTGCTCTGACTCCCAGCTTCCTCTGGGCCCTGCTTCACCTGTTCAGCAAACTCCTCCCACCATAGGCTCCATGTGATTACATTGGGTCTATTAAGGGGCAAGGAAGATCTTCAAATTCCCATTACCATTACACACTATTAGTGTGTTTGTCCACTCCCCCAACAATGATCATTTTCTCTTTTTTGTCATCTTTGACAATCTGCTATGTATAAGGTAGAATCTCAGGATTGTTGTCCTTTACATTTCTCCCACCCATAATGTCCTATAAGATCTAGGCTTTCTAGTTTGGACTTCCCAAAAAGCAGCATAATTTTGGAGTCTTGATTCTTCCTTGGACTATAAAAACTGTGAATCACCTGAGGCTGACTATTAGTCCCTCAATCTTGGGAGGTCTGTCATTTTTGTTTTTCTTTGCTGAGATTCTGTTGCCTTGGAAACTTGTACTAAAGCTTCAGAGGCATTGCGGTAGAGCAGAAAACATGCTGAACTAGAAATCAGGGGACCTGGCTTAAAATACTGACTTTGCCAATGACTAACTCTGTGACCTGAAGCAAATCATTCAGCCTATCTTGGCTCCAGTTTCTCATCTATAAAGCTAGAGGGATAGATTAGACGGCGTCTAAGCTCTCTTCCATCCCAGCCTTGTGATCTTTGAAGCACTTAAGCTCTCTCTGCATCAGTTTCTTCATCTATGAAATGGAGATATAATAATAACACCTGTCCCCTCTCCCTAGGGCAATTGTAAAATAATTAACAATAATAATTATTATAACTATAAAATAAGATAATATTTGTAAAGTGTTTTGCAAACTATAAAGCATTATATGAAGACTAGCCATTTTAATTCAGTTGTATGCTCAGGTGAAGAAAAGACAAGTCTCATTCATATCTGTGTACATAGTAGGACCAGCAGAAAAAACCCCTCCAGAAGAATATGGGGGAAGCATGTTAGTCTGGTTGAGGGCATCAGTCTCAACCAACCAGCAAGCATTTATTAAGTTCTATGTGCCAGGCACTAAGGATATAAAGACAAACACTTCCCAATTACATTTTAATTCGGTTCTGGCCTCTCTCAGGAGTCTTGAAGATCACATGTACCTCTGCTGGTCTTTGTGTTTGGTATCTCTGTATGACATTAAATTGCCTCCACATACAAAATATACACATAGTAAATGAAAAGTAACGTGGAGGGGATTGGAGAAGGAAGGAGTACTAGAAAGTGTTCTATAGAATACTATACTTGAGCTGAGCTTTGAGCACAGAAGAAAGGGCCAGAACGTAGTACCATTGAGACCAGCTGAATGACAAGGGTATTTAAAAAATAAACACGACAATGATGTAGCCAAATGGTGTGTTCAAATGGCTCTGAAGAAATGCAACCAATTATACAATATTCAGAGATCAGATGGAGAAATACATTCAATGGTCTCCTCTGAGCAAGTACAAATGAGAAAAGAAAAGCGAAATGGACAAAGTAAAGCAGCAGGAACAAGCTAATGCTTTCTAAGCCAGTCACCCACAAGGAAGAAAATCAGAAACATGGATATAGGAAGAGCTCAGTGATGAAGGAAAGGCATGGAGTGTCGTGAAATCTGGATAGGAATTGACAATCTTATAAGAACGGACAGTAGCATACTTGTTGAAGTTCTTTTTTTTCTGCTAGTGATTTGTCTCTTGTGACTGTTGGGGTAGGAGTGAAATCTCGTGTCTTTTTAATGAACAAAATTAGAATTTTGCCCACTTGCAAAGGGGTTATTTTATTCACTTGTTATCATGCTACTGAAGCAGGATCTATCTGAAGCCTCCACCCCTATGGCTGCACCCCACAGGCTTTCAGTTAGACCAAATACACCTCAACTGCACTCTCATTAGTTTATTTGGTCTTAGAGCTTCCCCTAGCCAAAAGCTAAAGACAGAGGCATACCTAGGACAGGATATTCAGGGCTGTGTTCCAGGCCATCAAAATATAGAGGGTGCTGACAGCACCTGAAATTCATTAGCAATGTAAAAACAAAAGAGCTTAGCATTTAATTATTGTAGCAGGCATAAATCATAATTCTACTCATGTCTCCTTTCCAGCTATGACCTCACAGTCTTCTGGGTTTTCTATTTATGTCCACTCCCACATGAATTTATATTAAACCAGTTTGAAGAACATTTTGTGCTACATGTACCAAATGCAAAAAATTCTTGTTATATAGAGCTTTATCTAGAGGTCTGGATCTAGGACCTCAGAAGCAATTCAGAAAGAATACAGAATTTTGAGTTAGAGGATTGGGGTTCAAATCCTACCTCTGCTATTTACCATCTATGTGAGCTGGAACAAGTTCTTTGAACTGTCTGGCCACAGTGGCCTCATTTATAAAGTGAGGGGCCTACATTAATTGTGAAATGGAAATGGAAATGGTCTTGTGTGACTCCACACTCTTGTGATTTAAGATAACAACGCAATCCCTCATTGACCACAGAGTAGGAAGAATCAATGACTCAGTAGACATTTTTAAAAAGGAGTGACCTTATTCCTGTGTTCCCATTCCTTCACTTCTCCTCTTCTGCCTTCTTTTCTTCTGCCCTGCCCTCTCTTCCCATGTTGATTATGATTGTCTTGAGTTGCTTCCTGTGAGGTTGTGAGAATTGCCATCTGCCAAGCTGACATGAGAACGTGGTCACTAAAAGTTGTGTATTGCACAGGCAAGCCTCATCCTGGGTTTGGGGTTGTGACAAAATGTATTTCACTCCTTTCATTGCAAGGGTAAAGGGACGATGGGAGTGGAATATTATATACTATAAGACTTAATAGATAATGTGGGTTTATTTTAATTCATTGCTTTTTTTCTTCTTAAAAATTCTTTATTACAAGTTTAATACCTTGTAAATTGCTATGTATTATACCATAATATTATATAATGGTTGGTTGGTTGGTGTCTTTCATTCAAAACATTTTTTTTAACTCTTTCTTTAGTTTTTTTTTTTTTTCAGAAATTCTTTTCAGCATTTTAAAAAATCTTTGGTTGTAGCTGTTTTCACCCGTATGTCTTCTTCTGAGTTTGTGTCTTGATCTTGATCAATATAATTTATCTTTGCTTTAAATCTCTGATCCTATGACCAAAGTCAACTGTTACCAAGAAAGGCTAGAATATGTTTAGGGTGTAGGAAGCAGAGAGGTGGAAATTAATTTGGGAGATAGAGTTGAGTACCATCTGGCATAGAGTATCCCAGAGGGCAATCTGCTATTTGTCTTATGACTTCTGGAATTTTTTAAAATGCTTTTTCTGTGTAGGGAGAGAACAGGAATAGCATTTGTCTGCTGGCCATAGAAACTGTGCCTAATGGCCTGGCAGAGGGACCAGAGGAATCAAGCAGAAAGTATAGACCAGGAGAATATTCAGGATTATGGTATTGAATGGGCCAGAGGAGAAGAGCCAGAGCTAAGGTGGCTCATGGTCAACATATAGAAGACGAACATCTATGGGGAGACTTCTAGACTGACTTTTTCCAATTAAGGGATGGCATGCCCTTGGTGCCCCAGCAAAGGATAGACCTGCAGATTTATAGGCTTATAACCATGCAGGTAGTGACTCTCCTGAAATGCTTGTGGGTTGTAATTCCAACTTTTACTGAAAATGCTCCCATACAAAGGCCTGTTGGGCTCTTTTTTTTCAAACTTCTAGACTCATGCTATTTTTCCTGTCCATCTTCCTTGCATCTTATAGATGGATAAAATGAAGTTCCAAAAAATGTAAATAAACTTCCAAGGTCACACTTTGCATCAGCGGTTGAAGCAGAGAAGAGGCCTTTGCGCCAGTTAGAGCTGATCAAAATGTCATTTTGTTGGGATTCTTCTTCTCCCTAGCTTGGAAGATAAAGGGAAGCATTAGATAGAAATATTTTAAGTATATTTCAAGATATGAAGTACATATGTGTATGTATGTACATACATATGTACTTCACATTTTAAAATATACTCATACACATGATCTATATGTGCACTATATATACACTCTATCTAGCCATTTATCTATCTCAGCGGTTCTCAACCTGTGGGTCTTGACCCCTTTGGGGGTCGAATGACCCTTTCACAGGGATCACAGAGGTCGCCTAAGACCATCAGAAAACACATATTTACGATGGTCTTAGGAACCAAGACATAGCTCCTCTATCCGTCACCAGGTGGGTCCGCCCACATGCAGATACAGCCACATACAAGTATTAAAGGGTTGAGGCATTAGGAAGGTTGAGAACCACTGATCTATCTATAATAAACAAAGTCTTCCTTAAAAAAGGGGAAGGTGATGGCATGCTGGTAAATTTAACAACCAACTCTCCCCCCCAAAAAATGTATGGAGGATCCACTTTTAAGTTTAATCTGCACTATTAAGATTTTCTTTTTTGTTGTTGTTTTATTAATTTTTTGTTTTTGTTTTTGCTTTTTGGAGGGGTGAAGGCAGGGCAGGTGGTATTAAGTGACTTGCCCAAGGTCACACAGCTAGTAATTGTTAAGTCTGAGTCTGGATTTGAACTCAGGTCCTCCTGACCATGCTCTATTCATTGGGCCACCTAGCCTCCCCACTATTAACATTTTCTCAATCACTATCCTACATCTGGACAGTCAACAAAACAATAAATCCTGTGCTGGTTGTAAGATTGACTAATTTTTAATAATCGGCTCTCAAGAACAAGTTGAAGTAGGCCCCAACACACCACCAGGAGGGTGGAAATAGACAGAAATTACTATAATGTAAAAATAAAAGCCATCAGTACAACTTTAAAAAGCAAACAGATCTGCAACAATGGGGGGAAAATGATCATCTATGATTTCTTAGACAGCTAGGTAGCACAATGGATAGAGAGCGTGTTCTGGAGGCAAGAAGACATGCATTCAAATTCAGCCTCAGATACTTCTTAGCTGTGTGACCCTGGAAAAGTCACTTAGCCGTGTTTGCCTCAGTTTCCCCATCTGTAAGATAGTGAAAGAAATGGCCAACCACTCTACTGTCTTTGCCAAGAAGACTAGGTGGGATCATGAGGAGTCGGACATGGCCAAACAACCACACAGCACAAAACGGGGATTGCTCACAGTCTTCTGCCCGGCATATAGTAGGCGTCATATAAGATTTGTGATTTAGTTATCATTATTCCTTTTTCCATTCTAGGTCACAGGATTAACTCGATAAAACTCGGCTGCCACCCTCCTTTCCCCAAAACAACTAAAAAGGATTAAATCCAAATATTACATAGTTATTCATTTCTTCATTTCTCTCCGTCCCCCAGAGAGATGGTGATGACCAAACAAAATGGCGGAGCTTATTTGATCACAGAGAGATTCCATTGTCTCCTCCCTTGCCCCCATACCTTAATACAACCAACTTAAGGTCAGTGTCATGAAGTAACTAAATCACCAAATCTATGTTTAGAACAACTGCCCTATGCTGGCATCGTTTTCAGACAAGCTCTTACTAGTGCTTCCAGACCATGTGTTATCTCTTTGAGAAGTTTGCCACTTTAACCTGAGACAATAATAGCCGTTCTCACGCTTTGACCAAAAGAAGCAAATGGTACTAAAGCTCCTCTTAGGTTTCTTCATTGGAATGGCCTCTTATTAACCTAAGCTATTCATTACAAATGATTTCAGATGGGTCCATGATAACCCTGGGCTGGGTGCTGGGGGCACCCATTTCCTCTCAACTGGATGATTTCCCCCCTCCAGTCAGCCGTAGTTATGACTTAGATATGCAGACAAAGTTTTCTTCTTCCCATCCCTCGGCCATTCAGAATACACTTCCATTTGATTTTTGACATTTCTTTGTGTCTCTTGTGAAATTATACCGGAGCTTTAGAGCTACGGCAAAGGCTCGGTCATTCATTTATGAGCCTTTGGCTCTGTGTGTCAGACTTAAGTGGTGTAACCAAGCATTCAGATCTTCTTCCTTGGGAATTTATGGGCCTGGAAGGTGGTGGTGGGGTGTGGAAGGAGGACTGGGATGAGGAAGGTCCCTTGGGCTGGGGTGCCATTAGGGAGGAAATATGCCCTGGGATACTATGAAGGTTCTACAATTCTGGACTATCTGTTGCTGGGAGCTGGAGTGCAGTCATGCCCGAGGAGGAAGGGCACTCAGATATGATGTTATTGGCATACTTAAATTTTGGTGGCCTGGGATATAGTCTAGAGCTAGGTCTGACTTTACTGTGTATACACACGTTTGTACCTCATTTTTTATTTGTTTATTAGTCCTTCCACCCTTCATTTTATTTTATTTTGCTTTTTGGAGGGGGAGGAGGCAGAGCAATCAGGGTTAAGTGATGTGCCCAAGGTCACACAACTAGTAAATGTTAAGTGTCTGAGACTAGATTTGATTCCAAGGCTGGTGCTCTGTTCATTGCTCCATCTAGCTGCCTCCACCCTTCATTTTAGTGAAAGGGTTCCACTTCTTTTAACTCACTCTTTCCTTCTACTCCAAGAGTAATACACACATGTCCTCAGTGTTCCCATAGCTCTTTCCTCTAAAAGTTCCACTATGGGTTTTCACTACTGATCACTGTGGCCTTAGCCTGAATCCTTGCTCACTTAACCCCATCCATGTTTACTTTCTTACCTCCTGGATACTTCCCTTCTGCTGCATTCCAAGAAACCCCAGCTCTATTGCAGACAAACTCCCCTTGATTCTAAACAAATTTCTCACTTCTCCCCTTCACCTCCTTGCTCTCATTTTGGAAGATCTCTCTCTCTCTCTCTCTCTCTCTCTCTCTCTCTGTCTGTCTCTCTCTCTTTCTCTCTCTCTCTCCCCCCCCCCCACTCTGTCTCTCTCTCCCTTGTACTTTCTGTCTGTCCGTCTGTCCATCTCTGTCTCTCTGTTTCTCTTCCCCCCCACAGCCCCTACTCCTCGCTCTCTCTCCTAGGAAGCAAGAGGAAGAATGTCTCTCCTCTTCAAAGCCCATCTTTGCCCCTCATTCAGACATACAGCAGCATCATAATTCTCTCCACCATTTAGTAGAGTATGCAAAATGCTCCAGGCTTACATGTAGGATTAGGGTTTGGAATAAATGTTCTTTATGAGTTACTGAAAAATTTGACCCATTATAGATTCTAAACTTGAACTTGGCTGATTCCAAGTCCAGCACTCCATGTACTCACTGTACCACACTACGTCTTTTTTAAATTTTATTTCTAATTTGTGAAATAAATCAAGTGAGTAAATGAATCATTGAATTGGAAGATTATGTAAAGTGTTTTCAGCATGTTTTCAACCCTCATCAGAGCAGTTCTTTAACATATCAATTTTATTATTTATTTATTTTTACATTCTTTTCTTTTTTTTAAATTTTAATTGATTTGTTTATTTACTTTTAGTTTACAAGATTCAGTTCCACAATCCCTTGAGTTTCAAGTTTTCTCCCCTTCCACTCCCCTCACACCTCCCCCCCTGCCCATGGCGGCATGCAGTCAAGTATAGGATCTGCAAATACTTTCACTGGACATTAGTCTGGTTGTATAGAAGGGTTGTAACCAATGGAATGAACAATGGGAAAGAAGAAACAAATCCAAACATGGAAAAGAAAGAGAGCGTGTGGATTGCTTCAGTCTGCATTTAAGCTCTGTTCTTTCTAGATAATTCTCTGAATATAGATATCTCCTTCCATCCTGAGACTTGTAGAGTTGTCTTATAACTGTGTTGCTGAGAAG
>CM053592.1:47673254-47691792 GCA_028646515.1 Pseudochirops corinnae
CCTCTTTACCAAACCTATCCCCTTGCTACTCTTTCCCTCCCTATTGACCACCCTCCCCCTTGTTATACCCCTCCCCCCTTATACCTCCTAGTGCCTAGGATACAGATTTCTAATAAGCAGGAAAGCATCCAGGGCAAGACAACCAGAATAACAGGGTGCCTCAAGTCATTGCCACTGGAGAACCTAGGGCTGTTTAGCCTGGAGAAGAGAAAATACAGGCGGCAAAGATCAGGATAGCTCTCTTCAAGCTCCTATCAAAGGCTTTTTCATGAAAAGAGGTCAGACTTGTTCTTTTTGGCTCAGGAGGCAGAACCAGTAGCAACAGATAGAAGGGGCAAAGAGGAAAATTTAGTGCTGTCCTAAAAATGGAATGACTGAGCTGTCTTTGAGAATTAATGGTTTCTCCTTCCCTCCCTGGAAGTCTTCACACAAAGGCCAGATGGCCATCTGAGGGTGTATTTTAAAGGGGATTCATTTTGAGCTAAGGGTTGTGCCAGATGACTGCTGAGGGTCTAACAGGGAGAAATCTTTTTATGATTCTCTAATTCTGTGATTCCCACACTAACCCTCAAAAACCTGTTTTGTCCATAATATAATAAAAAACAAGAAAGAATCCTCTTCCCTTCCAGCCACAGTTGCCACCTGGTAGGATGGGAATGTGGCCTCATGAACACACATAACCCTGTGGAGCTGTAGCTCCAGGTACAGGTAAAGACTACCTTTAAAGAAGTCAAGAGAGCGACTTTGGGCATTTTTTTTTTCTTTTTGAAACTTTTGGAACTAGTCAGTCCTAAGTACAGGATATTTGTTTTTTAGTTAGTATTTTATTTTTCCCCAATTACTTGTGAAAACATTTGTTTTTTAAAATTCGAGTTCCAAATTCTCTCCCTTCCCAACCCCCTCATTGAGAAGGCAAGCAATTTGATCTAGGTTATACATGTGTAGTCATGTAAAACATTTCCATTAGTCATGATAGTTGTTTTTAAAAGGGAAATGCCTGTAAATGTCATTGTACATTTCTGAGCAGTAAAGCACCAGTGGAGGAACATAAACAATAGCCTCTTAGTCACCCTCCCTGCCTCCTGTCTCCTTTCTCCAACCCTCCAGCCACCAAAATAATATTCCCACTGCACGGGTTTGTGTGGTAATCCGAGGCTCCTTTTCACCTGTAGGATGCAAGGCGAACGTCTTAGCCCAGGCATTTCAAGCATCGCCCAGTCTGACTTTACCCTTTCTTTCTTTCTTTCCAGCCTTATTCCATATTATTCTTCTTTACAAGCTCTACCAGACAGCCAGACTGGACCACTAACAGCCTCCCAGTCTCATGTTGCCATTTTCTACCACTCCTTTTATTCTGTGGCCCTTGAATTCACTTTCTTTGTGGCTGCCCACCTCTCCTCTAACTCCTCACGCTGAAAGTGTTTGCTCTCAAATTTTCTCATTCTTGTCTCTCTTCTTTGCCCCCAGTCACATACCTTCAAATAAGGTTTTTAAAAAATTATTATTTTTACACATGTAAATGCTTACCATGTCAATCACAATAGGTTATCTTTTGTTCTCAATGGCAAACAAAACTCAAAGCACTGACTTTTCTCCAGGTTCTTGCTATATAAAACATAAAATGAATAAAATAAATTTTTATGTTTAGTGTAATATTATTCTTGTAAACATGAAGGAAAGCAAATCTACAAGGAACTAAACCACCACAATTCCCTCAAATCCTAGGGAAATATAGTAAAAGTTTGCCCGTGTGTGTGTGTGCATGTATGTGTGTATACACATAACACATATGTACATATATTTGTGTGTGTACATATATATGTACACACAGACATATATCATTGCCACCAACATTGTTATTAGCATTACTGAATATGTTTAATGATTCTGGAAGAGATAGTGAGGCTGATGACTGTATACAGCTCTGCCTCACTTAAATCCAATTCACGCACAAGTCAGGATGTCACCCCATGATGTCACTGGTCCTCTTTGAAAATGAAGACAAACAAAAACAACTGAAAATGTAAAGTACTTGGGGCAGCAGTACTCAAAGGCTAAGTTATCCTTGCACTTTGATAGCTGAGTGGAGAATGGACAGGAGACATTAGAGATATTTAACAAATACTTACTGAATTGAGATGTATATCTTGGTTGGAAACAGTCCAAGTTGGACAATGAGCTGGATCCAGATTTGAAGAGCGAAGGAGATCAGGTTGGATTACATTTGGAAAATGGGGCAGCATTTTTATTGATTCAAAGTGTTTGATGCCCATCTCTCCAAGACCAGTATTCTCTTGCAAATCACATTTATTAAAGGTCTTTATGGTTTATGGAGCACTTTATTTACAACTCTCCGAGGTAGCCAGTGCAAGTAAGGTAGCGATCTGCTCAAAGTCCCTAAAAATCGACAAAGCTGGGTTTTGAACCCAAGTTGTCTGACTCTTACTAATCTGGTGTTTCTTGCTGTGTCACACAGTTTATCCCTGTGATATGCCATTATCTTCTGAGAATATAGATTTGGGCTGGTGTACATTATGCTCTTGATATTTCGTGTGTCTAACTTAGGAACCAGCTTCACTAGGGACTGATCTCACAGATAAATAATGTTTCTGAGTTTTCAAAATTGGAACAAAATAGCTTCCCCATTGTTTCTTTGGCCAAAACCTTCTGTATTTAACCTTCACCAATTCAATTTAATCTAAAGCCACTTTTAGTCAATTTTTCCTCTCTTAAGGCCTCTTAAGAACAGGCATTTTCTTACCATCTCTCATGTTGATGACATAAGTAGAGGTCAGTGCAGAACTCTAATTAGATTTCAAGTCTTTCCAGTAGTGAACCAGCAGTGCAGAGATCAGAGATTCCAAGATGCTAATGTCCATTAGGTTAATAGATTTAGATGTGGGTGAGACCTCATAGGACCCTTCATTTTACAGATGAAGAAATAGATCAAGAAAAGTCCAATTCAATCCAAAAGACATGTATTAAATGATTCTCTTGTGCAAGGCACTGTACTAACTGTTGGAGATTCAACAACTAAATGAAAAATAATCCCTCAAGAGAAAGGATTGTATTTAGAGGACAAGGGTGATTGCAACATATAGACATAGCAAGTATGCAGTGTCCCACTTACACAGAGCCGGGCAGGCTACATGGGCCCCTTAGGGTTCTAGGATACCATGAGGGGTTTGGGTGTCTCTTGCTTAAGCCCACATCAGCCCTGCTTCCCCATCCATTAGGTGTCAGTAACTAGTGCCTCAGTTCCATCCAGTCACTTAATATCAGTTAGCTTAATTATCAGTTGTGTATTATCAATAATTATTGATTATTAATTATCAATATCAAAAAGCTTAATGATAGGTTAGCTTTTACAAAGGCATTCCTGCTTCAAAGGGATAGCAGAAGCAAACATACTGGAGTCATTTGTGGAGGTGAGAGAGCTCCAGCCACTGAGAGTAAAAAGAATGGCTTCCCATAGGTGATAGTAAATGAGATGAGCCTGGAAGGGATGTAGAGGTGGGATAAGTAGAGTTTTCACACCTGAGAAAGTCACTTCCCCCTGTTTGCCTCAGTTCCTCTTCTATCAAATGAGCTGGAGAGGGAAATTCAAAGCACTCCAGTATCTTTGCCAAGAAAACCCCAAATGGGGTCACAGGGAGTTGGACACTCCTGAAAAACAACTGAAAAACAACTGAACAACTGAGTCTTTTTCTCAGAACTAACCCCATGAAATACACAGTGAAAATATTATCTCTGTTTCATAGAAGAGTGCATTCAAAGTCAGAAAGGACTTGCCCATAGTCACAGCTAATAATTCAAACTCAGATTTCTTGAGTCTGTCCCAGTCCAATGTTCTTTTAACCACAAGGAATCTAGATAGTGCAGGGGATAGCATGCTAGGTGTGGAGAAAGAAAGACCTGAGTTCAAATCTGACCTTAGACGCTCCCTAGCTGTGTGATCCTGGGCAAGTCACTTGCCTTCTGCTTGTCTCAGTGTCTTCATCTATAATGTGAGAACAGTAATACCTACCTCACAGGGTTCTTGTGAGGGTCTAATGAGATTCTATTTGTATAAAGCAATATAAACACTAGCTTTTATCATTATTTCAATTTTGAAATAGGTCATGGAAATTAATAACTTTTTAGATATAATCTTAGAAGGTGAAAACCTATTCACAATTTAGTGCTTTACAAGTAAAGTCCTGATAATGTATTACAGCATAAAATTTGGCTATTTTCATTTTATTGTTATTATTAAAATTGAATGGAAGCAAAGGGGATCTACTTTTGTCAAAGGGAGAAAAAGGAGAGGAGAGTGAGGGAGTATCTCAATTGAATTAGTTGCATTCCACTTTTTTTGCACTGGTGTTCACAAAACGTTAAAAGACCTAGAGGCATGCCTCTTGTCTGTTGGATCTTCATCAATGAGGGATTTATTGAGGGACATATTTAAAAAACCATTCCAGACAAGGAGCCATAAGTGGATTTCAGTCCACTTATGTCCCACGCAGGAGGGCAGTGGTGCCCACACTAATAAGGTCAGATCCAGCAAAGTACTAAAAATATCCTTTAAAGCAGCAGTTCTCAACCTGTGGGTCACAACCCCTTTGGGGTCAAATGACCCTTTCACAAGGGTCACAGGGGTCTCCTAAGACTATGGGAAAGCACATATTTCCAATGGTCATAGGAACCTCCTCTATCCTTCTCCAGGCAGGTTTGCCCACATGCAGACACGCCCACATATGACTTTTAAAGGGTCACTGCATTAGGAAGGTTGAGAACCACTGCTTTAAAGAGAGAAAAGGGATCATATAAACTAGTAACATGGGGGAGTTTGAATGGACAGAACCCTAGCCTGGAAATCAAGAGACTTGATTTTTGATTCCAGCTAACTCCGTAAACAACTTTGTGGTATTCAACAAGTCTTTTTTCTCTCACTGGGCCTTCCGCAAAATGAAGAGATTAAAATAGATGATCCCTAAAGGCTCCTTCAGGTCTATGAAAACATGAGAAACAACTCATACTTTTCCTACTGCTGATTTTCATCCTATGGTAAAGAGCATGCATGATTTTAAATGGTGCCCTCAGATTTCACTTCACCACCCTTACTTCTCTCCACTGTTAGATTTAAAGTACTCAGCTGAACCCATTGGTTTTTGTCCCAAGTTGTTTTGTTTTTCTGCCCCAAAGACCAAAGCGTTTCTATCTGTGTTCACCACAAGAAGCTTCAGAAAATTACAACAGCCCATCACACCTTAGAACTTTTCTTTATTGCACTGAGAAGGATGCTGAACCACAAGGCATAAAACCCATGGTTAAGATCTTGTCCTACCTCTATCAGCTATATGACCTTGAGGAAATCATTTCATATCCCCGGCTTCAAACTTCCCTTGTGCAAAATGAAGGGGTGTGGTTAAATGTTCTCCAAGGGCTAGAATGGCCTCTATCTCCCAGAATTATTATGAGTATAAAATGAGATCATACTGCTTTGTAAACGTTAAAGTGCTCTATAAATGCTTATCACTGCTGTTATTCTTGTTCCAAGACTCCAAAACCAGAGACACAAGCTGGTTTATCCCCTGGTTAACCAAGCTCCGGGGTTTGCATTAACAGATGCCACGTTCATTTGACTCTGTTGATCAAATGTTAAAAATTCAATTAGCTTTTTTAGTCCCTAGTGAAAATAAGGTTGTCTGTGATCCAAAATAGTTATTTTCGTGTTTTGGCCTAATAAATTGCCTTCCTAAGAAAACAAATTTGTTGCCGTGCTAATTATACTTAACCTTGGATTGTAATTACATCATGACAAAGTAAGGAAACTTGTTGAAGAGGTTGGATGTAATCAGAGAGAGGCCCTTTTCCGGAGCATTGGAAGCTAATTAAATTCTCGGCATCACTGATTGCGTTTCTAATAACCATTGATTCGTGGTTTTAAAGATTTCCTTCGTTTTTATATATATAATATATGTTTTATATATATATATGTTATATATATAACATATAATGTTATATATATAACATATAATGTTATAATAATAAATAATAACCAACTTACATAATAAGTTTGTTTGTAATGGCTAGCTACCTTAGAGAAACCGTTAAGTAGATTTAGGAGGTGTTAAGCTTCGATAAAACACTCTGAACTCTTCCAGAGAGAATATACATCACGATTTGATTTCCTGCTTTATGATAAGCTTGTTTACATGATTGTAATTATGTATCCCTCTGCTGCACTGATGAATATGGTCAGAAATTGAGAAACAACTTATATTTTTCTTAATTATTGTGCTTTCTTTCTATTAAATGGTAATTTTCTGAAAAAAATAGATAAAATGTAGAATTAAGAGGCTGCATGATACTGTTTACTTCAGTATCATCATCTGTAAAATGGGGGTAATAAGAGGACCTACCCCCGGGGTTGTTTTGAGGATCAAATGAAATATTTGTGAAGCAGTTAGCGTAATGCCTGGCGCATAGTAGGTGCTATACAAACACAGATCATCATCATCATCATCAGGTGTGAGTATCAAGGAAATTTATATTGTGAATAGGTATTATAAGGATTCCAGTTCTCTTCATGGGATTTTTATCTGGAATATTCCATTTCAATTAATTTAATAAATGAAGAAACTGGGGCCCAGAAAGTTTAACTGACATATCCAAAGTCATAAAGGTAGTAAAAAAGCAAAGGAATTGAGCCACCACTTCTGACCCTAATCCTAATACTCTTTCTATTGTACCATGCTGTCTTTGCATTGTTGTTGGGTTGTATCTGACTCTTAACTGACCCCATCTGGGTTTTTCTTGGAAAAGACATTGAAGTGGTTTGCCATTTCCTTCTCCAGCTCATTTTACAGATGAGGAAACTGAGGCAAACCATGTTAAGTGAGTTGCCCAGGGACATACAGTTAGGACGTGTCTGAGGCCAAATTTGAATTCAGGAATTCAGGAGTCTTTTGCTCTTTTCATTACAGAGAGATAAAACATTTGTTAAGTTAGTTATTGTGTTGTATGCTAGAGACAGCCTCTGCCTTCAAGGGGCTTACATTTTAATAGAAGAAGACAATGGAGCTAAAAAACTGGGGAGAGGTGGTGGATGGAAGAGAAAGAGAGAAAGCAAGGAGTTTGGCAAAGAAGAGGAAAAGAAGGCTAGGAAGTTATGTTGTGAGTGAATTAAAGCATGGCTGGGCCTTTTTTTTTTTAATTGGTGACCACTTAGGAAATCAAGGCCTTAGTATCTCCATGGTGGAAAGGTGGTTGATGAGGAAGATGAGAAGTCCAGAGTCAAGGCATGATTTTGATTGATTATGTGTTTGTCTTTATGTATTTTATAGCAAGTGTATCCCTGGGTAAGTGTGTATAAAATCAAGGTTAATACTCCTAGAAATAATTAAAAGTTACCATTTCCCTCAATTCCTCACCTTCTATGACCTTTACTGCTTGAGCACCCTTAAAAGGTAGTCCCATCATAACCCATCCGATCATAGAAAACTGCTTAACCTCTAAAATACTACTGAACATTGGTTGGCATAATGTTGGTCTCCCACAAATAAGACCTGAGATAGATTCTATCAGTGAATACCTGGAAATAGATTACCTGGAATCTATCAGTGAATACCTGGAAATAAAAATAAATAAGTCCTATTTCCATAAACTAGACAAGAGAATCAGTCTCATTGCCTTTGTCACACTTGACACTGGCCATAGACAATTTCCAGCTTCTGCTTATAAATAGAGAAGCACAGGAGACACCTAAGAGAGTGTAGAAGATTCTGCTGTGGTCAGTAGGACAACAGAACAGGGCATATGAAGTCCTGGAGAAAAACTCAAGTGTTAGGTTTTGTTTGTTTTGTTTAGTTTTAGCATGTCTGTACTTTGAGATAGGGGTAAATTGTATGTGACCCAATAAGCTCTTCCCATTTGGTCTTTAGGGATTTGGCCCATATCCAAGTTTTACAAATCTGACAGTGCATTCCTCTTGGACAATCGTTAAGGTGAAGGAGAAAGGATACTCGGACACAATCCCTAGAAGATCTTCCTACAAGTGGTTTGAGGGAAGTGGCCTAGCAGGAGTGATTCAGACCAGAAAAAGACAGACCTGACAAGCTAGTAAGAACCATGTTGTAGATGTATATACTAAGTAGCCCAACCACAACCCCAAGATACAGCTTCTGGTTTTCTAGTCCAGGGTCATAGGTTGAGAGCTAGAAGGGACTTTACATGCCATCCAGTTCAACCACCTCATCTTACAGTTGAGGAAACTGAGGCCCAGAGAGGTTACACAATAGTTGCCTGGGAAGCTTGTGTGTATCATATGCACCTCCATCCACAAAAGGCCTGACAAGACAGTTCACATCCCTGCTCTGTGTGTGTGACCATCATCTCCTCTCTGGGCTTTGATTTCCTCACTTGGTATAAGAAAATTGGACAATATGATCTCTGGGGTTCCTTTTAGCTTTTACATCCAGTAATTCTGTGACCTGTGATAATATATTCCTATAGCATATTATTATAGTTAGAATGATTTTTCATAGGCTATTGAATTCAATCCTCACAACTACTTAATATGCTCCTTAAAGTAATATTAATGCTTCACGTTGGTAATGGTAAGAGAAATGCAGTTTAAAATACTGAGGTTTTGGTTCATGACCTGCTATCTGGCAGGGATAGGGAGGGAGGGAAGAAGGAAGGGAGGGAAAGAAGGAGGGGAAGACAGAGAAAGAGAGAGAGAGAGAGAGAGAGAGAGAGAGAGAGAGAGAGAGAGAGAGAAAGGAAGGAGGAAAGAAAGAAAGGAAGGAAGGAAGAAAGAAGGAAGGAAGTCAACAGTCTCTTTGTCAATCATTGCATCAAGGCATTGGGGTCACAAAGACAAAATGCTCTCCAGGAGGTTACATTGTATCCGACATGGAGGACATAAAAATAAATAAATAAACAATTCTCACTCAGCGCAGAGACAACATCTCCAGATATACATATATACAAAATCAATACAAAGTCATTCTTTCTTCAGTGTTTGGGGAATGGGGAGAGATCACAGTGGAGGCTTTAAGGGGCCATTTAAGCAGTTTTAAAAGCCAAACAGAGGTGTTTATATTTTATCACAGAAGCAATAGAGAGCGACTGGAATTTATTTACTTAAGAGAGTAAAATAGTAAAACATGCACGTATGGAAAATCACTTTGGTAGCTATGAGGAGTGAAGGAGGGGGAAACTTTAGGGCAAGAATCACATTAGGAGGCTCTTGAAACAGTTAAATGTGATAAGAACTTGAACTAAGTGGTTCTGGTGGGAACATTCATTCAGTTAACATTTATTAAGCTACTACTGCTGTGCTAAATAGTGGGGGTACCAAAAAAAAAGGCAGAAGGCAGTCCCTGCCCTCAAGGAGCTTACAATCTAATGGGGTAAGCAGCATGGAAACACATATATACAGAGCACACTATATAGAGGATAAATAGGAAATAATTAACCGAGGGAAAGCACTAGAATTAAGAAGGGCTGGGTAAGGCTTACTGTAGAAAGTGGGAAATTAGTTAGGATTTAAAGGAAGCCAGGGAAGTCAGTGGTTACAGAAGGGGATGAATTCGACAAGATTTGGCGACTTGGTGGGTATGTGAGGTGAGGTAGGATGAGGAGTTGAGAATAATGCTTAGGCTGCAAACCTGGGAGGCTGGAAGGATAGCAGTGTCCTCAAAAGAAGTAGGAAATTTCAGAAGAGGATGGGTTTGGGAAGTTGGTCTGGGAGATATTATATCTCTGTTCTGTTGTGGACATGTTAAATTTGGTGTGGGTCAGCCAGTTTGAGATGTCCTATAGAAAATCTGTGAGACAGTACTAAAGCTCAGAAGAGAAAATAAGGTTTGATAGATACTATTTGTTCTCTAAGGAAATGCTGAATCGACTAACTTCTGTGCTGACAAAATAGGCCAGGAAATTTTCTAAAAGCAAGAGAACAAAAAGATCTTATTTCTGAAGTCACGTTTATATCCAGTGTATTGCAAATGCTACATTTGTAGATAATTGCTAAGGTCCTTGTTGGCTTTATGAAATTCTTTATTATCAATAAAGTAACCTACATGTAAGGTCTTGTAAATCCTCTAACAAGTGCCTAGTGGTTCATCAATTTGCCCTTAAGATGAAAGCTAATCTCTCTGGCATTCATACACAAAACAAAGTGTCTACAATTACTTCTAAGGGCAGCTAAGACTTCTCTTCCTGAGTTCAAATGTGGCCTCAAGACACTTCCTAGCTGTGGGACCCTGGACACATCACTTCACCCTGTTTGCCTCAGTTTCCCCATCTGTCAAATGAGCTGGAAAAGGAAATCATAAGCCATTCCAATTTCTTTGCCAAGAAAACCCCAAATTGGAGTCAGACATGACTGAAATAAGTGAACAGCAGCAACATAATTACTTCTAAACAAAACCTATTGCAACATTGCTTAATCTGAAACAATATCTAATCTTGGTATATCCCAACCACTTTGTCAGCTTAGTCGTTTTTTAAATGCATAAAATAGAATATACAGGATTACAGCAGAAACAGATTATATTGAAACACAGTTGTCAAAGTATTTTTATAAGTCCACAGACCCCAATTTAAGAACCCTTGGTATAATGGAGGTCTGTGTTGGTTCCTTCTTCCAGTGATTTAAATTTCACCATTAGTCCCCCAGATAAACACCTTTCAATTTATAAACTTCTCATCACTTGGAACTCTCCATAGTTTTTCATATCTTTTCTGTTAGACAACTCATTGGAATGTCAATTCCAATCCTCCAACAAATAATGATCATTTACTTTGCACTTACCCAAGAGGAGGCTAATACTCCCTTGTACTCCCTAGCCACCATAGTAGAGTATGATCGTTTTCATAGTAGATGATGAGAACTTCAAACACCATCACAGCGCAGTAATTTACCACTTACACTGTCAGGCTTAGTGAAGTAAGTCACATAATCCGCACCTGATTTACAACTCCAAGGCTTTAGCCCTAACCACTTCGGGACACAGCCTCTTCCTTTGTGTATTGGTCAGTGCTTGAGAAGGGGATTTGCTTTAAAACACATTTCTTCTAAGGTGCTAAACTGACTTAACTGCAAGCGAGAATGAGAGTGGGGAGCTTTGCAGGGAGTAATAATGAAACCTAAAGGCTTTTCTCTATGAGAGAGGCAAGCATATACACTATGTTGGATGTATTGTTTCAGTTAATCTTTTTTTGGAAGCAGTATTCTTTACTTGGTTAGCTGGTTCTTTGTTCTCATGAGATGTTTTATTAACAAACTGCTAAAGTCTTGCAAGCATCCGGCGCTGCAAGGGAGTCGTGTATCTGGTAGAAACAAATGAGCACATTGTGCATCTTGGGGAGTAGGTGTGGAACAGGGCACAAAAAGATAAACCCATTATAAGAGATTTCAAACTTTGGGCAGGAGAAAAGAGTGTAATTCAAACACTGCAGTTTTATACAATTAGTACAAATAAAGATGGAAACCCACTGTGATCAAGGGCAGTTACCTGTTAAAAGGCAATGCAAAATTCCTGCATTTTACCATTTCTTTTTTTATTGGTGCCTAATGTAACAAGATGCCAGACACTACAGGTGGAAGCAGAGTTAATTAACATTGGGATTACATTGTTATGAATAAAGTGGTATGAAAGAAGGGCGCATGTGACTGGAAAATGAGGGAAGTTGGTTATATAAAAAACAGGAAGCATGCATAAGTCAAGGCTACAATGGTGCCCATGGATGTTAAGAAGTCTAACTCATTCACAAGCTTCTGGGGGTGAATTACAGCAGGAGACAGACAAGAGGACATCAGTGGGTTGCATTCTACACCCAATCTGTCCTCTTTTCTACCACCACAGCCACCCCCCTTCTCCTGCACACTCAGACAGATTTCCATATCCCATTGCCAGTGTAGAAAAGGTACTTTTGGTGTAGGATATTTTCTTTTACTGTATCATTACATTCTTTCCTTTCCTTTTTTGATTTTGAAGACTAGGCTTATATGATTATGACTGGGTTTCCTGTGTGCATGATCTGTCTCTTCCCGGCCCTATTGTGGTTGTACCTAGAAGCTCTGGAGCTTGACAGTCCCATTCATTTGATGAGTGATAGGGATTTCTCCCAACTGGTAGCCTTGGAGTTCAATTTTCATTTTGCTCTTTGATTCTGTACTTCTGAACAATATTTAAAAATTCCTTACAATATGGCATCCAGGTATTTTGTTTAACCATGTTTTTTTCTGAGAAGTGAAAAAATTATAAACTCTCTCTGTTCTGTTTTCTGGGCCAGTTGTTTTTGAGAGATATCTCATTTGGTTTTTTTAAATTCTGTCATTTTGACTTTACTCTAATTTTTTGTTATATAATTGGATTGTTAGTTGTGTTTCTTGAATTCCCACCAAATTGTCTACTTTGCTAATATTTTCTCCCTTCTGTACAGAGCTATTTATTCTCCTAAGTTTTTCTTTTCTTACTTTTATTTCATGGACATCTTTTGTTTTTACCTCTGCCTAACTTCTAAATATTATCCCCCTCTCTCCTACTCCATTTGTCAAGTTACTTTTTATAATAAAGAATAAAAAATAAAGAGAGAAAAAGTAATTGAGCAAACTTAGCCAACTCATCAACTATAGCCAACAGTGTGTTCAGTATTCCACGTTCCTAATGCCCCAACCTTTGCAGAGGAAAGGGAAGTACATTTTCTCAACTCTTCTCAGAAGCAAAGCTTTGTAATCCCATAACCCTAAGCTTAATTTTTTTTCTTTCTGTTTATGTTCTTGTGATCATCATGCAGATTATCTTGATTTTGCTTACTTTACTCTATAATAGTTTCTTTTGAGTTTTTTCATCAAGAATTCTCATTTCACCTCTTATCATCTCAGGTTTTTTTTAGAAATAGGCATTATAGTTACTTTCAATCCATTCATAGATTTAGAGCTAGAAGCCATCTTTTAGTCTAGCCCTTTCCTTTTAGAGATGAAGAAACTAAAATCCAGTGACATTAGGTAGACCTACCCAAGGTCCAATAGGTAAGTGGCCCAAGTCCGGATTAAAATCCAAATTAAATTAAAAATTTCTGACTGAAAATAGGTACAATAAACATTTATTAAGCACCTACTGTTTGCTGGGCACTGTGCTAAATGGGGAAACATAAGAAAAAAGAAAGATAGTCCCTGCCCTCAAGGAACTTACATTCTTATTGAGGAAGACAGTACACAAAAAGGAAACTGAAGGGAGTAAGGATGGTAGTATAATACCCAGCTGGGGACATGATATTGGATGGAGTCTTCCAAGAAGAGCAGCTGGTGGTAAATAGATGTCTGAAATTTTGAGCCCTCTATAAAGGAAAGCTCTGGGAAAAGATTTTTTGCTCTGCCTTCCAGCCTTTTCTAATCAGAGGGACAGAAGCTACTGAGGGTACTAATGAGGCCTGGGGACCAAAGCTGAAGTAATCTCTATGTTCATGAGTTTCCTGGTGATGAACCTAAGCTGGAGGGTAGGTGCATGATGCTGCTGCTGGAGTGAGGACCAAGCCAACAATTGGTGGCAAGTGAGTTCTTTCCACTTCATCACACAACCTCTCTACATGCCAACATGAAGTCAGCCCATGCCCTTTGCTGGTTCCCTGCCAGTCTCGATTCCTGAGGGTTTGGAAGGTAACCTAATCCCATGGGCCCTCAGTAGTTAGTAGTTCCTTCCCTAATGTTCACATTCTTTCTGTTTTTCCTGAGATTCAGCTTATTAGTTAATACAGAATTATTCTTTTCTGGAGTTTTATCCTGGGATTATTTTAACTCATGGGTGTCAAACGCAGATAGAAACAGGAAGCATTAATAGTTTTAAAATGTGATTACCTATGTTTTATTGTATCTTTATTTATTTTAAATATTTCCCAGTTTTATTTTAATTCATCACCTTCATCTTAACTTAGGTTCCCCTCCTACCCTTGGGAGTTTCCTGTGCTTATTCATTTTCTTAGGCTTTGTTTGCTGTTTTCCTCTTCTTTGTTAAATATCTGAGGCTGATTACTTTGCATCTCCCTGCCCTACTTTCTAATCCAGAGATCACCCTCCTGTTCTCATGAGTCCTCTTGGAGAAGGAAGGATGAACAACAATAATAATGAACTTCTTTTAGTTAGGGATTGGATAACTCTTGTTGAAATGCTTCCAAGCTACAGTCTCTACTAGGGATGAGTTGTGATCTTCCTCACCTATAACTCTTCACAAGCTTCTCTTGATTCTGCAACTGTTTGGTAACCTGCAACACAGATCCCTCAGCGCAGAGATTCTGTAAGGGCGGTAAGTAGATGCATAGGAGCAGCCAGTGAGCAGAGAGCTTCAGCAGCCACGCAGCACCTTCTGGCCCAAATGCTCTGCTTTCTGCCCCTGCTATCTACAACTGCTGGGTTGTATAACAGAGCTTTAAAGGAGCAAAGACAGGTGAGCTGCTTCTGATAGTAGTAGCAAGAGTTTATTAGGATGGATTCATTCATCAGAAGAGGGATTCTGTTTCAAACAAATGAAACCAAGTTTCAGAGTAATTTTCTAGTAACCACAAAAATGTTTAAAGTTGAAATTATTAATACCAAACACCAGGGTTTCTGTTTGAGGAGCTAGGCTGAGAGGCATTTCAAACAGAGGGGTGTAAACCAAAATTCCTTTCAGACGGAGTTTAACAAACAAAAGATTGGGAGTGGAGATTTAGTGAGTTTAAAACACCTTTCTGATAAAAACAATTTCTTTTGGGAAAACTAGTCTGATCTTATTTAGCTGTATCCAGTGATATAGATCCTTTCTTTTCCAATTTGTTCTTGTGCGAGCTAACTTAGTATGATGACTTTCAAATGTATTATCAATCTAATAAATTATGTAGTATTATAGTAGTATCTCTGTTAGGTATAATTACCACTTTATTTAATAGAGTTCTTGGGTACATCCAAACAGGAAGAGAAACATTCCTCTCTTAAAAGATTTTTCACTAGAAACAACTAGATGGTACAGTGAATAGAGTACTGAACCTGAAGACAAGAAGACCTGAGTTCAAATTTGATGACACCAGCTGTGTGACCCTACGCAAGTCACTTACTTAACTTTTGTCTGCCTTAGCTTCCTCATCTGTAAAATGGGAACACTATTGCCTAAGGGTTGTTGTGGGGATAAAATCAGAAATTTTTAAGTGCTTTGTAAATCTTAAAGCATTTACGCTAGCTTTTATCATCATCTTCATCAGGTAGAATGCTTTATACTTGAAAAATCTGTACCTCTGCTCCCCCTCAGTTAAATTAAAGTAGATATTGAATAAGTTATTTTGTGATGTTCCTTCTCTACTAAAAGGGGCATATTTATAAAATTAATATTTCTTTGAGACTCAAGATTCAAAACCAAGTTTTGAGAATCACTGGTTTACTAAGAGGAAGATATGAACAATTCTTGGAAAAATGGTTGTGTGCACTAAGAATTTAGGATCTGTACAAGCCTTCCATGAGTATGTATCTCTTTTCTGTGCTAACTACAGTGATGATGAGATCAAGTTTATGAGATTAGGTCCTCATATAAGAGCCAGATAGATAGACATGTAATACATTAGTCATTCTAGGGACCAAAGGAGTACAAAGTTCTCTAGTCTTTTCAAAAAGCTCCCAAAGTTTATGTACAACTGATGATGGCTAGATTGCATCATTTTTGAAAATTGATTGGCATGAATAATTTTATGTAGTTCCTTAAGCTGGTTGTGTCTCTAGACCAAATATATCAAAATCAAATAGAAATGGAGGCCAGGAAAGCATACATAAAGATTTCTGCAGGCCACATCTTGACTAAGAGAACCACTGATGTTTATGAACTGATGCTGACTGAAGTGAGCAGAACCAGGAGAACATTGTACATAGTAACAGCAACACTGTGCGATGACCAGCTTTGATAGCTTTAGCTCTTCTCAGCAATATAAGGTTCTAAGACAACTCCAGAAGACTCATGATGGAAAATGATATCACATCCAAGAACTATGGAGTCTGAATGCAGATCAAAACATACTATTTTTTTCTCTCTTTTTGTTTGTTTGCTTTTTCTTTCTTGTGGATTTTTCCTTTTGTTCTGATTCTTCTTTTACAACATGGCTAATGTGGAAATATGTGTAATTATACATATATAACCTACATCAGATTGCATACCATCTTGGGGAGGAGGAAAAGGGAAAATTAAGAATTCAAAATCTTATAAAAATGATTGTCAAAAATGAAAAATTAATTAATTTTTAAGTCACATGTTTATATATTTCATTTTTCTTTTCTTTTTAAAAAATTAATACATCAGCATATTAAAATCAGATAAGAATCTAGTTTGGGCCACACTCAGTGTTGAGAGCTACATGTTTCAAACCTGAGACCATCCTTTCTAGGGTTTAGATAACTGCTAGGTTTTGATGGTTATTGTTTTTTCTGTGTACATTGTAATAGTCATACTGGATTTTGTTGGTTTTTCTTACTTCACTTTGTACTAGTTTGTGTATTGCCATATCTCTATATTCATCATTTCCTAAAGGACAGCAAAATTCCATTACATTTGTGTGCCACAATTGAGCTATTCTCCAGTTAGTGGGCATCTATTTTGTTTCCAGTTCTTTGTTACAAAAAAAAAAATGCTTTTTTAAACATTTTTTGTATATAGAGACTTTCTTTTTATCAGTGACCTCCATATATATATATATATACATATCAGTATATATCTGCTATATATCTAGCAGCACCCAATCTCTGGGTCAAAGTGTATGAACATTTTAGCCATTTTAATTAAATAATCCCAAATTGCTTTTCAGAATGGTTGTGCCAGTTCACAATGCCATGAGTATTTATGCCTGTACTTTGGCATCCTCTTCGACACTATTTCCTTCTTTTGTCAGCTTTGCCACTTTGCTAGTTGTGAATTGTTTTGCTTTACATTTATCTTTTTTGATCTGTAGAATTCTTTCATATGATTGGTAATAGTTTGCAAGTCTCTTGAGAACTATATGCTCTTGTTGTGTTGTTTTAGTCATGTCCAACTCTCTGTGACCCCATTTGGGATTTTCTTGGCAAAGATATTGGTCATGATTCACAATTTCCTTCTTTGGTTCATTTTGTAGATGAGGAGACAGAGGCAAATAGGATTAAGTGACTTGCCCAGGGTCACACAGCTAGTAAGTGTCTGAGTCCAGATTTGAACTTAGGTCTTCTTGACTCTACAACTGGTGTTCTATCCACTGCGCCACCTAGCAGCTTCTCAGAATTAGTTTAATTCATTTGTTCAGTCCTTTGGTCATGTCCAGCTCTTCATGCCCTATGGACCATAGTGTCCATGGCCTAGCACTCTATCCTAGCTGCCTCCTAGAGTTTCTGTTCTACTTGAGGTTTCAGTTTGTTAGTTGTTGCTGCTGTTTAGTTGTTTCAGTTTGTCCAATTCTGTGTGACCCCATTTGGAATTTTCATGGCAAAGATACTGGAGTGACTTGCCATTTCCTTCTCCAGCGTTTGACATACGAGGAAACTGTGGCAAACAGGGTTAAGTGACTTGCCCAGGGTCACACAACTAGTAAGTGTCTGAGGACACATTTGAACTGAGGTCTTCCTGAATTGAGGCCTGGTACTCTATCCACTGCAGCGCCACCTAGCGCCCCACATGCTCATATGCTTTGAGTATTTATTGGGAATTGACTTTGGTTTTCTGTATTTCTGTGAGTCGTCTGGATATCTTTGATGCCGTCTTTGTTATTCTTTTGGTTTTTTTTAAATTTAAATGAATTTGTTTATTTACTTTTAGTTCACAAGATTCAGTTCCAGAGTCCCTTGAGTTTCAAGTTTTCTCCCCTTCCTCTCCCCCCCCCCCCCACCAATGGCGGCATACAGTCAAGTATAGGATCTGCAAATACTTTCACATTGGACATTAGTCTGGTTGTATAGAAGGGTTATAACCAATGGAGTGGACAATGGGCAAAAAGAAAGAAAACCAAACATGAAAAAGAACAATAGCATGTATTGCTTCGGTCTCCATTTAAACTCTGGTCTTTCTAGATCTTTCTCTGAATGTAGACATCTCCTTCCATCCTGAGACTTGTAGAGTTGTCTTATAACTGTGTGTGCTGAGAAGAGTCCAGTTTATCAAGGTTGGTCATCACATATATGATGTGCCTGTGATTGTGTACAAATTTCTCCTGGTTCTGCTCTTCTCATTTAGCATCAGTTTGTATAAGCCTCTCCAGGTAAATATGAAGTCCATCTCCTCCCCATTTCTTATAGCACAATAGTATTCCATTACATTCATATACCACAATTGTTTAGCCATTCCCCAATTGATGGGCATGCCCTCAGTTTCCAGTTTTTTGCCACCACAAAGAGAGCTGCAATAAATATTTTTGTACATATGGGTCTTCCTCCCACTTCTATGATCTCTTTGGGATACAAGCCCAGAAGTGGTATTACTGGGTCAAAGGGTATGCAATTATTCATAACCCTTTGGGCATAGTTCCAGATTGCTCTCCAGAATGGTTGTATCAGTTCACAGCT
>CM053592.1:47692292-47708957 GCA_028646515.1 Pseudochirops corinnae
AAATTGAGAGATATTCAGATTCATTTTTTTCCTTTTTTTATATCATTACAGTGTTTAACACGTTTAACTTCTTAGGGCTTAAGACCAAGCAAGTATATTTTTAAATCCTTATCCTGATCCAAAATGCTAAGCATTTTTTAATGTGATATAATAATTCTCATTGATAACTATGCTCTATGGTTTACACGTACTTTACTGACAACTCCATAAGATAGGTAGTATATGTATCATTATATTTTTAAAGTTGAGGAAACTGATGCTTAGAGAGATTTCCCTGTGGTCGCTTAACTAGCAAATGTAAGAACTCCTAAACTATCCATTCTTGCTGTTCAAACATCTAGAATCAATCAACAAGCATTTGTTATGCACTTACTGTGTACTTAGCAATGAGTCAAGTCCTAGAGATACAAAGAAAGGCAGAAAGAGCCCCTGCCCTCAAGAAGCTTACATTCCTTTTTTTTTTTTTTTTTTTTTTTGGCTTTTTGGAGGGGGAAAGGCAGGGCATTTGGGGTTAAGTGACTTGGTGAGTTGACCAAGGTCACACAGCTAGTACGTGTTAAGTGTCTGAGGTTGGATTTGAACTCAGGTCCTCCTGACTCCGGGCTGGTGCTCTATTCACTGCACCACCTAGCTGCCCCAAGAAACTTACATTCAAATAGGGAAAGATAACATGTAAATAAACAGGTACCTTCAAAATACATACAGATGAGATGAAATATAGCCTTGGAGAAGTCTTTAGCAGCTGGGAAAAGATTAAGGATTTTAAAAAAACAACTCTGCCATCTTCCAGTAACATACCATTGGCACAGCTACTTCTTAACCACATTCAGAATCCCTTGCACTAAGAATGAAATATGTTCTTGAATTTCAGATCTCTCATTTCAAGTTGGAAGAATGATGGGTAAACATTAGGCCTTATGGGAAGGGGCCCGAGCCACAGCAGAGACAACAAATGAGAAAACGTACAAGAAGTCCTTGAAAGACCATACAGATTTAAACAAGTTGTTCTGTCCCCATCAGAGGTTAGGGCATATTGGCCATAGGCCAAAGAATGCCTGTTTCATTGGCTAAAATAATCTAAATAAATGAGTCATGTACAACTGGGTACAAGCAGAGAGGGTGAGTGCCAATTATGGGGGCAATAGTTGTGGAGGTGGGAGTCAGGGCATCGGGGCATAAAGAACTATTGATTGATAAATGGATCTTTTCAACCCACAGAATTAGTAATGTAATCTACAGATACTAAAGGAATTATTAACTAGTAGTCTATTCAGGAATTAGCTTCTCTTCATATTTGATACAAGCTAGTTTGTTTGACTAACTGACAGCATCTTGATCACAAGCAAATAATGGTTACTAATTTTAAAAAAGAAAACAGCCCTTGTTTGGATTTCACAAGGAGGTTTGAATTTCACCTGTCTTTCATTTCATATCAAGGAGTCTTCAGTCTACACTTTGCTTGGGTTACATCCTGTAAGGAAAGCTTACAGGTTGCTTAAAGTAACTTTTAGTTTGAGGAATTGAGTAAAACAGAAGATTATTCATAATTATTTATTGTGTGTTCTTTGCTGATGTTAGATTTACATAGGTACATGGGAACATCTCTACATATCAGATGCATGCACAAGTCTAGATATACAATTGCTAATGGTGGTAAGGATATATGTTTGCTTTCCTCCAAATGTATTGTGGTCACATTCTCTCCTAGATTTAAAAATGCTGAAATCTCAGTGGGCCTGATGTTTCCAGCTCTAGTGTGTGACTTTCACATGTCAGTTCTGCTCATGAATCTCTTAGAGTTGGGGGGCAGGAGGGGAAGAGGATCAATAATCACTTGCTCTCCTGCCCTTAGTTCCTAACCTTTCGCATCCTGGGAATTGCCCATTGCTGGATATTTTTTTTTCTCCTTTGGCCAGGCTGAACAATCCAAGGAAGAACAGAAGCAAGATTTGAATGCTGAGAAGCTGATGAGGAAAGTCTCCAAGGATGTGTGTCGGCTTCGGGAGCAGAGCCAGAAAGTGCCCCTCCAGGTGCAGTCGTTCAGGTAGCACCTGTTTGGATCTTCTGCCTTGCCTTATTGGTTGTTCTCACCTGATTTTTTTCAGTACTTAACTCCACAGCAACTTACAGACTGAGTTTTCTAGAAATTTGCCTTAGGTTGATGTCATTTATGATATTTAGTGTTAGCATCTAAACCATCTCTCCTGGCCCTTGATTAAAATATGTCGCTTTGGAAAATGCAAATAACCAAAGGGGAAAATACACACACACACACACACCCCAATAATTGTCATGGTTCTGCTAAAATTTTGTTTATTCCTGAAATCTGTGTCTTTAAGTCTCAGTACAGTGATGGCATCTCATCAAGAAATCTTGATTCTGGGTATCAGAAAGTACAGAAATTCTTTCTTTTATGGTAAAGAGAGAGGAGGGACTTGTTAGATGAAGACAAAGCCATGCTCCCAGTGGTGTGATCTCTTTCATAGTTAGCAGGCGTTTATCCTGTCTAGAAGAACAAAAGGCCCAGGTGTTGCAGACATAATCCCCAAATCTCCCCAATATTCCCAGAGTCTGCTGTAATCTGGGCTGACACCTCACATACTTTATTTTTCCTTGCACTAATTATTTGAGTCAGAGTGAAAGGAACACTCAGTAACTTCATATATCAATTAATCTTAAAAACATTTTTTCACTTATACCACCCTTTTAAGTCTCATTATTATTTTATAAGCTATCTCCCAGAATAATAATCATTACTGTTACATAATTGCTATACCCATCATGAGCCAGCACATCTTCCTACAATATTTGATTTTATTGTTGTTGAGTCATTTTCAGTTGTGTCTGACTCTTTATGACCCCATTTAGAATTTTCCTGGCAAAGATACTGGAGTGGTTGATAAAAACTGTGAACATTTCAAGACCTGTGCACAATATTATATTCAGTGGTTTTTGCAACAGAAAGGACCATAGGAGGAATGGTGGATCTGAGAAGAATACTTCTAAGAAAAGGCATTAAATGCCACCACAACAGAAACTGAGCACAGCTGAGGACCTGCAGAAAGCTAACAGGAGATTAGAACAGTATCTAGTTTGATATGCTCAGTTGAAAATGTTAATACCCTATTATTCAATTAAAAGCAATTAAAAAATAAATATGCAGGATAGAATAAATCAAGATTGTTAAAACATCTGGATTCCCATAATTCCCATAATTGTCCATTGAAAGCAAAAGTCAGGCAGGTAGGTGGAGCATTTAAGACACTTAAAGTGACTCCTGTGCACTAGACTAAGTTCTGAAGATGCCAAGAAAAGAAAAAAAAGTCCCTCCTCAAGGCACTTATGGTGACAATGGAGGAGACTAAATCAAAACCATATTCTATCATTGAGAAAGGGCTGTGGAAGATGAGATTTTAAACTGAGACTTAAAGGCAACCAAAGAGAAAGAAGAGCATTTCAGGCTTGAGGGACAACCTGTGGAAATGCCCAGAATCAGGTGATGGATAATTGAGTGTGAGAAACAGCAAAGAAGCCAGTGTCGTTGGATCATAGAGTATGTAGGGGTTCTTGAGATATGAAGCACTTTGAACACCAAATAAAGGAGATTCTATTTCATCCTGGGGGTAATAGGTGGCCACTGTAGTTTATTGAGTAGAAGGGTCGTGTCATTGTCAGACTTACATTTTAGGAAGGTCACTTGGACAGCCAAGTGGAAGAAGGACTGGAATGGAGAAAGAAGAGGCAGGGAGACTAACCAGCCTTATTACAGTGGTCCAGGTGTTA
Source organism: Pseudochirops corinnae (assembly GCA_028646515.1). Taxonomy (NCBI): domain Eukaryota; kingdom Metazoa; phylum Chordata; class Mammalia; order Diprotodontia; family Pseudocheiridae; genus Pseudochirops; species Pseudochirops corinnae. The sequence continues at coordinate 47,696,076 of CM053592.1, forward strand.
GATGGTGAAGGCCTGGGTCATCAGAGGCATATATCTGAGAAATGTTGCAAAAGCTCTATCTGTACAAGATTTGCAACTGATTGGATATGGGTCATGACAGCTGTCAAAGATGACAGTTAGGTTGTGAACCCAGGTGATAGAAAAAAATGATGGTGCCCTTGATAGTAATCACAAAATTCAGGGATAGCTGGGTGGCATCATGGATACAGCACTGACCCTAGAGTTCAAATCTGGCCTCAAACACTTACTAGATGTGTGACCCTGGGCAAGTCACTTAACCCAATTGCCTAAAAAAAAAATTCACAAGAGAGGTAGATTTGGGGGAGCAGAGATAGATAATGAGTTTACTTTTGAACATGTTAAGTTTAAAATGCGTAGAGGACATGTAATTCAAGACGTCCAGTAGACAATTGAGAATGCAGAACTGGGGATCAAGAGAGAAGTTTGAGTTGTATGAAGTAGATCTGGGAATCATCAGCATAGACATAATCGATGGGAGCTGGTAAGATTGGGAGTTCAGGACAGAGCCTTAGGGACCACTCAGAATCTGTGGGTACAACCTGGATAAAGATACAGCAGAGTAGACTGAGAAGGAGTGGTTGGAAAGGTGAGAGTAGAACCAGGAGAGAAGCATGTCATGAAAACCTAAGAAGAAAAGAGTATTGTGGGAAAGAGAGTGTCTTAAGAGACAGTGGATAGAGTACTGGATTTGGATTGAGGAAGACTTGAGTTTAAATTTATTAGCAAGGCATAGCAACACATATCTGTGCCCTCTCTTAGACACAAACCTGATCTCACCTTTCCTTCAAATCAGAGCAGTGACCCTTCCAAATAGGCTAATTATCACATACATATACCTTATACAAAGCATCCACAGCTTTTCTCACTTATACACGTGTCCCGAAAGTTTTAGTACAGCTTTAAGCTATCAATGCTTTAATAGCTTCAAACTGTACCAAAAAATTCTGAAACATCCTGTATGTATAAGCACTTCTGATAAATAATTATATATTGGAGAGAGAGCAAAGAATGGCGTCAAATTGCAGAACTGAGAAAGGCAATTCAGTAATAACTGAACAAGCCTCTCAAAAGTGCTATAACATTTCTACAGTTTATTGATTACTTCAAGACCCTTGACTCAGTTCTTCACTCATGGCTTATTCATGTATTGCAAAAACATAAAGTAAAGCCCAATAGAATGAGAATGCTGGAGTATTTGCTACCTACGTAGAAAAGAGTCCTCTGTTGAAAACACAAAGGGCATCGAGAACAGTGTAGAATCTTTCAGTAAGATGGTTTAAACCAGTGGTTCTCAACCTGTGGGTCATGACCCCTTTGGGGGTTGAATGACCCTGTCACAGGGGTCACCTAAGACCATCGGAAAACACATATCGGAGACACTGCTCCTCTACCTGTCTCCAGGTGAGTCCGCCCACATGCAGATATGCCCACATACAAGTATTAAAGGGTCGCAGCATTAGAAAGGTTGAGAACCACTGGTTTAAACTCTATCAGATTCTCCCCAGCCTTAAAACCATTACCATATTTCATAAATAGAATGGATTATGGCTTCCATGTCAAACAGGGAGCCATACCAAAACATCTTTTTAGTCACTTGGCACACAGGAATGAAATCAAATTATATTGACTACATGAAAAGCACATGGAATAGCTTCTCATGGATGATACCTAAAGATACCAGAATATCTTGTGGACCTAATAAGTATAAAATTCCTAGTATATTTCAAGGAAAGACAAAGGCTTCTAATTTGAATCCAAAAGGCAAACTGAACCAGTAAACAAAGTTTACCCTATAGTGCCTCTGGATAAGCTATGTTAAACATGAAGCTATTAAGGAGAAAGCTATAGCTGTGTATGTTAAGAGATTTCCTGGCGTACTAAAATTGAGAATAACATACTCAAAGCAATTCATGTCTATGCAACATCATTCTTAGTATATGCTTTTGGAAGTGTATATTATATCATACTTAATATATATTTCTGGACCATAACCAATGTGTAAAGCAATCTAACAAAAGCATTTACAATATTAATGATACATAGAGCTTCTCTCCCTGAGGCAGATGTGGAAAGATTAATATTTCTTCATCACAAGAAGGAAGAATTGTTGACAATTGTTCTCAGAGAAAATGGTAAACAGGTTAAAAACTTCTAGAAATACTTTTGAATCAAGCAGACGCTACTTTACTAAGAAGTAACAAAGATGCTAACAATTAGGTACATGCTGTTGTGCTGTTGGGTTTGTCAAACACAACTGAACATGGTTTGCTTCTGGATGGAGCCCATAAAATGGCTGAGAGCCAAGGGTAGAATCAAAAGGCCTTTCTTGGGCCACATCCCAATGAACTCAGCCAATGACATGCTGGTGAGGAATTACTGAACAAATGGCTAAATCATGCAGATTTGTTTATAGAAACAGCAAGGCTTTGGGTAATCCAGGACTAAGGGCATCTATTCCAGAAATTAGACACTCTCTTTAAGGGGCTTGGACTTGATCATTATTGTAGATTATACAAGAAAATAGTAGAAATTATGCAACACATTGCTGTAGACTGTAAAAATTTACACCTACTAAATATCCCATCTGACTTGACCTGATGACTAGAAATATCTTCCTTCCTTCCTTCCTTCCTTCCTTCGTTCCTTCCTTCCTTCCTTCCTTCCTTTCTTCCTTCCTATACAGACACACACACACACGTCAGAAACCTGCTTTTTTTCACAAATAGAGCAAATCCGTACTACAAATACGAATGTTGAAAGGGCCTTGAGGATTCAGCAAATAAACTACACTGGATTAGGACCCTTATACTCAGGACTTTTGCCCATAATTATTATCTATAAACATTCAAAGATTCATGTCATCAAAAAAGATTTCAAAATATAGGGATCACGTCAATAAGCATTTATTAGGCACCTTCTGTGTGCTGGGTGCTAAGCCCTTTACAATCCCATTTTCTATTCACAACTTTGGGAGGTGGGTGCTATTATTAAGCTTCATTTTATAGTGGAAGAAATTAAGGCAGAGAGAGGTTAAGTGACCTACCCAGAGCTAGGAAATATCTGAGGTCACATTTGAACTCAGTTCTTCCTGACTCCAAACCCAGTATTCTGTCCACTGCATCACCTAGCCTAGTAGAAGAAATCAAAATTATTTGGGAACAGGAGGAGCAATGTATTTATGATCCTTCTCATCCTGTCTGCTGCTGGAGTTGTCCTAAAGACATGTTGATTGAGTCTACCTTAGATGAGTTTACTTACATCCTAATGTTTTTTAGATAGATACAAAAAGTCACTATTTTATCCACATGTACAGTAGTCTGCAGAATGTTATATATAAAGGAATAACTCAGGATAATGACTTATCCTAGGACATTTCTATCTGCATTCCTATTGAAATAAAGATGGAAATCACATTATTATTAATAATAATATAATTATATTATTATTAATAATGTAATAATGTGATAATTCAGATTGATAAAGCACTTTAAGTTTATAAGTTTTATCACAACAATCCTGTGGTGTAGTTAATTGCAGGTGACCCCAATTTACAAATGAGAAAACAGGTTTAGAGAAGTTAATTGACTTACCCAAGGTCTCACCAAGAGGAACATCCAAACTGTCATGCTCACCTAAGTTTCTTCCCATTCTGAGCTGAGCACTGTTCCTTCTGTTCCATGTTGCTGTTCATTTCTTGTATCACCCTCTTCAGTTCCTTCCCAACTCAGAAACCTACGTGTGCAAGAGAAACTCAAGTGTTTGTTTTGATGCCCTTATGCTGTGGAAATTTCATAGAAAATGGGATACCATGCCTATCCTTGATGAGTTTACAATCCTAATTTCTTATTTTCTTTTGTTCTGCACTTTTGACCTCAGAAATCTACCTTGCTTCTTTCTTCCTTACCCTTTTCTGATCAAGTTTACTAATAGCCAGCATGTTTTCGGACACAGGATAATTTTTGGCTTCAGGTCAAAATAGTTACCTTATCTTCACAATAAATGGGCTCTGTCATCTCTCATCAAATGGTCCTTACAGCAGCATGGCATTGGTCTTAAGGTCTTGAATGCCCTCATGACATGCCATTGAGAAATTGTGGCATGCTACTTTCCCCCTTTGTCAGTGTACCCTCTTCTGAATTCATACACCAATCCCTAAGCCTTATGTAGAGGTGATCCTGGCTTCTAAGAAGCTCTGCTACCAGAACAAAAGTTCTGGAAAGTTCTGTTGAGCTAGGAAGACTTATTTATTGACAGAGAGTGTGTGTGTTTCTTGCCTGAGGACCAGCTTAGCTAAGCACACAGAGGCTTATTATTACCAGAAAGTTGGCTACTGGAGAGGATCCATTTCTTTTAACTTTTATAGACTAATCTCTATTGGTGGTCCTTAACCTTCTGTGTGTTGTAGATCCCATTGGCAGTCTGGGTCCCTTCTCAGAATAATGTTTTTAAATGCATAAAATACAAACACACAAAACAACTGAACAAACCAATTGTACAGTTATCCACATATTGAAAAGCAAATTCTTGGACTGTAGGTTAAGAATCCCTGGTATAGTGGGAATACTTCCACCGGTAACATCTCAGATCCTTAAAGTATTGAACCCTAACCCTGCATCTTCTGAAACATAGAAGGGATTGCTAACATTCTAGAAATTTCTTAGAAGTAAATGAAAAGCAAACAAAGTTAATTCTGAGAGGGGGAATATGGAGTTTGGTCTCAAGATATTTAACATGAGCCATCATTGTTCATCTCTATACATGTTCTTAAAAACAACACCAAAGAAAACTAACAAAGGAAACCCAATGAACTTTAAAGGGAGTTGCAAGTGGAAGAGAACAAAGATCTGAGCTTTTTAATAAAACAATAGTACTCTTGTTCTAGATATTAAAGACATGTCATTAAGTCTGTTTATTCTTCACTCTTGATTCCAGGGAGAAGATCGCCTATTTTACCAGAGCAAAGATTAGCATCCCACCATTGCCAGCCGATGATGTGTAAATTATATTTTGAATCATTCTCCCACCTGCTCACTCAAAGGAAGGTGAAAGGGGTGAACTTTTTTCTTTGTTGTTGGGTTGGGTTTTTTTGGTAACCAATTCTTTCAGATCTTTTATTTTGCATCAGACTATAGATGTGTTTATTTGTAAAATATCGTGAATTTAATTGTATGTTTAAAAAAAAGAAAAGGAAAAAAAATCTAATGTCCAAAATGGAATAATTCTGGTACACAGATGTTGTACAGTATGGTGTGCATTGCATGTGGGCTTTTATTTTGTAAAGATGGATTAGAGGCAAGTACCTAGTGTATACCCTTTTGAACTGCACTGTTGAGAAATGCTGTATTCAGAAGATTTCTCTCTTCCCCTGTTTTCATGTGAGTAGACTGTGAAGATGGCAACTGTGCCATGCAATATTTTTATACAAGAGTGTAACTCATTAAGTTTGATTTCAAACACGCATGTAATAAGCTTCTTTCCAGGGCTGCAAGGCCATCCCAAACAGGTGCTGGGTCAATTTCTATCTCTTATATTGGAATATTTTGTTTCCTTAAATGATTCCCTTTTTTTTTTTTTTTTTTTGGCCTTTTATATTTGTCTAAGTAAAACAGTTAACATTGGAGTACTGAGTGCAGGAATAAATATAACTCTGTGAATGTACAGTACTTTGGGCTGCACTAAAGATCTTATGAGTTGTTATTTCATTGAAGAGAGGAGAATACTGAAAGACAATAGCAAATAACTAAAATTTCAGGAAGATAAAACCAGCTAGTGGGCAGCTGCTTCTTAAAATTTGAGGGTGAATTTACACAAGTGTTCACAGCCTAGCCACCTCCAGGTCTAACCACTGTTACAGACACCAGGAGTGTTTTTGCCATGAGCATCATAGTATTACTAACTAGAAGAATGTGACATGATTTCATTTCTAATGCCATTGATATTAGTGAGGCAGAGAAAACTTAACAGCTAAAATTTAAGAGAAAACTAGTGACCAAAAACTAGGAAATCTTTCTCATCAGGATCTAAATTGTGACCCAAAAGAAAAGCACTAATGTAGAATTCAAGGATTTTACTAGAATCCGGCTGTAATCCTTATTTTCAAGGGACTTAAATCAGTCCTTCACAGACAAGAATGTTTGGAAGTCTGGAGGGTTTTTTTTTTTAATTTGGCAGGAATTCATCCCAAGTAGTTGTGTTTCTTTGTTTGCTTTTAAACTAGATCCAGATAAACGAGTATCCAGAAATAAATCTGAGTTAGGTGTTCACCACAATAGAACCTTGAACTTTCCCTAAACAGATCCTTTTTAGAAGAAGCAAGCTCTTCGTATAGCCATTACAGGGTCACTGTTGTAAATGGCAGGGCTTTAAAAGAAAAACACTATATGCAATTTTAAATCAAATTAATATCAGCCTCTTTACCATCCACTCTCTTATTTCTGACAAAACAATATTTCAGTCACCTTATTGTGAGAAGAACCTAAATCTGGGATGTAAAAATCACATTCAAGAAAAAGAAAGTTTCCTATTCAGGGTGGTTTTGAACCAGTGCTTTTATTCCTAAGCTAGCATCCTTACAAACAAGTAATTTATCTTGAAAAGAACGTGTGTGTGTGTTTGTGTGTGTGTATAATCAAAAGTCCAGGCCAGCAAATTCTGTACCTATAGCTTGTGCACAAAGATCACTTAGCCATGTTTTTAAGTTGTTGATGTACCAGTACATTCAAAGCAAAGTGATGCAAATTGCTTTTTTTTTTTAAAGACATAACTGGATTGCTTTGAATAAGTAAGTGAACTAAGATTTCCCAAGGTTGCCCACTTAATTCTGTCTTTTTAAGATATATGAAAACCAAGAAAAATAAGTATCATTCATCCTTGTAAGGTCAAATGTGAATTGTAGAAGTTTTAAAGTTTATTTAATGTGAGGTTAAATGAAGGTTGACTGTTTTCAACTTCTTAGTCTGATTCTGTAAAATGTGTTTAGAAGGATGTGTAGTTGTGCTGTATGATTTCATTTTCTTCATTTATTTATTTACAGTCTTATTTATGTTCTGTTTAATATAGTTCAGTTCTGGCCATTTAAAATATCTGACATGAAAGAGACCATATTGGATCATTTTTAGCTTTATGGATCCTCCCATATAAGCTGTTAATTATGTATGATTTAAAAAAAACGATTTGGAGGAGTGGTAAAGAGGAAAAACTATCTCAGGCCAATTTTTAATAGGAATGGCCAAGATCAAGATTTTTAAAAAAGATTTTTCGAAATTTACTCATTTTACAAATGAAAGGCAAAAGTTTTTTAACATATCCCTTTTTCTCTCTTTGAAATTCAGCCATAGTGTTACATATATATTTATGGGCAGCTTTTAACAATTTTGTTATTTTTATACTAACCCAAATTATTCACAGTGAAAAAAAGTTAGTCAATTGATCAAAAAATGATAAACATGAATTTTAATCTTACAAATATTTAAAAGTAGAATTTGCTCTTGAAGGAGTATAACAAATGTAATATTTAGATCTCATGTTTCAATTATCAGTATGTTATTACAGTTTTGCATATCAGAATCTAAGTATTACAGGTACAAGAACAATATTATTATTAGCCAAATAAACAAAGTTTAGCCGAATTTTGTAGACTACAAACCAATTAATTTTAAAAATCTTTTTTTTGCTATTGCTTTATCTATATTGTATTAAATATCAAATGCTCAGGACTGAACTAAATATTTAATCAGGTTAAATTCTGAATGTGTTTTCTGTTCTAATTTGTCTTGTTTGTTAAAGTATGCAAATACATCACATAGATTAACTTTTGTCTCTGCACTTTCCATGTGTTTGTGATTGGGAAAAAAAAATACAATTTTTTAACAAAGATACTCATTGCCTGGCACTTTATTCCAGCATCAGATTATACAGATAAATTCTCCCTCTTTGACTGAGGCAGAAGAGGTTGCATGAAATCTTTACGTGACAAATGTGGATGTATTTACTAAAAATGCCCCATGCTAGCAGTTTGTTTTTGAATGGTTCTTCGTAGGTCAATGTGAATTTACTGGTAGGGAACACAGCATTTTGAGGCATGTTTTCATTCTGGGAGTCAGCAAAAGGCTTCAGAAAATGAGCTTTGTAATAGAACTAATTACAAACTGGCACAACCCATAGCGGTGTATCCTAGGCAAAGAGCCCCATTCCTGAGTGCTCCGGGTTTTCTGTACGGTATTGTTCTGCATGTGCCATTGAGAGCCACACCGTGATTGAGTGGTGGGTTGTGATACAGACCCTTGAATGGAGACCAGTGGAAACTACAAGCAAAACATGTTTCACTTGATGGAACCTCGAGCAGATTTTTCTTCCATCTTCAATAGCACCTCAGTCCCTTGCATATCCTACCATCATCCTTCTCTGCTCTCAGCATGTTGGGAAGCATTGATGAAAGCAACTGGCTCTTTTGTAAACATAAAAACACAGGCTCTGAAGCCTTTAGTGAATTAAAAAAAAAAATTCATCAAACATCTCCCCTCCCCTTTAAGCTTTTAAGAACAGAAAATGCTTTTGAATGTGAAAAAAAAAATTGGCACCGATATAAAGAAAACATTTGTGCAGTGGTCCTTATACTGTGGTTTCATTGTAACAGGTCATATGAAAACACAAGGTGCTGCAATGGTTAGCAGGTACATTTCAGGTGGGTATTTGGCGAACACCCTTAAGTATAGACAAACACTAATGTAATGTTTTATTTACCAGTTCAGTGCGATCACCAAAGGTGTTTTAAAATTTAGAGGAACTCATCAAATGTAACGAGAATGGTCACTATTAAGTCTTGATTGGTTTTAGTCTCAGGATGGAAGATGAAAATGGTTTTTCCATCTCAGAAGAAGATTGTAGCATAAAATCCTAATGGCCAAAGGAAGAATGCATTTTAGAAAATTAAAGGGTGGTTGGCCATAGAGGAGATAATCATACCCAATCCAGAGCTGAATGAGTATCTTGTATAGAAGGTTTCATTTAAGAGAGACTGGTCCCTTTATCTCAGATTTTTGGAGGGGTATTTCTCATCTCCAGATTTTGACTTGGATCTTGAATTTCTGCCACCGTATAATGATTGAAGGATGGAGATGTTTGAGTAGAACAAGCTGCACAATTAAATAAAGACCCTCCAATAACAAGGAAAAATCCAGCAAACCAGCCAACAAAGAGAGCTTTTCCAAATTCCCATCTGGGGACAATATCTGGAATGGTCTTATCCCAAAATTCCCGAACTGTGATATGGGCCACCCAAGACACTGGGATGAGGGCTGTAATTCCTGATAGCCACAGCAGAATTCCTCCCAGGATCATCAGCCGTTTTTTGAGTTCCTTTTGCCCTCTTCCAATCCTCAAATAATCCAAACCAAACCCAGATGTCAGCAGGCCCAGAACACCAAACCCATTTGATAAGAACATTAAAATCCTGGAGATCCTTAGCTCAGCAGGCAAAGCCAAGAATGAATCAAAATCCTTACACTGCATCCCTCTTTCCTCTTGAATAACACAAGTCTTCCAAAGTCCCACGGTCCAGTTCTCCATTTCATTTAGTTGTAAGTTGAGATTTTTCCACTGTGGCAAGTAAGTTGCAAGACAGGATAAAATCCATCCTAGCAAGGATAATGAAAGTCCGACCAATTGTGCCACAGTTCTAAACACTAAAGCCATATTGTAATGTTGAGTCCAGTGAGTGTTGGTCCTGTCTGAACTAAATTCTGTCTGTTGCTGTGAATAGAAGAGTGACACTTTGCGTTATCACATGCAAAGCTCTGAAATATTTTTTTTCTTTGTGTATATAGAAGGACGCTTGCCAGTTACTATTGTTTGGTATCATGCTGAATAGGTTTGAGAAAAGGATAGGGAAATAATGCTGCAAACCAGTCATTCCAAGGTGTGGCCAAGGTTGTATTGCTGTCGATTAGTTCAATTTTGCAGAAAGTAGTTTCTTATTTAAATAAATTTAAGTGATAAGGGTACCCAGTCACTTTCTTTAGTGACTCTGCTTTTGTTTCTTACCTTTTTGCAAATCAAAAAGATTGGAAAAGGAAAACTTTTGGAACATTTATCAGACCCACCCTGCTACTTACTAATTTCACCCAGTCAGATTTAATCTGCTCCAAATCTCATGTTTCATTAAACATGTTGTGCTGTTTTGTGTATTTGCCTTTAAAAATAGAAACACAAGAAATATTTCTTGAACAAATCAATCCCTTCACTAATAGTGTTGAAAACCAGAGTGTTTAAAATCAGGTCTGATTTTTTTTCTTATATCCCTTCATTGGTTGAATATGATATTTTATATAATACCAAACTAAATATTGTTTCTATTTCTCCTCCATATGGGTTTTACACATTTGCGCCTCTGTGCATAAGGATTCATTTTAATGTTTTATTTGCACGTGTGAGTGTTTTGTGTTTAAGGAAAGAATTTGCCTTTAAACCAGGGGTTCTTTGCCTTTAAATCTGAGGTCTGTTGACTTGGTTTTTTTTTAATTTTGATAATTGTATGTCATCATAATTAGTTTTCCATTATCATCCTATGTGCTTTATGCATTTAAAAATCTTATTCTGAGAAAGAGTTCTTAGGCTTCACTAGAGTGCCAGAGGGACCCATAACAGACCAAAGGTAAAGAACCCCGGTTTTTAAACAAAGAGAGTTTGTGAGATAGAAATTGAATATCTTTATCACAGTGTCAAATGGCCCTGTGGCTATTTGAGGCAAGTAATGAAGTTGTTTTCCATTGGAGCAAGTGAACCATCCAAGCATTATTTTATGTTTAAATCACTCACTTCTTTTGTGGAAGGGGCGGATCATTGGCCTGACCAATGTCTGTAATAACTGAGAGACTCTTAACCCTAAGTCTTCACTTTCATTTTAGAAGGAAAGTGAGGAAGAGAAAGGAAGAAAAGAAGGAAGGAAGAAAGGACAGAAGGAGGGAAGGAAGGAAGGAAGGAAGGAAAAAGAAAGGAATTATGATTATGCCTGTTAATTTGCTGGACAAAACCCTTCTGTTGAGTGTTCAGGTAATATTGAACTGCTTGACAAACTGAAGAAAGGATTGTGGAAATAATACTGTAGCATCAATCTTGGGCATAATTATGCAGTGAAAAATACTTTAATAATCTGGGTTGATTTCCTAAGGAAAGAGAAGCAGATTAGTTTCAAATTGCCAACAAACAGTTTTCAAAGTTAAAAGTTGTTGCCACTAAGAATCTGAATTGACAGCTCCATAACCAACAGGTTTGTATTAGCAGACAGAAGGAAACTATTTGCCCCTGTGTAAAATCCCATTAGATATAATGACTTTCCCTTAAACATAAGATTTCCTCTCATTCTCCCAAGGGGATGGGGGGAATGTTGCTTGGAAATCAGTTTATCAGATGAGAAAGTCTGAGATGCAGAAACTTTGTTAAGTAACAAAGAACCCTTTGGCTTGGATGAAGGTGAGTTCTTTTGCATCGCCTTTCCACAATAAAATGAAACATCTCTCCCCTTTTTTCAAAAAGTTCTACACTTTAGGATCTGTTTCTCACTTCCAGGTGTGGAAACCGAGCTTGTGTTTCTGCCACTGTGTAATGGCCTGAAGGAGCTTGAGTTGAAAAGGCTGCACAGTTAAGTAGAAACCCTCCTAGGAGAAGAGAAAATCCAGCAACCCAGCCAACAAAGAGAGCTATTCCAAACTCCCATCTGGGGACAATATCTGGAATGGTCTCATCCCAAAATTCCTGAACTGTGATGTGGGCAACCCAAGACACTGGGATGAGGGCTGTAATTCCTGATAGCCACAGCAGAATTCCTCCCAGGATCATCAGCCGTTTCTTGAGCTCTCCTTGCCCTTCTCCAATTCTCAAGCAATCCAAACCAAACCCAGACACCAGCAGGCCTAGAACTCCAAATCCATTTGACAGAAACATTAAAATCCTAGAGATCCTCAGTTCAGTAGGCAAAGCCAAGAACGAATCAAAATCCTTACACTGCATCCCCACTTCCTCTTGAAAAACGCAAGTCTGCCAAAGTCCCGTGGTCCAGCTCTCCATTTCATTTAGCTCTAAGTTAAGAATCTTCCACTGTGGCAAGTAGGTTGTGAGACAGGATAAAACCCATCCCAGCAAAGATAATGAAAGTCCAACTAATTGCATTACTGTCTTGAAGATTAAAACCATTGTCACAAATTACAGAATTTCCAAGAATCTCTGTCTTATTCCCATTTAGGAACTGCTATCTTTTGTGGCTGACAGTTCTATGATGGTCTTGGTTCTTTGCTGCCCCAAATATAAGCTCTTGCCATTAACCCTTTGGGATCAGCTAAAATGACATTTTTGTTCTTCCTGAATATAAGGTTTCATGTAAAAGACGAAGGACTCCGTTAAAACCATGAGTTAGGTTCTCTGATAAGCATTTGATCTGCTACCTTCCAATTTGTTGGTAAAATTATATCCCCAGTGCCTGATAATTACAAGTCTGAGGATGAACAAAGGAGGCTCTATGACCCCTCACCCTAAAATACAACAGAAATCTTTGTGCTTCAATATGGATTAATTAGATTTTAAGTGGTGATAAAAAAAAAAAGCCAGCTCTTTCTGCAACAGGACTTCATTGTAATAGCTAAATTTGAGATTTCAGGGATGTAAAACACGGCCTTGTAAAGAAAGGTAGACTGTTTGCCTATAATCTTTATGCTTCTTTGACTTCTTCAACCTACATAGCCCCCTGCTCCCTCCCTGTTCCCACCCTTGTTCTTGAGTATCTCTGACACTTGGTAGATACTTGCCAAAAAGTGTTCCCTTTACACAGCCATTACCCTCATGGATTCCTCTGAAAGACAGTGTTCATGA
>CM053592.1:47709457-47820506 GCA_028646515.1 Pseudochirops corinnae
AGCTGAACAGAAAATTTGACTTTTAAATACAAGAAGCAAGAGAAGCATGAAAAGGTAAACAGGGAAAAGAAATTATAAGGAACTTATGAAAGTTGAACTATTTACATTCCTACATGGAAAAATGATAATTGTAACTCATAAGACTTTTCTCAGGGAATATATATATGTGTATATATGTATACATCTACATATATATGTATGTATAGGAGGGTGTAGGTGTGTATAAATATATATGTGAGGGTATGCATATGTATGTACATGTATACATAAATAGAGGGCACCGAATGAGATGAATATGAAGGGGTGATATCTAAAAAATAAAATTAAGAGGTGAGAGAGGAATTTAACAGGAGAAGGAGAAAGGGAGAGATAGATTAGGATAAATTATCTCATATAAAAGAGGCAAGAGAAAACGGTTACAAAGGAGGGGAAGAGCAGGAAGGTAAAAAGGAATGGGACAACCTTACTCTCATTGAATTTGGCCTAAGGAGGGAATAACATACACATTCAATTGGGTATCTTACCCTACAGGAAAATAGGGGGGAAGGGGATAAGAGAGGGGATGATAGAAGGGAGGGCAGATTGGAGGAGAGGATAGTTAGAAGCAAATACTTTTGAAAAGGGACAGAGTCAAAGGAGAAAACAGAATAAGTGAAGTGCAGGATAGGATGGAGGAAATATAGTTAGTTTTTCACAATATACCTAGTATGGAAATATTTTGCGTAACTACACATGTACAACCTATGTTGAATTGCTTATCTTCCCAGTGTGGGTGGGTGAAGAGGGAAGAAGGAAAAAAAAAATCTGGAACTCAAAGTTTTAAAAACAAATGTGTATAAAAAAATTCTTTTTTTTTACATGTAACTGGGAAATAAGATACACAGGCACCAAAGTATAGAAATCCATCTTGCCTTACTAGAAAGATGGGGGAAAATGGCGGAGGATATAAGAGACAACAAATTGGGGAAAGGAGTGTACAGGAGGATAGCTATTTTGGGGTGGGGGATAGGGGAAAGATGGGGAGAAAAATCTGTAACTCAAAATCTTGTGGAAATGAATGTTGAAAACTAAAAATAAATGAATAAATTGAAAAAAAGATAAAAAAATAAAAATAAAATAAAAGATTGAAAACTATTAACAACCAGATTATTAACAACAACAAAAATTAACAACCAGATTAACAACCAGACCACTAATTTATTATGGTGCATATAAATGCACATAAAAACAACACTGAGTGTTCATTTCACTGACCTAGAAAACTGGCAAAGATAACAAGAGATAGTCAATGTTGTATGGGTTTAGAAGGAAAGGCACACTAATGCATTGCTGGTGGAGTTATGATCTGAGTATAATTCTTTTTTTTTTTTTGCTTTTTGGAGGGGCAATTAAGGTTAAATGACTTGCCCAAGGTCACACAGTTAGTTTTGTGTTAAGTGTCTGAGGCCACATTTGAACTCAGGTCCTCCTGACTCCAGGGCCGGTGCTCTATTCACTGCACCACCTAGCTGCCCCAAGTAGAATTCTTTTGGAAAGCAATTTGAAACTGCAAATGAAGTAGCTAAAATGTCCATACTCTTTGACCTACAGATTCTACTGGTAGGCATATAACTCAGGAAGGTCTCTGATGAAAAGAAAGGCCCCCTAATATATTGAAATAGTTATAGAAGCACTTTTTTGTTGCAGTAAAAAGTTGATACCCTATAATTGTGGGACATGAATGTAATGGAATATTACTGTGCTGTAAGAAATAAATAGGATGAATTCAGAGAAACATAGGAGATTTAGATTAACTGATGCAAAGTGAAGTAAGCAGAGGTAGGAAAATACTATATATAACTACAACAATATAAATGGCAAGAAAAACTACCATAAAACAAATGAAAATGAATGTTGCAGTGCAACAGAGGGCACACTTGGCTCCAAAGAAGAGATATGAAAAGACACTCTCCTCCCTCCTTTACAGAGATGAGGGCAAGGCAGTGGGGGTGGGTGGAGAGGGTCCATAGGTATGGAATTCTATATATATGGTCAGATTTTTTTCAATACATTGATAAGTTTTGCTGTCTTTTTCTTTTAAAAAATTCTTTATAGTATGGGATCTGGGATGGAGAGGGATGGGGATAGAAGGGAAAATGGGCATGATGTAAAAAGAGTTACTGATAAAAGCTTTTTTAAAAAAGGCACTAGAAATGTCTTCTATTTCTATATACTTCAAAGTTGAGCTGAAACAGCTGACCTTATTATTTCTTTAGCATTGCTTCATTTTGCTAAATTGTTCTCCTCCAACATAAAAAGCTCTAGGGTTAAACAAACACAATTAAAATACATTAACCTCTGCTTCAGGACAATTTTAAGCTCCTTAAGTTACCTGAAAACTCTTACATTCTCAGTGGCTACTCTTTCTGCCTCCCGACGGTAAATTTGTGAGCCCAGGGGTTCACAGGACCCAGTGAGATACCACCTCCAGGTCTGGTGGAGGGTCTGGGGCAGCCAAGATGATGAGTACCCATATGTTACTGAATATCCGTTTTTTTTTTTTACTACATTTAGCACTGATGATTTCCACTTACACTCTTGAGCTCTGAGACACAGAGAGGACATGAAGGTTTCGGAGTTGTACTACAATCACCATTAAACTGGAACTCTTAACATCATATCTGCCAAAATGAAAAGAGATTTAAAAATCATGTTAGGTCAGTCATAAATGAATTAGAATGTAATGTAAGAACTTTACAAATGTTCAAGTTGTTAAGATAAGTGTCCGTTATTAATATTATCATTATAAAAGAGCTACTCCCCTGCCCTCCCACCTCCACCCCCCAGCAACTTGCAGATTTCTTTACCTGAGTCCTATCTGTACTTGAGCAGTCTCTAGAATCAAAGCATCATCTTCACAATAGAGGACATCCTCAATTTCACCAGGTCTAGGAGGGAAAAGGCAAGTAATTTGAAAAATGATTGTTACCCAGCACTTTATTTCACATAATCTGATTGCCTATTTCTTTTAAAAGAAAATAAAAGTTGGCAGAGTCCTTTGAATGTACAGGCAGTATAAATGATCAGGAGACTTGTTCCTTGTTCTTTTGGTAGTCTGAATACACTAGAAAAATGGTTCAATGTGATTCCTCAGTGGGGGGAAAAGATATTTTTGAATGAGTGACTTGACTGAGTAACACTAAAGACCATGCCCACCAAACACAGGTAGCTAAAGATGGAGAAGAAATCAAAGAATAGAGATAAACACGTTTGATATGGTCAAGAGCCTCTACTAAATTCTACTCTGATGCATCACTGTGGTGTGGAAATGAATCCAGGCTTTGAAAAAAGAGGCTGGGCTATAGCAACACCAGATTTATGAAGAAGTTTGTCAATGCTGATCCACTTGAAGCTGTTAATGGTTCCTTTGAGGAAGCTAAGTGGCTCAGTGAATAGAGCTCTGGGTCTAGAACCAAATCCAGTCTCAGATACTTACTAGTTGTGTGACCCTGGGCAAGTCACTTAACCTCTGTTTGTCTTATTCTAATGCAGAAAGGAAACAGCAAACAGCTCCAGTATCTTTACCAAGGAAACCCCATGGATAGCATTGGCTTACTATAAGCCATTGGGTCATTCAGCCCAGTGACTGAACAACAATGGCTCCTTCACAAGCAAGAGGAGGCTCTGTGCTAATCCCAACTCAGGCATAATGACTCTCAAAGACCATTTCCAAATGACAGAGGAGCTGTAAGTGGACCCATATGGACCACAGTATATAGATCTTTGAAATCTACATTCAATTACATCCATTGCCTGCCGAAACGAAAGCATGCCCAGTATAATAAATATAAATTGAGGTAAATAAGAACGGTCAAGAAATTCTGGACACTCAAGAAGAGACAATACTCTGGATAGATCTGGGGTCCCCTGGGATTCTTGATATAGTATGATTATTCATGCTGACGAACTCCTAGACAAGTCAAACAAGAATCATCCATCTGGCATCTGTATGATATAAATCATCCACAAAGTTCCTCAATAAATGAAAATATGCTTTCAGGCTCAGATAAAATTTTTGTCTTTATGTGAAAAGTAAAACACTAGTAGTAATGATAAGCTAATTCATAATATCTCCCTATTTACTATAGTGAGATTTTTACCACAGTACTTTTTTAAAAAAATTTAATATTTTATTTTTTCCCATTACATGTAAAAGCAATTTTTAACATTATTTTTTTAAAAAAATTTTTGAGTTCCAAATTCTTGGCCACAATTTTTTAACCATGAAAATTTTTTCTTTAATTCAGATGAATAGATTTAGCATAGCATCAAGGCCATATATCTGAAATTACATATACTATTATGAATGAGATGCTTTTAGCTAATTATCATTACTAGTGAAACCTACTGTTTTACTGATGCTTCATAGACACCACTGTCTCCAGCCACGGACTCATCAGACACAGCAGCAGACACGCAAGCCGTTTTCTCCTCAAGTAAGTGATCTACTGTCCTCCTTGGCAATTGCTCTTCTATACCTAAGGGGTCAGAGTGAGATCAACAATCAGGAATTTTTATTAGAAAAAGCTTGGCTCATAGGCAGACCAAAGTGGGCTGCCCTTCCTGAGCACCATTACATATTAATAATCAATAGATATCAAATCAAAAGATATGGAAGGTGTAAAATGGTTTGAATATAACAAATACAACTTTCATGTATAAGCTCATCAAAAAGTGAGAGCTCTGAATAAATGAACTCCAAGGTGACTCTGGACAATAGGAATGATACTTAGCATTTAGATAGCACTTGAAGGTTTGTAAAAGGCCTTACAAAACATCTTCTTTGAACTTCACAACAATCGCTAGAGTAATATTATTATTATTATTATACCCATTTCACAGATGAGAAAATTAAGGCTGAGAGGTTAAATGACTTGCCCACAGTCATATGACTAATGTCTGAGGTTGGATTTGAATTCAGGTCTTACTGACTCTAAGTCTAGACATCCAGACTTGCATCACCTACTCTCCCAGATTAAGTCACTATCCTTCTCTGGCCTTCAGTATCCTTATCCATAACATGAAAGGGTGAAACAGAGAGGTTTCTGACAGTAAAAAAATAATTTCACAATTGCATCATTTGTTATAATTTTAAAAATGGGAAAAAGAACCTCCATATGCCTTGAAGATTAGGAAATGGGTTGAATAAATAATGACTTATTAATGGAACAATATTGCTATGCTATAGGGCAGTGGTTTTCAACCTATGGGTTGTGACCCCTTTGGGGGTTGAACAACCCTTTCACAAGGGTCACAGGGGTCGCCTAAGACCATTGGAAAACACATATTTCTGATGGTCTTAGGAACTGAGACACCACTCCTCTATCCATCTCCAGGTGGGTCCGTCCACATGCAGATATACCCACATATCGTGGCATTAGGAAGGTTGAGAACCACTGCTATAAGGAATAAGAAAGGGAAGCTAGGTGGCGCGCAGTGGATAGAGCACTAGGCCTGGACTCAGGAAGATCTGAGTTCAAATATGACCTCTGATACGTCCTAGCTGTGTGACCCTGGGCAAGTCACTTAACCCTCTTTGCCTCAGTTTCCTCATCTGTCAAATGAGTTGGAGAAGGAAATGGCAAATTACTCCAGTATCTTTGCCAAGAAAACCCCAAATGGGGTCATGAAGAATCAGACATGACTGAAAAATGATTGAAAGAAGGTTAACAAATGTGAAGAACTTAGAAAGACCTAGGATAATTGTGATGTGGAGTACAGAATGCAAATTCAGAAGAAAAATGTACACAGGGTACACAAATGTACACAAAAATGTGCATGTTAAGTTCATGTTAAGAGGCAACACAATTCAGGCAAAAGACAAAAGACAATGTTGACATGCTATTGTAGCATTTCTTTCTGCTAAAAATCGAGAAGGAAAGGAGCATGTACTATCAGCTGAAAACAAGTTATTAGGAAGTTTTAATGGCTTCAGGAGATTTTAGTGTCTAGGGTAGTTTGAGGGGAGTTATGAGTTGTGAAGTGTTTGTTGTATGAAAACAAAACAGATCAATTTTTTTTAAGTTGGACAAGAGAGTCTGGAGTGGATTCACTTTCAGTTGTAGGATCCCATTTTTGTACTTGGCATGAAATATTTTGTCTAGAGAAGGAGTGCGGAACCTGCGGCCTCAAGGCTACATGTGGCCCTCTAGGTTCTCAAGTACAGTCCTTTGAGAGAATCCAAACTTCATAGAACAAATCCCCTTAATAAAAGGATTTGTTCTATAAAACCTGGACTTTGTCAAAAGGCTGCACCCAAGGACCTAGGAGGTCATATGTAGCCACGAGGCAGCAGGTTGCTCACCATTGGTCTAGAGGATAAATTATAGGATAGATCAAGGTATTTTCAAATCCTATGACTTCTTCGCTTCCCTTCCAAACACTTGCTACAGTTTCATGAAACACCTCTTATGTAGGGGCTCAGGAACTATTTGTCTTCTTTGAGCAAGAACAGAAAATCTATTTATTCAACATTAAGAAAGGCTGCCATCTGCTTTGCCTCTTCCCTTTCCATATTTCCGTCTTTATTACCATCCCACTTACTAACATTAAAAAAAAAACCATAACTGCCTTTTGACTTACAAGAATTCCTAATATAGCTGTTACCATTAAAAAAATTATGTGCTATTGAATCTTTAGCACTATATGGCACTTAACTTTTATCTCAATCTCATATTCCTACATGAGCAACCTGCCAGGAGCAAGAAGCATTCATTTAAAGCTAGGTTTTGAACTGTAATAAGGCAAAAGCCTGTGGAGTTCTTTCATCTTTCCGTGAGTGAGCATCTGTATTGGTATGCATTACGCCCCCCTTCTGAGTCATGACTTTACATCTTGTTAAGATGTTTAAGTTTTAAGGCTTCCGATTACTGGATTGATTGCTGCATTTTTCCTTTTATTTCTGGCAGTGGGGATGCTTTTTTTCCTTGACGATGAAGTGCCTTCTCCCCACCAACCCCCCTTGGTGAGAGGGTGAAGGTGAAGGCATGATTTATTGATTACTCCCAGGAATAACCATGGCAGCCTGAAATTGACTTTGACAATGACAGAGACTGACAGTGGAAGGCCTTTACAGCTTTTCCAACTTGGTTCCTGCCATCCAGCAGGGACCAGTGCTGGAGAGCAAAATTTATATATATATATATATATATATATATATATATATATATATATATATATATATAAGGAACCACATTTCACCTCCACAGGGTAGCCTTAAAAACACTTGGTACTGAGCAGGTAAGTAGTTGAACAGTTAAACTCAGTTTAACATTTATTTAACACTGAATACACAGGAAGCACTCAGAAGCCAGAGTGTAGCCTCTTATAAACACCTTGGCTCACCCTGTCATTCCAGTACACCCTTGACCCAACATTCTTCACCTGGAAATTCCAGACTGGACCCTTCAGTGAGGCAAATTGCCCTACATTCAAGTTAGGATGGCCTCTGAACACGCCAAGCATGGAGACTTTTGTCACCCAGGTTCTAACCCTTCTGGTTTTCTCTCCAAGGTCATGAATTACTTCTTTATGCCAAAACTAATGGGCTGCCTTCTTCTTCTTCCTCTTCTATTTTTTTTATAGCTTGTGTTTATCTTCCTTTACCTCTCTGGCTCTCAAATTTACCTCCAGCATTTCTCTAGAACCTTAGTCTCCAATCTCTGACTCTCACCTGGATGTCTTCTTGTCTATCCATTATTGTCATATTTCCTCTCCTCCCAAAACCCCCCAAAACTATGCCTAACATCTCTAATTTCTGTTGATGTGAATTCCAGCATCCCAAGACTCTTTAACATTGGAACCATTTCTAGCTTTTCTCCTCCCTGACTCCCAATGCTGACTCATTGGACAGCTCCTGTTCACTCTAACTCAATAATCTCTCTCTAGCATTTGTCTCATCCTCTCTACTCAAATTACAAGTACTGTAGCTCATGCTCATATTTCTTAACATCTGGACCACTGTAATAGCCTCCAAACTGGTCTCTCTGCCTTCCTACTGCTCTATCTTTTCTCCAATATGTTCTTCATACTGCTGTGTGAATAACCTTCCTAATGTACCACTCTGGCCATGTCACCTCTTCACTCAAAAAAACTCTCAGTGGCTCCCCAATGCCTACTGAATAAAGTCTACTCTTGGCTTTAGAAGGCATTCACCATCTGGCTGCAACCTATTGAGCCATATCATATGCTATTACACCTTCATGGATCTTCTGTTTTCCAGTCAGAGTTAATTCTTTTCTGTCCTCTCTAACACTGTGCATGGCATTGTTCTCATTGTCCCTTATACCTGATATGGATTCTTCCTTCCTTATTTCCTTCTAATGAGGTCTCTTCAAGGTACAATTCAGCTTCTTTTTCCTCCATGAAGCCTTCCCCTGATCTCCTAGTTCAACATGAGGGGTAGTGACTGAATTTGGAGTCAGCAGACCCTGTTTCAAATTTTGGTGCTCCCACTTAGAAGTTAATTTTGTTCACTCATTTCAGTTATGTCTGACTCTTTGTGACCCTATTTGGGATTTTCTTGGCCAAGATATGGGAAGAGTTTGCCATTTTCTTCTCCAGATTATTTTACAGATGAGGAAACTGAGGCAAAGAGGGTTAAGTGACTTGCCCAGGGTCACACTGCTAGGAAGTGTCTAAGGCCAGATTTGAACTCAGGAAGAGGAGAGAGTCTTCCTGACTTCAGACCTGGCGATTTATCTACTGTGCCACCTAGCTGTCTCCAAATCTAACATAACTCTGGACAAGGCACTTTCTTTCTCTGGCCCTCAGCTTCAGTGTCCGTAAAATGGGGTGATTAGATTAAATGATTTCTAAGGTTCCTACTCACTCTAAATTCTGCCATGTAATCTTTCCCTTCTCAAATTTCTCAAGAGTGTTTTTTCCTGAACCTCTCCTTTGTGTTCATCACACTTTCCCCTCTTTGCATTCTTACTTGTGCACATCTCTCCCTGCCTCCTCTGACAACAAAACGTTAACACCCAGACATGAGCAAAGAGTAAAGTTTGGTGTGTTCTAGATGGCAGGCTAGACTAAAAAAGATAATGACCATCAGTAGGTTTTCTGGGTCCTCACAATCAGCCCCAGACATGCCTCCTCCAACAATAAAAATCTGTTATCATCTTTTAATTTTTGCATGACTTATGTAGGGTGTCACACAAATTACTGTGCATCAAGACACCTAATAAGCATGATAATGAATTGAGTTGTTGAATCGATAGACCCATTCAACAGACTAAACAGTTGTGTTCATCAGAGGTGGTAAGTTATCTAAAGTTTATTTAGTTTACAACCAAAGCTCTTGCCTCTATTTTCACCAAGCAACACTTTCTATTTGTCTTAGAACAAATACATATGCCAAGCATGAAAATCACAGCTTTTAGCAAGACAAGCACAAGGCAAGACACCTGTGGAACCAGGCACTCTCTTCCTCTTAAATAGACAACATTGAGTCTAGTCTGCCTTTAGGAACTACTCCCTCTTTCCAAATTTCCCCTTTGCTATGCAAGGGTTATGGGAATATTTTATATAAAGAATATTTTATATTCTTTAGCAGACATGGAGGGCAAACATATTTTTACATTTGCAAGTAGGACATTTTGAGGGGAACTGGAAAAAGAAAAGAAACATGGAGTCCCTATGCCTCTAAAAGTCCACAGGAAAAAGAAATGGGGGTGGGGCACAGCTAGGTGGCACAATGAATAGAGCACTGGCCTTGGAATCAGGAGGACCTCAGACACTTAACACTTACTAGCCGTGTGACCTTGGGCAAATCACTTAACCCCAACTGCCTTATCTTCCCCCGTCCAAAAAGGCAAAAAACAAAAAAAGAAAGAAAGAAAAGAAAAAGAAATGGCACAAATAGATTGATTGACTTTCTCTTTTCTTTTGTAAATACTATACATAGTGAGTGGCTCATAGTGTTTGTGCTCAGTACCCAAAGTATAAGTGACTCATATTATCTGTTCATTTACAGAAGAAAGGAAGCAAAGTGAGCCTTCATCTTTCTGTTCCTGCTTGGATTTGCAAAGCATTCCTCATTTCTCCATCACTAGAGTCTTTGTGTAGTTTTCTTGACTCTTAACTCATTTGCCTTGGTGGCCCAGTATAGGCTCCCTGTTTTAGGGAAGCCTGACTCCAGGCCTGATATTCCTTCCAGTATACCACCTCGCTAAGTCATACCTATGCCAGGATCTTACTCTACTAAGGAGGGGACAGTCTATAAACAAGAGGTTATAATCAAGCCCTAGGCTGTGATGGTGGCCAAAAGGCATCAATGTTAGATGTCTAAGAGTAGTTAGAGCCATCTGAGATTGGGCCATTAAGATACCAGCACCATTTTCTTAAGTGATGACTGAAGTCCTATTCTGATACCACCTCTGAGGTTAGGGAGGAGATCCTGGGTTTTTGAAGTTCTGATGAGGCAGAAAAAGTTTAGGTTTATTATGGGGAAGGTTGGCACAGGTGGACAGGTGAGTGTGGATTACTCTGTTCTCTAGGTTTATTATAGAGAAGGTTGGCACAGGTGGATAGGTGAGTGTGGATTGCCCCATTCTCTAGGTTTATTATGGAGAAGGTTGGCACAGGTGGGTGGGTAAATGTGGATTGCCCCGTTCTCTAGGTTTATTATGGAGAAGGTTGGCATAGGTGGACAAGTGAGTGTGGATTGCCCTGTTCTCTAGGTTTACTATGGAGAAGGCTGGCACAGGTGGGTGGGTGAATGTGGATTGCCCCTGTTGTTCCTGCCTAACCTCTGAATATCTGTGCATGAGAAAAGCACTGTGTACTAGTACCAGTGTGAATGTGCCAGAGCCAGTTGCCTCCAGGAGCTAGCTCTGTATGGTCAGAGCATCATACATGAGCTCAAGGGTCACATGCCAGTTGAGGGAGAAGGGCTTTTTTTGATACTAGTCTTAGAATGTACTTTCTTAGAGAGTCACATTGAGTCCCACCCACTTTAAGGTTTGCAAAGCATTTTACAAATATCTCACTTAATCTTCCAGTAAAAAGAAACCAGAATTATACTTTGTTAAACTGCACTAAAATGGGAAGGGGTTAGAAGCTGTTGGGATCCAACTCATACTCTACCTCATACTGTCATGGGGTGATAAAGCAATCCAAGTAACGGATAAAGTGAAACTTTGGGGCTGAATCCAGCCTCAAACACTAACTAGCAAAGTGGCCCGGGGCAAGTCAGTAAATCTCTCCAGGCCTTGGTTTTATCCTCTGTAAAATAAGAGGCTTGAATTCCATGACCTCCAAGGTCCCTTCCAGCTATAAACTGATGCCCTATGAAAACTGGTGAGGGTAAAGAGAGAAGGAAAAAGGGTACCCACAGGTCAAGTGGAGGGAACCTGGACCTTGGGGAAGCAGCTAGTAGAGGGTGGGGGTATTTGGGGAAATGTCTTAAAATTGTTTTAGCTATCTTGTTAAGAGAAAGGGAGACTTGGCTGAAATATTCTGAAAATGTAAGAAGATACATGGATAAACAGCTAAAATTGTTTAAGCTATCTTCTTAAGGGAAAGGGGGACTTCGCTGAAATATTTTGAGAATGTAAGAAGATGTATGGAAAAAAAAGCTAACATTTTTAGCTATCTTGTTAAGGGAAAATGGGACCTTGCTGTAATATTTTGAGAATATAACCAGGAGAACCACACTGTATATCCCTGCTGACAGTCTGTCTGTCTGTCTCTCTTTTTAAAACAGAAACCAGAACAACAGGTGAAAGGAAGTAGGGCCAAGCCAGAAACAGTCTGGTGCTCTCATGAAATAAAGTAGAAGAGCCAGGGTAATGGAGAGAGAAAGAAATAGGGAATATGCAGGTCAGGTGAGGCAAAGCAGGGTGATGGATGGGTCTGGATGTGGGAAAACAGCTGGCAGCAGTGGGAAGGTTGATAGGATGAAAAAACTACCTATCAATTAGAGCTATCCAAAACTGGAACAAACTCCCTCCAGGGGCAGTAGGTTCCCTCTCACTAAAAATCTTCGAGTGAAGACTGGACCTGCCTAGGAAAGTCAGACAGGTTCATCACCAGAAGGCTGATCATGCCGGTGACATTTTTAGGCCAGAACAACTTACAAAGGACACTCTTAAAACGTAAAAGAAAGAAGATCTGCAGTAAGGAAAGGAGCCCCTGCACCAATGTCATAATCACAGATCTTCTGGAGGATTGGAAGTAGGATGAAAGGAAGGACCTATGAAAAATGAGGAGTGCTCCATAATTGCCAGATATGAATGATACTGAAAGAAAAATGCAAAATATTTTTTTAAAAAAGAACTCAATTTTTCTAAAGGATGGTAATAAATATATGCTAATAAAATATGTTAATATTCTGCATTAGCATATAAAGCATGCAGATTCTGGACATTATTCTGGCCTCTAATAAGTGAATGCCATCTTCTCTTATTTCATTTTATTTTTTAATCAAGCTAACTGTTAGTACACTACTTTGGTACATTATGATTATCCTGAAAGAGCTCTTCACTTTGGTGGGCTGACCAGTAAAGCTAAGACATCTAAACCTTTTCTGACTGCTAGAGACAATTCCAATGGGTCCTGAATTCTAACCACTGCCACAAGAAGACATTCTGAATTCTCTCCACTCTAGACTGTCAATTACTAATGGGGCCAGAAGGTGGCAGAGTAATACCGTACATCAGAAACATAAAAAACCTCCAACCCTCCCCCCCCCCCCCAAAAAAAAACACTTTTCAGAACTGGCTTTATAACAAATAGGCGAGCTTGGCATGAGACAAAAATAGTATTCACACAGAATTCCCTAGGCATCTTAGACATTGAACCCTGGTGCTAATTAGCTGATATGCTAATTGCCTTAGTTTTAATCTAAGGCCATCTTTTAAAAGTGAGCCCCCTTCTTTGCCATCAGACTCTAAATACGTTTAAGAAATGGGAACTAGGGTACATAGATGCTTTCCCAGCTACCTGTGATAATACTGACGTTATCTGTCATTATTAGCCATAATTCAAATGCTACCCAGAGCAGGCACCCGGTGATTAAATCTGTCAAAGAGAGAGAGATTTTTTCCATAATAAAGCAAAATTATTTCTAGGCGTGCAATAAAAACAAAGTGCTTAACTTTGCCTACTAAATTAAAGTAGGGGAGTTAACAGCAGGAAGAAAAAGGCTGCATAACTGCCCTCTGAAGGCCCCATCTCTACCCTCAAGGAGCTGACCATATAGCAATTTTGTGGCATTTTTTTTCTCTTTACCTGAAGCTCCTTCATTCAATGGCGATAAAGACTGCCTAACACCATCATTAATATCTTTGTCCTCTGCAAGAGCCTGTGATGGTACTCTTGCATCTGAATCCAGCAGCATCTGATTTTCGGTAAGGCCAGTGTCTGCAAAATGGCTAGCCAATTCACAGTTTTCAAAGTCTGTGGTGAGTTGGTGGACAGGAGGATCCTGGGCAGACATAGAGAAAGTACCTTCCAGAACTGGAGGAGAACCAGGAGGCGACAAAGAGGACAGGGAGGATCTGGAGGAGAGGGACGTCACCGATTTGGGAGGCTCAGTCAATTTTGGAGCGTGGCCTGCCGCTGAGGATACGGAGGAGTCACTGTAGCCCAGGTGGCTGTGGGACTTCACCACCTCATTTTCATGAATGGTGGTAATGGGTCCAGAAGGAATGTAACCACTCTTTTCTTGTAATAGAAAGTCTAGTTTATACTGATAATCCAAGTCTGGAATTTGATCCCCTTGGTTGTTGTAATAAAGCTCCGTGGAACTGAGAGAATTGAGTGACCCTCTGCTAGATGTGTTCAGAGACCCCCGACTGGATGCCAGCGATCCCAGACTGCTCCCTGAGGACATGGACAAGGTACTGGCAGAGAGACTGAAATAAAACCGAACACAAAACACTTATTTTTAAAAATACATAAATTTGAAAGATCTGGCAAATATGACCACAATCCGTTCCTCTTCCAAATGCCAGCAGGAGAATGGACAGTATCCAAAAATAAGATAAGTCACTGGTTATCATTATACTCTCCCATATTTACTCATGAATTTATACTCCTTTAATCTGTAATCAGTAATTCTACACTTGTTAAAAATGATTATGTTTTTCTCTAAATCTTAAAAAAAAAATCCCAAGATCCCAACTAACATAAGGAAATATGCTGTTAGTTATTTTTTAAATGTGATTGCTTTGAAGGAGGAAAAGGCTTTCTCTAAGTAGCAAAGAATGTATGTGTAAAGTATAAAGTTTGCAAGCATAAAATATTCTTTCTTTTTTTGGAGGGCAATTGGGGTTAAATGACTTGCCCAAGGTGACATGGCTAGTAAGTGTTAAGTGTCTGAGGCCTAATTTTGCCTCAGGTCCTCCTGACACCAGGGCCAGTGCTCTATTTACTGCACTACCTCACCGCCCCTAAAATATTCTTTATATCCCTAAAAATTATGGCTTGATATTCTTACGGATCTACTCAAGTTCAGAAGATATTCACAACCATGCGATCATAAACTTTTTCTTGAACTACACCTGTGTAACTTTATGTCATCCATATTTTAATACAAATATTTTTTTTTTTAGCACACCAGAGTACAACCTAAATATATGACATTTTCAACCTCGAGAAAGTAAAAAATGAAGGGGAAGAGAACAAAAGATAAAGTTCAATTTGCCTGAAATGGAGCCTAATCTGTCCTCCATCCCCAAATGATAAAATGAGTCTCCAGATTTAAAGAACTCAGAAACTCAGACCCACCTTTTGATCTGTGAATGCAAATAAGTCGTTAATTTGGTAGTTTCTTCAAGTCTTTGTAGCAATGCCTTTTTTCTCTCTTCCAACTTTAGCCTAGAAAAAAACCAATAAGGAGCAATTATTTTAAACTGTTTCAGTAAATGAGTGAAGCTAGGCAGGTTAAGGAAAAAAATATGAGGCAAAGAAAATATTCTTATTACACAAATGACATCTCAAAAGCCTAAACCAGAGGGGCCAGAGACTGTTCTGTCTTCCTCTTCTTCTTTTCTTTCTATATTTATCCAGCACAGTATTTGCCATGGAAACGACATTCAGCAATTCTGGAGAGAATGAAATTAGTGGAAAAAAAGTTCTAAGAAATGAGGAAATAACAGAAATAAATAAAGAGAATTAAGCATATCCAGACTACACAAGATGGAACCAAATAACTTCATTTTGATTTTAAAACCAAATTGTCATTTTAAAATGGACTAATTATCAAACTATCTTGAACCACCAGGGATGGGAGGAGAGAAGGAACAGATAGAAAGCCTTAAAGCTATATGGATTACATATACTATATAGATTTAATATACAATTTCTGGGTTTCACATTATGGAAATATTAAATAGTAATAATTAAATATTATAAATAGCCAGTCAATTTACTGTATTTAGTTAGGAAATAGAATTTTTCCTTCTAAGGTTGATGAAAAAATTCCCCAGTTAGAATTTTCAATCAAGAACAAAAACACTAATTATTTTAAACAGTCCCGCCATAATGATATAAAGTTAATTTCAGTTTGTTTAGGCAAGAAGACATAAAAGTGGTTATTAGGTCATTCCCACTTATAGCATGTCACCTGCATCTATCATAAAACACTTCGACAGCAAAAGAGTTTGTAGGTTTAAAAAAAATATATTATTTTACAGAGCTAATTCTAGACTTGGAAAAACAAAGTGACCTTGAAACATAAGCATATGGGATTTTAATGGTACCAGGAGGTGTTTGTACGCTACCTATGAAAAATCCAAAATCTATTTTCCTAATCCAATTGGACAAATATTTAGTAGGGATCATAGGTAAGCCTTCCTTACTTTGACTTAATAAAGCAATGAATATAAAAATCAGCTCATTTTCTTCGGAGATAAAATAAAGTCTCTTATTTCTAAACTCTTTGAAATATTGTGCATGTTTTAGGTACTAGAGAAACATGCTCATATTTTATTTATAAGCATCTCCCTTCGGAAGTGTCAACGCCACAATCACTATTTTTTAAAATCAAAAGTAATTCTTGGCATTTTTCTTTAATGCTTCAAGAGGTGTTAAATTTCTGCTCCACAGTTTGAAAGGTATGTTTTAGAAAGTAGTGAGGGCACGTATTGGGTGGTGTTTTTTTTTTTACCAGACAAATATAAACAAAAAAACCAGTGAGGAAGAAAAAGTCCACAAGAAATAAGTAACTTTAAAATAAAGGTATTTAAAGGCCTGGAAAAAGCCAAGTAGCTGGCAAAATCCATGTCTTTTGAAAGAGAAACATTTTTTTAATGAATTTTTAAAAGAGAACATCTCACAAAAAGAATTTTGTATCAAAGCTGTATGGAGAATTTAGCTTTGCATTAAGAAGTGAGGATCTGTTATTTTTAAAAAGCAAGGCAAGTTGGAATCTTAGTTTTCTCTGACCATTCCGGCCCAGAGGGAGCTTCTATTTCTGAACTTCTATTAAATCACTGCTTGAAAAATTCACTTGGCAATTAATCATGCAGTGCCCTGTGACATCTTCTTTCCATCATGGTCTTGGGTTGTCATTTAACACTGTTCTTTAACTTTTCAGATATCCCTATTTTGCCTTCTTCATCAAAACTGAAAACTTCTTGGAGGCAGCTAGGTGATGTAGTGAATAGAGAACCAGCGCTGGATTCAGGAGGACCTGAGTTCAAATGCAATCTCAGACACTTGACACTTAACTAGTCGTGTGACCTTGGGCAAGTCACTTGGCCCCAATTGCCCTGCCTTCCCTCCTCCAAAAACAAAACTGGAAACTTCTAGAAAATAAAGACCATGTATTCTGTTTCTTTGTCACCCCACTCTCCACCCCCTTTCCCCCCACCCCAACTGTCTGGTACAGTGGTGTCCACATAGTAGGTACTGCAAATATCTGTTGGCTGTATCTTTTTATTTTAACAGCAAGAAGTAGTTAATTTCACTTGAACCATATTTCTGTTCCAACTCTCAGAAACCAGATATTAAAGTGTTTTTAATGGTTAACACACACACACACACACACACACACACACACACACACACACACACACACACACCCCAAAAGGCATCAACTTCCTCTTTACAATCTCTTTAAAAAAGAAATTAATGGACTTGCTTTGAGGAATGCCAAAGTGGAAAGACATATAAATCTGTGGGAAATACCCTAAAATTCACAATGGTATATGAAAGAAGGTTACTATAGGAGCCACTGTGGATCCTATGAAAAACCACTGTCTTAACACTTTCAGTAATACTACATGTGGTAGAAATGTAAAAACCAAGTCCTAAATTGTCCATCTTTTTCCCCATGAACAATTACTTTCACCTAATAATCTTCTAAGACATAACTGCTGCATTACTCTTCCTTATTTCCTGAATAAGAAAAAAGGATTACAGCATGGACTGAAGAGTAGATCCTGAAGTCAGGAAGACCTGTGGCTACGGGTGACCCCAGCAAGGCACTTAATTGTTCCATGCTCTGGGATATTCTCTAAGACTACATGAGCTACAAAACAGAATAAGTGTTGGTCTGCATGGGTAGAGGGCATTTTCTCACCAGGAGTTTTCTCCTTATGTCAATAAGTTCTAAGACCAGAAAATTTCCCCAACATGCTCAGCCACAAGACGGTGAGCTCATTCTTCTAATGTAGTAAGGGGGGCAAAAATCACAAGGCTGTACAGAGAACCCATAAAGTACAGAATTATATAATCCCATAGAGTGACTACAGATTCAAAGGGGTTTAGCTCACATTACAGATGATAAATATCGCCATTAAAAAAAGGGAAAAACCCACATGATAAATGGAGGAAGATTTGGGGACATAGTTAATAAGCTGTCTGATAGCTGTGTGCAGATATTAAGAGGAAACCACTGGGAGGGGGAGCACATTTATCCTATGTTGAATTTTTTTTCTTATGCAGAAAATCCCCTTTTATAAGTTTCATCCTAGCCATTAACTGCTCCCCTTTCGATGAAAGGACAAACTGCTTTCCAAGGTGCTACATGTTAACTCAATAGTAGGGGGAAAGACAAAAGAGAAATATACATAAACTAAGGGGAAAAAAACCACAATGAAAGAACGGGAAAAACAAAACAAGGATTTTTTTTTCTGACAATGAGTCATTGTCTCTGGTCCAAAGGACTGGTATTTATCAGGGTGCTGAACAACTATCTCAGAATGAGAAGGTCACTTTGGAGGGTCAGTCAATTCAGAACAATAAAAGACACAAATCTCCAGAAGGCTAATGACTTCCACCTGGGAGAGAGGCCATGCCACCTAGGGTCTGACGTTTATTAGGAGGTCCATGCTGCTCACCCTCAGTGCTGTGCAAAATCTACTTACATTTGACAAAATATAGTTATTTTATCATCCTCTATTTTCACAGCCCTGCCTTCCCCTCCCACACTCGTGAGGAAGTAAAATCACATATCTTAATATTTCTCTATGAAAAAGAAATTTAAGTTATAACATGAATGCAAAACAAAAAGTCAAAAGTCCAAGCAATTAAAACCAAAATTCACTTCCTTGTATAGCTGAATTATCCATCGAGGACAGACCTGATTAAAAACACAATATTATCCTGTATCTTTCCTGTCAACAGGGATGGTTTCTGTCAGGGACTTCTCAAGCTGAATACACTTCATTCTCCCCTCTGGAGACCACCTGTAGGTATAGCCAAGACACAGGGCAGTCTCAGGCCACAAGGAGAACTGCTGACATGAATGTTTTAGCAGCATATTAAACACATGTGGCTACACAGTTTTTATCAAGTGTCTCAAGTATCCCCTGATGCCAAACAGAACACAAAAATATAACCCTCCTCCATAATCACTATTACATGAGACCATGGTGATTTTTAGTTACATCTTTAGGACACTACCTCGGTTATCTCAAAGCACTTTGGACTTCTAGGCATTTATCACATTCTCCCTTTTATCAGACTCATCTGTGTACAGGTCTTATCTCCCTACCAGGTTAAAGCCCCCTGAAGGCAGATATTTCCCCCCCTTTCCCTTTCTATCTTTAGTACCATGCACAGGGAAGGTAGGTGATAAGTGCTTGCTGAATTAAATTTTTTTAAAAACTAAGACCTGCAACAATTAGCTTGATACTTGATACTAACAATACTAAGTGTTGATACTAACAGCCTTATGTACAGTTGGAGGGAGGTCTCTCATGGAGTCCCCCCAGGAATCCATTTATTGACTTCAAACTGTTTAACATTTTTATCAACCATTTGGGTTAAGCCATGGATGGCATGATTATTAGGACGAGGAGCGAGGGCAAAATGTCAGATGACAGAATTGGGATTAAAAAAAATGTCTGTAGACTAGAGCAATAGTCTGGATGTAATAAATTGAAATTTAAAAGGAATACAATCCTATACCTGGGATCAAAGAATCAACTTCCCAAACACAAGATGAGAGAGGCCTGGTTAAACAATAGTTCCCATTAAAAAAAAAATTCTAGAGATTTTAGTGAATCAGCAGTTTGACGCAACAACCAAGCCTGTCCTAGGTGGAATGAAGAGAAGCAGGGTGCCCAGAAGGGAACTGAGGGTCAATCCATCCAAAAACACCCTGTCTCGCTGTACTCTACTCTGGAGTGTTCTGCCCAGTTGGTGCTATGTGGTGGACAGCAACTAGAAGGAAAGCAGGAAAGTGAAGAGGGCTGGAGATCAGAACACACAAGGATTAGCTGGGGGGGGAAGGGTTGGGTTAATCTTTAACCATCTGATGGTTGTGTGATTTGTCCTTCAGTCTCGAAGAGGATCGTGATGTGAGGAAGATGATGCCATGACTTGCAAGTCAATTGGATTTAAGTGAGGCAAGCTGTGCAAAGTCACCAGCCTCACTTTCTCCTCCAGAGCCATCTGAGTCCAGTGATAAGATATAGATCAAGACAATTGCATCTGAAGTACCTGTACATGGAAGAACTTTTTTCTGGATGGCTCCAGAAAGAAATAAGACAATTGTGTACAAGATGCAAAGAGGCACATTGAGGCTCAATCTAAGGAAAACGCTTCCAACAAAATGAACTGTCCAAAGTGGAATGGGCTAGTGGATTCCCCCTCATCACAGATCTCCCTTCAAAAGCAGGATGTGGGAAAATAATATAGGGATGATTAGAGTGTACATTCCTCAAGGCCACAGATGTGTGTGTGTGTGTGTGTGTGTGTGTGTGTGTGCTTTTCTCTGTACCCCCAGTGCTTAGCACAGTGCGTAGCATACAGTAGGTGCTTCATAAATGTTTATTGATTGAATGACTCTTGTTCCAATGTGGGCTATACTTAATGCCATCTGAAGGTCATCTTTTTTTTTTGAAAGGTCATTTTTTTATGACACTGGTGAATATCTTTGATACTACTGTTTTCGATCTTGCTTGATGTCAGCAGATCACTAAACAAACCTTTTACATACTTGCCTCTGACAGTCTTATATAACTTTAATGTATATATAAGAGACAACTTGTTTAATAAGAGTCTTCAAAAAAAAGTTTTTTTAAAAAAACAGACAATGCAAGATCTTGTATCATGTGCTCTCAATCTGTCAGTTACCTGTATAACTATAAGGACGTGGTCTTCTGTAAGAATACAGTGTCTTGTTTTCATCAAGGCTACCCCTGCCTTGCACACAGACCATTCAGATAAAGATTTTATAAAGATGAGAAAATAGAAATTCATGTTATTAGGATTTGCTTTCTCTATCATCTTGGCTTTTGGAGGGGGGTAAAGGTGGGGAAAGCTACTATATATGATCTCTATACTCTTTGGGAATCATTTACTCTTTGAGATGTCTTAAAAAATGATCCCGGAATGGCTTTGAAATTTTATCGACTATAACAAAGTTACAGTCTAGCTGTTCTTCCCAACTTTTTAGAAATCCATCCAACAATAAACCCTGAAGGATTTCATATTTTCTATACCTGCTGGTTGACTCTAAGACCTGGAAAATGTAATCTGCTGTAGAAAATCATCTGTAAAAATTAACCAGTTCTATAATCAATATCAGATTGCACACCTTCTTAGGGAAGGGGGAGCAAAGGAGGGGGAGAAAATTTAGAACTCAAAATCTTATAAAAGTGAATGTTGAAAATGAAAAACAAATAAACAAAATTTAAAAAAATAACATGTTCCCTTTACATATTTTTATCAAAGATACTCTTAACATGTGTACAGACCCATAAATGAGACTTTTAAGAGATAAGGAAGCAGGTAGATGGACTGAGAAGGAGGCTGCTGCCTTCTCACTTGCCTTTTATGGTAATGATACTGTCCATGACTCTTCCATTCTTTTGGTGTTTTCTCTTTTTATGATCATGCTCAAATGTGACTAATGTGAAAATACATTTAATATGATTGTACATGGATAGCCTACATCAGATTGCATGCTGTCTTGGGGAGGGGTGAAATGTAGAACTCAAAAATCTTATAAAAGTGAATGCTGAAAACAATAAATTAATTAAAACTAGAAAATATTTTTTAAAAAAGATCATGTTGAAAAATCAGTCCCAGAGTACTTTTAACATTAGATCATCACTAACATAGTCTTTCTCTCTATCTGGTCAGATCTAGCCCATGGTTGTAGGTATTTTATAAAGGTCATGTCAGGTCCAAGAGAATAAAAATAATGTGAATCCCTTGACCAGAGACCTGGCAAAGGTAGCAATACCTATCAGGGAGAGGTTCCATGAATTACCCTAAGGGCGTGTCTTCAGTGTTTCTTGACCCCCTCAGCCCCATATTAGCTCAGCTTCTGGAAGGAAGGCCAAGCCTTCAGAGAAACCCTTGTCTGCCTATATTAATCAGCAGGGACTACATTTCCACAGCCTAACTGGAAGAGTTAATTACAACCTAACCTAAAATAATGCTCTATTGCTGTGTCTCCTAAATGATTGGTTTACAGAAATGGGTCCCTTTAGGTTAAATATCAATTTACATCTTCCCACTGAAACAAAGTCTGAAAATTGCTTCAAGTTTTCCCCTTCACATTTGCACCTGCTTCTGAGGGGAGTTTCCACTGACAAACAAAAGCCAATTGAACATTCTGTGACCTGTAAAAATATCAAAGGCAGTTAGGGAAGGTTGTGTTTTCTCTGCAAAACAAAAAGCAATAAACCCCTGCATTCTTGTGAGTAATAAAACTGAGAATAGGAAATTTTAGGTGCTGTAACACTCCAGATAATCTTCATTATCAGAGGGCAATAGTTTACAGCTATTGTTATCAAAGGTAGTAAATGATATACTGCATTCCTGATGACATGTCAACATTCCCTGTAATTTAACACCTGTCACAGGCATTTTCATGACTCTAAGAAGCCCAGGACAAATCCCAGGGACCAGGCACACATTGGGTGGGTGGGTGTGTGTGTGCACGCGCGCGCGTGTGTGTGTGTGTATGTGTGTGTGTGTGTGTGTTTTCAATGGCCATGTGGAAAGTCTATTTGTGCTACGTTAATTAAGGCATTCCACACAATGTTTCTTGGTAGGAAAATGACCCAACAAGGCCTTGTTCAGATTCTACAAAATGATACAAAGGTTAAGCCATAGTGGGAAATGCTTGAGGTGACCACAGGGATGAAACGTACCTCTCAGCGAGGGCTTGACTGGGTGTGGTCCTCACGGACAGCAGCTCTTCCTCTAGGAGCCTCCTCTGGCCTTCCAGGTAATCCAGCTCAACCTGACTACGTTTTCGAGGAGTAACAAATTGAAGCTCTTTCAAAAATTCTTCTTTTTCATTAATCAGCATCAGTTTTTCCTTTTCAACATCCAAGTCCCCAGGCCAGGGCTCACTGTCTAACTTGGACAGTTCAATTTTTAAATTGGCCATGCTAAAGAGAAAAAAAAAAAAGCAAAGGAAATGAGTATATTTTATAACTTCTAGGAAAGAAACAACCCAGGAGAGCTTAGATGTGGACTAAAATGTCAATAATTTAGCTAAGTGGAAGGAAATTTTATCTGGTCTGAGGCCATCCTGTTGTTTTAACAGGCCTTAACCACAGCCTTCTGTGATTTCAACATTCTCTGCGTCCTTGATAAATCATTTAATCTGAGTGATTCATTTCCCTGTCATCTTACAAAAGAACAAAAAGTCAGACACAGAAAAGGCTTATAAAAGGGAGCCAAGTTCTAGGGGCAGCAGAGCAGGGTTGCTGGGTAAATGCAGTCAGCTGACAGCTCAAATATTCCAATCTGAGTGATGTTTGGAAGGCTTCTCACCATTTCTATTCCCCACTGACTGTGGGGGTCTGAAACTCTATGATTAGCATTAAATTTGTAGAATTACACATACAAAGCTAGAAGACAGTATGGATCTTCTAATACCATACCCTGAGAATATCCCTCATTTTTTCAAAGGAGGAAACTGAATCCCAGAGACACTAAATGATTTTCCTAAGAGCACACAAATGGTTAAGTAGCAGAGTGAGGATCTGAACCTCAAATATAGCAGTCTTTATACTAAATGTAAATTCTTTTGATGGTGACATCACCTTAGTCCTTAGGGCATCATATTCATCTCTACCTAGCCATCACTGTAAGCTTGGGAACACTGCAAATAGAGTATAAACTACTTGAGGGCAGGGTCTGTTTTTCATTTTTAATTTCGTTCTTATTTTTTATTTAAATATTTTATGTATATATATATATATTTATAAGGTTTTATAATTTTTATATATATTTATTTTTTGTCTTTACATCCCTAGTGTCAGTAAACAATAGGTGCTAAGGCCCAGAAATACCGTTACTAAACTGTAAAGGGAAGCATGTGAACTGATATGGTTTGGCCGAGTAATACATCAAAAAAGCACCTGGGTTTCATACACATTCCATACTACCAACTCTCCCATCATCTCCCCACTCCCCAAATTAGGGCAAAGCCAGTGGCCTGAATGCTTCCTCCCTGTGTGCATTCTCCTCAGGCTATAACTTCTGGCAGCCTCTTTCCCCTTCCTTAGTAACTGTAAACTGGCATAAATATTTTAGGGTAAGGGGCACATAATATGATTCACCCTGAGGCTCCTGCTTCCTGGAAATTAATCCTGGTCTTAGCAATTATTTATACCTTACTGTGCCTTAATTTTTTGTCTTGCTTTTTTAAAAAAAATCAGATGTTTTTCAAAAAACAGATGGCTGAGAATAAGAAAGGGCAGTGGGCACCAGTGGACATTGGGAAAACAGTGGAAAAAGAGTATCCTCTCATCAGAAATGCACACTTCTCCAACTTCACATTTTCACTTGGGCGAGGTCTAGTTTCAACTAAAACTCAGTCTTGACATTGGGTTAGTCTTGCTGTTTGTCCTTTATTCCCCAAGAGGACCATGGCATCAGGCAGATAATGCAAGTGAATTAGATTTAAGTGAGGGAGGGCTGTGCAAAGTCACCAGCCTCACTTTCTCCTCTAGAGCCATATGAGCCCAGTGGCAAGATCAGAGTGCCTTGAGATGGTTCTGGATACAGTGGGAGACCTTGGTTAGTCTTAGCACCAACTAAGACAACTGAATTCTATAGCCCCCATTGGTATAACGTTAAGGCAATGGGGTTTGTTCACCATGAAACCAATGGGAAAAAGAGTTGTTTTCATTATTTTGATATAAGCATAAGATTCAAGGGCACTATTTATTGAGAGAGCACACCATGGTCTCTGCATAAACAGTCGGTGTTCCTGTAAAAAAAAAAAATGGCAGCATGATAGGAGTAAGATACCAAGGAGCACGTAGCAGGAGAAAGTGAAATCAAGAGGGAAAAACAACCCTTTCCCCCACCCTCCATCATTTTTTATTTTTTGAGATTAAAGAAAACAAGACAGGTGATAAAGAAAACACATGTAAAAACCCAAGGAGGGATGAAGTCAGAAATGATCCTACATCCCATCACAATAAGTTCTAGGTAAAAATATATTTGCCATCTCAAACTGGCACTTGTGTATGTGGGGTACTTCTGATTTTCATTCACCACCTGCACTTAGGATAGATGAAACATCAACTATTCTTTGGCTTTCACCACAAAACTATAAACAACTGCCTCAACATACTGGAAAATTAATCATCAAAATGCCAAATAAGCATGAGATTATTAGCTTTATTAAGCACATAAAACAGGGGCTGGAAGGAGAAAACAGGTTGGAGAGAAACAAAGCCCACTCCTTTATTTATTCAGAATTCAGTAGGAAAAAAGACTTTCAACATAAGCACAGACCCTGGAGATTTCTCTTCATTTCAGTGTTACCAGTGACTTTATAATAAAATTCAAAGTGGCCATTTAAGAGAGCAGCCACTAAAATGGGAGAGAACCAGTATCTTAAGTT
The DNA here is from genome assembly GCA_028646515.1 of Pseudochirops corinnae. NCBI lineage: Eukaryota > Metazoa > Chordata > Mammalia > Diprotodontia > Pseudocheiridae > Pseudochirops > Pseudochirops corinnae. The sequence continues at coordinate 47,734,776 of CM053592.1, forward strand.
GTGGTATAAAGTAATTAATGAAACAAAGTGGGGGCAGTATTGTATAAAGGTGGGGAGAAAAGAACACTTTTTTCTTTTTTAACAAATCAAGCATGAAATAGCTGCTGAATTTCAGATGTATTTTCTAGAGGATGCTTCAAGGTAAAAGAGTATGAATAAAAGAATATGAACAAAAGGGTTTAGAATTCCTAGGGAAAAGGGGGCAATAGACATTTCTGCTATGTTTAACGGTGTGCTAATCCGAGGAAAAAAATCTTCTCTATTTCCTTGTACATAGTAGGCATGCAATGAATGCAATGAATTAAGGGTCCAAAGTCTGATTTTATCCAAAATTATGTGAGGGATTGAGCAGTAAAGTGATGGCCTCAGGCATGCATGCATACCCAATGAAGATTTCTTGCTATGGAGGTTGTTTCTTATGACTTATTTCACTGAGTGAAATGAATAAAATTTCTGAATTATATTCAAAACAAGTGTCTCTGCTGCTTTTGCCTCACTAAAGGTGTATAGCTGGGAGCCATACACTACTCAAATCTTCTACCTTGCTGTGTCTCTGTGTTACAGCAGCGGGTTTCATCTATTTGCTTCTTTTTAGGGACATGAAAAATACACTTCAAAATAAATTTCTGCTTGTTCTAATCACTCAGTCAACAAATATTATAATAATGATGGCTAGCATTTTTAGAGAACTTCAAGGTTTGCTAAGCACTTTACCCAAGTCATCTGATCTGATGCGCTCGTTTGTATGACGCATCAGAGGGGGCAGAAAATGAAGTTAAGATATTTCTCACCCTCGAGGAACATGAACATTTAGCTAGTTTAAACTGAAAGGCACTACAATGACAGACGCTTTAAATACAATCTGTCGGTTTCACCTTTATTAATGGAGATAAGGATGTGTACATGTGTCTGTAAATATAACAAGGTTAGATTTTTTCCTGTGAAAATTAGGTTAGAGATATGAAGGGTTTTTTTCTTTTCAATTAAAAAAAACGTCCTTCCAACTTACCAAAAAATTTGAATTTTGGCTCTTTGTAGATATATTTGCAGTTAGAAATGTTAGGATAAATGCTAACAAGTCTTTAGTAAAAGATTTCAGGGGCAGCCAAGGCAGTGGGTGGCTTATGCCACCCTCCATCCTAAAGCTGTCAAACTGGCATGGTACAGATGAGCTATACCATAGCAGAATTTAATAGAAAACCGACACTATCGTTTAAAATAAAACAAAACAAAAACTCTAACATGCTTTAAATCAGACTCCTAATTAGATATCAGCTACAATGAAAAGGAGATGAGAAAAAGAACCTCTCTTCTTTAGAGATGTGGGGAACTACTGGTGTGCAATACTACACTTATTGTCAGACTCCACAGATATACTGGTTAGTTTTGCTGATTTTATTCCCTCCCCTGCTTTCGCTATTTTCTTCTATATTCAAGTCAGGGCTGGCTAGTTTACTGAGTGGGGAGGTGGGAAGAGATACATCTGGAAAGGAAAAGGACATAAACAATACTTTTTTTTTTTTAAAGCTATAACACGGCATAGGCAATTAGGCATGTAGCACAGTTCATGGCACATAGCAGGAACTTGCTAAATAAATGCTGAATGAAGATCATTACAAAGAGGAAAATGACTGAGATGTTCAGCATAAAACTCTATGTTTTAGGCACTAAAATAATTCAATATTTCCATTCCCAGGTGATAAAATAAGATTTATGTTCTTAGGACCTTGCAATGGAAATGGGAATCTGAAGATCTTCCCTGCCCCTTAATAAGCCTAAAGGAATTTGAAGATCTTCCCTAATTTGAAGATCTATCCTGCCCCCAATAGGCCTAATGTAATCACATGGAGCCTGTGGTGGGAGGAATTTTCTGAAGGGTGGAGTAGAGCCCATTGGAAGCTGGGAGTCACAGCAGTTAGAGCTGGGGAGGAGAAGATACACCCAAGGAGACAGGTAGGCTTGTGAGTGTTTGTTTGTGGGAAGATTAAAGGATGGTGTGGTTCTCTGCATCTGTATTAAATTTTTTGTTGCTATGATGGATTCAGTTTCCTAGTATTGAGATTTGGCTCTCTGGCCTCAGAATAAATGTTTTGTTTCTGCCTTCAATATGGAGTGTCTGTTATGTTTTGCAATTGAGAACTATACTGGCATATTCACGGTCACTGTTGGTACTGTAAATATTGTGTTGGCACTACAGATGTACGATCTCTAATATGTGTATGTTTGAGGAAGTACTTTCTTTTAAGTTGTGTCAATAAGCATTTATTAAGTACCTACCACACTGTGCTGAGCACTGAAGATAGAAAGGCAAACAAAACAAAATTGTCTCATATCTCAAGGATCTCACAGTCTAATCAAGGAGATGAACAATTTTTCTTAATTTAAAAATTTTTTAAGTTTTTAAATTTATCACCACCCTCAAAAGCAATCATAGTATTCAATAGCCAAACAAGATGTTCTTCATGTTAAAATCCACAATGAAACTTCACACCAAATAACCTTCTTCTTTCTAGGAGAAACCAACTCTATGATAGCTTTCCACTTTAACCAGATTTTAAACCTAGAGAGATGACACAGTTTCCCTCCTTGTGTTTTCCCACGTGATAAAAGACATTTTCTAAGCATTTAGACTGAGGGAGGTAATTAAGCTAAAGGCATCACCAGAATTCACCCTCATTAAAAAATAAATAAGTAAATGAACAGGTAAGAAAACAACACTAACCAAAAAGGACTGGCCCTTAACTCGCTGGAAAAAAAAAAGGGTAAATAAAATTCTTTCTGCTTTTGTTCTTATTTAGTTGATTTTTTTGTGATCCCATTTGGGGTTTTCTTGGCAAAGACTGTGAACTGGTTTGCCATTTCTTTCTCTAGTGCCTTTGATACATAAAGAAACTGAGGTAAACTGGGCAAAATGACTTGCCCAGGATCATACAGCTGGTAAGTGTTTGAGGCTGAATTTGACCTAAGGTCTTTCTGACTCCAGGGCCAGCCACTCCATTCACTTTTCTACCTAGGGGCAATGAAATACAATCCTAGAGTCCATCTATACTAGACAAGGGTAGAGTCTTTTCAGAGTGCCTACACAGAGTAGGAGTTTTATTTTTTAACTGATTGACAGTGGAGTCCCTTCTGCCACACAGGAGCAGAGTCACAAAGCAGGAAAGAAAAGAAGTGCATAAATCTGACAGAATACTTGAATAAGAGAGCTTCTTTCCTCACTATTCACACTGAACTGCCAAAAACACAGGTCTAAGAAACATCCCAAAGATGGATGAAATAAAGAGATTTTCACTTCAGGGAGGAGGACTCCTTAATTCCTCTGGGTGTTGGCTTACTGGTCTTTTATTTCTTTGAACTCCTCAAGGGCAGACTGAGCTCAAGGCTTTGTGCAAAACGGTTGGCAAAATTTGGGCCACTCTCATGATTTAACAGGACAAATGACAAAGCCTCTGATTCAGCGCAACATTATTCAAATCGTGCATATCTGAGAAACCAACCTCTTTACTTCAATGGGAATCATTTAATGGGTTCCTAAGAATCCCTTTCTTCTTCAAAGAACGGGGCACATTCCATCCCCCACCTCACCAAACCTCCCATAACTCCTCTTGGGCCTCCTTACAAGACTCTTGCAGGTTTAAAAAAAAAAAGCAACCCATACTCTCCTAGACACATTTTAAAAAGTGAAAATAAATTTTAAAGGAAGAAACCCTGGCTGCTTTAAGCTGAATTTACCTTTGAAGCAGCCAGCAGATGTCACTATTGGAGCAAAGATTAACTCTAGCAAAGAAAATGTATTTTGAACCCCTTGACCACTGAACACAAACAAATAATCCCCATCATTACCTTCTTTTGGCTTCTTCATATCGTAGACTTAACCTGACCTTTTCTGCTAAGTTGGCTCTACTTCTTGCTCCAAACTAGTAAAAGAAAGAAAACAAACAAAAAATTCAACTAATTCTGTTGTGAATAAAGCAAATCATTGGTATTTTCAGGAACTACAAGTAAATCTTTATATTTAAGAAAATTCTATACAAACTTAAGATTTTTAAAAAAGATATCTACATATCTGGTAGCCTTGATAAGTAACAAAAAAGAAACTAATCAATTCTGTAGTGCATCTGAAAGCATCTTTCCTTTAACATAAGTTCCTTTAACATAAGTTCAAGGTAAAAATGTTAGGTAAATATTTCTGGTGGCTAAAATTTTATGGCAGGTGTGTAGGGTCAATAAAATAGACCAACTGGAACTAATTTCTTTGTCTCTAAGAGCCAAATTTCCATCAATTAGCTTTCAACTGCACAAAATGAAAACCGAGTTTAAGCATACAGTTTTTCAAATGTCAGCCAGGGTCACGACATCTACTTGACTTTCATAATCATGCTTTAGGAGAAGGTGAGAGACCAGGAAATCAATTAGGAATATATGAGAAAAGGTATCCACTATTGTTGTTCCAAAACAAGTAAGAACCAAAAAAAGGGACTAAGGAAACTTAGAAAAATGACTATTATCTACTTTCTTCTGAATAATGATTCAAAAATGTATTTTCTTTATGGTTTTAAAAATCTATTTCAGATTAGAGGTTTTTAAAAATTATTGTGATTCACACACACACACACACACACACACACACACACACACACACACACACACACACAAAGCCAGAATAAATTCAAACTAAATTTTGTAGAGTTTCAATGGAATACCTGAATATAGCCTGAGGAAGATTAAACAAAACTGTTCATATGGAAAGGATGTGAATAACTTTGGCCCCCAGCCAGAAAAAACAGGGCTATGATTTTTAAAACCTGCCTCATGAGGATAAAGCACTGAGTTGGTATGGCTCTACTTCAAACCTTGGCATCTCGCTGGTATTCCTGTTCTCAATTCCCACTGGAATCAAGTCTCCCTAGTGATATCATTCAAGCCTCCCTCTCCATAAAACCACTTACATCTCCAGTGATGCCTGTTTGTGACCCAGCATCGAGGGTCTGTCTGGAGAGAGATAAATGAGACCTCACATTGTTGGCCCTTAAGTCTGGTTCTGATCTCCCGATGCTTTGGTCCAAATGAAGCCGCTCCTGCAGCTTAGCGAGACTCTGTCCAGGAAACATAAATTATTTTATAAAACATTTTTATTCAAGGTAAACTGCCTTAAAGCAAAATTAAACACTGATCCAACCCCATGAAAGAAATGCTCATTACTTCACTGGAAATGCGCTTTTACTGAAATGGCTAAGACAACAGTAAGGCAATAAAATGAACTGTCTGGTATTTCTATACATAAAATGGTGCTTGAAAATGCTCAATTTTTAGCACCATTTTATGGTAAATATTATATATAACATGATATATATGTAAATAAGCTATATGAAAGGCCATCTTTTTTTTCCAGCTCTTGAGAAGTGAAAAAAAATAACATTTTAATTTAATATTAGATATATGCCTTCCCTATAAAAAAGTTTTATGAACTGTAAGTACGTATTTATATATAACTTGCATGTAATAGAAATTCTGTGAATGCTGAATTTTGGTAAAATGAATCACATTCTGAATGCAATGATTCACTTACTGAAAAAATCCTAGGATTCCAAAATTTAAAGGAGATCTTTTTAAGGTCACAAGACTTTGCTCTTAAAGGGAATTTGGAGATAATTTAATCTAACTCCTCCTTCTACATATAAGAAAGCTGAGGCCCAAATACGTCTAATGACTAGTTTAGGGTGACATAGACACAGTGGTGATACGGAAAAGAACCTCTGGGACTTTTTGTGGTAAATAATCATCCCATCCCTTGTCTAATTTATATGTTTTGTAAAACCAGATTTTCATAAATTGGGTTTGCTTAAAGTAGGGACACACTCCTTTCTATATATACATAGTAAAACTATTAAAAACCCAATGGGGGCCATCTCTAGTCATCCTGATCCATATCTTGCCACTGGGCCCAGGTGGCTCCAGAGAATAAAGTGAGGCTGGTGACCTTGCACAGTCTGGCCTCACTTAAATTCAATTCACTCTCAAGTCATGGCATCATCTCCCTCATGTCATGGTCCAAACAGACAACAACATTAAAAAACCCATATCCCAACTTCGAAAAGAACCTGACAGCCCAGGCATAATTTCAAATGATCATAATAAAGGGTTAGAAAGCACCTCCGAGTTGATACTCAGGATATTTAGGAAAAACTTTCCCCTCTTTAGGTAAAACAAATAATTATATAGAGGCTCATATAAAACATTATTAAACTGAGTTTTTAAAGATACTTAAAAGTTTGCTTTTCTTCTAAAAATTAAAGCATAATATAAAATCCTATCCACGTTCATAGAAACCAGAAGAGTATAAAATATTTGCTCTTTACAGTTTGGTGACCAAGGAAAAGAATTCACCTTCTTAAGAAAAAAATTTCATCTTTTAACTGTGGGTATTAGATGAGTCCAAAGTCTAGATTCAAAGATAAGAAAAATGTTTTAACTCCACAAATTTGTTGATGTGTGAAGATACATTTAATTTTTTTATGATCCAATATTTTAAAGAATTATTTATTATTAAACATTAAGATTCTTATAGTGATTATTTATACAATAGATTATTTGTAAAAGTAAAGTTTGAGCAGTCAATCACTGCTAACTCTCATCAGAGGTATTTTTAAAGCCTATTTTAGGGCATCTAAAAAAGAAATATCTCTCTCTCTCTCTCTACATATATATATATAACCAATACTCTACAAATGATCAACCTGAGATGCTTTTATTTAACTTTAAGGCTGAAGAAGTCTTTTCAAGAATACAAATAACAGCGTTATTAGATATTCCTCCAAAAAAAGGTAAACTAAACAATCAGACTAATTAGCTAGGTTCAGGGCTCAAAATATTTGAAATACACTCTTCATGGCTTTAGCAAATTAAATATAGTTGGTTTGTTTATTGTCTTATGAAGCTTTGATCTATCTGAAAATGTCTGCAGTCCCAGGAATGAGGCAGGAGGCACATTGCAAAGAACAGAATGGCTATTAGCCTTACTACATGTAAGATGTTACCTGAATTATGGCCAAATCCTATGCACTGATAGGAGAATTTCGCTGTTTGTCATCAAGCAATCTCTCCTAATTAAATCAGGTGAAGTCCAAGGTGATTTACTCAGACCCTGGTCATCTCTAGTCCAGAAGCCCTTTCCAAATAGTTTTAGGATCCTCCATGAGTTATCAATGAAATGTCTTCCTTGATTAGAATGTAAGCTCATTGACAGGCAGGGACTGTCTTTCTTTCTGCTTATCCCTAGATAAGAAGAGAGTATTCCCAGAGCTTAGCACAGTACCTGGAAGACTGCCAGCACTTAATAAATTTTTGTTGACTTAACTTGATGATAGAATTAGAAATCCCCTAGTCTGGGACTCCAGGAGCCACTAAATGTCTGCCATCCAAAGATTAAAAACTGCAGGGGGTTCTCAGAACCAACCTGGTATCTCCAATACCTGCCCTACTTTTGAACACTCTCTCCCCACCAACTACTTATCTGGGGCCAGATTCAAATTTATTTGGTTCATGAGCCCAAGACAAAGCTCGAACACAGCACAAGTCAAATTGTCACTTGGTTTTCTACAAATGCCGGGTATTTTTCTCCCAAAAGAAGATGTGAAGGACCTGAGAGAGTAGAAGTATGGTTAAAAGAATTTGAAGTTGTACATACCTGCATTAGATCTTGTTTCTCTCTCTCTCCTGAGCTGATGGCCTTTCTGATGGATTTCATTTCTGTTAGAATAGCTTTGGCCTTACTGAGTTCATAACCATTATGGTCTCCAGACATTTTCTGGTCAATTCTGCACAAATATCAAAGGAAGATTACTGGTTAAACTGATCATCCCATCAAAAACCTTGTCCGTAATTATCAATGTCATTTTTTCCCATGCTTTCCAGCTCCTAGGTTCCACCTTCCCCCCTATATCTGTTACAGTCCACTTCATCCTGGAGCAAGATACGTTACTCATCCCACTTCTAAATGGGAGGTCTAGGCTATGGCCGACTTCCTCTTTCCCCAGCTCTTTACTCACCCACACAATTCCATCCCCATTACTACCTACCGGCTCTATCAACCAAACCTCACACATATTTTGATCCATATCTCTACCATTTGGAGAAGATTAAGTAAAGATACTTTCACAGAAAAGCAACGTTAATAATTCTGACTTCTAAAGCAGTTATGGGCAGGAATATCTTTATTTGGCCCTGGCAAGTAACCAGCCCCATCCAGGCTAAGAGGCTGCTTTTTCTTCCTAACTCCACTAGAGAAAATGGAGACACGACTGTCTGCCTTAACAACTAGGTATTTTAGGAAAGAGACACAATGGTATGTTGTTTATTGCCAAATACGTATTACTAACATTAGTTTAATGAAAATTCATCTTCAAAGGGATCTCACTCTAAGTGCAAATCTGGTTACCGACTGGACAACTATCACTAGCATTCAGCCAGAAATGTATCTCATGAGCCCCCTGTGCCAAGAGATATCAATGTGACTGTGATTATTTTGTGTTCTACAGACAGACCATTAAATAACCTTACTCTATTTGAAACATTTTAAAAAATCACTTCTAAAAGACCCTTCCTCATCTTTTCTCTCTTACTCTCGCAAGCTCTCTGGTCTCATTAGGAATACATTCAGTGCTTTAATTGCTGAAAATATAGCTATACTTTTGTCCTCTCATTCTTGTGCTCACAGACATTCTAGCACACAGGTCTGTTTTATTCACAGAACCTTTGCATGACCAACATAGTAGACCATATTTCCATGAGTCTTCAGAGGAAGCTGTCATTGAGTTCCACTGACTTCTAAGACATTTACGAGTTTACATTTCTTTTGGATATAAACATTGTGACCTTGAAAACAATAGCTATTTCATCTTAACTTATATCCTTCCAACTTTAGTTTACCCTAACAAGTGCAGTTTATAAATAACATATTTCCTCCAAGTACTATTTAAGTAAATAATTTATAATGCTAAACAAACAATCATAGCCCGGCTTTAAAGAACTTAGGAAAATACTTCGTCGTAGAGATCATCACCACATAACAAATGTTTTTTTTTTATTTTTTCTGCTTAAAAAAACCACCACATAGAATGCCATTGCTTTTTCCCCCCTTAATCATAACCGCCATTACACATAACAAGAAATGGATTGAATACTATACATACTTACTGATGTAAAAGAAACAACAGAGTTTTTGGAAAGGGAACAGTAATTTCAGAGATTACTTTATCTAAACCCTTTATTTTAAAGATTGAGGACTTAGCTAAAGTAAGATCTCTATTTGGATGGGCTAGTGTAGCAATCCCATTCAGAAGGTTTCTCCTCTGAAGATGTGGTTTTAAGTTCATTTATTTCTGAAGATTTTTTACATTCACATTTGACTCTTATATTACTGCCATCAGGACTTGACCAAAAACCCCAATATTGATTTGGGGAAAGGGCTTAGAAATTAATTGCTGGTTCTAGATACAATCTTCTGGTAGTACGTAATGAGATTACCAAGATCTCTCAAAAGAAAAAAAAAAGGTAGGTCAACCTGACAGGTTTTGAGTATCAGAAATTTTCAAGTGTATATAGAATAAACTTATGTAAGATTATAAAGTCAGCTTCCAAAAATCTAAGATGGGGGGGAGTTTAGAGAAAGGGGGAGAAAACCTGGATTCAAAGGATCGCACTTGAGGACCTCGAGGCCACAGGTCCTGTCCTCCCTCCTCTCCATATAAATCATTGCTTTACACTTGGGCAAAACATTCCGAATTTTCATGAAATAAACATATCTTTAAAAAATAAACTTTAAATTTGAAAAGGAAATGAAATTTGAAAACAAAAGCAAATAAACAATTTCTTCAGTTTAGGTTGGGTCCAAAAATTCTGGAAAGCTAATTAGAATTTCAAATGGGAATAATAACAGGTAAGAATTTGCTTTGCCTCCAGTGTCTAAGTAAATAAGACTCAAATTATCTCAGACTAACAGCTCACTAAATTTGCCTCTTTCAGCCCACTGCTTATATTTTTCCTCAATCCTTAATTCTTTCTCTGCTTCTATATCCTGTTTCTTATCCATCCCTCCTCACTCTTTTTGCCTCAGTTGACCACAATACAAAACTGAAGGCGTTTATAAGGGGTATATCTACATCTGTGTACACACAGCGCTAAATTTTGTTTTTATGTTTCTGGTTTTTGATTATTAAAGTGTAAGAGATGATCATTTTATGTTTTTCCCTCTTCTAAAACAAGACTAAAATTATATTGTTTTTACTTCTATGTGCTCTATGGTGGCTATTTTTTGGTAGGTCAGGGAACACTGATAGAAAAAAAAATTTCCTAGATTCCATGGTATACAAATTGAGTGCATCTTCTGGAAAATGTGAGTACATGCAGAAGAAACATATGAGTGTACTTTTAATTTGTGTTAGATGTGCTTGCAGAGATATGTGACCTCCCTGCAGTGAGGATACTGCTGGTGATGCAGATTTCAGTCTATTCATGCCTAACTAGCTTTTGTGACTCTTGCCTTGTGACCTTTGGTAAATCTTCACTTGGAGGTTCACTCCACAAGCTGAGGATGTTTTCCTGGATCTCCTGACACTCTGGAGATAATAACGGAACGAGCAGACTTTCCATCCACTATACTTCCTTGTAACTACATATCTCATCTTTTTTTTCTGATTATACATCCCCTTCTCCTGTTGACTGCAAGGCCCAGTTCATTTAAATTGCCTGACCAAGATATATTATATTCTGGGGCTTGATGCAATCAACTTAATATCATTTACAAACAAGAGCATCTGGAGACACTCACAGGGAACCTTCTTTAACCTGGATTTTGTGCTGGATAACCTTTGCAATTGTCGCATAAGAGAACATAGTAAGTCTTTCCTGTTTTATGTCCTACTTGAATGCTAATAAACTGAGGAGTATCCAATAAAGTTCTTTTAATTATTACAGTTATCAAGGGGTTTTGTATAATTCTGACATATACATGAGAAACACCTTGTAACAGGAAGGCCTGTAACCATATTAATCACGATAGCTAACATTTAGTGCCATGTTCCAGGCACTGTGCTAAGCACTGACAAATGTTACCTAATTTAATCCTCACAACAACCCTGAGAAGAAGGTACTGTAATCGTTCCCATTTTATAGTTAATGAAACTGAGGTAGACAGAGGTTAAGTGTCCTGCCAAGGGTCAGGTCACATAGCTAGTGTTTAGAGTTGGATTTGAACTTAGGTCTTCCTGACTCCTGGGCCAGTGCTTTACATCCTACTCTATCAAACCAAATACATGTCTGTAGTTGATTAAAAAAAAAAAAAAGAATAAACATGCTAAGATCTTCCAGTCTATGCATTTTTCTGGCATTTGCAGGACTATAATGACACACTCTCCTTTGGACACTGTTTCTAAAAGTCTGTCCATTACTTTTTATTTTTAATATATTTCCCCCCAATTCCATGTGAAAACAATTTTTAACATTTGTTTTTGCTTAAATTTTTGAGTTCTAGATTTCTTTCCCTTCCCCCCTCATTGAGAAGGCAAGTGATCTGATACAGGTTATACATGTGTAGTCATGCAAAATGTATTTCCATGTTAATTATGCTGTGAAAGAAAACAGACAAAAAAACACCCAAGAAAATTAAAGTTTTTTTAAAAAGCACGTTTCAATTTGCATTCACACTCCATCAGTTTTTTCTTAGGAGATGGATAGCAAAATTGTCTTGGATCACTGCACTGCTAAGAATAGCCAAGTCACTCACAGCTGACCATCATACAATATTGCTGTTACTATGTACAATGTTCTCTTGGTTGTGCTCATTTCACTTTGCATCAGTTTGTATAAGTCTTTCCAGGTTTTTTCTGAGTACATCCTGCTTGTCATTTCTTATAGCACAATAGTATTCCATTACAATCATAAACAACTTGTTCAGTCATTCCCCAATTGGTGGACATATCCTCAATTTCCAATTCTTTGGTACCACTAAAAGAGCTACTATAAATATTTTTGGTTTTTATCTCTTTACTGCCCATTATTTTTTTTGGGGGGGAGCAGGGCAATTGGGGTTGAGTGACTTGCCCAAGGTCACATTGCTAGTAAGTGTCAAGTGTCTGAGGCTGGATTTGGACTCAGGTTGTGCCCTGCCCATTACTTTTATAAACTTCTATTGTTGCCTGTCCTTTATTTTCAAAGAGGACCAATGACATCGGGAGTGTGATGCCTTAGCTTGCAAGTGGATGGGATTTAAGTGAGGCAGAGTGCAAAGTCATCAGCCTCACTCTCTCCTCTAGTCATCGAAGTCCAGTGGCAAGACAAAAGTTAGGACAACTGGCAAGCATCTGCCATTTCTGACCAATCACAGCCTCTGCTTCAGCCACCTTCATGGCCATTATAACAGTTTGTTCTCATCTGCCCATTCCACTGGGGGACATCTTCACATGCTTGGAGTAGACATTCCCCTAACTCACCAACAAGGTTAAGGCCCATCAGTTACCTTCAACCTGGTTGAGCCCATCTACTGAGATCCATGGTGTGGCTGTGCACACTACAGCTTCCTGGAGCCACAGGTGAGAGATGAGTGCCAGGTGGGCATGAAAGGTGGATGGGCAGCTCTGAAAGGGACTCAGCAGTCCTCACATCAGAGGTGCTAGTCCTCCCTGAGCACCTCATCCATCCTACAACTCTCGGTGCATGTGTACACTATTCTCACAAAACATGTTATAGCAGTGGTTCTCAACCTTCTCAATGCTGCGACCCTCTAATACCATTCCTCATGTTGTGGTGACCCCCAACCATAAAATTATTTTCGTTGCTACTTCATAAATGTAATTTTGCTACTGTTATGAATCATAATGCAAATATCTGATATGCAAGATGTATTTAAATTGAACATAACCCACAGGTTGGGAACCGCTGTAAAATTTATAGAGAAGGACTGGTAACTATTAACATTCTCTTGGCCACTTCTTTTGGGGTAATAGGTCTGAAGGACTTTCCCCCACCAAACTTGGAGTATCTTCCCCTTTTTCAGATACCTTAAGACTCAAGGTACAGTAAGATACCTTAACATCCTCAAAATTATGTCGCCCCGCCACATAGACTTCCTTGTAGATACATGAGTCTAGTGTTTTTGTTCCTCCATATTTTTTTCTTTCATGTCAATTTTACTTACTCAAGTAGCACATCCAGACCATGACACTAAGAACTGCCTAGTGTGGTGGCTTCATTGTCCTTCATGGTCTATTATCCCTCCTACTTCCTACTTAATACCTCTGGGACATGTTTCTTTGGTTGGGTCTCTGCCATGCTTTCTGAAGCTGCTTCTTGCTGTATTATGACGCAATCCAACTCATAATTTTCAACCATGCTCTTCATTAAGATTTCACAAATAAGTTTATGTTTTAAACTGGTTTTTCCACTTGACTGACACCTCCCTGCACTTGACAAGGAGATCAATCATTTACAAGCTGAAATGGTTTCTAAATTCTTTTGGTTTCCTTGTTACAGCAATTGGCTGATGTGGGTACAATCCTTAGAAAATAGTGATAATCTGTGTCAATATCTGTTCTATTTCCTATTTTCCAGTATCAATTGTTTATATAGGTCAGTTTATAGATAGTACAACTGCACATCTTATCTTCTTGGTATTGCTTATGAAAGGCAGTCAGGTGGCACAGTGTGTAGACTGCCAGGCCTGGAGGCAGGAAGGCTCATCTTCCTAAGTTCAAATCTGATCTCAGACACCTACAAGCTGTGTGACCCTGGGCAAGTCACTTAACCCTATTTGCCTCAGTTTCCTCATTGATAAAATGATGTGGAGAAGGAAATTATAAAGCACTGCAGTATTTTTGCCAAGAAAACCCCAAATGTGGTCAAGAAGAGTCAGATACAACTAAAATGAATGAACGACAACAACATTGATTATGATGTTTTTTTCCAATAAATCAGTGATCTGAATGTACACACACAAATGATTCATGAATAAAGGACATAAACATTCTTGTTAAAATGTAAGCAAATTTATTATCATGTTATTTGATGCTTAGTCACTGTATCCACCGCCTCCCAACTCTACTCTCAAAAAAAAGTATTCATGACATATCAGTGAAAGGTTTCTGGGTAGTATGACAAACCTTTGACACTTCACATTTCTCTATTTCTGAGCCATATTTTCTAAAATCTTTTCCCCTGCCCTTTCCTTTCCTCACTTTTACCTTAAAGTCACTGATTTTAATGGGTGGATTTAACATTGGGGGGTGTCTTACTGAATTTTTTATATAATTTCTTGAGCTCTTCATTCTTTGCAACAGATATTGATTTATAATCTGCAATTAGTTTTTTTAAATGCTTATTATGAACATTGTAATAAGTGATTGCCAAACATCCCATGAAAAGGATGGCTCTTCTTACCTTTGAGTGCTACATAAAAATTAACATTATCTGCCTCTTCACAAGAGAAGCTGTGAGCCTTCCTTCTTCTATGGGGCTGCAACTTCTTTTCTCTTCTGGCTTCATTTATGCTAAGAAAGGTTAAGATTGAGGGGCGGCTAGGTGGCGCAGTGAATAGAGCACCGGCAATGGAGTCAGGAGAACCTGAGTTCAAATACAGCCTCAGACACTTGACATACTTACTAGCCATGTAACTTTGGGCAAGTCACTTAACCCTAATTGCCCTCCAAAAAGAAAAAAAAAGTTAAGATTGATATAATTCAGCTCCTCTTGTATCATATCCACTCATAGCTTTCAGCCAATAGTTAAATAAAAGTTTATAGATGACCTGACTGTGGAATTATTAGCATCCTTTGTACCGTTTCCTACACTGTCACTTGTCCCTGTAGAAGTGGAAGGGGCAATGGAGAATTGTGGGTCATTTCATATTTTTCTTTCTTTCACATGGAGAAGGAATTCACCCCCTCAGGGCCAGCCTATTGGTAATGAGTCTCTCTACTAGCCTAGACTGGTCCTTGAAAAGCTCACCAACTTTGTCTCTAGAGTGTATTTGAAGGGTTCCCAGCGTCAGAGAACCCACCATGGCTTGCATTCTGCTGACATAGCTTGAGAGAATCTTAGGCTAGGGCTTTGTGCAGAGGTTGCTTTTAGTACAGGACAGAAAAATACAAAGAATACTAGAAAAATCAGTGTCCATTTTCTATACAACACCAGTGGAGCAAGAAAGGAAAAAAAAAACCATTTAGTCACAATTTTTTTTGGTTTCATCTAGAATTAATTCTATATTGCTACCCAAGTAAAAAATAATTTCTGGGGTCTTAAGAGTGAAAATAATGAAATAGTAAAGACACCTCCCCCCCATACACACACATACTCTGTTCCCAAATAAGACTGTTAAAAGACTATAGTATAAAATAAAAACATTAAAGAACACCAAATTTCCAAAACCAACAAAAATAATACAGTATTTAAAACACTGAAACATCCTTTACCGAACTTCTATTTAAATTTTTTGGAAAGACTTCTATTTCTTTCTTTTTACCTGCCCCATCACATCCCAGCTTTAAGCAAAGCTTCTTTTAGGTCAACAAAGCTCTTGAATTCTCTAAAGGCATCAGGTCTCCAGGTTTAAACTGTTCCAAGGCACACTGACAATGGGGGGTTCTGATTGAATGGTTAGGTAGTGTGGCTGCTACATCGTGACACATTACTTTGTATGGTGCCCCACATTCCAAATTAACCTGCTTTATTCTGCATATAATTAAGATGGACAAAAAGGTCTCTGACAAAATATCATATCCTTCAGGTTTCAGCTAATGGGATTAGATTCATTCCAAAGTG
This sequence comes from Pseudochirops corinnae, assembly GCA_028646515.1. Lineage (NCBI taxonomy): Eukaryota > Metazoa > Chordata > Mammalia > Diprotodontia > Pseudocheiridae > Pseudochirops > Pseudochirops corinnae. Next base: position 47,750,586 of record CM053592.1, read on the forward strand.
ACTGCCTGGATTTCCACAAGTGTCCATTGTTTTCCTGTGGTATGCTGTTGACAGATTCTCAAACATGCCCTGGATTCCTCTAAAAATTGCTTGCAAGCAAGCTGCTTTAAAACAATACCTCATTGTGTCATTAATATAATAAAAACAGCATGTTTGGCTAACCTTTCATCCTAGGATGGTGGTATGAGTTGTTGTTGTTTTTGTTTTAAAACAGCATTAGGCTTGTGTGCGGTCAATGATCCTTAATTTATGGATAAACCTGTTAGGGTAATTCCCCCTTCACTTTCTAACCACATCCCCAAACTTATAGTGGTCTTCCCCCTACCCACACACAAAACATCTTATTTTAGAAATGAAACATTTTTCAATCAACTCCATCATCTATGGAGGCAGATTAACTTTGAATTGAACTTCTTTCTACTCAATAACAGGGATAAAGTTTGGGGGTGGGGTGGAGCAGGCAGCGGCCATGCTGAGAAAACTTGTTTTGAACTCTGATTGTCTTCAAAACTTTCAACTACTCATGGCTACCAGACACTGTAATTCCTATCAAGAAACTGCAATTCGTGGGAGGGAAAGAGGCGTACAAAACCTCAAACTAATTTGGTCTCCAGATTATTTCATTTAGTCTTGGTAACTTTTTTGATTCTGTTCTTCAGGCTGACTCTGGTTTGGAACTTCTAGGCTAAAACTGAAACCCACAGAGCTTTTGGGAATGTAGAGAAATCTAAAGTGCCAGTGTGCTCATGGGAGCCTTAGGTGAAACATGGAAAAGAGGCCAGGATACTTGTATGCAGACACATACTGCTGCCCATGTCTGGACTGGTGTCATCTGATATTTTCCCATGTATGACAATCAGTGTGTGCTTTTCTGCGATCACCAAGATACCAAGGAACCACAAGAAGAGATCAGAACACTTCTTATGCAGACCTTGGGAAACCTTATTTTGGGAATCCCTTGAGGACACATGCTAATACTGGATGAAGACTTTGATGAGCTGACAAAAAAGAGTACTCTCCTGGCTTATAGGCCTGGAACTGAGTACATTTCCCAAAGGAGATACCTTAGAATAGGTTAGTATTCTCAGGGAGGATATGACAGAAAGAAGTGTGAGGATACAGTAGAAATATCCTGTTCTTGGCCCAGGTTTTGAGAATCTCCCTGAAATTGGAATCACAGAAATTTACTAGAATGGTTATTTCCTCTAAACATCTTTTTTTGATTTTGTTTTTTGGAGGGGAGTAGGCAGGGCAATTGGGGTTAAATGACTTGTCCAAGGTCACATGGCTAGTAAGTGTCAAGTGTCTGAGGCCAGATTTGAACTCAGGTCCTCCTGACTCCAGGGCTGGTGCTCTATTCACTGCACCACCTAGCTGCCCCTAGACCTCTTTTCTAAATGACAAATGATCACTTAACCTGTATTTAGAGACCTCTATTATGGAGGAATTGACTACTCTCCCAAGGCAGGTCATTCTACTCCTGGATACCTCTAATTGTGAGGAATTACTTTCATCATGTCTAAATCAGGCCCTCTGCAGCTTTCCCTACTACTCCTATGTCAGCCCTCTCAGACCAAACAGAATAAGTCTGTTTCTCTATGCCCAAAGGGCTATGAAATTACGCATACCCTTTGATCCAGCAATACTACTGCAAGGTCTATATCCCAAAGACATGCCAAAAAAAGAGAGAGAGAAAGAGAAGGACCTATTTGTACAAGAATGTTTATAGCAGCTCTTTTTGTGGTGGCTAAGAATTGGAAGTCACGGGGATTTCCATCAGTCGTGGAAGGGCTGAACAAACTGTGTGGTATGTGATTGTGATGGAGTATTATTGTGCTTGTGGTTAATGACAGGCAGGATAACTTTATAAAGAAGACCTGAAAATATTTATATGAACTGATGCAAAGTGAAGTGAGCAGAACCAGGAGAATGCTGTACATATTAACAGCAATACTGTACGATGAACTGTGGATGACAACTATTCTCACCAATACAATGATTCAAGATAGTCCTAAAACAATGATGAGGCATGCTATACACCTCCAAAGAAAGAACTGATATTGTCTAAATACAGATCAAAGCATGCTATTTTTCAGTCTCTTTCTTTCTTCCTTTCTTTTTCTCTCTCCCTTCTTTCCTTCCTTCCTTCCTTCTTTCTTTCAATTTTGAGTCTTCTTGTACAAAATGTTTAACATGGAAATATTTGACATGATTGTACATGTCTAATTGCTTATATTTATATCTGATTGCTTACTAGTTCAGGGAGGGTGGAGCAGAGTGACCTCAAAGCTCTTTTTAAATGTTAAAAAAATTGTTTTAATATGTAACTTGGGAAAAAATAAAATATTATATATATATATATATTTATATTTATATTTTAAAGTAACTTAGATTTCATTTACTTTCCCTAAGAAAAGCGGTCACTTCTGGAGATGTTTAAGAAAAAGGAAGGAAGGAAGGAAGGAAGGAAGGAAGGAAGGAAGGAAGGAAGGAAGGAAGGAAGGAAAAGCCTGTTCCCTCTTTCCAATGAGGATACTTAAAGACTGCTATCATGTTCCCCATCAACAGACTAAAGATCTCAAATTTGTTCAACTGATCCTTGTTTGACACAGTCTCTGTTTCCCTCATTTTCACTGTATCATCATTGCTAGAGACACATCTTAGCTTGCTGATATAATCCTCAAAAGTGGCATCTAAAAGCTAAAATAGAGAAAACACTAGGAGTATGTTGGTAGATGTTACCATGGGCTATCCAGGAGAAAAAAAAAATGCACAAGACACACTTTTCAATTTAATATAAATTATTAACCTTTTCTTCAACACTTTCTTAAGTCTAGAGGCAATCAACAAAACTATGAGTCAAGCCCTGACCTGTAACATTTGTCAATTTCCAAGGTATAAAGATTCAAAATGAAAGCATCACAGCTGGCTCCAGCCCACCCCTGGCTACCTGCACACTATGCCCCATCTAACCACAGCCTTGCATCACTTCAGCTTTTCTAACGTGGCTGCTATATTACAATGCTTATTCATATTGAGCTCATGGTCTACAGAAATGTCTCAGTCTGTTTGTGAACATAAAAACAGCACTTTACATTTATATCCCTATTAAATTTCAACTTCTTAAATTCCACTCGTCATGCTAGAGCACTGAGATTTAGGATCCTTTGCTGGCATCCAGCATGGTAGCTGTCCCTCTGAGCTCTCTATGCTGTGTCCCCCCCTCCCCAAAAGAAAGTCAATGCCTTGAAGTCAGGGACATGAGGTCGTTGGTGTTTTGTCTCTTTCAGCATGGAGCACAGCACCTTACACACAAGCGAGTGTTGAACTGAACCTCCACTGATGTTTTATTTGCTCCTAACCAAGGGGCTTGTGATTAATTCCAGTTAATTTCCAACATTTTTATACTCACTGTTGCAGTGTTTCAAAGCCTTGTTCTTTATACAGTAATTCCTGCTTCATCTGTGAGAGCTCTCGCTTCAGTTTTTTAACCTTTTGTGAGAAATTAATGTAAGAATTAGAAAATCAGGGAGAAATAATTTACTTTAAATTACAGACTATTAAATATGGAAGGAGTCTTTAGTACAACCTTCAGATTTCACAGATGAGGAAACTGAGGCTCAGGCTGTTTAAGTGACTTGCCTAGATGAATGCCAATAAGCAAAAGAAACTGGATTTGAAACAAAGGCCTCTGACTCTCTGATTCTCACTACACTTTCTACTACATCAGTAGTAAAATGTAAAAAAGAAATGAACTGGTTTAAGCAACCTTCTCTTAGCCTTATTAGTCTATAGGAAAAAATATTTAGAAGGAATTTTAATTTTGTTTTGGACTCATAGAGTACTTCTGCTCAATTACCAATGAAGAATATTCCATAGCATCACAGAATTTAGACCTTAAGGCAGTGGTTCTCAACCTGTGGGTCGTGACCCCTTTGGGGATCAAACGACCCTTTCACAGGGGTGACAGGGATCGCCTAAGACCATTGGAAAACATGTATTTCTGATGGTCTTAGGAACTGAGACACCGCTCCTCTATCCGTTTCCAGGCGGGTCTGCCCACATGCAGATACACCCACATACTAGTATTAAAGGGTCGCGGCATTAGGAAGGTTGAGAACCAGTGCCTTAAGGGAATATTTGATCTTAAATGCAATTCCTTTTTTTTTTTTTTTTTTTTTTTACAAATGTGGAAACTGAGGCCTAGAGAAGAATAATTGTTACTAAGTAACAGAGCAAGATTCAACCCCAGTTCCTCTAGTATCAAATCCAATGTGCTCATACTACAAGATAAATGGTGCTTAACTGATTCTTCTGAACAAACACTGGGAGAATCTGGCTAAGTAGCCAGATGACATTGGTATATCAAAGGCGTTTCATTTTGGTCAGCTACTAAAGTTCTTCACAAAATGGCCAAAGACAGCTCATTTTGGCGCATCAAATTATATCATGAAGCATTACACATATTTACATTTGTATTTCTAAACTACATAACTTGCTATTTAATTCATTCTAATGTAACACATTGTAACAGACAGCTAATCAAACTAATAAGACATAGTCTATTCCCTCAGGGACTTCACTGGGGGACAGTGGAAATAAGACATATATCCAACTATCGCTCAAGGCAGAGGGTGGACAGTGACATAAGAGAAGCATGAGCTATGTGGTGCACGCCTCACAGAACGGGTGGTGCTTGACCGTGAAGAATCTATAGCATTGATAGGTGGGGACAAGCAGAACAGTGAGGTGGTAGAGAAGTGTTCATCACCACAGAATGATAATTATCATTCAAAGAGACAGCGACAATCAACAGCAGCTCAGGTAATGTTCTCTTCCCTTCAAAGTTTGGATTCCTTGGTGTTTCTACAAAATAATTCATTGTTACTTTTTTTTTTAGAAAATCATTAGTCAGTGACTAAAATAAGGAAAAAGTGAAAAATAATGTAAAAGAATCTGAAGTTATATTAAAGGTAATGAACAATATTAGTTCAAAAGGACAGATTCTGAAGCACATTTCCTCTCTCTTAGGAAAGAGGTGGGGGACAATGGATGCCAGATGCTGCATGTGCCATCAGCTGTGTTCACTGTGTGAACAGGTTTGGCTTTGGGATTTTTCTTTGTGACAACAAAAGATTCTAGGTGGACGGGAAGAGGAAACAGGGAATACTGGGGAAATGAGTACAGTACAAAATCCAATACAACTTTTTACAAAGACTTTTTTTTGCCCCAAAAGAAAAGCAGTTAATTTTTTATGTGGTAAGAGCTGGAAGAATTGAATGACTATGATGGAAAGAAAAAGGACATTAATAAAATTCTTTTTAATACAGCCCTCAAAAAACAGCTTCTAGCTGAAGTATATAGGGAAATTATATTGGGCATTTATTAATTCAGATACTACTACTTCAGAATTTGTGATATTTCTGAAAAGGGTGGGTTAAAATTTATATTCCCCTATGGAAAAAAGGAAGACAAAATGAGAAGTGATAATCTATTTATGTTTGACTAAAATTCAGTCAGTCTATAAAATGTATTAAGTATCTATTATGTATGAGCGACTTTTTCAGGTCTAAATTTATGCAGTGATGATCTATAAAAAGGTACATTGTACGTTAAAAAAGTCACTAAAGTGTCCTGCACATAAAAATGCCATAACCAAACCTAGGCATAAAGAGGATAGTTAGGGTAGAGGAATGTAGGGGGGCAGCCATGGGGAGTGGTAATGGAAGAGGTGAAATGGAAAAGATCCATCAGGAAGCAATAATGATTTGTGCCAGGACACAAGAAGCAAAAGGGAAGAATCAATAATGGAGAAGTCAAAGATCATAATACCAATGTTTCAAGCACGGGAAACTAGGTGATGGAAAACTGAGGAGGCACTAGCTTAGGAACCTAGTGAATTTCGGGTAGTGCCCCTTGGCTTCAGCTGGACATATTTGGTGAGCAGTAGCATATTCACATCTAAGTTTTAAAGGCAAGGTAGGGCTGGAGACAGATTTGGAGTCATTTCTATAGAGGTGCTAGCAGAAATTATGGAAGTAAATGAGACAGAGAAAGACAAGTGGGTCATGGAAAACACCTGCTTTTGAAGATTTGGACAGGAGATAAGGAACTCACTGAAAGAAAAGGAGAAATTAGGGAAGAAGAAGAACAAGGAGCATGCTGCCAACTACTACAGATGTTTTGGGGGAAGGACAAGATCTGTGATTTCTTCTGTATAGGGTAGTCCCATTTGGAGACTCTTCCTCTACTGTTGTAGACTAGTATCTATATCTATATCTATATATCTATATCTGTATTTGTATCTATATCTATACTTACAGATAGATAGATAGACATACATAGATACATATGCAACTTTTAGTCTTGAAAAAGATGTTTGAGACCCCGAGAGGCTAGTTAACTTGCCCAGGTCACAAAGTGACCATATGACTCAAACTGGTCTTCCTGACCCCCAAGACAGCTTTCTATCTACTAGAGCATGGTTGCTGCTCACACGTTACATTAATGAATGGGAAAATAACCATTATGATATAACAGAAACCTTTCAGAACCATAGCCATTTTCTCTCTGTGAACCACTGTACTATTATGTCCCTCTCTCCCCCAACATGGATTATTGTCCTTACTCTTCACAATCCATTATTAATTGTCTTTCTTCTGCAGGACACCATAAAACACATAAGTAAAGACCTCGGGCTAAAGTGGAAACTATGATAGTTCCCCTAGCATTAAATTTTTCTTCAACTTAAAAAAAAAAGATTTAGTTTAAAAATTTAGATATAGGGGCAGCCAGGTGCTGCAGTGAATAGAGCACTGGCCCTGGAGTCAGGAGGACCTGAGTTCAAAAAATACAGCCTCAGACACTTAACACTTACTAGCTGTGTGACCTTGGGTAAGTCACTTAACCCCGATTGCCCTGTCTTCCGCCCTCCAAAAAGACCCCCCAAAATAAAAAGTTTAGATATAAAGGGCAAGGAAATGCCCAGATAGGATTATGTACTGTTGGGATTCCTGTGCCAAAGCAAAAATCACACTCAAAGAGTAAACAAGCAATATATAAAATGCTTAGCTCCAGAATGCTTTACCTCTTCCTTCCAAAATGAAAACCTAGGAGCAGTTAGGTGGTGCAGTGGATAGAGCACTGACCCTGGAATCAGGAGGACCTGAGTTCAAATTCTGCTTCAGACACTGGACATTTACTAGCTGTGTGATCCTGGGCAAGTCATTTAACTCTGATTGCCTTCCCCTACCACCCCCCCAAAAAAGGAAAAAAAAATAGAACAACAAAATGAAAATGTAGTTGTATAATAGCTTAGAAGTGGTCCTGTTACAAAGAGGTGGCTTCATCCTGATGTTTTCACCAAAGCATCTAATTTTAATCAGCTACAGTTCATTGTCTAATTTTATAGACAACCTTCTGCAGCATCACAGTATTAATAGCTAGCATGGAACTGTGCCAGAAAGACATGTTCTTCAGCTGTGGGCACATACTGCTTTCTCCAACGATTTCACAAAATAAGTTGACATTTTAAATTTCTTTCAAAGTTATTTCTGAAAACTATAAAGGTAAAGTGATTAAATGTGATACACATGACAGAGCTCCTAAGAACTCCGAGACCTCCTGCAGTCTCAGGGATGATGCGTTCTATTTTAAAAAAAGGGGAAGTAATGGAAAAAGAGAAGAAAGAGGAAAAAGGAAGGAAAAGGCACCAGTCCTGGATCTCAGGAATTTCCTGAGACAGGCTGGATCTGTCGAGAAGACCTGACCTAAGGGTTCACGAAGCAACATTAAAACAATAATGAGCAAAGTGGCATTTGACTGATGACTAACTTCGCTTTTCACCATTTCCCAACTTGTCTTTCAGGGGCCTCCCTGAGCAAGTCACAAAAGGGCAGCTGTCAATTTGCTTGTCGAAAGACATCCTTCCCTTGTCTATTCTTACGCATTATGAAAAATATCTCAATGCCAAACTTCTCCCACCATCAAAGTCTTCTTTAAGGAAGACCAGAAGTAAATTCCAGACGGGCAAAAGGTTTAAACAAAATTTTAATTTCATTTTTTAAAAAAATCATGGAAGAAAACAGAATAGCCTATATTTATGACTCATGAAGAAATGGAAGGTATCTGGAAAAAGACGAGTAGGCTGAAGTATATTAAAAGAGAAAAACATTTAAGCAATGAAATGTCAACACATTTCAAAAGGAAAACAACAGATTAAATAAATGTGACATAACTGGTAAAAGTTCATAATGTTAAAATAATTTGATAAAATAAGAACTTATCCAGATTCTACTCAATGAATAATAAAAGTAAAACATTTATTTATTTACTTGATTTGTGTGTGTGTGTGTGTGTGTGTGTGTGTGTATACACGAAAATAAAGTAAATTACCACATGGCAGAAGGGACAGTTTCACTAACAATTATTGATCTATCAATTAAAGCAATTGGAATGTGCCACTGTGCATTCAATAACGAAAGAAAGGAAAGAAAAATAAGATGAAGATGATGTGGGTGGGTCTTGAGCAACAGACATACTTTCAGATTGTTGGTGTTGCTATAAATTGATTGAATCTTTCTGAAGAGCAATCTGGCAATATGTCACAGCCACATAATGATTTGTATACCTTTTGATCCAGTAATTTAGAATTTGATAATTTCATATATATGAAAGAGGGGAAATATGATCTGTACAAATGACAATGTTAGTAAAATAAGAAGACATTAAAAACAGCAGTTGAATTAAGTCGTGGTATAAAACTAAGCAAAACCAGGAAAAATATATAGCTATTAAAATTACAAATACCATGACACATTCATATGAAATAATATTTTTAAATTTAAAAAAAGGAACATACTGGGAGTATGCTTTGATTATAATTATGTGAAAAAACAAAATGTACATTAGCAAAAATCAGAAGGTAAGGTGGAATTATATAAACAAACAATTGTGAAAAACAGCATGATGGCATAAGGCTAGACAGCTGATCTCAGGGTCAAGAAAATCTGGGTTCAGATCTTACCTCTGAGGAGCACTGACTGGGCTCCTGGGCAAGTCAACCTCTCAGCAACTCAGGCCACTCTCTAAGAAGAAAAGTTACTGATCTGCATTGATAGAGGGAGTTCCTCACCCGGAACTCCATCCATAGACAATGAAATCCTAATGAAAATGTTTGAACATTTTATTAGGTTTTTTCTCCTATAAAATAATTCATTAAATTCATTCTTAAAGCAACAGTGAAAGAACCTCACTATGAAGAAATTGATATCAATCAATAAACACTTATGAACTGCCTACTATGCCAAGGGATACAAAAAGAGGCAAAAAAGAGTCCCTGACCTCAAGGAACTTAGAATCTAATGGAAATGTCTCACTAGGATTCCCAACTTTAAGGGTTATCTTTTCCACAAATTCTTTTGTCTAATGCCTTAACTGCTTCCTCAATTATCTAAAGATCAGAAAGGAAATGTGACCAATCTTTGTCCTTGACCTCTCTCTCTACAATCTAGATTAATATCATCTTTACTTCATCCAGAGCCTAAAATTCAATCCTGGATGTTGGGGATTTGTATGCATCTCTTCATTTTCTCTGCCTCTAGCACTACCTTAAGTCAATGCTCTATGCTAGGTGCCATGGCTCCCCAAACCCTCACCCACCCAAAGAAATCTAAACCTTCAGGATCAAGTAGAAGTGTTTTAGTGGCTATATTCTCCTTATGAAACACCTTAAGACAAACAAACCAATTCTTACATACATGTGCTGCAATTTGTGTTCTCTGGATTGCTGTCTCATGTGTGTGGGATCTGTTTTCCTTTCCTTTGCTGTATATGTGTGGTTGTGTTAGGCAAAGCTTTCCACACGGCTCACAGTGGAAATTCAACTATACTGACAACGACAGACTTCTTTGCTACTTTCCCCCTTTCCACCCCAGGCAACTGAACAAAACTCACACACAGCCCTTCAAAGATGTGGGAGAGTGAGCTCTATATGCTTCAAATGGCAAGAGATGATTAAATATTTACAAATATGTATTTCCATATCAATGTTGACCATTTTACACTTTAAGTACCCAAGGGGACTTAAAGTTGTGAGTAAGTAAATTTAGGCTCAATGTAAAGAAAAATTTCCCAACAATCTGAGCTATGGAAAAGTAGAATGGTCTGCCCTGGGAGGTGCTATGTTCTACCTCTCTCAGGGTTTTCACGTAAAAGCTGGATTGGACTATTATTTGTCTGATGTATTATAAATGGGTTTCTTGTTCATGTACAGTGGGACAAAGTGACTTCTAAAGTCCCTCCCAACTCTGAGATTCTGTGATTTGTGGTTACTTCCAAGTGGTACACCAGAGTCAGGGCACCCTCCATCAGTTCCAAATAATCAAACAGACCAAACAGCCTGGAATATGGTCATATTTGGCAGAATCTAGCCAATTTGCACAAGGAAAAAGGATGCATATATGACCAGGAAAAGTTAACTAATTATCATCATATTTATGAAAAAAGTGAATAATTACCTATTAATTACCCATATCTCGAAGCTTCAGAACAGTTTAATGAAAAAGCACTGTCACATTATCAGTTAGTTTCAAAGGTCTGGACACTTTCACATTCCTTAAGTACAGACCCACAGCTAAGACTCCCATGGACTATGAAGCCACAGGATTTTGAAGAAAACTGAACTGAAAGATTTCTAAAAATATATCACTTTTCAGAAAGAAATGAAGGCATGTTACAGGGAAGCATGTCCCTAAGATTGGGGTCCAGAGTAATCCCTACGTATAAAAGGTTTCCCCCAGTTCTAGCTGCATTATGTCAGCTTCAGTAGAATAAAGTTAACTATTCCTCTGTTTCCTCATGGGCTTTATTTTTCTCTAGGACAGGTCTCACCTGTCCTCTTAAGACAGAGTCCTGCCTGTGAAGCTGCTTGGTAAAAATAGATAGATAGATAGATAGATAGATAGATAGATAGATAGACAGACAGACAAGACAGATAGATAGATACATAGGTAGATAGATAGATAGATAGATAGATAGATAGATAGATAGATAGATAGATAGAGGATAGATAGATGATAGATAAAATTAAATTTTAAAAAATTTTAATTTAAATTTTTTTAAAAAAAGCATGATTTCACAAAATAGCTCTTTGACTTTAAACAAGTTTCTTAAGCTCGTTTTCCTCAAATGTAAGACTTATTATGTCTATCCTGTCAATCTTCTTAAAAATAAAAGGAATATGACTATTCAAATATCTAAATCTAGAGTTTTGAAATCATTAAGAAATTAGGGCAGGGAGAGTCAGACTTACTAAGTTCCCCTCTCTCAATGATCCAATGCAAGGAAATCTAGACAGTCGAAACAGATGCACAGTTCAGTCTTCCTCTAGTCAAGTCAACTAGTATTTCTCAAATATTTATTATGTGCCAGGCACAATGCAAAACACTGGGAATGAAAGAAAGGCAAAAACAATTCTTGCCCTCAAGGAATTCAGAAATGAAATCATATATGTACAAACAAGATATAGAAAAGATAATTGGGAGATAATCTCAGAAGCAAGGCACTAGGCATTAGAAGGGATTGAGAAAGTAGGATTTTAGCTGAGACTGGAAGGAAGCCAGGAAAGCAAGGAAATGACAATGAGGAGGGAAAGAATTCATGGCATGGGGGATAGTGCGTGAAAATGCCCAGAACCAACTGGGAGAGGAAGGGTCTTGTTTGAAGGACAGCAACAAGGTCAGTGAAATGGAACAAGGAGTATGTGAAGAGGAGTAAAAGATAAGAAGACTAAGATGGTAGGAAGAGACCAGGTTATAAAGCACTTTTAAAGTTTGGTCCTAGAAGTAACAGGCAGCCAATGGAGTTAAGAGAATAAGGGGGGGGTGTGGGTGACATGATCAGAACTAAATGTTAGGAAGATCAATTTGACAGCTGATTGGAAGAGAGAGACTGGAGGCAGGGAGACTGAACAGAAGAAGGGTATAGCAATTTAGGTCAAGCATGAGTGGATAAGGGCCTGCACAAAGGATAATGGCAGCATCACAGAGGAGAAGATGTATATATGAGAGATGATGAGAAAGTTGATATGGCAACTGCAAAGACTTGGCAATTGATCAAATGTTGGGAGGAGGAGAGGATGAAACATATGTTGGCTGGGAACGTAGGTGACTGGGAGGATGGTGGTGTCCTTGACAGTAATGGGTCAGCAATATTTGAGAAGAGGTGAGGGTTTGGAGGTAAAGATAATGAGTTCAATTTCAGTTGAGTTTAAGATGACTTCTCTAGCCACGAACAGTGATGTGAACACTGAGAATGAAAAAAAAAATTGAAAACTGTACCTTCTCTTATATCTGACCATTTATATAATAATTTTTGTAAATAACTTCCACTAAGAACAAAGTATTTACATTAAGACCATTTTGTGTGAAGATTAGTATAGTAGACGGAATTAGTCTTTTAATTAGTTAAGCAAGGTTTCTTGAAGTCTGTGAAATCAGAGATTCTCAGAGCTGGAAGGCACTTCCCATGACTTCTACTCCAACCTCCTAAAGCATGACTTTTGTGTATAATATTGCCAGCAAATGTTCTTCCCTCCACCTAAAGACCTCTAGTGACTGATGGCTCATTTCCTCACAAGGCAGCCCCATTCCATTTCTGGACAAGTTCAGACATGGATGATCTTCCTAATTCTATATTGAATTAAGACATGTCTGTCTCCAACTGCCACCAACTGACTACTCCTAGTTTTGTATCTGGGGTCTAGAAATTCCACTTTCATAGGATTTAGGAATGTCAAGATACAATCTAAACAACAAGACCTCCAGCACCAAGGTTAGATTCCACATGGAGGATTTATGGAAAAACATGGAATGAGGATGAGGTCTTTTGGAATTTTGATCTACTCAATGAAAGAAATTCCTCCCAGGATGATTCCTAGTAAAGTATTTTTGTGAAGGGATTTGAAGAAAGTGAGGTCCTGACTCATGTTATGATAAAAAGCTATTCTGAAGCTTAAAAGAAGCATTAACAAAAAAAAGACAATCTAGTACCAAAATTCAGGACACTGGTATGACTGAATTATGGGTGCTGCTTTAGGAAAACCAGCAAAATAGATTTATAAGATGTCTTGCATTTGATCTATTTTTTGCTTTTTGAAGAGACAAAATTCTGAGTTAGATTTTGCTTGGACCTAGGGCAATATTTCTCCGGTGGTATCTATTGTAGTTAAAAACAAAAACATGGTAACAAGGTAATTTCTCTCATGTTGAACTATCCTGTTCTGAGAAACACTTACACACTTATAAAGTGGGTAAGAGTTTCAAATGATATCTAATCAATATTTCAAAGGGTAGTGATAATAGATCATAACTTACTTAGAGAAGTCTACAGACTTTAAATTAATATCTTGGCTATCAGGGCATGGAACGAGAACAATTTATATGAGACCATTCTTGCCCTCAGAATTTCTGTATTTCTCCTTTTATTTTTCCGGATTCTACGACTCCCACCCTTGCTTTATACATTAAGTTTTTTGTCTTTTTTAGTCTTACGAATAATTGCCCATCCTCTATTCCCTTTTCTTATACCATGACTCCAGTCTTTTATCTAACAGTTCTATAAACACAAAGGTGCAATAAAAATCATTTTGTATTCTCCTTTTACAGATATCATAAAAAGTTTACAGATGAGGGAGCTAATGCTTAGAGAAATTACGTGATTTGCCCAAGGTTATACAACCAGGACATGCAGGAGCCAGGACCGGGAACTAAGTCTGTGCAGACTCAAAGTGCAATGTTCTGTTATACCACACTGTCTGGTGAAAACCAAAGAAGAGATGCAGAAGCAACGTCTGAAGGTAGTACCTGAAGCCTTTTACCCAATGGCCCACAGAAAGCTCTATCTGGTTCTAGGTATCTGTGGGTTAGAATCCTTTCCAAATCATAGCTCATGGCCCTCCACCAATATGCTAAATTTTATGAATGAGCTAGGGGACTTACTTAGTTCAAAGTAAAAAATATTTAATGAAATGTTATAGAGATAAAAATAACAAGAGAACATTCCTCCCATGTGCATTTCTCCTTTAGCAACAAAACAGAGATGGATTTTTCCCTATAAAAAAAATTGGAGAAAATATAGTCTCATGCATAAATACCCTAAAATGGAATAAGGATCAAGAAGGATGAACGGCGCTAAAAACATAACTAATTGGATAGTTGTGAAAAATCCCAATGATCATAAGAGCATAGTGTCTAATGTCTAAAGAAATCATTGTAGCTACATAGAAAACTGTCTGACAAACAAATTTAAACATGTAAGAGGGGTGGCAAGGTGGCACAGTGAATAGAGCATTGGCCATGGAGTCAGGAGGACCTGAGTTCAAATCTGACCTCAGACACTTAACACAAAACTAGTCATGTGACCTTGGGCAAGTCACTTAACTCCTATTGCTCTACCTTCCCCCGTCCAAAAAAAAAAGGGCAAAAACATGTAAGAAAGGAGACATGATAAATGATGAATATTAAAGAATGGCATAAATCTGTAAGTATAGTATCATTCACAACAATATAAGGAATTTCATGAAACATGGGGAGATTTATAGCAACCAGGGTGGAACAAGGAAAGTAGATCAAGAAAACAACATATCTGTGCTCCAATGATATTATAATTGTATAAGACACTAGAGAACAGAAATAAGATCAAAAATGGTGATTAATATTGGTGCTAGATGCCAGCTCTGGAAAGAACACACTTTTCTTTTCACCAGGGAGGTAAGGAAAATTGTTTGAGAGGTGAAGGTGAGTGTGATACCCCATAGGGCAGGAGTTCTTAACATTTATTGTAGCATGGACCCTTTTGGCAGCCTAGTGAAACCTAATGTCCCCTCAAAATGTTTTTAAATGTATAAGACGAAATACATGTGATTACAAAGGGAACCAATTAACATCCAAAAAATAGTCGCATGTACACATATGTACACACATATGTGCATACATATACACGTACATACATGCATGCATACATATTCATACACACACATATTTTTATAGTTACAGAGTTCCAGGTTAAGAAGGCCTGCTCTAGGGCCTAAGACTAAATCTGTCACCATTTAAGGTATTTGTATTTTCAAAGAAAGAATAGTGGAAAGAGGGCTGGATCTGAGGTTCAAGCTTATTGTGGAGGTTCAGTTGTTTTCAGTAATATCCAACAATTTTGTGACCCCATTTGGGATTTTCTTGGCAAAGATACCGGCATGGTTTGCCACTGCCTTCTCCATCCCACTTGACAGGTGAGGAAACTGAGACAAACAGGGTTAGGTGACCCTGCCCAGAGTCACACAGCCAATAAGGTGTCTAAGGCCACATTTGAACTCAGGAAGATGAGTCTTCCTAATGTCAGGCCCAGCACTCTTTCTACCTACTGCACCACCTAGCTGTCCCTGGATTCAAATACCTAGCTCAGGTATTTAATATCTATGTAACCTTGGAAAAGTTATTTAAACTTTCTGAGGCCTCTCGGTTAGCTGAAAAATAAGGCATTTGGACTAGAGATTCGTCCTCCCCATCACCACATCCTTTCTGGTTCTCATGTAGTCATGATTTTTGCACTGAAAGGTTTGACCGAATTTTGTTATTTTTCTAAGGGAAAGTACAATTGTATATGGGAAGGGGTGGTGATTACTGGTAAATTCTTATGTTGCAAAAACCAAAATACATGTAGAAAATTTTAATTTTGGAGGATTTTATCATAAAAGGGTTCAGCAGAAGCAGGGATCCTAATATAGGGTCTAGTGACCACCATTTCTATTTGAATTTCACATAATTGTTCTATACCACTGGTAGCTAAGGGTTTTACACCAAATGAAAGGGGAAAAGGAAAAGAACAAACACTTATTAAATGCCTACGATGAACTAATCACTGTGCTAAGCACTTTACAAATACTACCCCATTGGGTCCTCACAACAACCCTGGGAGGTAGGAGCTGAAACTGAGGCACATAAAGGTTGAGTGACTTGCCCAAGGTCACAAAGTCTAGTAAGTATCTGAAGTTGAATTTAATCTCAAGTCTTCCTAACTCCAGGCCCAGGACACTACTACAGCTCCACAGCAGAGGTGTCTCAGGCTTAAGAGGTGAGGTGGGCAAAACTGCATGCCAAAACCATGCCTGCTAATAAACAACTATTAAAGACCCCCGGCCAAGACACTGGTCAGAAGAATACAAGAAGGGGTGGCTAAGTGGCGCAGTGAATAGAGCACTAGCCCTGGAGTCAGGAGGACCTGAGTCCAAATCCAGCCTCAGACACTTAACACTTACTAGCTAGCTGTGTGACCTTGGGCAAGTCACTTAACCCCAATTGCCCTGCCATCCCTATCACCCCAAAAAAGAAGAATACAAGAGTGAGATGATATGAGAGCTTTAAAGTAGAACTGGTGGGTACACAATACTAACTAGCTAGCATCTCTTCCCTCCCACAATGCCTAAGTCACCCAGGTCTGAAACCAATAGACTTGTAATAACCAGGGTTGGAGAAGGATCCAATACCAGCAATCTGGTCACAGCTGCTGCTACCTCTCCCCTCTCCTAATAAAAGAAGGCCATCAAAATTCTACAGGATTCAGGAGATAGGCTGTTCTGTATTCCCAAGAAGCCCTATCTTTGTAGGATCTGTAGACTTCATCAAGTGGTGTTTTGTATGAGCAGCCAGGTGGTTCAGTGCATAGAGTGCTGGCCCTGGAGTTAGGAAGACCTGAGTTCAAATATGACCTCAGATCTTACTAGCTGTGTGATCCTGGGCAAGTCACTTAACCCTGTTTCCTCATCTGTAAAATGAACTGGAGAAGGAAATGGCAAACCACTCCAGTCTCTTTGCTAAGAAAACCCCAAATGGGGTCATAAAGAATCAGACACAACCCAACAACAAGCGTTTACACGTCTCCAGTCATTCCCAATAATATAACTGCTGTGCATTTTCAAATACTGTGTTTTCCACTTCAAAAACAGTCAGCCTATCTTTCATGTTTACGTTGTAAATGTCCAGACAAGGAAGGAGAAGCGTCTTGTGTTCCCAGAGGGAACTGCTGAAAATGAGGGTGAGAATGCTACTGTTTCTATTTATCTGTAGCAGAAAAGAGTGGTGAAAACGGAAGAAACCAGTCACACTTTGAAGGTGTGCTGCTAGCTGCTGAGAATGCACCAAAGAGTGGGCTGACTGAGGAATGATGGTGTAATGGTAGAGACTAGCAGCCAAGAGACATGGGGGAAATCACTTGATCTCTTAGGACCTCTATTTCCTTCTCTTTAAAAACAAAGATGGCGGATCATGAAGGTTCCTACCAGCTACCAATTCTATGAATCCCTAATTAGGTACTTGTGGAAACTCAAATCCTGTCTTTATTACCAAAGAAAAAGATTTTTATTATCAAAGGAAAAAAGGCTTAGGGAAAATGACAAGTACCCACATTCCAGGTTTTTTAAAAAGCAGATAACGGTAAAAGTGTCGAATAGGAGATACCGACTTCATTACCAATTCACGGTGGGTTTTTAAAACCAGCTAGGGCTTCTGTCGACCATAAGCTCAATAGAAGCCACATGCAATGGGCCTGTCAGAAACGGAGCCTCTCACTGTGTTAGTTTGAACAGAAGCACAGCGACAAGATCAAAGGAGGCAGTAATTTGACTACAGACATTGCACTAATCAGACGTCTGGAGTCCTATGTTGAGTTCTGGGTGCCACATTTTAACAGGAAAACTGGAATGGCGAATAGTGTGGAGAAGGGATAGCAGAGATTCGTAACTCAGAGAAAATAAGAGTGGGGCCGTAGGAGAAGTAACACACGCTAGCTATAATGTGGAAGGGGGCTGTTTTTGGGTGGCTTCAAAAAGCAGAGTGAAGGCTAAGAAATCACAACCATTACAGAAAGGAGAATTTTCGCTCAATAGAAAGAAAGGCTAAATGAATTAAAATTGTCCAAAACCTAAACGATCTGCCTCATGAGGGAGTGAGTCCCCTGTCGTTAAGTTCAAGCAGGTACTAGAAGACCTAGGAGAGATGTCGGACAGGAGATTTCTGCTTTTGAGGGACGTTGTCCCTTCCAGCATTGTTATTCTATATGAATAAGCAACAGGAAATATTCTTACCCTTAACCGTGTAGTGGAGATCTCTGCCTTCAGAATATCAGGGTCATATTTAGTGCTGGATGAAGATCCTGAGAATACTTTTGAAAGAAAAAAAATAACCTTTAAGACCCATAATCACAGCTCTGATACTCCCACTTTATACCCCAAAAGAGATGTCTACTCTGATGCCTCACCATGGGATGGAGGTGACAACTGTTTTTTAATTTCTACCACTGGAGTTAAAACTCTAGCAGATCCTAGCATGCTAAGAAGGTCTCAAATTACTGATCTGTAGTTTGTTTCATCTGAGGACCAGCCTAGCTGAGTCTAGGGAAGTACATTCCAAAAGGGGAGGACAGCATTGGGGGGATTATTTGGCCACAGAGACTCATAAAATCATATAAATATGGTCTGCTCTGTGAAAGCAGTATGCCATCTCTTCCTTGGTATCCCCCCATCCCACAGCATCCCACCCCTGATAAAACTATGGTCCTATAAAGTGGCATTAAATATCACTATGCCTATTAATTTCTTTTTTACATTCCCTGTTCAGAAAAGGAATAAATATGAAAACTCATGATCAACTATCCAACCATAATTTAAACTGCCCTTTAATAAAAAGAATGAAATTTGTCATAAAAGGAAAAAAGGAACATAATAAAGAGAATACACCCTAAATTCAGTCCTTCCAAGTCTTTCTCTTTTTAAACTGAGTATTCTAACATCCATCACAGCTATGCCTAAAATACTTTAAAACTCCAGATCAGGGGTTCTTAACCTGGGGTCTGTGAACTTTTTAAAAAATTTTTTAAAATTTTAACTGGCTTGCTTTGTAATCCTATGTATTGTAGTTTATCCATTTAAAAATATGACTCAGAGGAGTAGTCCTAGGCTTCACTGGACTAGACAAATGGGTACAGGACACATAAAAAGCTAAGAACCCCTGCTCTAGGGTCCATACAAAATAATAAGGCAAAAGAACAGCCTGAACAAATAAAATCTTTGTGTGAAACAAAAGCCTCATTATTATCAATGGTTTCAACGCCTTAACTCCATAAGCTGTGTGTGTGTGTGTGTGTGTGTGTGTGTGCGCGTGCACACTTGCTAGAGTTGTTCCTGAATAACCAAAACTGGGTGATTTCTTCTCTCTCTCCTTTCTATTCTTGCAAAGAAAATAATTAATAGAGAAATGGCTCAAAACGCAAGAGGAAGAAGATGAAGCTAGAAAAGGCACATATAATCTATAAAACAAGAAAGCTTGACCCAAAGTATCAAGGGCCATTTGTAGCCTCCTGGTACTGGGGAAGCTTAACAAGAAATCCAGGGCACATTTTTCTCCCCTAAACATCTTTAAGATACCTTTCCTACTTGCAGGAGAAAATAAAGACTCCATCTGAGATCCTGAGGAAACTCGAATAGGTTCCCCTTTCTTAGTTGGAGTACTGAGTTCCTGAATAATCATATTAGACTGTATACTTACAGCTTGTGTAGGAACTCGACTTCTCCTTGTAAGCATCATTCAATCGCATGTATTCATCCAGAGCCAGAGCAAGCCTTTTCTCTTTCACGTGGTACAGCTCCTTCTGCGTGGTGAGAGCATCTTGGGCCACCATAAGGTAGTCTTTTAACATTCTCTCTTGTTCTCTCCTCCATTGTTTTCTGGGATCTTCTATCTGTGTGGTTTCTGGAAAGGCAATTGTTGAAAGGCCTACATTCTGATTTTGGTAAAAATAAATTTTGGCAAACAACTACTTCAACTATTTTATTCTCACCCACCTCCACTAGTTTCCCATCCCTCGCCCACCACTGTATCATATAGGGTCTTTGAAGGCAAGGGATGTCTCAATTTTGTCTGGATGCAGGGACTAGCATAGTGCCTGAAATATAGTAGGAACAGTTCTTTCTCATCATACAATTCAAATTTTTAAAATTAAATTCATTTATTTATTTTTAGTTTTCAATGTTCATTTCTATAAGATTTCAAATTAGAAATTTTCTCCTCTTTCCTTTCCTCCCTCCTCCCCAAGATGGCATGCAATCTGATGTAGACTATACATGTACAATCATATTAAACACATTTAGACATTCGTCATGTTGTAAAGAAGGATTAGAACCAAAGAGGAAAACCATGAGAAAGAAGAAACAAAACAAAAAAAAGAGAGAAAAAAGTGTGCTTGGATCTGCATTCAGACTCCATAGTTCCTTCTCTGGACATGAGTAACATTTTCCATCGTGAGTCTTTTGGAATTGTCTTAGATCTTTGCTTTGCTGAGAATTAGCGAAGTCTATCAAAGTTAGTCATCCCACAATGTTACTTTTGCTATGTACATGTTCTGGGTCTGCTCACTTCACTTAGCATCAGTTCATGTAAGTCTTTCCATATGTTTTTCTGAAGTTCTCCTGCTCATTATTTCTAATGGAATAATAGTGTCCCATTACATTCATATACCACAACTTGTTCCACCATTTCCAAATTGATGGGCATCCTCAATTTTCCAAGTCTTGGCTACCACAAAAAGAGCTGCTATAAATGTTTTTGTACATGTGGATACTTTTCCCATTTTATGATCTCTTTGGGATACAGACCTACAAGGGGTATTGCTGGGTCAAAGGGTATGCAAAGTTTTATAGCCCTTTTGGCATAATTCCAAATTGCTCTCCAGAATGGTTGGATCAGTTCACAACTCAACCAACAATGCATTAGTGTCCCAATTTTCCCACATCTTCTCCAACATTTATCATTTTTCTGTTTTCCCATGTTAGTCAATCTGATGGGTGTGAGGTGGTATCTTAATCTTCATTTTGCTAATCAATAGTGATTTAGAACATTTTTTCATATGACCATAGGTAGCTTTAATTTCTTCATCTGAAAACTGCCTGTTCATATCCTTTGACCATTTATGAATTGGGGCATGACTTGTATTCTTGTGAATTTGACTCATTTCCCTATATATTTTAGAAATGAGGTCTTTATCAGAGGCATTGGCTGTAAAAATTGTTTCCCAGATAATTCAATTCAATTCAATTAATATTTATTAATCACCTACTATGTGCAGGCTTAGCCTAAAAGGGCCAGGGTTTCCCACTGCATCCTGACCCATCTCCAGTCACCCTAATGAATATCTGGCCACTGGACCCAGATGACTCTGGAAGAGAAAGTGAATTTGGTGACCTTGCACAGCCCTCCCTCACTCAAATCAAAGTCAATTGCAAGTCATGTCATCATTTCCCTGATGTCACAGTACTCTTCAAAAATGAAGGACAAACACAACTATGTGCAAAGAAGGTACTGCAAAGCATTGGGGACAGAAATAAGGAAAAGAAAGAGTCCCAGCCTTAGGGAGTTTACAATCTAATAAGTAAAGACAACACATTCTAGAGTCACAGCAAACAATTATTGAATGAATATTGAATCACGGCTACTAAGAGAAATGCAGGGTTAGGTCTCTGCAATCCTCTGGTTACAACATTTACATAAACACTCTCCTGAGCAGCTTCAGGTACAGATCAGTGAATGTCCTCTTCCTTTTCTGGGATGCACCATATTGTTGCTTCATTAACACTGAACTCATGACCACTAGCACTGTAACTCCTGCCTGAACAAAGCTCACCAAGCACTTGTATTTCTCTGCGGGCACATCACAACCTTCCTGGGCACAGGGACACTAAAAAATATTATAGCACTCTACTTAGGGATCATTTTAAATAGCAAAATAAATAAAAAGCACAAAAAAACCCCAAAAAACCACCCATCGCACTACATAGACCATGAAAAGGACACACGTTAAGAGTATGAGAGCTTAAACAAGAAGGCAGACCATCTGTCACCTCGTTTAACCTCAGCAAAGAATGTGCACATGAGGTGACTCAAATCTTTCACCTCTCTGTCCATTTCCATGAATGATGGAGAAGGCACAGAGAATATTGATTCTGAGATTACAAGTAAATTTTAGTGAATAGGGAAATCACAAATATGGAAGCTGCAAGTAAGGAGGAGTGACTGATTAGCTAACTGATTGAGCCGTTAGGGATTTAAGAACTTATCTGTACTTTTATAGTCAATTCTTTTTACCTTCGCAAACTCTAGCATTTCCCACTAATATCAGATGCACACTTCCTTATTTGTCAGATTTTTCCTATTCAAACATATTGGATACATTCCAAAATTCTGACTCCAGTATTTTCTATTATTTCTTTCGTTTTTTCTTATTATCTTGTAAATTGAAAGCAGCAACCCATTTAACTTAGTTAAACATGTCTTTCTCTATACACTAAGTATTTCCTCTGAGAAGGATCTTTGTTGGTTGTCTCAATTCACGTATGGAACCAAATGACAGACTTCATAATGAGCAGTTGTAATGAAACACTGTCAGACAGACAGTTTAAATATTCCGAAACATTCTCTGAGTCTTATTCTAAATACATTAGATAGCAAACCTTATTACCCATACTTAATATCATACTGCACCATCACTGGGCAGGGAGGAGGCAGAAACAAGCAAAATATGAGATAAAAGACATATTAGCTGCCCTTCTCCCTCCCCACTAATAACACCCTAAATAACACACTAGATGACCATGGTTTCCATGTCTTGTTTAGCAACACCCCAATTATATTATGTAATATTAATGAAATCCCCCAAACTGTTTCAAAATTAATTTTAATTTCATTTACACTAGAAGAGCATAGAATGATGTAGAAGAGAGTGAATGATGCTCAGTCTACAAGAAGTAGGGTTTAAAAAAAAACAAACCTTTTATATATTTCAATGAATCCATTATTTCATCCATATGAATAGACCAATGGCCCAGCCATGCCTCCTCATCCTGTGTGACTCTTGACCATATCCTCCCCAAAACCAAATAAGATATTTGTAAAGAACTTAGCACAGTGCCCAGGAAACAGTAGGCACTTAATAAATACTTCCTTTTCCCCTTAAGAATTTCTATCCAATGCACTGTCTGTGGTAGTCTTTAGTGAATTTTCTTCTCACCAAGCTCCACCTAAAGGTTGCTCTTAGAATCAGGGAGACTTGCAGTCCAAGCTTGAGGCCTATCTCAAACCCTCACAGGTTGCATGATGCTTTCACCATTCATTTAAGCCCCTCTCAGGATCAGTTTCCCTCATTTGTAAAGTAGCATCTATATCCCTGGGTTGTTATGAGAGGATTAAATGAGATAAAGTATATAAGGTGCTTCACAAACAGTAAACTTCTCTATTGGTGTTAATTATTATTGTCATTATTATTCCTGTAACATGTGGAATTAAAAAAAAAAACATTCCATAGATTCCAGGGCAGAATTCTGGTTTTCCACCAGCAATGCCTCACATTTGCTATGTGATCTGTCAACATCTTTTCCTGATCAAATATTTTACTACACAAAATCATTATATTTTGAAAGATTTTATTTTATAGATGGCCTGTGCCCCTAGGCTAACAAGCTGTGCTATATATTCCTATCATATAATCAGTATATCATTTGGGATAAGGAAGGAAATAACAAAATCAAACTATAGGGTGTCATAATGTTAAGAAAGAAAGGACATTCTTTGCATCTGGTCTTTGGAGATTCTGATCACCTTTGTGTGACGTCCATCTTTAGTTCTTTGGTCCAGTAATCACACTCGATCCAAGAAAACCAGCACAGCAGTTGTATTGGAAAAAACAGGCCTTTGTTGTTATGAAATACTTGGGGTCAGTAAAAGTGCTCTGCAATTTCCTGAAGGCAATCTAACATTCTGTCCTCCTCCTTCTCCACTACAGGCCCTGCTCACTATCCATCTAAACTCTCTGTCCCAGATATACACAAACATTGCTTGTTGCAGTGGTTCAGTTACTTACTGTCCAACTCTTCGTGATCCCATGGACCATGGAACGCCAGGCCCTTCTACCCTCCATTATCTTCCCAAGTCTGTCCAAGCTCATGTTCACTGCTTCCACAATATTATCCATCCATCTCATGCCCTGAGGTTCCCTTTTCCTTTTGCCTTCAACCTTTCCCAACATCAAGGTCTTTTACAGCAAGAGTTTAAAGGCAAAAATGGCAATTTTGCTATGTGCTGTTACTGGACAAGGATCTTACATTTAGTATCAGCAGTGAAATGCAAGTTTAACAGTATAAAAAAACTGTTTTAAGCACCTTCTCCACTCCCCACTTCCCACTGTACTACCACAGGAGAGGAATCATACAACTGATTGACTGAGGATCGTTTTTATTATTTTTCTGTTTCATAGGTCTCTGAGGCCAAAAAGGTTTACTCACCAGATGGCCAGACTACTGATGATATGGTCTTCAGAAAATAGACTGTAGACCCTTCCAGGGCTTGTGCTACACCAGCATACGCTTCAAGAACTCACATTCATATCACATTGAGACATCAGAATGGTAATTTTTTTTAGAGGATCCACAAGAACAGTAACTACAATACCATTGAAATGAAAACAGCGCTGAAAGTATCTGAGTTTAGATTAAAAGCCAACCCTACTTCTGGAGAACAGATAGCAGGGGGTGATGTGTAGTGCAGTGGAGAGGAAAATGGATTTGGAGCCAGCGACCCGGGAAGTCAAGCAACCTCTTGGAACTCAGTTTCCTCATCTGTAAAAGAAGGGATAAAGACTCTAAGGTCCCCTTTAGACCTAAATCTGTGCCTTTTAGTACATTTTCCTCCTCTTGGTAGAGAAGGGGGAGACTGTGGGCATAGATTGTCACATAAAAGTTTAAGACAGAGTCACCATGGCAGATAGTTGGATTTCCCTGTTTATAGGGTGGAGGTGAGGATGGAGGCGGGGGAGGGAGAGCATATCAGAACATAAATGTGGTATAAAAAGGAAAAGTCAGGGATCCAGTAAAGATGGCAGCATTATAGAAGAGGCATGGAACTGTCATGAAAATTCTAGCAATTATCTGAAAGGGGACCTTGAAAAAAAACAATGATAAAAAAAAATTGAAAAAGAAGGAGAAGCAAGCTGCCCTGTCCCTTCCAGAACTACAAAAAATGAAGATCAGAAGCAATTGGAAGCAGGTAGAAAGGTCAGATCAAGGAAGTTAAGGCCAGCCCAGGTAAACATGAAAGCAGCTAACAGAGGGAGGGAGAAGCCATGCCAAGAATACCAGAACAGACACCAGCAAGCCAGTCAACTAATCAACAACAACAACAAGCAGCATTACAGAAAGCTGGTAAAGTGTTTTATGTGTGTCAGCTCATTTGGTCTTCAAAACACCCTGTGAGGGAGGTGCTACTATGATCCCCATTTTACAGATGTGGAAACTGAGGCAGATAAAAGCTGAGAGA
Organism: Pseudochirops corinnae; assembly: GCA_028646515.1. Taxonomy (NCBI): domain Eukaryota; kingdom Metazoa; phylum Chordata; class Mammalia; order Diprotodontia; family Pseudocheiridae; genus Pseudochirops; species Pseudochirops corinnae. The sequence continues at coordinate 47,775,995 of CM053592.1, forward strand.
TGTGCCCATAAAAGCCAATCATATTGAAAGAAATATCCGTGTTTGGGCATGATTTACTACCTGGATAGATGCTTTGATAGTGACTGGAAACAGAAATGCAGGGAACTGGAGAAACCTAAATCCTTCCTTTAGCAGTCATACAGCACCCAACAGAGTCATGGAGGAACTGCAAAGCAGAGCTGGCAATCCAAGGAAAGCTAGCAACCTGGAGGCAGGAATGCTAACATGGGGGAGCTCAGGGGTGCTGGCTAGCAGAGAGGTAGGAGAGTAAAGGAACGTAGACACAGCTTGGAGCAGCTGCCAAAACAGAATTCAAAACGATGGATTAGATCAGAGCAGTGGGAAAACTGTGTGTGTGTACGTGTGTGTGTTTCTGCATATTGAGAGTTTTTTTAATCTGCATATGTGTAGATATACACATAATTTACATATGTGGAAAGGTATTTACTATTTGCATATGTATCATATATGCAAATATATTTCAAACTCTCAATATGCAGAAACATCCATTTTTGGACATGGCTAAAATGGAATTTGTTTTGCTTTGCTTAACTGTGCATATCTGTTGCAAGGATTTTGATTTTTTTTTTCTGAAGGGGTGGTAGGAAATGACTATTAATTTGAAAATGTAATTAAAAATAATTTTAAATGCTCATATGAAAGCCTTGAAATGAACAAATAAGAAATTAATTCTAGGCTCTTGTACTGACATTCAGATGTTAGACTTACTGGGGCTTGGATGTCTCACACACAGCAGTTATACAATAAATTTATGCAATATTAATGACAATTACGATCTGCATAAGGCAACTAAAACGAAACACATAGCTTGGGAACTCCAATTCTACTTACAAACAACAAGCATAGTTTTGAGTTATGCAAATTGTTTTTGAGCTGGTAGAATGAGTGTCTAAGCATACTAAAATCAAGGGTCTATGAGTGTTTCATTTATTTGTTTGGATTCTTACCACAACTGGCTGAGATCAGCATACCCTTAAACAACTGGAAAAATTATTTCATGATGAAAAACAACTAAATAACCATTTGAAACTATTTAAATGTAGAATAATTTTATAAACCATCTCTCCTTTCCCAATATTTTTCTAAAAATATGGAAATATGTACAGTACCTCCACTAAAGTTTTCTTCTACTACCTCAATGGGTCATGGAGGTAACCATGCATTTCTCAAAATAGTATCAGCAGAGCACAAGCTCTGGTAAGCCCTACCAAGTGTAAAAGACTTCAAAAGTATAGCCTGACTTTAGACTCTGTGTCTGTCATCCAAGAATCAGCCAAAATAAGCTTGGAAAGCCTTATCCCACTAGGTTTTTAGCCAAAAGATGACAGATTTTTTTGGGGGGGGGGGAGGGGAAGACAGGGAAACGCAAATCTGTAAGATCAACTACTAAATTGTAGAAGGCTGGCAATTTGAATCATTCCCCATGCCTGGGACACTCTCACATCTCGCTCACCTCCACCTCTAGAATCCTTTGATTTTTTTCAGAATTCTGCCCATGATGTGCATGTATCCTTTACTGAACCCCACAATGCCCAGTCCCCTCTCCACCAAAATTTAACTTGTATTTATATTGATTTTAACCTGTATTCACTTTTTGATCTTTGTATCTTCAGGCTTAGCATAATAGCTGGTACATGAGGGGTTTAATAAATGTTTACTGACTGACTCACAGAGTGATGAGTGTCTTCCTAGGGATTTGAGTAAGCAGGTATCACAACAGGACAACTAGGTGTCACAGTACATAGAGCACCAGGCCCGGAGTCAGGAAGACCTGAGTTCGATGTAAGCTGACACTAACTGTGTGACCCTGGGCAAGTCATTTAACTAGTTTGCCTCAGTTTCCTCATCTGTAAAATGAGCTGGGGAAGGAAATGGCAAATTGCTTCCAGTGTCTTTGCCAAGAAAACCCCAAATGGGGTCATGAAGAGTCAAATACAACTGAACAATAGTAAGTATAGTGATAATGAAATTAACCCTTCTTGGTAGGGTAGAAAGTACAGAGAGGCCGCAGAACTTTGGAAAGTACACTGGATTTCAAGTTGGAGGACCAAGGTTCAAAACCCAGCTGAGTAAAGCTGCCAGTGGCCCTGGTTTCCTTTACAAAATAAAATTTTCTCTACAAACTTGAAGGTTGCTTCCAGCTCTAGTTAGAATCTGAGGAACACAGAGAACTAGTGTGAATGCCACCTGACAAGAGTCTGAATTGGAAAGCCACTTCAAAGTGGATCCAGTCCAGAACCCAAATTATTGCTAAGGGAAAACACTATTATGACAACAACCAATTAAAACGATCACAAAGGCTTTTCATTAAATGTTGTGCTGCTCCTTGGGGACTGAAACACAAAAGGCTTGGGGAACAGCAAAGGAAAGCCAGTGAGGAATTGTTTCTTCACCATAAGAACTGGTAAAATCACGTAACCAGATCTCTGAGACAAAATGATGACATTATCAACTTGCCTGGTAACTTGTTGGCAGTAAATCTTAGTTCAGAGGATCAGAGACTTCAAGATGAAAAGGTCTTCTGGGACCATCTAGTCCAAGCCCCTTCCTCCATTTTACAGACAAGAAGCTGAGGCCCAGAGGGGATAAGTGACTTGCCCAAAAACATACAGGTAGAACTGAGAAGACCCTGGATTCAAACCCATGTCCTCTGATTTCAAATCTGTTCTCTTTCCACTCTTCCCAATACTTACCCCATTTAAAAATATTTTGCTAGTTTAAATGCCCTACACATTCTGAATAATCAGAATGAGTAATCCTCTATTAAAGGCCTATTCTGACACCTCATCAGGCCATGGAGTTGACCTTGGGTTTGCAAAGCCAGTGAACAATCACAAGCTCTAGCAGAGCCTATTCAAGTTTAAAAGTCCCAACCCCAGGATGTATAACTCACAGGAGAATGTAATGACCCTAGCAAGCCCTTTGCTGTACTAAACAAAAAAGGCCTAGGGAAAGTTCAAAACCCAGCTCACCCTATAGGAGTACAACTAGCAGTAATAGTAGTGAGGAATTTGAATACCAATTTGTAGTAAATTTTGAAGGAGTACTCCCCAATACCTATCCTCCTCACTCCACTCCAGTAAGATAAATCAACACCAGTCCCTAGGTCCTTGCTCCCCTGCCCCATTCAACTCAAATATTTAAGAATCCCATAAAAGCACACCAGACACAACTGGTTTGGGGAACCCAATTCCACCTGAGACCTGCTCTCTTTCCATCTTCCCTGACTATTCTTTATTATATGTTTCCTCAATAATACTGTACTGTTGTGTGCACAATGTTTTCTTGTATTGAACTACTGGCATCCTGAACCCCACAAATGTTAAACCTGTAGTAAGATAGAGGCCCAGCCTGGCTGTCTGGAGAGGTCCATCTCTGGGGATATGGTCACCATTTTTTTATGCCACAGAAATTCAGGAACATCTACTCAATTGTGAACAGAGAACACACACTGATGAAATAACAGATCTTTGAAGAAACATGAATAATAATTAGCAGAAAGTAGAAAACCTTACAGCAAACCAATGTATACAAATCAAGATCATGGAAACATCCTTGGTGGGTTAATCTAAGTGACTGAATGATGTTGCCAACATTCCATTAGGCAGAAGAAGAGTTTAGAGTGACTTCAACAAACTACAGTTGTGACTCAATTAATGCAGATGAAATCCACTTAGAATGTTTGGGAAGGAAACACTGTGCAGAGAAAAGCACACTGAACTAAAAACGAAAAAACCTGGCTTTAATTCCTGCTCTGCCATTAATTAACTGTGTAACTTTAGCAAAGTCAGAGCTTATTGGACTCAGTTCCCAGATCAATAAAATGAGCTCTCATCCCACTGGAATAAAGCTTCTATTTGAAGAAAGCAAGATGTTACTTCATTTTATCTTTTGATGTCCAGTGTCTATTACAATGCCTTCAAAATTAAAAAACGTTTGTTGAACTGAATTTAATCAGCTAATCCTAAATGCCTCTTCAAACTCCAAAATAGTATGCTTCTAGGTACAGAGTAGAAATTAACACACGTTCAACAGAAGAAGCCGAGAGCAAAAGGATAAAAACAAAAGCCAAATGAATTACCAGTGCTTTACTAATATTAAAATAACAAATGGAATGGATTGTCTTGAGAGATGGTAGTTTCCTCCTCTTTTTAAGTCTTTAAGCAAGTTTTTGAGTTCCAAATTTTATTCCCCTTCCTTCCCTCCCCCCTCCAAAAGACAGCATGCAATCTAATATAGACTCTACATATATATTCACATTGAACATATTTTCACATGAGTCATATTGCAAAGAGGAATTATAACCAATGGAATGAACCACAAGAAAGAAAAGAGAGAGAACAAATAGTATACTTTGATTTGCATTCAGACTTCATAATTCTTTCTTTGGATGTGGACAGAATTTTCTACCATCAGTCTTTTGGAATTGTCTTAGAACCTTGCATTGCTGAGAAGAGCCAACTCTATCAAAGTTGTGATGACACAATGTGGCTGTAATTGTGTACAATGTTCTCCTCATTCTGCTCCCCTAAATTAGCACTGTAATGGTAATATAAATGGAATGATCTTTCCCATCCATTAATAGGTCCATGTGACCTGCTTAAGTCACATGAGTTTGAGTCACATAAAGCCTGTGGTGGGAGGAATTTGCTGAATGGGTGGAGCAGAGACTAGAGGAACATGGTCAGACCAGTTAGAGCTGAGGGAGAGAGAGGAAGCAGGCATCAGGCTGTGAGTGTTCATTTCTGGGAAGGTCCTAGCAGGGGGAAGGCTTGGGATGGCAGCATCCCCTGCAGTTACCATGTATAGATTTCTTTGTTGCTATGATGGTTTGGCTTTCTGGTATTGGGATTCCATTTTCTGGTGTTTGAATAAATGTTTTGGTTTTGTCTTCTATGTGGAGAATCTGTGATATTTTGCAATTCATAACTACACTAGCATATTCATAGCCACCATAGGTGCTGTGAATATCGCGTTGGTGTTACAAGCATCAGTTCATATAAGTCTTTCTAGGTTTTTTGGATGTCCACCTGTTCATCATTTCTTATAGCACAACAGTATTCCATTACATTCCATTAAATACACAACTTGTTTAGCCATTCCCCAACTTATAGGCATCCTCTTAATTTCTAGTTCATTGCTACAAAAAGAGCTGCTAGAAATATTTTTGTACATGTGAGTTCCTTTCCCCATTTGTATGATCTCTTTGGGATATACTCTAGAAGTGGTATTGCAGGGTCAAAAGGTGTGCACATTTTTATAGCCCTTTGGGCATAGTTCCAAATTGTTCTCCAGAATGACTGGATTAGCTCACAACTCCACCAACAATGCATTAGTATTCCAATTTTCCCACATGTTCTCCAGCATTTATAATTTTCCTGTTTTGTCATGTTAGCCAATCTGGCAGGTGTGATGTGGTACCTAAGAGTTGTTTTGATTTGCATTTCTCTCATCAAGAGAGATTTAAAGCATTTTTTCATATGACTATAGATACCTTTAACTTCTTCATCTGAAAACTGCCTGTTCATATCTTTTGTCTATTTATCAACTGGGGAATGATTTGTATTCTTATAAATTTGACTCAGTTATCTATATAGTTCAGAAATGAGGCCTTTATCAGAGACACTGATTGTAAAAATTCTTTCCCAGTTTTCTGCTTCTCTCCTAATCTTGGCTGCATATGCTTTGTTTGTACAAAACCTTCAATTTAATGTCATCAAAATTATTCATCTTGCATTTTGTAATGATATCTCTTATTTGGTCATAAATTCTCCCATTCTCCATAAATCTGAAAGGTAAATTATCCCTGAAACAAGGCATTTTCAGAACACGTATATGTCATATGGATCTTTCAAAATTCACATACTTTTAGACAAATACTAAAGATAAAATATAGGAATGTACTGACAATGTTCTAGTATAACTGTTGATTTCATTATTAATGAAATAGCACACAACAAATAGACATTCTGGAATCTACATTGGTTCTTTCCTCAATGATGGCTCTAGTTGAAATTCCTAATATCTGGAGCTTTAATGGAAGGTGTAAGATGTCTTGAGAAATGCTACATCTCTATCATTTCCATCTTCTTTAGCCAAAGATGACAGGATAGCAGTGCTTATGTTCTTCTGCGAATATATCTAGTATGCTTCTTGAGGGCCGGGATTGGGGTGGGAGTTTTTTGTCTCTTTTTCTATCCCCAGCACTTAGCATAGTCCCTAACACATAGTAGGCATTTACTGAATTGAAAAACATATTTCAAAATGTCCCCATTATCTCTACTGGTTGTTAATGCATTGTATTCTATAACCTTTCCAAGTTATCAATTAGAGTTTCCACTAGGAGGTGTATGTGAGATGAGGTGCTACATAAGCAAGTTGCCCTAAGACTGGTGTATGGGTGCCTTACTTAGAGTTATCAATCAAGTACTTATTAAGTGCCTACTCTGTTCTAGGCACCAACTGGCACAGGGGATCCAAGTACTAAGATTAGAACCATCCTGACCTGAGCAAAGAGCTCCCACGTTTATGGAAAAAAAATCAACAATACACACATAAAGAAAGAAAAAATAAATGAATTTGATAGATAAGAGATTACTAATAAATAACAAATCAATGATAGGATAAATAGATGTACATACATATGAGTGTTTGTCTGCATAAACATATACATACATGATGACAGATATACATGTATATACCTTATCCCTTCAAACTCTCTCTTGGTAATGTCTTTGGTTTCCATGTGCTTAGTTACCAACTCCATATATACACACATGCATAAACACATTCATGTATGTCTACATATATACATGTATATCTGTCATCATATATGTGTATATATAGAATATATGACAATCTACTGTTCATGAAGGTTTAATATTTTTCTTGGTACTGTAAAAGGAAACAACTCTACAATTCACAGAGCAACAAGGACAGAGAATATAGCTAAATGACTTGATCCAAGGACCTCCTCTTAAAAGAAAGGAAGGGAGGAAGGGAAGAAGGGAGGAAGGGAGGAATAAAGGGAGGGAGGGATGAAGGGAGGGAAACAGGCAGGGGGAGAGTGAAGGAGGAGGAGGAGGAGGAGGAAAAAAAACGAGGAAGAGGAGGAGGAAGATGTGGCAGTATGTCAGTTTAGAAGGGGGAGATGGTTGAAACAAGCCCTTAGTAAGGAAATGACAATAGGACATTTTGATCTGTGGAGACAACCTCCTCTACTCCCATCCACCACCCTTAGGGCAACTGGACTATAAACCAAATCAGACATGATTTTTACTTTAAGAAGTATGATTAAAGAAAGGTTGAGGATAAAGGAAAAATTTGGAAAAGAAATAAGAAGAATAAAATAATTCAGTAGAGTTCTGAGGACTGTCCAAGGACTAAAATGTTGGAAATGAGGTTTATGCAGATACCCAAGGGTTATAAATCTTCAAGTAGGCTAGCCTCCTAGATCAGAGGTTCTTAATTTGAGATCTATGACTTTTTTTTTGTGGAGGCGGGAAGGTAAGGCAATTGGGGTTAAGTGACTTGCCCAAGGTCACACAGCTACTAAGTGTTAAGTATCTGAGACCGGATTTGAATTCAGGTCCTGACTCCAGGGCTAGTGCTCTATTCACCACACCATCTAGCTGCCCCAATTTTATTTTTTTAAAATATTTCTGTTTCTACATAATTTATTTCCTTTGTAATCTTATGTATTTTATGCTTTTAAAACCATTATTCTGAGGCAGCTAGGTGGTGCAGTAAATAGAGCACTGGCCCTGGAGTCAGGAGCACCTGAGTTCAAATCTAGCCTCAGACACTTAACACTTACTAGCTGTGTGACCTTGGGCAAGTCACTTAACCCCAATTGCCCTGTCTTCCCCCCTCCAAAAAAAAAAAGAACCCACCATTATTCTAAGAAGGGATTATAGGTTTTCCTGGATTGCAAAATAGGGGCCAGAACACAAAAGAAGGTTAAGAACCTCTCACCAAAGCCTTTTGCACTAAGGTAGATCCTTCTGGATTTGGGCTTCCTACTGCTGTTTGAACCAACCTGGCCTCTAGAAATATGGTATTGGCATGAACGATGGCAAACACAAACGTCGCTTACTATTGTGCTGGTGACTATTTTTCACCAATACTCCAGCAAAAGAGGTTAGGCCTTAAAGTACTACAGTAAGAGGCATGGATGGGCACATAAACCTCTACCGAGGGACCAGTAAAAGCAGCAAAAATATATCTTCACTTAGGCAAACAGTCTTTGGCATTACCAACATATTCAACGAGAAATTACGTATTTCTATATAACCACACTTTAATTTCCCCCCGCCCCCGACAGAATCTAAAAAGTCACGGTACGCCCAGCAACATTTTAAAATTTAAGGTTATGAAGCAAACAAATTGCTGACAACGCCAGAAATCCACACAGTCTCCTCCAGCTCTCGGTTCATACAGGCTTATTTTCCCTTCCTGAATTCCGAAAGAAGTCCTTCCCAGTCCTTCTTAATCTTGGCACACATCAGGTGCTTAATAAATGCTTGTAGATTGACGATTACTGGATATATCACGGTGTAACCCTTTTACCAATTAAGTTTAAAACAATAAACAAATCATAATTTGTAAGAAACTTTCACTTTACTTGGCATTTTAATAACCTGATTGGTATCTGTTTGAGGCATTTTAAATGTCAGTGGTCAGTGCTACAGTGAAGACTAACAGCATGTTCTTTCATTAAATCTTAAAGAATCCGATGGGAAAATTATATTCAAAAACTAATATTGTTTGTGCAAGTCTAATAAAGAACTCTGGTATCTATCTACTCATGATACTCTAATTGACCTGTCACATTCCATTCTTTCCAAGGTACAGAGAAGACACTAGTCCCTGGTGAGGGAGGAAAGAAGGGAAGGAGGGAGGGAGGAAGTGATGAAGGAAAGAACAGGGAGGAAGGAAAAAAGGAATGAAGGATGGAAAGAAGGAAGGAAGGAACAGGGAGGAAGGAAGAAAGGAATGAAGGAATGAAGGATGGAAAGAAAGAAGGAAGGAAGGAAGGAAGGAAGAGAGGGAGGAAGGAAGGAAGGAAGGAAGGAAGGAAGGAAGGAAGGAAAGAAGGAAGGATTTCTTAAATGCCTACTTCATTCTAGGAGCTGTGCTGAGTGTTGCACAAACACAATCTCATTTGATCCTTACAACAACCCTGGGAAGCAGTTGCTATTATTGTCTCCATTTGGTAGCTGAGGAAATTAAGGCAGACAGAGTTTAAGTGACTTGCCCAGGGTCACACAGCCAGTAAATATCTGAGGTAGGATCTGAACTCAGGTTTGTTTTCCTGCTTCCAATCCCAGCAATTTATTCACTGTGCATCCTTGTTTTCTCTAAAGACTGGGTGCCTTCACAATAACCAGATAAATGCTTTTCAGTCTTACCGAAGACCTGTCTGTTTCAAGAGGAGCAGCTAAACAAGACCAGGGTGAATTCAGGAGAGCCCAGAATGGTCCCAGTGGGTGGGGGGTAGAGACTAAGGGGTGGGAGTCCTTAGTCCAGAAGACCCTCTGGAAACCAAACTGGATTGGGGAGTATGGCATACCTTATTGCTTCATTTTAGGGTGGGTTATAAGCCAGACCCAGCCTGGCTTCAAAGGGCACAAGGCAGAGGTAGCTCAACACTAAACTGAATTTATGCTGAAAACTTTTTTTTTTAATTTAAATTTTTAATTTATTTATTTACTTTTAGTTTACAACATTCAGTTCCACAATCCCTTGAGTTCCAAATTTTCTCCCCTTCTCTTTCCTCCCCCCTCCCCCCCATGGGGCCATGCAATGAAATATAAAGCCTGTCTTTCTTTCAGGTCTAGATGACTATTCTGTGCATATCAGTGAGTTTACAGAGTCCAAGCCATTGTATTTTTTTTTTTGAGGGGGGAAAGCAAGGCAATTGGGATTAAGTGACTTGCCCAAGGTCACACAGCTATAGTAAGTGTTAAGTGTCTGAGACCGGATTTGAACTCAGGTCCTCCTGACTCCAGGGATGGTGCTCTATTCACTGTGCCACCTAGCTGCCCCCCAAGCCATTATATTACTGGGAGAGATTTCTTAACCTGGCCAGTCCCATTATACATTCCCTCATATGAAAGAAAAGAAAATCTCTTTAAAGAAGTAAGCATTCTGCCACTGTTAATTTTTCATTTAGTTGTAAAATCAATGCATATCAATTTTTAAAAAAAATTACCCAGATGTAGAATAAGTATAGTTCTTCAATGTCCAAAAATGAAAGCTAAAGACAAGAGGAGATGCTACTTTGCACAGGAATGAGCCTTTGCAGATGGCATTCCTGCAGATGATCTTGGGGTATGGAAAATTCTACAGCCAAGCAGACAGAACGTGTGGTTTGTAGACAATATAGTTACATAGCTTCAATTCTAAATGCTCAAAATTTAGTTACTATGTCACTTAACTTATTAATGTCAACTTCAACACATATCCAAAGTTACAGAAGACAAATTATTTATTTCAGGCTAGGATCTAACTGCAACCGTGTCACAAAAGTTACTCTCTTTGAGGATTTGGGATAGATCAGCAGAAACACTCTCTAGACTCTTAAATACTACATGCCACAAGAATCTCAATAAGGAACATTCACATTTTATGAAATATTTTGCACAATTCAAACAGGAATTACAAAAGAGGGCTCTCAAAGGTACCTTTGAAAAAGGTTTCCTAAAACAATGTTGCATTTCATCTCCATTGAATGGATACACTTGCTGAATGAGGCTATTTATTAAAGGTACATACTCGAAGAAAATATATCATTATGAAGGTAGGATTTTTTTTTTACTAAGATGTGGTAGCCCAAGGAGATCACTCTATTATAAAGCAAAGAGATTTGAAAGTTGTCTATGTCACAGGAGTAGTAACCCATTGCATAATGTGCAAACATGACATGTCTCATGGGAATTCAACTACTCCAAGAGTTCTTATGAATGTGGAATTTAAATATAGGAATGAATTATCAGAGCTCACAATGGAAGACGAGATTAGGCTGGTGAAACACATCCTACTTTAGAACTAATCTCAAGCTTGTCTATTTTTCTCCCTATTGGGAAGAATGGATGTCACCAATATGGGTAAAAAAATGACCTTCTTTGAACTAATTTACCTTTTCTTCATATCCCCAGAAAATGCTCAATTCCCAGGACCTACTCCTTCCCTCTACCCACAGCACCACACATATGGATAGTCACACCCCTGATCTTCCTCCATGACCCATAAGTATTCTACTTCCATGATTCTGAAATTCTTTTTTCTGACCATAACCATTTATCACTTCATCTCTCCCTATGCATCATTCCTCTTAAATTTATTCTTTATTCTCACCAGGACCTCGAGTCAACCTCCAATCCTCAGAACTGTCCATGGCATTATCCTGTTCTGACTTGACTCTTTAGTTAACTTGACCCTAGCACATCAGGGCAGCTAGGTGGCTCAGTGGATAGAGCGTTACCCTGGAGTCAGAAAGATGCATCTCTCATGTTCAAATCTGGCCTTGGACACTTAGTAGCTGTGTGACCCTCATGAGGAGTCATTTGACCCTGTTTGCCTCAATTTCCTCACACGTAAAATGAGATGGAGAAAGAATGGTAAACACCATTTACCTCTGTGGAGAAAACCCCAAAGGGGGGTCACGACAAGTCAGACATGAATGAACAACAACAAGTATTTTACACCGCTCTTTACTGTCTAATTCCATGCTGCCATCCCATAGCTACTCAAATCATGTCCAACTTCAGTCTTGGACTACTCCCACTATCCACCTCCACTTTTTTCTTAGGCTGCTAAACAGTGTTGGAGGAAGTCATTGAACCATCCCAAATGAGTTCACTACAAATCTACATTATCTAATCTTAACTGCGCTGACACGGATAGAAAGCAATTCTTTATTCCTCTCCACTTGATTCTCTATTATACTTCCCACCAAAATTGTCATTCCATTTTCTCTCCTCAAGCTTCCCAAATATCATAGAAATTCTTGGATGATTTCATCCCATACTTTGCTTTCTAGCACTCAGCACAATTCTTGGTGCTTAATAAATGTTTGTTGATTAATTATGGAGAAAATCTTCTCTTCATCTTAAAACCCTCTATTCTCTCATGCTTTTTCCAATCTCTAATAAAGAGGTATCCCTCGTTGAGGTCAATTCCTCAACATGGCCCCGGGTTCCTATCCTTTCCAACCTATTTTGGCAAACTGTCCTCACAATTATTCCTATCTCTTCTTCTAAACTTCAGTCTCTACCAATCTATCAGCTCCTTTCCCATTACCTAAAGGATGCCTAGGTCTTCCCAATTGGTAAAAAAAACAAAAACAAAAACAAGAACAAAAACCTCACTTGACTCTAGTATGCCCTCAGACAATCATTCTCCACTTTACTTTTTTTTTTTTAAAGCCCAACTCCTAGGGGAAAAAAAAGTATGCATACTTGTAGTCTCCACTTCCTCTCCCTCTCCCTCCCCTAACCCCTGCAGCCTGACCTTCAGAGCTCATCGTTCGCCAAAAACACTCTCTCCAAAGTTGCCAATGGTCTCTTAATTGCTAATTTGATGGTCTCTGCCCAATCCTCAACCTTCTTGACCTCTCTGTTGTATCTGACACTGCTGACCATCTCCCAAACATCTCTCCTCCCATTTCTTTTCTCACCTGACAGCTCTTTCTCAATCTCTTTCACTCTATCACTTCCTATACTACACTCTCTAACTGTTGGTGCATCACAAAGTTTTGTCCTGGACCCTCTCTTGTCCCCTTGCTCTCAATTTATCAGCTGTCATGGCTTCCATGATCATCTCTGTACAGGTGACTCTCAGACTGAGGCTCTGTCCTTCTCTCTGTGTATGTGACTGACTGTGAGTCAGCTGGCCACATTTTCCCCTGCTACAAAAGGAGAAAGGTGGGACAAATTATTTCTAAGGTTCTACCTACCTGCTCTAAATTGCTATGTTAAGTTATAATGGAAAATGTCTTTGATTTTTTTCTTAAAATAAGGAAGGTAAGTAAAATTGGGGTTTCAGCTAACCTCAAAGAAAGTTAACTACCCAAGTGACATTCTAAATACTATAACCACAAGTCTTTGTGTTTTGAAAATTGTGCTGCAGAATTATCCTTGAGAACTGTGGCACCAGTATTCAATACACACTGCCTTTGTTTTCTACTACTTCTGAAACTTGACCCTACATGGGCTGTATGTATATATTGGAAAGATGTCAGCATTGTATAATGTCCAATTTACAGTCTCTGAAAGGCCATGTTTAAATAATGTAGTTGAGGGATCAATGTCTATGTTGTATCAACTAAGAAATATTTAATTATAATTTGGTATTCTTAATACAGCACTTTAAAATCCTTTCAGGATTCTACTGGAGCTTACACAGTCTAACTCTCATAGATCTTGTCTCCTCCTCCCTCCTGCCCCAACCTGGCCTTTTCCCCTTAAGAAGTCAATGGCAGGGAGGAGGGAGTGTTATCCCAAAAAGGAACTTGAAGCTAGCCTGAAATAAGAGTATTTCATCATGTTTTAAATTTAACATTGAAACCTCAATTTTATATTTTGCCAGCTGCACAATGCTCATGGTCATAAAGAGAATTGGTATTGAAATAGCTCTGCTGGTTGCCTCTCTTTACCAATGGAAAGAAAAAAGAGAACCTGGGAGTCTCAAATTTCTCTTCTAAAATAGTGATTCCAACATTTATTAAAATTTCAAATGCCCTATCGGTTTTTTTGATGCTATTTTAACAAAATTCTGCCCATTTCCCCTTCAAAAACAACTTGAGAGCTGGCAGAAATATAGTAACAGAACAACACATGGCATCCTTTGGGCAAATTAAGGGTGCCCTGGGGGAGGGAGGAGTCATAGAAACTGCACCCAGAACCACTGCTCCAGAGAAAACCACAACTTATAACAGCTATTCTGTCTTAGTAACAGCTGTAACAAAGATACATAAAGCCAGGGAATTTACTGAATTAAAAAATGCAAAAGAACTTTTTTTTTCAAAAACGGGTTTATAAAACAAGATATTTTGTCCAGATATTCATTCAATTCAGTGGACATGTTTTAAGCATTTAGTATGTGAGCACACAGAACACAGTGTTATGTGCTGGAAAGATACAAAGTTTTAGATAAGAACACAGTACCTGTCCTCAGAGAACTTAGACTCTAATAAAACCAAAGATATACAAAGTTAACTATGATGCACACTACTTCTCACTTCAATACTTCAAAGATCTGTCATTTTATCAGTGTGGAGCTCACTCCTTTGCCGGAGATTGTAACCCCTCTAGCTTCATTGGATTTTTCAGAGCTTAGATCCCTCATCATAGCTTCCAATGCCATGATAAGGTATCCCAATTGCACTTTCCATGGATGAATATACATTAATAGAAGGTAACCACTTAGGGAGTTATGAAATAAATTACTTCAAAAGATATAAGGGAAAGAAGAAAGAGAAGATGGGAAGGAAAGATGGAAAGAAGGAAGGAAGGAAGGAAGGAGGAAAAAAGGAAGAGATGGAGGAAGGGAGGGAGGGGAGAAAGAATAAGGGGAGGGAACAGGGAAGAAAAAAGAGGTAAAGTTGGAAGGGGAATAGAAAAGAGAGAAAGAAGGGAGGGAGGGAACAGGGAAGAAAGAAAGAGGGAAAGAGCAGGGAGGGAGGAAGAGAAAGAAGGAAAGAAGGAAAGAAGGAAGGAAAGAAGGAAGCAAGGAAAGAAGGAAAGAAGGAAAGAAGGAAGGAAGGAAGGAAGGAAGGAGGAAAAAAGGAAGAGATGGAGGAAGGGAGAAAGAAGAAGGGGAGGGAACAGGGAAGAAAAAAGCGGTAAAGTTGGAAGGGGAATAGAAAAGAGAGAAAGAAGGGAGGGAAGGAACAGGGAAGAAAGAAAGAGGGAAAGAGCAGGGAGGGCGGAAGAGAAGGAAGGAAGGAAGGAAAGAAGAAAGGAAGAAAGGAAGGAAGGAAGGAAGCAAAGAAGGAAGGAAGGAAGGAAGGAAAGAAGGAAGGAAGGAAGAAAGGAAAGAAGGAAGGAAGAAGGAAGAAGAGAGGGAGGGAGGGAAATCTTATTAAGCACTTATTATGTACACATTGGATAGAGTGCCAGGGTGAGAAATCAGAAAGACTTGGGTTCAATTCTCCTTCAGACATTTCCTAACCAATTCTTTTGGCCTCAGTTTCCTTATGTGAAAATTGGAGATAATAATAGCACCCACCTCCCAGAGCAGTTGTGATGATCAAGTAAGATAGCATATAAAGGCATTTGCACTGTTATTTAAATGCTAAGTAATTATTACAAACACCATTATCACACAGAGTGTGCAATAACGGAAAAACCTACTAACAACAACAAATAAACAGAAAAGTCAGACAGTCTCTGCCCTCAAGAAACCCACATTCTAATGGGGGAGACCACATAGCAAAAAGTTTTCAGCAGCACGTCAGATGGAAAAGTCCAACAGTCCTTAGGGTTTAGTGGCAAAGCAGATGGTAACACCTCTTCTTTAATGTCATTTACACTAATTCATTTCTGGTTCTGATTTTGAACCATTGGTATTGTGAACCATGAAAGATTATTACCAACAAACTGAAAGGCCAAGGGTGAGCTTTCAAAGACAAACAGGAAATTTGACAGGCAGCAAAATGGGAAAGTGAGGATATCTGAGGCACCAGGGACTTCACTTTCATTGACAGAGAACAGTTCAATTTCATTAATTAAGCCAGGCTGAAAGAGCAGGATGATAATAGACTGTGGAGGGTCTTGAATGCTGGGCAAGGGAATACAGACTTTACACTATCACCAATAAGGAGAAATCCATGTATTAGGAAAAATACTCTATGGATGAATCATTGGAGAGAAGGAAAAGAACAGACAGCTTTAAGCTCAAGATTCTTCTCCTTCACCTCTAGAGAACATGCATTTTCATCAGGTGAAGAAAAAGATAATACCTGTTGATGTTTATATGTACATTTATACAGAGAAAGGCTTACAAGATGTCTTACATATACTATCTCACTTGATCTTTGCAACCACTATGTGCAGTAGACACCCCAAAGGATCTCTCTTTTTTTATACTCCAAGGTATCTCTATTTTGTAGAGGCTCAGACACCATTTGATGACACTGGCATGGTCATAGGGCTAGAATTAGAGATGAACTTCAAGCTCTTGTCTTTCTAGACTCCAGACACAGGGCTGAGCTCTTTTTACCACTACAAAAGAATTGTTATCATCACAGGACATAGAGCTGAAAGGGACCTTGAGAGTTCCTTTGAGGTGGACAGAGAACCGGGTTTAGAGTCAGTGGGCCTGAGTGTGGTGAGTGCAGGCTCCATCACTTACATTTTATGGGGCTTTTACTTCTTCATTTCCTCATTTGTAAAATGAGGGGGTTGGCCTAGACCCCTAAGGTCCCTTCTACCTTTAAATCTATGCTTGTAGATAAAGAACTGAGGCATCTGAATTAAGTTTAGGGTTTTGGGGTTGTTTTTTTTTTTTTTGCCTTTTGAAGGGCAACTGAGGTTAAGTGACTTGCCCAAGGTCACATAGCTAGTAAGTGTTAAGTGTCTGAGGCCGGATTTGAACTCAGGTCCTCCTGACTCCGGGGCCAGTGCTCTAGTCACTGCACCACCTAGCCACCTCCCTGAATTAAGTTTAAAAGATTCCAACTTGGAGACTTATACCTCAAGATGAGTATTTCTCAGTTCCAATGGTAAAGTCAAAACCTTTGAAAAAACACTTCACAACTGACTTCTAGCCCTTGCCTCCAAATAAGACAAAATCCCACAAAACTGCCATAAACCTAGAGTTTTAAGAAGCTATAGTTTTCAAGGTCACACTTTAAGGTATTGACCCAGATAAGACAGAAAGAGTTTTAATAAACAAAACTCTTCAATCCCTCATCCTTCATAAAAAGAAAAGGGAAAACTGCTGAAATTGTGAAATGCATAGATATAGCATATGCACCTACCAGCTGTTAAAATAGGATAATAACATTTGCTCTCTAAACTGCTTTATTGGAATGTCTTGAAGATTAATGAGATAATGAACCAGGTCTTTTTAAGTGAGTAAACTACTTTACTGCATGTAATTTGGACACGTTAGGGTGCATCAAATCCATCAAGGCACTAGAAATAGCAGCCCTAAAAGTTTTACATCATTCTGATTATTTTCAAAAATATTGCAAATCAATTGTTTTCTACTTACTTACATAGAAATGAATTTTAATTCCTGAAGGGAAAAAAAAAATCCTAAAGATTGAATCACAATGAGTCAAAGAAAAATTCACTACAATTGAACCTGTACCTACTATGTAAAACAAAGTACACAAGGTCCTGAGCAAACAAAGATGAAAAGCAGTACCCTGAAGGAACTTACAGTCTAGCAGAGGGTAGAAGACACTTGCTTGTATAAACTAGGACATAGAGAAAAGTCAAATAGACAAGGAAGGGGAAACAGAGGAATGAGCAGGTACATCATGGAAAGGAGTAACACTAGACTTAGGGAGTTATGTAAGGCAGTGATCGCAACAGGAAGATGTTAGAAGATGTATCCATTTCAGGCATGTCAGGAGCAAGTGTTTAAAGGAGAGATCAAAAAAAGGAGATTAACTCAGTGTGGATGGCAGGTATTATGAAGTAAGCAGTATGAAATGGGCTGGGAAGGCATCACATAGTAGAGGGTTTTCTTAGAATGCCAGACTAAAGCAACAGGGAACCACGGAAGGTTTTTGGAGAGGGCACTAATGAGATGGAACCCAGGTGTTAGGAAGATTATTTTGGCAATAGAAGAAGTCATAGGACCAATCATATGCTTCAGAGCTGGAAGAGACCTTACATTCACCTGTTCGACACTGATTTAATACAGGTTCACCAAAGGAAAGAGAAGAAAAGAGGAAAGAGCCTTGACAATTACCATGAGTTAGGGGAAAAGAAGACCACCAAGAAAAGAGAGTGAAGGAGATGGATACAGAACCATCAGAGTGAGGAGGAGAGAAAGGGAGAATTAGAGAAGAGAGACTATAAAATGGAAGTATCTGGTCAGTAGTGCCAGCTGGTCAGCTTCAGAAAGCCAAGGATGATTAGGACTGGGGGGAAAAGAGGACTATGACAATAAAGACTTTTACTTTCATTCCAACAATACATGTAGAGAATGTTTTACTGATATGTAACGTAATGTAATTTTACTCATGGAGAGGGAGGCAGATGCATCTGTGAGTTACCATCCTTTGATGACTGCTTTAAGAGACTTCAGTTTATCATAATTGTTAGAGATGGCCCCAAAGTATGCTCTTACTGGGTTCTCAAAGACCCTTCCAGCAAAGCAAAATGTCTGGTATTAACCCAAATGGAAAGTGTTTGAGGACAAGGAAAAAAAAAAGACCTTGTGTCTTCCATCTGAGGACCAGCCTAACTAACTTAAGGATAGGTTCTTAGCAGCAAAAGTATAAATATTAGGTAACGAATTGCTCTGACCATAAACAATTCACGTGACACAGTCTGCTAAGGCATACAGAGGTTTCAAGTTGCCTAGACAGAGGCACCATAGGATTTAGAGATGAAAGAAATAGGAGGGAACATATAGTCCAATTCCTTTATTTTGCAGATGAAGACAATGAGGGCAAGAAAGGTTAAATGAAATTAAATGAGATCACACTGGAGAGTAATTATCAAAGCCAGAATTGTAATCAAATGCTCTGATTCTAAATCTAGTGATCATTCCGCTA
This sequence comes from Pseudochirops corinnae, assembly GCA_028646515.1. NCBI lineage: Eukaryota > Metazoa > Chordata > Mammalia > Diprotodontia > Pseudocheiridae > Pseudochirops > Pseudochirops corinnae. The sequence continues at coordinate 47,794,755 of CM053592.1, forward strand.
CATCACAGGAATCCCCCCCCCCAAGAAATCAAAGGGTCTTATCAAGTAATCAAGTGCAGACTATACTTTTTTTTTTTTAAAGCAATTAGTCTCTTCCACCATAAGACTTTGGTGTGCCTCCTTGGGTGACAATCAGAAGCTAAAAACAGACAAATGAGAACAGAGCTAAAACAACTGAGTCTAAAACTCACCATCTTTTGGGATTCTCTGGGAAACTATGATTGGCTTCAAACTCAGAAATTTCAAAAATCTCTCAGGTAGAGAAAGAATTTCCAAAAGAGTAAACAGAATTTCTTCTGAGCAGATTAAAAAGAGATAGAAGGTACCATTTGTGGTAATTGTCATATATATAAACAGTTATCTACACGCATAAAAGCTGGCTTCCAAATATACTCCGAGTTTCACTGATACAATGGGTACCTACCTGTGTGTCTATTTTAAAGGCCTTAACTCAATAATTCAACCCCCACCCCCCCTTCACCCTCTGCCCTAGAGGTAGATTATGTGAGAGTTGGAAAAGCTGTTGCATTGCAGCTCTTTGTGATTCACAATGCGCATGTGTACCTGCTGACTTATTAGGAAATTTCATCATGTAATACTTCTTGCTAGCTAGCTAATCTTCTCTGCTTCCCTGTCTGCCACTGGATGGATGCAAACATTTCATTATTCATTTCTGATTGCTTCCTCAGCAGAGCACCTTCCTTTAGTGGAAATTACTGGAAGAGCGGCCTTTATCCTAACCTCTATTTAACTTTTACAAGAGCTTCACACAAGATTACTCAAAGATAGACGAAGCCTTCTCTCATTAACAGGCCCATCTAACATGTGGCCTTCACCCATTACAGATTTTCAGATGTGTGAAGCATGAGTTCATTGGTTTTGGATCCTTTCTCATTATAGGAGAAAACGAATATTCATGTTTATAAAGATGAAACCTGCCATCATTAGAAATATCACTCACTGAGAGATATTTTCTATCAATGATAACTGGTACAAGCACATCCAAACATATCTCATATGTTTAGCTTTCTGGTTTTCAAAAAAATAAAGAATAAATGCCATCTGTCTAGTCATTCTTTGGTCTGTTAAAAACTACACCAACTACCAACCTCAAAGGAAAACTGCAAAAATTAACCAACAACTCATATATCACTCATTCTAATGTACTGATTACTTAAACATATCACACAGAATTCTTGTTATGGAATGATTTGCAATATAAGAATTTGCTAAAGAGAAATTTTTTAAAGAATGAAATATTTTCAATTACATTCCCAAAACAGTTGCATTAATGAAATCCTTCCAGAAAGGTTATGAGAAGTTTATCTGCTACATAAGGTACAGGAAAATCAGCAAAGGAGATTGAGAAGGAAATCCCTCCCAACCCCGAGAAATCTGAGAGTAGCTGAAAAGAGTCAAGAGGACAACACGGCTCTCTCCCAGGGAGCTATGACTACATTTACAACAATGGTTGTCCAACGCTATCTGCCATGGTGGCCTTGAGGGAAAAAAGGCAGCTACGTCTCCTTTGCCCCTTACAAGCAAAGCACTTTCAAAGTCCCCATAGAGCAGCAACAGGAAAGATTCAAAGTGCTCTGAACTACTATGAGACAGCTCGGTTAAACCTTCAAGAACAGGAGAGGGTCACTTAGTTCTGCTCCCCATAGTCTTGAGAGACCAAATATGTCCAGAACAAGGCATATCCCCACAATCCAACAGGTAGCACCAGAGTAAGGGAGAACTCTGTCCTTACCAGAAAAGAGTGAATCCACTTTCTCACTGACAAATTGGACGTGACTTTTATTGTTTTTGTTGTTAATTGAGAAACTTCTCTCCCATTTTAAAAAATGGAAAGCACAGAGAAAATGCACTTTATAGACTACTAAACTGAGACAACACAACCAGATACATCTTAAACAGCAGATAGTCGGTGTAGGTGTATTAAAAGAAATGAGAGGTGGCTAGGTGGTGCAGTGAATAGAGCACTGACCCTGGAGTCAGGAGGACTGAGTTCAAATGTGGCCTCAGACACTTAACACTCATTAGCTGTGTGACCTTGGGCAAGTCATTTAACCCCAATTGCCCTGCCTCTCCCCTGCATAAAAAGCAAAATAAATAAATGAATGAATAAGTAGATAGATATTTTTAAAAAATAAAAGAAATGAGAAACGTACTGTTGATGTGGTCAATGTAGTAGACACCAATCTGGCGGTCAAGCGCTGCTTCCCATCCCCATGGCAGCTCATCTCCAACACAATCCGCAAATGACAGGGGTTTGGTTAACCTAAAATAAGCCAAAGCAGTTAAGCCAGTGAGAAATATTCCTTCTACAAATGGAACAGAAGGGAATAAGCATTGATTAGGCACTTACTGTGTGTGAAGACGCTGCACGTAAATCTTTTGCACATATGGTCTCACTTGATTTTCACGACAACATTGTGGGAAAGATATGATTATTGTCTCTCATTTTATGGCTGAGGAAACTGAGGTTCAGGGTAACAGAGCTAGTAAGTGTCTGAGGCTGGATTTGAATTCAGGTCTTCTTGACTTCAGGATCAGCACTCTATCCAACACCAGACTATCCAAATCAGTGAGGGACATTTCCAGTCCTCCTGATCTGTATCTGGTCAATGGATCTACGTGGCTCTGGTGGAGACAGTGAGGCTGGTGACCTTGCACAGCCCTCCCTCACTCACATCCAATTCACTTGCTAGTCATGGCATCACCTTCCTGACTTCATGGTCCTCTTTGAGAATGAAGGACAAACTACAACAATCCAATCCATCAAAACAATTTTACAGATATTTAGATAGGTTAGATTTAAATTAAAGTTAATGCAATTAAACCTTTCTTAGGTTTTTATTATGTGCAGATAACTGTGTTAGTCACTGGAGATACAAAGAAGAAAAGGGCTGGGGGCAGGGGTTGGGGTAAAATATGCAACAGCTATGTAGCTAAGTATTTTTTTTTCTTTTTGGTGGGGGCAAGGCAATTGGGGTTAAGTGACTTGTCCAAGGTCACATGGCTAGTAAGTATTAAGTGTCTGAGGCCAGATTTGAATTCAGGTCCTCCTGACTCCTGATCCAAACATAGAACCCTAGGGATATGGGGAAAAGGAGAGAACACTTTGACCTAATAGGCTCAAGGAAGATTCATGGAGAAAACAGTCCCTAAGATGAGCTTTGATGTAAGAGGAAGATTTTAGAAAGCAAAGATGAGGAAGATGTGTACCACAGGCATGGAGGACAGCCTGAATGAAGTACAGGGGCAGGTGATGCCAAGCACAAGATCAGGGAATGGTCCGATGTAGCCAAAACAAGGAGTATGAAGGAGAATGATGGGAAATAATTAGGCTGGAGACCTGAAGAGGACCCCAAATGGCCAGGCTAAAAAGTTTGTCTAAGGGAAACAGGGAGCCAACTGAAGAATCTGAACCACTAGGTGATGTGGTCAGATCTGCACATTAATATTATTTTGGTGGCTATATGAATGATTGGAGGCAAGAAGGAAGACTAGTTAGGAAGCTGTTAACACAGTCCAAGGAAGAAGTGATGAGAGCCTGGAATTGGGGGGAGGGAAGAATGGAGGCATCCAAGAGGAGAAGTGCAGTAGGGTCAACAGGACGTGGCAACTAATTAGATGTGGCAAGGTAGGCAAAGTGAAGTCACAGAAAATGCCCAAATTTCAAACCTTGGAGACTGGATGGACAGTGATACCATCAACAAAATGAAATAGAAAATATAAATGAGCAGAGAAAAGAAAACATTGTATAGAGTAACAGCAATATTGTTTTAAGAATGACTTTGAGCAAAGAAGTCATTTTGACTATTATAAATACCCAAATTAATAGTAAAGGACAAATGAAGACAAATGCTCTCTGCATCCAGAGAAAGAACTGATAAATATAAGCATGTATAGAACAATTTTACATATATGCCTATTCGTAACTAATGGTAGCCATCTCTAGTAGGGAGGAGGAGAGGAAAAAAAGAAATTTACATGATAACTCTGTTATATATTTAAAAGAAAAGGCGAGTTGTACATAGTAGATTTGTAGTTTCATGTGCAATCATCTTTTTTATTATAGTATGTTATAGAAATGTTTGCTTTATTCATTAAATTAAAAAATAAAATAAAAACAAAATAGGGAAGCCTGGACAGAGGAGGATATAGAAGAGATAATGAAGAATTTTGCTTTGGACAAGTTGAGTGTAAGGTGACAGTCACTCCAGATGACAAAGAATTAAGTTACATATAATAATAAAAATCATAATAGCTATTATGACGATCATTTCTACAGTACTTGAAGGTTTTCAAAGTTCTTGGCCAATATCCCCTCATTTTGCCCTTACAACCCAGGGAGGTAGATAAGGGGAGTCACTTGCCCAGAGTCACAGAGCTCTTAAGAGTCTTAGCCTGTACTTGAACTCATGCAGAAGAGGCATATCCCGCACTGACTTGGAATGAAAAGACAAAGACCTGACATTTCTTCCTAGTACTGACTTTGCTCTGCTGTCACTAATGAGCTGTGTGGCCCTGAGCAAGGTGCTTAATTTTTCTAGGCCTGTTTACTTATCTGGAAAATGAGTTGATTGGACTAGATAATAACTAATTACCTTACAGTCTTAAAAGGTTCTGACTATGATTCTATTTAGAAGCAACTCAGGATTAATTTTGCAGAAATTGCATGAACAAAAAATTACTGTAATGATAGCTTAATCTAGGCTAGCTAAATAGAAAAGGTACTTGTCACTCCCTAAAACAAGCCTCACTCTTCAAATGCCTCCCCCTTGCCCCCCACCCCCAGACTTTAACACATTCATTCACAGGATTTCAAAAACTTTTTTTTTTTACTCATCAATATAGCTCATTCAAGTGACTGGAATGAAATGAATTAAATTCTAACTCAAAACAAAGTTGCCTGAGCATAAATTGAGGAGGTTTCATTCTCATGAATGAACTAATTTCAATCAGGAAAGGTCTTATGTAGAAAGTGGTATTTAAGATGAACTCTAAATTCAGAAAAGAGACAATTGAAGAGGCAGATGAGGAAGGACTGTAACTTCAGGTTATAAGAAACAACCTGTTCAAAGCCATGAAGGTGAGACAAAGTATCAGGTATAAGGAACAGCAAAAATAGTTCATAAGAATCTCTCACAAAAGAATTTAATCACTCTGGAGAGAAAAAGAATTACGTTTGTCACATAGAACTATCTACTAACACTTCTCTGATGAAAAGCATTTTTACCTAATCCTAACAAAAGAAATGGGAAATTCTAAATCAGAAAAGTAAAATTTAAAATAAGAAATTTAATCATAAGTGCATCCAATGATCAAAATGCACCCTAAGTTCACCCATTGGATATAAGAAAAATCAGCCTACCAAAATGGCTAATATGAGGCATTAGCTGGTGTTTCCCTTCAAAATTATTCGTTCTATCCATTCTCCTGTGAGGTAGTTGTCATTCATTAGCACTTCTGTTTGTAGCAAAGATTTAAATATCTATACTGGGGAATTCATCCCATCTGTAACTCTTAGTAATAGGACTACAAGAGGTCTGAGTACATTTCATAAGTGGATGATCTTACATAATTTCTTTCACCAACAGAAAGTCCACCCACCAACAGGGTGATCACATTCTCTCTTTATAAAGTTATCCACATTTCTTCTTCTCATAAAATCACCAGAGAGTCTATGTAGCTCCCAAAACTTTTCATTGACATAGTTCCAACTGTTGACAGCATCACTGGGGAGCTGACTTTCTCCTTCATTCCCTGTCATGTTTGCCAAATGTTTCCCCTTTTCACTTAGCTCCATTAGAACAGGCACAGAGAGGCTGCCTCCCACTCCTCACCCCCACACTGCCAAATTCTTGTGAGACCACAGGCCACATTTCTTCTGCTACCACCATGCCAATGTTCTTCACTATGAACAAAAGTGCTAGTGAATGACAGCTACCTCACAGTAGAATGGAAACAAAGGTCATTTCTATCATCTCGTGCACAAATGCTGTTCTTCACTCTTGGATTGCCAGCAGAAGATACAATAAAGCAGGGAAAGAAATCCTTTCTATGGCTCGAAGCAGTTCTGGCAACCAGAGTCAGTGAAAGAAGGAAGAGACAATAGCTCTCCTTAACCTAAATCTTACTTGACGGGCCAATTCCTGGGATCTTGGCAATGGGAACATCTCATTCAATTGAAAAAAAAAATCAAATCCAGATGATATCACCTAAATATTAAAAACATTGCTTTAAAGAAACTGACAGCTGCTTTGAAGAAGGCATTGTGAAGACTTTAAATGCTAATCACAAATATAAAGAAATATCAAAGTTTGAATTAATTTGGTTTAGGAACTGTAGAACATCCTTTCAACTACCAAAGAAATCTTCCTAAAGTACCAGTTCACCATTTTCTCTTCTATTCAATAAACCTCTGTGACTCCCTATCACTGCTAAGATCAAAAATAAAACCCTTTGTTTGACTTAAAAAAAAGACCTGTAGTAATCTGGCCCTTTCCTACTTTTCTGGTCTTCCTAAATCTTATTCCCCTCATGTATTCTACAAGCCAGTGACAATGGCCATCTTACTTTTCCTCTCATAAACGTTCCATCTCCAGACTTGTGGGCATTTTCAGGGACTGTCTCCCATGTCTGGAATCTCTTTTCACCTGGATTCCCTGTTTTTTGTCAAGTCCAGCTAAAATCCCACCTTTTACAAGAAGCCTTTCTCAGTCTCCCTTAATGCTTATTTCTTCTCTCTGAGCTGATGTGCAAGCTAGCCTGAATACATCTTGTTTATATGTGGTTGCTTGCACATTGCTTCCATCTTTAGACTATGAACTCCTTGAGAATACAGAGACTGTTCTTTCTTTGTATTACCAGTCCTTAGCACAATGCTTGGTACATATGAAATATTTTTTAATTTAATTTTTCTTGTTACATTTTTCGTTCTAAACTGTCTCCCTCCCCATTCCGCACTAGAGAAGACCACCCTTTGACAGATAAAGTATGTATAGGCACACACATATATGCATATATATTATAGAAAACCATACTATGCATATTTTTTTAATCAGTTCTTTCTCTAGAGATCTATAGCATCTTCATTCATGGGTCCTTTATAGCTGATTTCAGTAGAATAACTTAGTTGTTCACAATTGCTCTTCAAACAATATGGCTGTTACTATATATACAACATTCTCTTGGTTCACTTTTCACTATTTCATGCAAATCTTTCCATGTTTTTCTAAAATCAACCAGTTCATCATTTCTTATAGCACAGTAGCATTCCATCATAATATACTACAATTTGTTTAGCCATTCCCCAATTGATGGGCATGCCCTCAATTTCCAGTACTTTGCCATCACAAAGAGAGCTGCTACAAATATTTTAGAACGTATAAGTTCTTTTCCTTTTTCCCTGATCACCTTGGGAAACAGACCAAGCGGTATTACAGTATACACAGTTTTACAACTCTTTGAGCATAATTCCTTATTGCTCTCCAAAATGGTTTGGATCAGTTCACATCTCCACCAACCATACTAAACACTTCACAAATGCTTGTTGATTTGCTGACTTGCCTATGAATGAGAGTCCATGATGGTCAATCTACTTAGTTTCAGCATGGTTTACAAAAATAGATTACTTGCTCCCTGACTACTTAATTAATATTAAGAAAGGGACATTACTAATTGTGTTAAGAGAAAGGAAATAAATAGTACTAACAAGTGGGTAAAACACTCTCCATAAGCACAGGTTTTTCATCTACTGATCCTTCCTCACTTAGTTTAGATGAAACAGACAAGGCAGTTCCCTCCTTCCCAATCAACCTAAGAAAATCTTAGGCATTTGTGCCCAGAGGTCCCAAGTATTTGCATAATTGGGGTTTGAATAGCTTAGAAAATAAATCAAGTGTTACTACTGTTCATAAACCTTTGCTTCTCACCACAGCTTAATCAACTTATGTGAAATGGGGATTTCATTTTTTTAAAAAAGAATTTATTTTCACAAACATGTATCAGCTCTCTCTCCCTCTGCTTCTTCAATTAAACAATTTTTTAAAACCTGAAAAATAAACCCTCTTAACAAATATGCACAGTCCACAATGGCACTGTCCAACAATGTCTCATTCCACATATTAATTCCATCATCTCTTTAGCAGGAGGTCGTTAGCATGTTTCATCTTGTATCTCTCTACAACACTGTTGTCACCATACATATTGCTTTCCAAGTTCCACACACTCTGCATCACGTCACAGAGGATTTCCCAGTGTCCTATGAAACTGAACATTTCATCTTTTCTTATGGCACAGTATTATCACACTATATTCATACGCCATAATTTGTTTAACCATTTCCCAATAGGCAGAGACTCCCTAGTTTCCAACTTGAGAATACTAAGAAAAGAATGGCTATAAATATATAAGTACAGATGGGTCTTTTTCCTCTTTCTTTCATCTTTTTGTGGGTATAGCCTTTGGAAGCTATATTTCTGGGTCACAGAATTCACATAGTTTGGTAACTTTTGGAGTAGAGGTAGAAACTGTCAGTATGGCGGAACCAATCCATGACTATAGCACTAGTGTACCTGGTTTTTTTTCATTTTGTTTCTTTAAAATGGAGAGATGTTTTAGATAGCAGGGAAGGAGCCAATGGATAAAAAGAGTCTGTGTAGGGAAGAGAAAAAAAATTGGTTGACCTTTCTTATAGAAAGAAAGTCAGGATGACTTCTAAGTCTCCTACTTGCTCTAATCCAAATCTATGACAAAAAGAGTTTGTCTCTTCCAATCAGAGCTAAGAAGATGAGCAAATCTATTGGAGAGTCTAATAAGTAATAATTAACAACAATCTTCTGAAAATATGTTTAGAGATCCCAAAATTTTAAAAGGCCTATTTCTAGAACCTTCTCAATGAAAACAAATCCTATAAATAAATGTCTTATACATTTAAAGCTTCCTATTTCCAAAGAAGTTAAACCAAAATTTTAAAATGATTCACAAAAATTTTTGAAACAAATTTATACTTGGTATAGATAAAGCAGTGAAAATTAGGAACCTATCTGAAATAGCAAAGAAAAAATGGATTTGTATGTAAACCTATGACTGAATATTGTCAAACTTATATGATATATGGATCATGTCAAATGGAATTTGGAAAACTTTAGTCCAAACATGCATTTTACAGGTTATAAAAAGTCCAAAACTATAAAAATAGAGCACTGAACTAAATATCACCCAAGTTCTTCTCTCAATAGAAGGATCTTGTGAAACCCAGAAAGATCAAACCCCAAATCACACAGTTATGGGCAGCTAGGTGGTGCAGTGGATAGACTACCAGTTCTGAAGTGAAGACTACTTTTTTTCCTGAGTTCAAATCTGGCTTCAGACATGTACTAGCTGTGTGACCCTGGGCAAGTCATTTATCTTTCTTCCACTTCCCTCATTTGTAAGATGGTGATAACACTTTCCAGAGTAGTCGAGAATATCAAATGAGATAAAATTTGTAAAGTACTTTGCAAACTATAAAACACTGCATAAATGCTAGCTCTTATGATGATAATCATTTGGAATCAACAATTTTTGAAATTGTATATAACTCATTTGAAGTAGATCTTTGAGTAAAACCTTCTCAATCGCTTTTAGGTTCAACTCTACCCACTCTTTGCAATACAGCTTGTTTGTAGACTGTACCCCTCTACCCCTCTCATCACTGTTGTTTATCACATAATCTAAGAGGACTGTATGTTTTTTTGAAAAAAAAAAAGATTTGATAAAAATATAAGAAGCATCCCTGGGAAAGAGAAGTTGAAATAGGAAAAGAGTTACTTCACAAGCGGCATGCCAGTGCCTAACGCCAATAGTATGTGTGCTCCTTGGGGCAAAAATGGTCTCATTTTTGAATTTGCAGCCAGCACCCATCATGGACCCTTGATAGACTTGTTAAGTGACTGACTGAATGTGCTTAATCCTGTATGCGCTCTGAATCTTCTCACCATTAGGAAAAATGACAACAACAACAAAAAACAGTAAGAGAGTCATTTTTCATAAAGTTCAAATTCCAGATGCGACAAAATTGTACAAAATTATGTCATTTTTGTGCCAGAACTTGCAGCCATAGCATACGCAATGCCAATTCACAAAGCCAGATTTCCTTGGTTTTGCTCTATTTGTTATATATAATGTTCTGTTTGGGAATAATAAGAATAAGAATAAGAATAATGATGGGTATTTATTTCTTGCCTTCTCAATGAGTGGGTGGAGAAAGGGAGAGAATTTGAATTGAAAGTAATAAAAAATAAAATTTATTTTTAAAGAGGAATAATAATGAATATATTTTATATATAAATAATATGTTATTATATTTTATATCATACATAATATATATACATATATATAATAAAACCCTTACTATGTGCCAGGCACTGTGCCAAGCACTTTATAATTATCTCATTTGATCTGCCCAACAACTATGGGAAGTAGGATTATTATCCCCACTTTATAGCTGAGGAAACCGAGGGAAACAGAGGTTAAATAAGTTGTCTACAGTCATGGCCTACTCTTCATGACCCCATTGACCATAACACACCAATCTCAACCGTGGGGTTTTCTTGGCAAAGATACAGGAGTGGTTTGCCGTTTCCTTCTCTAGTAGGATAAGGAAAACAGTTTAAGTGACTGGCCCAAGATGACACTGCTAGTGTCTGAGGTCACATTTGAACTCAGGTCTTCCTGAGTCCAGGCTCGATGCTCTCTCTATCCACTGAACCACCTAGCTGCCTCTCTGGCTCCCGTTAGCTCTCTCCTTAAATACAAGCAACATCCCTAACAAGACACAAAACCAAATCATAATATTTACTGACTAGAAGATTCTATAACATAGTTTCATCCAAATTTTGAAATTACAGAGATAACATGATATTCTCCAGGATCACCCAAAAGGAAACCTATAAGATATGAAACCTGTTGGAATGGGATAAAATACAAAGAGGGTGTATCTTGGCTTCACCTCATCGTCATCTCCCCCAAACAGTTGGGAAGCATCCTTAACAAAGGCAAAGGTCCTGAACAGAGACTTCTGTTTAGCTGCTAACATTACTTCATCTTATTTTGCACCAGGGAACTCCAAAATGCTAACTGTTTTCTTAATTCTTAATTACTACAATGGCCAGAAGGCCATGGAGCAACACACATAATAGTTGAGGCATGTTTTTGTTGTCAAGTCCCTCTGGAGGAGGAAAAAAATCAAAGAAAAGGGTGAACAGAGAACAGGCCTTCCTGCCAAGCCCACTAGTGAGGTTGCTCTCACTCGGCTTCTACAACATTTTTCCTTTGAACGTGATTAGAAGAAACAGAGAAAAAAGTACATGTGAAAGGCAACTTCCTCCAGTACTCTGCCAGTGTTTACAGCTGAAATCAGATATCTGCGTGGCATTTCCTCTACTTTCTGGCATTGGGTTATTATGTCCCACCAATATATGAATTAATATTTATGGCCATGTTGTGGATGCCTATGCTACCAAGAAAAGAGATGGGAAAACACCAAAAATAATTATGGCTCAATTTTGTCAACATGTAGAGGTAATTTCGCTAATGATGAAGGAGAAACTGTGGCACAATCAGAAGAGTATTGAGTTTGGAAGGAGGAACTGCGTTCAAATCCAGCCTCTGATGCTTGCTAGTCGTGTGTCTTCAAGCAGGTCACCTAAACCAAGGGCCTCAGTTTTGTCAAGAGGTCCAGTTTCAAGATACTAAATGCTTTTGGTATATGCAAGTGTTAAAACATCTGATACCTAAATATTTATTGTCAAGGAGGAGACCAGAAAAAAGGTGGTTTCAAAGCCAGGAAAATGTGAGTTAAAGCCCTGCCTCTGACCCATATTTACTGTGTGACCCTTTGTCATATAACCTCTCAGTACTGTGAGTAATTAAGAATTAATTAGTACTCAGTAATTAAGAACTAGAAGTGTCAATCTGCATAGATAGGAGTTTCCCGACTCCAAAGTTTTCTTTATTAATGAAATTAGAGATCCACAAAAGGAAAATCTATGTTCTTTCTGTGACTGTATGTGAATACATTTTGATATTTCAATTCCACGAATTCTCCCCACCAAGGCAGGCCTCAAACTCTCTACAACTTAGAAAAGAGTCAGAAGTTGTTTTGGTCAAAAATTCATCAAACTGGTGATGAGTCTCTCGGATCATAATGGCCTGGTCCTCCAACAAGAGATATGTTTCAACTGAGCTCCAAAGACTTAGCCTTCTAAAACAGGCTCTGTTACTAACTAGCTATGTGACCTTGAACAAGTCACTTCAGTTCTCCTGGACCACTACAAAATGAGGAAATTCTATGGCCTTTTCAACTACAAACTTCCTTGGTTTTCTGTTTAGTTTTTAAAATTTGGCTGTCCTACAATGGAATTTTTGAAGCAAGCAATACTTATATATGAATTGCTTAAACCAATATCCATATTTCCAAGTCAAACATTGAAATATGTAACAACAATATTAAAGGACTTCAGTGATTTTAGCCATTCTATGCACACTAACATCAATGAGTTGAAATTAAGTGCCTTTTAAACTCAAAAATACAAAGATCTTTTCCCTTCCTCCCCCCAGAACAACCTGCATGCTATAGCTCTAAAAAAATCTGTGATCCAGCGTTTATATATGCCGTATATTGTCTTCTACATTGAAACAATAACAATAATAATTGCAATAATAACAGTAGTTATATAGCGGTTTTAAGGTTGGCAAAGAACTTTGCATATTATCTCATTTGATCCTAACAATCATGTGAAATAGGTGCTTTTAAACTATCCATCCCCAGTTTACAGGGTGCTTTGTGAAATATGTGCTATGTGAAATAGGTGCTTTTAAACTATCCATCCCCAGTTTACAGAAGTAGAAACTGAGGCACAGAAAGGTTAAGAAACTTGCCCCGGATCACATAGCTAGTCAGTATCTGAGGTTACATCAGACCTCAGGTCTTCCTGACTCCCAGTATGACACACTCTAAACACTTGCCTACCTAGATGCCTCATTTACACTTAAATTTAATGCGGCATCACTGGGTTTTGAAGAAATGAGGAAAGGTAAAGGCAATTCTTACCCTAAAGGGGTTCACATTCTAATGGAGAGGGGTGCAAATAACTGGGTACATACAAGATCTATACAGAGTAGATGAATAGTAATTTGAGAAGGAAAGGCACTCGCAGCTTGGGGGTGGGGGCCAGAAAAGGCCTCACACTGAAGGTGATGTGTGACCCAAAATCTGAAAAAAATGCAAGGGAAACTTAAGAGGTAAAGGTAAAGAGGGAAGAGTTCCAGGCATGAGGGACAGCCTGAAAAGGCATGGGACACCAGAGGTGGAGTGGTTTCTGAGAGATACAAGCAGGGAGGGCTCTACGGGTGGATCTTGGAATTCATGCTGGGGAGTAAAAGGTAATAAGACTGAAAAAACAGGATGGGGCCAGGTTAGGAAGGGCTTTAACACCAATCTGCTACTTGGGAAAAATCATCTTGACTGCTAAGTGAAGGAGGGTGGGGGGTCAGAGAGGAGTAGGTTGAGAAGGAGGAGAATTAGGTTATTGCAATATTCCAGGCAAGACGGGATGAGGGTCTTCAGTGGTGGTTGTCTGAGTGGAGAAAAGGGGAATTTACACAAGAAACACGCTGATGGTAGAAACATCAAGGGCTATATGTGGGATGAGTTCACATAAAGTTTGTTTCAAACCCTCAGTACTGGCAGCCCAATGAAGCAAAAAACAATAGAAATTATAATAAAGAATGTGTACTAGCAACACTCAATTTTTTTCCTTTAAAGATTCAAATAAGTTCAAATGTAATTTTTTTCTCTCCTCTTTTGCATGGTTCAATCATAGATAGTAGGTTTATTGGTTTAGAGTTAGATAATCATTTTAACCAACCTCTTGTTTGACAAACGTAGAACTGGAGTGCGCTGCTGTCTGCACTTGACCACATGTGTCTTTCTACTACTTTGAATGATCTGTGTGCAGCTTCTATTCTTCAAGGACCATGTGGCACAACAGTACATCGAGCCACATATCTAATATATGTAATGAAATATATAAAATATATATATATAATATGTGATATTATATGTATAATTATATACATTTATACATAATTATAATAATTATATATAATATGATATATAATGTATCTCTCTGGTATTACAAAAAGTTGGGACTTTGTTTGAGGGGGAAGTTTGGAGGTCACTTAAAGAAAAAACTTTGCAATTTCCCCAAGGTTACCAGCTATCCATGCTACTTTCCTCCTGTTGAATTCTGGGCTTCTTGTAGTTTACTGTATGATCATCTAAGAAAGGAGTTCTTGACCTTTTTTTTTTTTTGTATCACTGGCCCCTCTGATAATCTAGTGAAGTCTAAAGACTCCTCAGAACAATGTTTTTTAAATGCATAAAATAAAATACGCATAATTACAAAATAAACCAATTATGTTGAAATAGATATCAAAAAATTTTGTAAGTTTATAAAACAGGGACATTAATGCTCTGTTAACAGATTTGTGAACTTGTTCAGGGGCATCTGGGGGCACGGTGGATAAAGCGCCTGGTCGAGAGTCAGGAAGACTCATCTTTGTGAGTTCAAATCCAGCCTCAGACACTTACTAGCTGTGTGACCCTGGGCAAGTCATTTAATCCTGTTTGCCTCAGTTTCCTCACCTATAGGATGAGCTGGAGAAGGAAATGGCAAACCACTCCTGTCTCTTTGCGAAGAAAACCCCAAAGGGGTCACAAACAGTTGGACAGGACTGAAATGACATGACAACAAGAACTTGTCTGACCATTCTGGAGAACAGCTTGGAACTATGCCCAAAGAGCTCTTTAGAGGGTGTGCCCTTTGAACTGGCAGTACCACTACTGGGTCTGTACCCCAAAGGGATCAAAGAAAAGGGAAAAGCATGTTTTTGTACAAAACACGTATAAAAATAACAGCTCCTTTTGTGGTGGCATAAAATTGGAAACTTAGGTAATGGTCATTAATGGGGGAATGGCTGAACAAGCTATGGCAGCGGTTCTCAACCTGTGAGTTATGTTCAGTTTGTAACAATGAAAATACATCCTGCATATCAGATAGATTCATAACAGTAGCAAAATTACAGTTACGAAGTAGCAACGAAAATAATTTTATGCTTGGGGGTCACCACAATATGAGGAACTGTATTAAAGCGTCACGGCATTAGGAAGGTTGAGAACCACTGAGCTATGGTATAAGATTATGATGGAATACTACTGTACCATAAAAAATGACAATAGGGATGGTTTAAAAAACATGGGAAGATGTATATGAACTTATGTAAAGTGAAGTAAGCAAAACCAGGAAAACACTGTACACAGTAACAGCAACATTGTAATGATGATCACTCGTGAAAGACTTAGTTACTTTGATCAACACAATGATACGAGACAATTCCAAAGGACTCATGATGAAAAATGATATCTACTTCCAGAGAGAGAACTGATAAACTCTGTGCACACTGAAGCATGCTATTTTCACTTTGTTTCTTGTTTTTTATTTTTGCAACATTGCTATTAAGGAAATATGTCTTGTATGACTTCACATGTGTAATTGATAGCATATTGTTTGTCTTCTCAATGGGTGGAGGAGGGAAGAGAATTTAAAACTCAATTTTTTAAAATGAATGTTTTAAGTAAATAAATATATAGATGGGTAAATGAATCAATTAATTAATTACTTAGTTGAAGTTTCCTTAGCCCCATGTTAGGAACTCTTGGATTAAGATCTCTCTCTCTCACACACACTCTCTCTCACACACACACACACACACACACACACACACATAAACACACACACCCTGCCTCTCTGAAGAATGAGTTCCATAGACTATCCATCCAACTGTATCGAACAATATTAATAATATATCATAGGTCCTACATTATTTCTATATTTTATCTTCTTATCTCTCTATATTTTTTTGGAGGGCAACTGGGGTTAAGTGACTTGCCCAAGGTCACACAGCTGGTTTTTGTGTTAAGTGTCTGAGTCCAGGATTTGAACTCAGGTCTTCCTGACTCCAGGGCTGATGCTCTATTCACTGCGCCACCTAGCTGTCCTTCTTATATCTATATTATCTTTACAAATGCAATCAATCTGGTCAGTATCTTGGTTATTGAAGGACAATGAATAGAGTACTGTGCCTAAAATCGGAAAGACCTCTGTGAAATGGGGCCTCAGACACTTACTAGCTGTGTGATCCTGGGTGAGTCACTTAATTTTTCCTCAACTGTAATAATAGCACCTATCTTTTAGGATTGTTGTAGGGATCAAATGAGATAATATTTGTAAAACAAAAAAATCACTCAACATAGTGTCCAGCATTTAGTAGGGACCATATAAATGCTTATTCCATTGTCTTCCTTTCCCAGTTTAAAAACTGGAATTAAGTGGGTGTTAGAAGTCTCAGGCAGAGGAAAGGATTCAAAAACCACAGAAGCTTGCAGAGTTTAGCAAATAAACTACATTGGAATTTTAAATAAGGCTACTTCCCCAGTTATAAGCACCAGCCTCGCAACATACATACCTATGCATGACCAGTGGCACTTTCCCTCCTCCCTCCCCCATCCATTCCAAAGCCACAGCAACCCAGCTCCCAATGCTGAAGGTACCACATGGCAGCCATCTGCTCTTTCTTCCACCTCTATTCCCGCCCCCCCAAGGGATCCTGTACTCTGTGCTCTCCCCCAACATTCTCCTCTGTCTTTCACAGCTCCCACATCAGTTGATTCTACCACCAAATATCTTTTCCCTCACATCTTTTCTTTCTCGTCATCTTTTCTTCCTTTCTTTCTTTTCTTTCCTGCTTCCTTTCTTCCAATTCTTAACCAAGTTACCTCAGAAAAATATGTACTTCTCTCCATTCCAAATGCCAAAATATAAGCCAAAATACTACCCTAATTATGGCAAATAAGCGTAAGAAAGTTATCATTCCGTTGGTGGAAACAGACACTGGTCAGATAATAGAAGGAGCTTAGTCTAAAGGGGAAAAGAAGCCAAAATTCTGGGGTAAAAAAAAGTGTTAAAAGGTGTTTTCCCATCCCAGAAATGGCCTTACATACACAATGAAATGGAACCTGTTGCTATAGTAGTCAAAAAAGGAAGGTACTCGACTACAACAGCATAATCACCGAAGTATTTGTTACGGTAGCCAAAAAGCAAAACATTGGAAACAAAGCAGACGCTTCGTCAGTTGGAATGGCTGAACAAATTGTGGATGTGGATGGAAGGGACCACTGCAGAACTACAAGAGAAAACACATGAAGAATTCAGAGAAACAAGAAAGATTGATCGAAACTGATGCATAGACTCAGCTGATAGAAGTCAGTGTTTCTGCAACTTTTTTTTAGGTATAATAAGAAATCGGCTCCATAATTCAGGAGTCTATTAAGGTGATGAAGCCTCTTCAGAATTGTGGCAAAGGTATGTATTGCCTTATGTCCTTCTCTGATTAAGCCCACTGTTCTCCAAATACCAGTTCTCAAGACAAGAAAGCTATCTTATTATAACAGTTCGATTTTGTTTAGTTAATAGCATTCCAAGTCAAGCCAATGAGCATTTATTAAATGACTATATGTTGCAGGCAGCTTGCTAAAAGCACTCTAATATTGCTTTCTCTTAGCTTATACACTTAAAATAGTCAACCTTATTCTAGCATGTAATACATTTGTAAATTAGAGAGGGGTGGTACTAAGAAAGGGAATGCCTCTTCCTTTCATCTCTTAGATGAAAATATCACATATGCAGATATTTGTTTGTTGCTTATGGAAAATATACAGAATATTATATCACATATATGTGTGTGGGCCCATGTGTGCGTGTGTGTATTCCCTTAAGCAGAAAAGTACAGTCATAGGCACTACAGATGTCTATGCATAGTATCACCAAATTTTCTATTCTGGATGAAGTCAAGCCATACAGAAGAGAAAGGCTAGGTTTATAGAATAAAAACTACACTGATAGACCTGGGCAGAGCTGAGCATGGGCTAGTAGACTTAGAAAGTCTATGCAAGCATTTATTTTTTTCAAAGGGGGGGCACACAATAAAGCAAAGAAACTTTGGTTTAAAAAATGAGGGAGGATGGGGTAGCTAGGTGGAGCAGTGAATAGAGCACCCGCCCTGGAGTCAGGAGGACTTGAGTTCAAATCTGACCTCAGACACTTAACACTAGCCCTGTGACTTTGGGCAAGTCACTTAATCTCAACTGCCCTGCCTTCCCTCCCTCCAAAAAGCAAAAAAAGACAAATGAGGGAGGAGTTTATGCTCCTTGAAAAGAAGACATAAAGGATTCTTATTAAATAAAAGTTTAGTGAGAAAAAAAACTGAAAAAGCAAAATTAAGTAGTAATCTAACAGAAAGAGTGCAGGGCTTGGAGCCAAGAAGACACAGGGCCAAATTCCACCTCTGACACTTACTGGCCCTAGGCAAGTCACTTAACTTCTCTGTACCTTGGTTTCCATATCTGTAAAACAAGGAGTTGCACTAACTGGTCTTTTAAGGTACATGTGGTTCAGTTGTTTCTGACTCTTAAGTGACCCCATGGAATTTGTTTGTCCATAAGGTTTTCTTGGCAAAGATACTGGAGTGGTTTGCCGTTTCCTTCTCCAGAGTTCCCCCATTTTACAGATGAGGAACTAAGGTAAATAGAGGTTAAGTGACTTGCCCGGGTTCACATAGCTAGTAAATGTCTGAAGCTGGATTTGAACTCAGATATTCCTGACTCTAGTACTGGTATTCTATCCTACCTGCCCTTTGAGGTGCATTTGAGATAGAAAACTATAATCCTATGACTTTTCCTTGATGCTGATGTTAAATTTTGTTCTAAAGTGTATAACATTCTGTTTATGATTAATAAAGGATTCATTTCACCATTATGTTTATTTTAAAAATTTCTAATCAATCAAGTGGGAAATTCTCTCAATTATCCATGCCTATGGAAAGGATGGCCATGTCAGCCTCCTATGGAACCATTCCCCTGCTAACGATTATTAGAATCACAGACAGAATCTGTAGTAAACCTAAACTTAAAAAAGTGGCAGGAAATTATCATATCTCTATCCCTTAACTGGGACAGTTAGGAAGGTGCAGTGAATAGAGTACCAAGCCTAGAATCAGGAAGATTTCTCCCGAGTTCAAATCTAGTCTCAGATATTTATTAGGTATGTGACCCTGGGCAAGTCACTTAACCCTGTTCACCTCAGTTTCCGCATCTGTAAAATGAGCTGGAAAAGGAAAGAGCAAACCAATTTAGTATCTTTACCAAGAAAATCCCAAATGGGGTAACAAATAGTCATACAGGACTGAAAATGACTGAACAATAAAAATCCCTTAGCCAATCAACTAATTGAATAAGCTTAAGGGATGACATGTTTTGGTTTATTTAATATCGGTTAACTGGTGGTTGAGAAGGAAGCCCTTTGCTACATCCCCTGTTGAAAATGTATTTAAAATGTAATAGGTCATATTCCTGTCTAAGCAAAGTACCCTAAAGTAATAGAATATATCTTTGGTGAATAAGGATCTGCAGTACCTCAGCAGTCATCCAAAGAATCAGCTCTCATCACACATAAATATAGAGATTGCAAAGTAAAATAAATAAAGTAGGAGACTAAATTTGAATCACTTCAAACAAATCCATTCTGACTGTCAGACAATGTAACAGAAATTGGGTTTTGCAAAACAGACACTGCTATAAAGATGATTCCTTTCTTATTTCTTTCTCCTAAAAGCTGTGCATAAAGTTCCAACTAAATGAAGTCTCCAACTTGATAGGTTCTGATTAAGCAGAGTTACTATACTTTAGTGACTGGATTACTACCATCCATCTCTTCCATAAAAGAGATGCCCCAGGTTTCTTTGACTTCACAAATAGTTTGGTATCACAGACTCAGAACTAAAAGAGACTTTAGTAGTCCTTTAGACTAGATAATCAGAAATAATCAAACTCAATAATCCAGCAACCAATAAACCCAAAATGCAAGTTACATCTGGGGAAAAAAAGCTCTATTTGACAAGAATTGCTGGGAAAACTGGCAGTCAGTTTGGCAAAAATTTGCTTTAAATAAGCAGCTTATATTACATGCCATAACAAATTCAAAATGGATTAGTGACCTGAACATTAAAAGGCATACCATTAAAAACAAACAAACAAACAAGCAGAATGATTGCTATGGAGAGACGAGTGCATAAGGGAATTATTGGTGAAGCTTTGCAATGGTCCAATAATTCTAGAGAGCAATTTGGAATTATATGATGCTAAGGAAGTATCTAAAATGTACACGATGTTTTGATCCAAAGATCCTACTCCTAAGTACATACACCCCATGGAGGCAAAAAGAAAGACCTTTTACACATCAAAATACTCATGGTGGCACTTTTTGTACAAGCAAAGAACCAGGGACAGAGTAGATGCGTAGTAATGGAGAAATAGCCAACTTTCAATATGGGAATATAATGGAACATCACTGTGCCACAAGAAATAATTAAAATGATGGACACAGAGAATGGACATAATGTGAACTTACAGGAACTGATATGAAGTGAAATAAGCTGAACCAGGAAAACGATACAAGAAATACTAATGTAAATAAAAAGAATGAAACAAACAAAATTGGTGTGAAAATATTACAAGTTTGGCCTCAAGTAAGAGAAAAGAAGATGCCTTCCCAAGCTTCAATGCAGACTACAAATGTGCAACAGGGCCCAGAGGATTGTCTCCTCTTCTGGTTCTCTGGGAGAGGGATCCATTGGAAAATATAGGCAATGTAAAAATAAAAGTTATCAACACAATTGTATTTTTTTAGGTCACCTGGTTCAATATAATTTTACTGATCAGCAAGTACTTTCCATTTCCATGAAGACTGACTTTTTGAGAGGGACCTAAAATGTGTCTGTGAGAAGTTATCACTTGACATTTTCTTGAATCTTAAGAACAGCAAGATGGGATGCGGGCAGCAAAACTCCCTGACAAGCACTACTGGAGTCTCTTTCTCTCTCTTTCTCTTTGTCATCCTATCTCTCTCCCCCCCTCCCCCCAACTTCAAAGAGGGCGTCCTAACAATAGCAACTCATTTGAAAATTTACTAGATGAGATTCCCAGATGTTCTGGCTATGGACATAGAAAAAATGAAGGGGTAAAAAATGTACATTTCTGAAACTGAGTTCTGAATTCCAATGGTGCCTGAGTTGCTTAAGGTTTGGTTCACCATGATTAGGTTTGTTCACTATAATCAGGTTTTGTAAAGGGTTGGTATTCCGAGGAACATCAGCACTTTCAGAGCTCAAATTCATCCTCTTCACAGAATATAACTTTGAAGATTCACTCATTTAAAAAGGGACTCAAGCTGTATTAGTCAAGACACATGTCTAAGAAATCTATATCACTGGAGGAAAATTAGCTTTTATCTGACTACTGTTCACTATGAATTATAAACAGATAAAATTATGTTTTACCAACAAATTAGGTCAGAAAACAAAAAAAAAAACTTTAAGGGTATGTATGCAATCAGAAGCATCACAGGCAGACTATTTTAAAAGACAGAAGTTATCATTAGGAAGGCTCCAAAAATGTTCTTTCATACCTTATGGGTTAAGATTGCTCTCATCCTGTATATCACAAAATTCTCAAAGGTAATCTTCAAGAGAACAATTCAGAATGCTCTACTGAAAAATCAATCATATTATAAGGATTCATTGAAACGTACATAGAAATTCATAAATGTGTATGTGTATATGAGCATATACATATGTATATGCATGTATGTGTGTGTGTACATATGTGTGTGTATATACATACACATATAGAGATATGGTTAGTAGCTAGGTGGTGCAGTGAATAGAGTACAAAGCCTGGAGTCAAGGAACTCTCTTCCTGAGTTCAAATCTGGCCAGACTAGCTGGGTGACCCTGGGCAAGTCACTTAACCCTATTTGCCTTATCTGTCAAATGAGCTGGAGAAGGAAAAGGCAAATCACTTCAGTATCTTTGCCAAGAAAATCCTAAGTGGGTCATGAAGAGTAAGACATGACTGAAAATGACTGAACAACAACAAAATAAATACATATGTATGCATATATCTCTAGGTAGATATATAGATAGATGACAGAAATATGACAGAGAACACACATAAGCTAGATACAAATAGATAGATGGATAGATGTGCTTCCATGTAATGACGACTAAAAATGTAAAAAGGAAATCAGCAGTAAATTCTCTTTTGAGAATGGAAAGAAATCTCCTCCAATAAGTGCTCAATTGTCCACCAAACTTGGGGAGCACTGGCTCATGAGAAAAGCAGCCACCACAATAAAAAGTCAAGTCACTCAAGCAGTTTTTCCTTTCAGAAAGATGTACCTTCCACTCAGAAATCATGTACCATTTATTCTATATGATAGATAGATAGACAGACAGACAGATGGATAGATAGATAGACAGAGATAGACAGACAGACAGATAGATAGATAGATGGACAGATAGACAGAGACAGATAGACAGAAAGATAGATAGACGGACAGATAGAAAGATAGACAGACAGATAGATGAATAGATAGATACAGACAGACAGACACAGACATATAGACAGACAGATAGAAAGACAGACAGACAGACAGGCAGGCAGGCAGATAGACAGACAGACAGAGAGATAGAGAGACAGAAAAATAGATAGACAGACAGATAGAAAGACAGATAGACAGATAGACAGATAGAAAAACAGAAGGATGGTCAGACAGATAGATAGATAGATAGATAGATAGATAGATAGATAGATAGACAGACAGATAGACAGAAAGATAGATTTTCATGTTGCCTCTTTCAAGGGGAGAGATTTTTTTTTGTCTCCTCGGTGCTTGGTACTGGTGCTGATCAATAGTAAGTAAGCCTTTACTGAGCGTGCCAGACATTGCTAAGCTCTGAGGATACAAAGGCACCCTGCCAGGAGCTCACAATCTAATGGGGAGAGAAATAGGAAACAAATATTTAAAAAGGAGGGATGTACAGGATAAATGGGAAATACTTAAAGGAGGGAAGGCACAAAATAAGCACACAGTAAATGCTTTCTGATTAATTCTTTTTTCTCATAAATTTATCCATCCACATCAAAGAACATAAATATTAAACATTAGAAAAAGAAAAGGAAAACCAAGAAGCTAAGGAAGCCTTTCATCTTCCTGTATGATCATTCATTCACTCCTTTAACAAAGAATCAGTCAAAAAAAATTCTAGATTGAATTCGCATTACTCAACTGTGAAAGAAAAGGAGCAAAAGCTCGCAAATGTGTAAATACAAAGCTTAAGCAAACATATGGTAGATACACTACAGGCCTCTGTGAGCACAGCTGCCATTATATTATTACCAGCTAGACATCTTAAGTAGAGGGAACAGCAGCGGTGAGAATGGAGATGGGGAAGTTCAGTGAATACAGAGTTCAGAGAAGTTGGGCCTATGAAAGAATAATAAGGTTCTAGATTTAAAAGTAGACTGAGCCTTAGAAATTATCCAAGCCCTTCTTTCTAAAAATGAAGAAAACCAAGCCTGGGGCAGCTAAACTCTTTGTGAAAGTTTACATTGGTGCAGTGGATACTGTGGCGGACCTAGAGTCAGGAAAATTTCTCTTTGTCAGTTCAAATTGGCTTCAGACACTTAGTAGTTGTATGATCCTGGGCAAGTTACTTCACCCTGTTTGCCTCAGTTTCCTCATCTGTAAAATGAGCTGGAGAAGGAAATGACAAACCACTCTAGTATCTTTGCCAAGAAAACCCCAAATGGGGTCATGAAGAGTCAGACATGACTGAAAATTGGCTGAACAACCTTAAAAGTATACATCTGATCATCTCACACTTCCCTACTCAGTCAACTCCAGTGGCTCCCTATAACATCTAGAAGAAAATATAAACCCTTCTCTTTAGATTTTTAAAGCCCTTCATGACCTGGTCCCATCTTATATTCCTAAGCTCAATACACATCACTACCCTTCCCACACACTTTTTAGTCAAACTGGCCTTCATACCTGGCACTCAATCTGCCATCTCCATGTCTAACTGGCCATCCACCATGCATAGACTGTAATAGAGAGGAGACTAAATGAAAGAAGACCATTTAGAAAGCTATTTTAATGGTCTAGACAAGAGATGAGTAAGCCTTGAATTAAGGTGGTGGTTCTGGAAAGAGAGGGAGAGGTTAGATGTTGTAGAAATAATTGGTTAGATAAAAGATGGAGGAAGGGAAAGAAAAAAGTCATACATAAAAGAGAATCTTGGATCTCAACTTTTTTGCTTTGGTCCCAGAAAACATCAGACACTATAATTCCAAGATGTTAGCTCTGTCTAAAACTAAAGGCTGCTTGTGAATGATCCATGAAGGTCAGGCTTAACTCTGTTTGATACTGAGGAAGACAAAGAGAACCAACTGAAGATAAACAGACCCCCTCTGAATGCACCAATCACGAGTAACCTAGAAAAGGGCACACACGAGGATTGGTAAACGCCCTTTCAGGGGCGGCATATAGAGACATTTATCATAGCTGTTTCTGTGTGTGTCCTCTCTCCCTACTGCTCCCCAGGAGGAAGCAGCTTAGTCTGAATAGTTAATTCTTTAGAGAATTCAAAGAACATTTTTACATTTTTCAGCTCAATGATTCAATTCGACAAATGCTCCTTGAGCATCTAGTATATGTAGAACATTTTGCTGGGCTCCAGGGACCATACATAGATAAATGTCTCTGTCCTCCTAAAACTTATTACCTGAGAGGAGAATGAACAACAGCCAGCCAAATCATCAGGATACAAAAGAGAACCAACCTCTCCTACCTTAGACCACAGAAAAGCTCCAAAGGGATACAAGGTGACCATAAAAGGTCACTTTTCTTTCTTTTTTCTTTTTTTGTGGAAGAGGACAAAAGGTACCATTCACAACTATGTCAAGGAGGAAAATTCTCCACTAGCAAAAAGATTAAAAAAAAAAAAAGTCGCATGAGACAGAGCTGGAGTATCCCAATAGGCTGGACTCAAACTGGAAAGGCTTGGAAGGTTCGGCATCGATGCTATCCCCAGGCAATGTGGACCTTTGGGAGGTTTTGGCATAGGGTAGCAATGTCTCAGAGTTGACCATTAAGATTAATCTGGTTGTGTTCTGGGGTCTGCATTGGAGAACAGAGACCATAAAGGCAAAGAGAAAAAGGGCAACTCCTATTTTTACATTTTACATTTTTAAACTGAGCCCCCTGGAAAGCGGATAAGGTCATTAAATAGGGTCCCCTTTTCTTTTTTTTTTTTTGTTTGTTGTTTTTGTTTTCTTGGAAGGGGGAAGGCAAGGACAATTGGGGTTAAGTGACTTGCCCAAGGTCACACAGCTACTGTCAAGTGTCTGAGACAGGATTTGAACTCAGGTCCTCCTGACTCCAGGGCCAGCACTCTATTCATTGTGCCACCTAGCTGCCCCCAATAGGGTCCCCTTTTCTTTCTCAGTGGAACCAATCCTGATTGGTCAGCCAGACGTGTTCTTTTTTTTTTTTTTTTTTTTCATCCAAACCCCTTATTTATTTATTTATTTATTGATTTTTTTTTTAAATTTATTATAGTTTGCATCATTCATTTCCACAAGATTTTGAGTTACACATTTTCTCCCCCTCTTCCCCCCACCCACCGTCCCAAAACAGCCAACCCAGTGTGTCCCCCCTCCCCCAGTCTATTCTCTCC
>CM053592.1:47821006-47850031 GCA_028646515.1 Pseudochirops corinnae
GGGAAGTATCTGTGTGCGTTTTTGAAGTTCTAGGTTGGTCCAGAGTCCTATTCCATGGGTATTTGGGGGTGGCTATGTGAGAGCTGCAATATATTGCTGCTGCTACGCCGCCATCTTGGCTCCACCCCCCAGACGTGTTCTTCAAAGCACCTTTTTCCCATTTAACAGCTAAGTACTTAAGTTCAAGGTCTCTTTAAGGAACAGTGAATAGTCCAGATTGTGAGGACTGTGGGGTAAATTTTAATATAGGAATTTGTATGAGATTAATTTGGAAAGTTAGGTGAAACCTGACTGAGGAGGTCCTCAATGCCAGACTTTGGACTTTAGCTATTAGGCAATGAGAGCCAATCAAGGTTTTTGACCTAGGGAATTACAAAGTGGAGTTTTAGGAAGATTAATGATATCTGTATGCAGGACTAATTGGAGGGAAAGAAAGATGGGAGACAGAGGGACTTTTTTAGAATCACTGGGTTGTTTCGATGATCAAAAGAGATAATATTTGTAAAACACATAGCACAGAGTTTGGCATGTAGTAGGTCCTTAATATGGCATGTAGTAGGTCCTTAATAAACACTTGCTCCCTTTTCCCCTTTTCCTTTCTTTCCCAAGGCCAACCCCTCTACACATTCAATTGTTTCTATCTCCTCCAGTCTTCTGCAGTAGGTTACAATCTCCATCATCTTGCCATCTATTCCCCTACTCCCACATCTTCAACCTTTCCCTATATATTAGTTCTTTCTCTACTGCCTTCAAACACACTCAAATTGAGGCAGCCAGGTAGTACAATAGATGGAGCATTAAATCTGGAGTCAGGAAGACCTAAGTTCAAAATCTACCAGAGACAATAGCTATGTGTCACCTGGGCAAGTCAGTAAACCCCTCTCAGCTTCAGTTTCCTCATCAGTAAAATGGGGGAAATTGTAGTACCTATCCCAGAGCTGCTGTGAAGATCAAAATAATATAAGTACTTTGCAAAGATTAAAGTGCTATGTGAATACTAGCTAATGTGATTATTACCCTACATCTGAAAAAAACAACCTTTCAGAGAAACCATCTTCTCAAGTTATTACCCTGTAGATCTTCTCCCAAATTTCCTTTACAAAAGCTCTGTGGCTGCCTCTCCTTCCTTTCCTCTCACTCCTCAAACCCTTCTAATCTGGCTTCCAAACTCACTACAAGACTGAATCTGCTCTCTCCTAAGTCACCAATCACCTCCTATTTACCACATTTTAACAGCATTCTTTCAGTTCTTTATCCTTCCAGAGCTACCTGTTGCCTTGCCGCTGGTGACCACCATCTCTTCCTAGATGTTCTCTTCCCTTTGAACTTTTATGACTCTATTCTCTTTGGAATTCTCCTCTATATCTCATCTCACCACTTCTCAATCTCCTCTGTTGCTTCAACATTCAGATCATCCCCTCTAACTGCGGGTGCTCCCAAGGCTGTCTTAGGATCTCATACAGAGTCTCCTCTCTCTACAAGCTTTTTCAGCAATTTCATCAGCTCCCAAGGTTTTTATCATCTCTATGCTGATGACTCTGGAGTGTAACCATCCAGCCCTGGTCCCTCTCTGACATTCAATCCCACATTTTCAACTGTCTGGTGGATATTTCAAACTGGATGCCTGAGAGCCATCTCAACCTCAACATATCCAAAACAGAACTTGTTATTATTAATTCCCTCCAACCCTTCCTCTTCCAATCTTCTCTTTTCCTATCTAAAGCACCCCCATTCTTCTAGTCTTTGAGGATACTAACCTTATCACTAGCCCTGATCCCTCCCACTTCCACTCTGCATATCTAGCTACCAAATCTTCCATCTCTTAAACCTGACCCCTTCTCTCTAGTCACACAACTACCATCTTAGTTTGGAACCTAAATGTCTCCTGATTAGATTATTATTGCATTGTTCTCCTAATTAGTCTTTCTGTAGTAAGTCTCTCCCCACTTCAGCTCCTCCTCCCAACTGCTGCCCAGATTATTGTCTTTAAGCCCATATCTAAAACTCCAGAAGTTTACTGCGGAGTAAAATACAAACTCCTGTTTAAGTTTAAATACAAAATTGTTCACCTAAAGTCCTTCACAATCTCATTATATACTGCTCCTATTCCCTTACTCTGCAATCTAGCCAAACTGTCTTCTCTATCCCTCACATTCCCCATCTCCCATCTCCATGCCTTTGCATTGGCTGTGCCGCATGCCAGGCATACACTGATTACTCATCCCCACCTTAGAGAATTCCTCTCTTCCT
This sequence comes from Pseudochirops corinnae, assembly GCA_028646515.1. Lineage (NCBI taxonomy): Eukaryota > Metazoa > Chordata > Mammalia > Diprotodontia > Pseudocheiridae > Pseudochirops > Pseudochirops corinnae. The sequence continues at coordinate 47,823,257 of CM053592.1, forward strand.
TCAAGAAGCAGTTCAAGCACCATCTTCTACAGGAAATCTTTTCTGATCCCCTCACTCTCCAACTACCTTGTATTTAACTACTTTGTATTTATTTTTATTTTGTTCAAACATGTTTTTATACACCCTTCATGCCTCCCCCATGAGAATTTCAGTGGGAATTGTTTCATTTATTTCAGGACCTAGAACAGCACACGGTAGGCATTTAATGATAGCTTATTGGATGATTTTTTAATGGGTTTCTTAAATTACCTTTCTGCTCCCTATGATCTCAGTTGCTAGGCACCATATATCACCAGATAACTAACTTGTCTCAAAGCTACATCTCCCATAACGGTCCCTGCTCACTTCCAAGTTGAGCTACCTCTCAACATTCTGCGTTGCCATTCACACAGCCCTAATAGAGGGAGGGACAACCTGCCCTAGTCCTTGAATATTTAAGCAAATATCCATCACCAGTGAATCATCCATAAAAAATGACATTTTTCTTTTAATTTTAGTGAATAATAATAATAACAACAACAGCTAAGTGCTTTACAATTATATTCTCATTTAATCTTCATGATAAACCTGAGAGCTGGGTGCTTTATTATCCCTATTTCACAGATGAGGAAACTGAAGCATATGGAAATTAAATCATTTGCCCAGAGTCACCAACCTAGTAAACACCTGAGGTTTAATTTGAACTTAGGTCCTCCTGACTCCAGACCCAGAGTTCTATCCACTGCACCACCTAGCAGCTGAAACATACCTGTTTGGAATTTGGGGTTTTTTAGCAACAGGCTGCAAACAAGTGAGGTAGGTAGGTCACTCTCACCAAAGTGATCTTTTGACTGAGAAGCACAGAACCTGCATTCTATCATGTTACCCAAATGGTCTCCTTATGAAGGGTTCAAAGATCCTCAGGTTAAGATGAAACACTTGTAGTCAATGAAAATGGGCAACAACCATATTTACTGGATGAAGTGGAGTTTAATCACTCCCAGGCCTTGCTTCTGAAGAAAGGGACAAAATAAATGCAAATTGTTCACCCAACAGGGCCAGGGCCAAGTTTCACAGTTTCAGGTACAGGTGTTCCATAAATATTAAATGGCAAGGTCACCTCATCCCTACAAGAGGCCAGCGCAAGCAAACTAAGTGAGTGAAACACAAATGAGGCTGTTTCAGAACTAAATTTGTTTCGGCTGAAGACACCAGTGAGTGATAGGGAATGCATAAAAAATACGGCCAAGGAGAAAGCAAAGAAATACGGGTCAGGCAGATGCCACACAGGAGTACAGATCAGAACATTTCCTCTTCCTCCCAAACATCGAACACTATAAATGGTCCCATGGCCTCCATCCTCCATCACAGCACTCAGATGATACCAGGGATGTGGGCATTTCAGTTCTTCATGGCCCTGCAGATACTCCTTATACACATTTCATAAAACAACATTAAAAAAAATCCCCAAGTTGGGCTTTCAAGGAATATTGAGGGCACAAAATACCACAAAGCTGAGAAATGTTCCTAGGTGGCCTGAGGAATGTAGCCATCACATTACAAATCCATTCATAACCCAGCATTTTAATCTATTTAATCTTCATTTTAATCTATTAACTTGAGATTTACCATAAAGAAAGTACTTTGTGCATCATAAAACACTACATAACTGTGAGTTATTATTTCATACATGCTTTTCGGGTGCTACTTTCTTTGTAATCTCTCTTTTGTTTTCCATTTACAGAGCACTAGATCATATGTGGCCTAAAAATTAAACACATGGAATGTTAAGAATGTCTGATAACCATACCTGGTTCAGAGATCATACCCCAGCCATAAAAATATGTATGACCTTTGAGCTTTAGGCAAGAAATTCAAATACAGTGCAATCTAGATTAAACAAAGGTGTGCTGACGACTGGGTTGTTGCTGCTGCTACTCTTGTTTTGGGGGAAGCTAAATCTAGTTATTCATTGTTACCAAAAATAAGAGCGCTCTTTTCCCTCATGCAAGGCATGACTTTGGTGAATTTTGGGTGCAGGATAAGAACCATTAAAAACCAGCATGAAAAACATTTCTTCCAACCCTGTCTTCCATAAGCATGGATGGAAACAGAATGACATTTGTTGCATGGCTACATCTCTTCTCATCAATTATACAATTCCTTATCTAATTTACCACTTCAAAAGAAGCTTCAACATCTTTACAGGGTGACCACTTTTACTTTATTGTTTTAAAATTTTTATTTCTTTTTTTTTGAGGGGGGAAGCAAGGCAACTTAACTGTGGTTAAGTGACTTGCCCAAGGTCACATAGCTAGTTAAATGTCAAGTGTCTCAGGCCACATTTGAACTCAGATCCTCTTGACTTCTGGGCCCGTGCTCTATTCACTGTGCAACCTAGCTGCCTCCCCAAATTTTATTTCTTAAGATATACAGGCAATTGGTTATAGAAATCTATCTTGCCCTACAGGAAAATAGAAGAGAAGTGGGGATAGGAGGAGAGGTGGGGATCACAGAAGGGAGGGTTAAATAAACCATCTTGAGGTGGGGGAGGAGAGAGATGGGGAGAAAATCTGGAACTCAAAATCTTGCGGAAGTGAATGTTAAAAACTAAAAATAAATTAATTAACAAAAAAGAAAAAAATAAGTATAAGAGAAACCAAAATAATGAAACTCTCAAATTGTGTTTTTCACATATTTGTAGCATGCATAATTCTAAAGTTATTCAAGTTTAAAAGTACAAAAAACAACAAAAATTCTATTTCTTTAGTTTATCTTAGTAGCATTTTAAGAAATACAAAGTTCTTGTGATCTGACCATGTTTTACAGTTGACAATATCTTAGAATTCTGCTGCCATCTGTTTCACTAGAAGACCTCGCTTGGAAAAGTTGCTTCCACCTTCTAGGCCCGAAAATAAGGAGGCTGACAAGCTGACTTAAGACCATTTCTACTCTAAAATAATATGGTTTTATGAGGTCCTATAAAACTGAAAAGGTTACAGTATGATACAGAGCTTTTCTCACACATACATACACCTCATTTGATGCTCTCAATAATCCAGTGTATTCATTTACCTCTCTTACATAATCTTGTATTTCAAAAAAGTGGGTGGACTGAATTTTTAAAATATTTTATTGATGCTCTTGGACTATATTTTAGTCATTCACATATCTTCCCAGTGATTTACAGAATAATCCCAGGGAGGCCCTATCTTCATCTCTGACTGACTGAGCTTCAATTGACAATCACTCTTAATAGTTTAGCTTTAAATTCCCTATGGCTCAAAGGAAGTCTGTGGTCAACAGAACAGGAAATATAAGCATTCTTTTGTATTTTTAATAGTTCAGTCCCCATCCCTATTCACCATCTGTAAAATGAGGTTGGATTAGATATTCAAGGGCATTTTTATTTTAGAATTTTAAGATAAAAATTTGGACATAGGAGAGCATAGATTGGGGGAGGGGCTATACAATGGGATGGCTGTTTTGGGGTGGTGGGTAGGGGAAAGATGGGGAGAAAATTTGTAACTCAAAATTTCGTGGAAATGAATGATGTAAACTAAAATAAATAAGTTTTAATTAAAAAAAAGAATTTGGGTTTTATGTAAATCAGAGCAATATTCTCTTTATTCAATATGAGAAGAGGTATGCAGAAGAATTCCTGGTACAGTGAATGACCTACAACCTAAATTAACTAGATCACATTAGGGAGTGAGAGAGAGTGCCTTTGGAGTCAGAAGATCTGGGTTCAAATTCTATTACTTGGGTGACCTTGGACAGATCACTTAACCTCTCTAACCCTCAATTTCTTCATCTATAAAATTAGGGCTTGACCTAAATAACCTCTAATATCTCTTTCAGCCCTAGGTCTATGACCTTCTAAGTCTCATCTTCGCAATCAGCATGATGGCTGAAATTATTTTTACTATATCAAGTTACACAGGCAAGGTAACTACTAATGACAGAGGGACAGAAGCTACATCACACTGGAACAAAAAGAGTGCCAAGATTCAAATTTTATTTCTGCCACTTATGAGGAAGCTATTCAATTTAATTGATTCTCAATTTTCTCATCTGAAAAATGAGGGGGGATCAGCTGAAGAAAAGGATTGCTTCCAACTCTAAATCTTAACTCCCTAAGTGGCTCAATCAACACTTACAAAATAATATTTTAACTTCTTCTTTTCCTGTCCCCTAAGACTTTAAATACCCAGTTCAACACCCACCCAACAGGGTAACCTTCAAGCAGACACTGGTTTAAGGATATAGCTGTGATTAATGTGGCTAAAATCTGTCCTGGCGGGTGGAATCCACCCACTTAAGAACTGTGGTCTGGAACAGATGATCTTTGCCATTCTCTCCAGATTCTACTGTTCCTGTGCAGAGAGCATGTAAGGGGAGGAAATGCCAAATTTTAAAGCTAAGCCTCAGGAGAAGAATTTTGGTAAAAAAACCCGAAACTTGAAAAATTTCACCCACTAAGTAGTTTTCTCTACAAAGTTAGGTTGAGAATTTAATAAAACCTTTTATTTTACTTTAAAAAAAACAACCACCCAAACTTCTCATTTAAATAGAGCTGTGAAAACATAGTTTACTAAATGGACACTCAAAATATCACAGTATAAGGATAGTATTCGTTCATCCAAGCACACTTTTATGAAATTTTATCTAACATAAATGCAACAAGGAATTTCTTTTAGGATATAATAAAGATTATAAGACATATAACAAAGATTATAAGACCAGGAAAACAGCTTTGAAAACAGCCATTTGGAATTAAACAAAATCATACGTGCTTTTTGAAAAGTCCTCTCTGTGGCTGCTTGTCCAAGAATATTTCATTGTATCATATTCAAAAGCACCAGTACATAATTTTTTAAAAGTTTAAATGCTATTCTAGACAATTTTTAAGGCTCTTTTATTACCTAACCTCAGTTTTCTTCATCTGGAAAATGGGAGGATACTTGCACTGTTCACTTTATAGAAATGTGAGCTATACAGTTTCTACATTCTTTTCTTTAAAGAGTGATTTTATGAGCCCCAAATGGGCCTCACTCCCTTTTGCAATGAGTCTAATGGTATGAGAAGTATGTAGCATTTATATAACAGGAAACATCTAAAAGCATTCTGCTGAGATTTCCTTCCCCCACACCCCCCTCCACACCCATTCCTTAAAACTGCCTTCAAAGGGTCTTCTGTGTTCCTTAAACATTAAACATTAGTTACTAATAGAAATATTGCACTTACTTCTTAGATTGCATTCACCCTAAGGTTTTATTTAGGCAGGTTTAAATAGCTTTTTAATCTCAGTACCAGATCCTCATGGCCTAAGGATTTTAATGTCTGGCAGGTCAAGTATGCTTTTCTTCTGTTATCAGGGTGGAATTTAGGAGGAAAAGAAGAAAGGTTACTCACCTCTCTTTCCATTCTCCACTTCCCAATGATAGATCAAGAGGCCTTCCTTAGTTAATAGCATGTGACATGAGTATTACTTTGGCACTCAAAGATTTGGCTCTCTCTCTCTCTTTCTCTGTCTCTCTCTCTCTCTGTCTCTATGTGTGTGTACGTGTGTCTCTCTCTGCTTCTCTGTCTCTCTCTGCTTCTCTGTGCCTGTCTCTCTCTCGCTTTCTCTCTGTCTCTGTATGTGTGTGTGTGTGTGTGTCTCTCTCTCTCTCTGCGTCTCTGTCTGTCTCTGTCTCTGTCTCTCTTGCTCCCTCCCTCCCTCTTTCTCTCTCCACCCCTCTCTCTAATCCAACCTTTTAAACTAACCTTGCCCAGACATGGGGGAATCAAGGGAAAGAATCTACACCACAAGAAGAAATCATGAGACAAACCTCACCCTCTTTGAGCTAAAGAAGGAATGGACAACGGGTGGGGAGCGAGGCATACATTGTTAGAGGTGATCAATATGTCTATTTGATTTGCTTCAATGTTTTTGTGTTTTTTAAATAAGGGATGGTTTTATTGGGGTTACTGGGAAAGGTCGGGGATGTAAAAAAAATTAGCAAGCATCATTAAAACATTTTAAACATACAAAGGGGTGCCTATCTTGGTGTGTCATAGACAAAAGTATTCTTTTGTGTTGCCACATCTGGGGATGTAAACCCATTTCTCAGGAGAAAAAAAAGAGCTCTAAGAATGTCATTATGATAAAGACTGAATGCCTATTGGAAGCATCGTGGCAAAAATGCTAGGACACAGCAAACAGGGCTGGGCTATTGGCTACGACTTTGGATAAAAAAACAGTCTCTTAGCCTCAGTTCCCTAATGTGAAAATGACAGAGGCAGCAGGTCTAGAACTTGAGGGTCCCCTCCAGTTCTAAAATTCCCAGTCTAAGATTCTTGGCAAGAAAGCAGCACGTATCGTTGGGACGTAGCCAGGCTAGCTTTCGCCTGCTTTCAGCACCGTCTTTACATGTGTTTAGCCTGGTGGAGGGGCAAGAGAACTAGATGGGAAGGAGACCTGGGTCCCAAATCCAGTCCTAACATATAATAGCTTTGTAACTCTGGGCAATTTCCACATCTGCTGTTATAAGGAAAATTCTTTGTAAAACTTAAAGCATTGTATAAATATGAATTATTATTAAGTTGTTTCAAGGCCACAGGCAGAAGCCAGGAGATCGTTCCACTCAAGAACAGCTGAAAGGCTGGCGCCCTTCAGCAGCCCATGAGAACAGGGGCTGTCATGAACCCCTTTGGCAACCTGGTAAAGCCTATGGACCACTTCTCAGAAGGATTGTAAATAATAATATTAATATAGGATTAGAAAAAGCAACCAATTATGTTGAAATATAGATGTAATTTTTTTTCCCCATCCAAGTTCATGAACACTCTGAAATCTATTCCTGATCTCCCTGGGGTGGGGTGAGGTGAGGAGGTACACGGACCCCAGATTATGAACCTTGTGTTGTTAATTGTTCAGTTGGTTCAATCATGTCTCACTCTTCATAGCCCCATTTGGGGTTTTCTTGGCAAAGATACTGGAGTGGTTTGCCATTTCCTTCTCCAGCTCATTTTACAGGTGAGGAACTGAGACAAACAGGATTAAGTGACTTGCCCAAGGTCACACAGCTAATATGTGTCTGAGGCTGAAGTTGAACTCAGTTCTTTGTGACAACAGGCCCAGATCTTTATCTAGACTTTGTCACCTCACTGCCCCTACACTAGAGTAAACCTGCCCTGACCATGCCATGTGTCAGAACCAAATCCCCCAAGGCTACAACACCTTTCCTACAACCACAAGGCTTCATTTCAGAGGCCACATCCAGTCCCAGGAATTTCCAGGATTTTATCGTAAAGAGAAAGACAGAAATCCTCATCATCTCACTTTCTTCATCATTTTAATTCAGATCATCATCCTCTTCTCCCTGTTTCCTTCTCTTCCACTTACCATTGCCCCTTTCCCCAAAGGTACCAGATCAAGTCATCCAAGAGGCACCAAATGCTCTGTCATATTCTTAAATTAAATCAAAAGGACCTCAAAACTGAAAACCAAAATCCTACTTAATAAAACTTAGGGCAGAAAGTGAATCCTTTCCATAGGTCCTTTCTATCAATCCAACCAGATGATCTCTAAAATATTTTCCAGCTCAAAATCTTATGAGTCTGTGAGTTTACTGATGACCCAAAGAAACTATCTCATTCCTTCTGTAAGGGTAAAACTGAATTCTAGCTCTATTTTCTCTTTAATCTCCAATATTCTAAAAGTATGATTTTGTCAAAATAGGTCAAAATCCTAATTAAATAGACTCAGTTTGTAATTTGCCTAAGTTGTTCAAGACAATACCAATTTCACTTCATCCAAAATTACTATGACTCAGAAAGTTAAGCCCAGGAAGCCGTCTCTCCCAACCTTTCCACCTCATTTCATGATTCAATTCCACATATAATTAAGTTACAAAATTTAAAGCCATCCAATACCTAACTGGAGAATCAGTTCTGGTATCTTGACCTAGAAAATGTCCACTAGCTTCACATTAAAAAAAAAAATGAAAACACCTGAATTAACTAAAGTAATTTCAGGCACCTTTTCCATAGAATAACTCAATCAAGATTCAGGGCACTTTCAAATAGAATGACAATGACTTGTAATGTCTTCTGTACCACAAAACAATTATTCCAAATAAAGTGTAGTGAAGGTAAGGTAAATTTCTTTTTGGAAATGAAGCAAATATTCCCAATTCTGTTTATTCATGAAACACTGGCAATATAACGGTTACAATTTCTAATCACTTGCTATTATTTTCTCTTCAGCATTCTTTCCATTCTTCACTGCACACTCTCCCAAGAGGAAATGGGTTAAAACTAGATTTACTGGAAAAAATTAGGAAGAATTTCTTTACATAATCATTTTGTATTAAATCAGGAAAAATATACTACACTTTTTCCCTCAAAAATTTATATGTGTGCATGAATATGACCTACATATTTAATATATAGAAATTATATGTTATTTCTATATATTAAATATTATATATGTATGTATACTCATACACACACACCACCCTGCTATCAAACAAAAAAGCAGAGTTTGTTCTGTTCAGAAAGGCAAATGCTACAGCAACAATTCTCCTTGGTTTCACTAATGTCAGAAATGATTAGGTTTACACCAAAGTCAGTTCCATAACTTGAGGAACAGGCATCACAGGCAGAAGAGAGATGAGTTAATAAGGGACAGATAAGGGACAGGTGGAGAAGAGGATGCTAATAGTAGTCAAGGAGTGACAGATAGCATACCGTGATAATGGGGGATAATGCTGGGCAAAATGGGGACAGATGGAAGGCAGAGAGAGAAGCATAGGCAGTGGATAGTGCTGACAGTGACTGAGGGGAAATGAGATCAGATGCACTCAACTTAAAGCTGATTGTAATGGTAATGGAAATGTGAAGATCTTCCCTGCCCCTTAATAAGCCTAAGGGCATTTCAAGACCTTCTCTGCTTTGAAAATAAACTTTGCCCCCTAACAGGCTGAATGTGGTCATATGGAGCCTATAGTGGGAGGAGTTTGCTGAAGGGTGGAGCAGAGCCCACACAAAGCTAGGAGTCAGAGTCAGCTAGACTATTGGGAGGAGAGCACACTTCTGAGGGAGAAAGATGAGCTTTTAAGTAAATATTGGCCTTGTGTTGGTTTGTGGGAAGGCTAAAGAATGCTGTGGCTCTTTGTGCTGTTGTGGTTTACTAACCTCTTTGCTACTATGATGGAATCAGCTTACTGGTTTTGGGATTCAGTTTTCTGGTGTCTGAACAAATGTTTTGCTTCTGTCTTCTACATGGAGAGTCTGTTATATTTTGTGATTAAGCACCATGCAGGTATATTTATAATGATCTTGGGAGCTGTGAATATTTCTCTGGCACTACACATATTCACCACTGGTGAAAAGAGCCTGAGATCTGGCACCCAAGGGGCAGGTTCGCTACCCCTGGTCTGGGTCCTAATTCTCATGGTGCTAATATTTACTGAGTTGTAGGACTTCAGGAAGTCCATTTTACTTCTCTGAAATTGTTTCCTCATATATAAAATGAGGGACCTAGACTAGGTAATCTCTACATCCATTCTAGTTCTCGGTCCTATAATTCTAAAACAAAAGACCTTTATTAAGTCCCTGCTATGTGCAGGACACTCTGCTAGAGACACAGAGGATAAGGTTGGGTTAGATGAGGCACAGTGTCTGCTTCATGGAGCAAAGAAGCTACTCAGTGATGTAGCACGGATACAGATAGCTGCATAACAAACTGTAGATGATAAAGGCAGGAGAGAGGTACAAAAAAAATGTGTGAAGTCTAGGGGGATGGGGAAGGGACAATGAGAAGTCAATGCAACCTGTATGGGAAGAGGGAAGGCTCCTATGGAAATATCATGTAAACTGGACTCTAAAGGAGAGGTAGAAATGCAATTTGTGAAGGAAAGGAGGAAGCCAGTCTAGGCATGGGGAACTATCCCAGTGTGAAAAACAGTGGTCTACAGGACATATGAGGTGGCTAGGTGGTGCATACAGCACAAGGCCTGGAGTCAGGAAGATCTGAGTTCAAATTCAGCCTCAGACACTTACCAGCTGGACAAGTCACTTAACCCTGTTTGCCTCAGTTTCCTAGTCTATACAATGAGCTGGAGAAGGAAATGGCAAACCACTCCAGTATCTCTGCCAAGAAAACCCCGTGGAGGGTCAGGAAGAATCAGACATGACTGAAAGAACTGAACAACATAAGACGTAAGAGAAAAGGGCACTTTTCAGGGTTTCAAAGTCAGGGCACCTTTATTAAGATTAACTGCAGGAATTTGATCAAATTGTAAAGAGAGAAATATGAAAGTTTTGAGGGGTGGGAAGGACTAAAATGAGAAGGACTAGGGAACTAGATTCTATAGGGGATGACATGTACATATGTAAGTAGGGGTGAACTGGTAAATGTTTAAGAACTGGCTCTCTGAAATGACACATTTTTAAGTTTAATCAAGCAATCAGTCAAAATAGATTAAGCACCTACTATGTGTCAGGGCCTGTGATAAGTGCTGGGAATACAAAAAAAGGCAATAAAGCTTATAACATTACAATGAGCAATAATCTTCAGACTATTATAATCTACATTATTAACATTTTATATTAATAACCAAATTTCTACTTAATGTTTAAATTTCATTTTTTAATTTTTAAATATTTAAATTTAAATAAAATAATTAACATTATTAACATTTACTCCCTCACTTTCTTAAGTCTAGATGATCAACAAAACAATAAATCAAGCCCAGATTCCCTGAGGTGTAAAATACACTGAAAACCAAACCGATTCATTTGAATTTGGGACTAATAATCTATCTACCTGCCTCTAAAAATGCTTTGCACACCTTTAAGAAATATTAATAAATGTTAGTGATGGGGCAGCCAGTTGGCACAGTGGATAAAGTGTCAGCCCCAGAATCAGAAGGACCTGAGTTCAAATCTAGCCTCAAACACTGTGTGAGACTGGGCAAGTCACTTAACCCCAACTGCCTCCAAAAAAACAAAACAAAACCAGAAAACAAGTTTAAAAAAATTAATAAATGTTAGCAAGCTATTTTACTATTATAATTATTATTATCATCTCATCAAGCTTATTAAATATAACACCCCTTCACACACTGTTAGACATCCAACCTAGGCTGGGTACCATTCTCCTTACACATCTCTCTTATCTCTTCCCTACATATGGCATTTCTTGATTCCTTCCCCGCCTGAAATAGCCGCTTCTTAACTCAGTAGCCTAAGGGCCAGCCTTAGGCTGTATTCTCAGGAGGGATTGAAGAGACCAGAGGAGAGAGAGAAGTGTACAGCAGCTGTCCTTTATTGTATTGTAGCGTCCTCCTTATATACCCTAGAGGTACATGATTAAAGCATGATATCCACGTGTGCTAGAGGGATGGACCAATGGGAGGACAGGCTGAGCCAGCCAATCTTAGCTGCTGCTCATTAGGCGAGTGGTCTTGCACAAGACATCCCTGAAAGCTTTAGCAACTGGGCTGTGACCGTCAGCACCAAAGGTGCTTTTAGACTCACACTGATCCCTACACCTGCCTCCTTCACCCAAAGCCAACAGTAGCCCATACCTGTCATTTCTTTATGTTTACCTTTTGTGTGTATATATGTATACCTGTACATGGATACACGTGTATATATAGTATTTTTTTATTTTATACATACATATATATGTATATAATTTATTTATTTAAATGTACAGATGTTGTTTCTTTAGATACAAGGTAAGTTTATTGAGGGTAGAGACTTCCTCAAAAGACAGAAGTCTTTGTAACCCCAGTACCTAACCATACCTGACTCATAGCAGATATTCAATAAATGCCTGCCGATTTCATTTTGTAACTTGGAATTAATGAAACAAACACTCTTAGTCTCTTTATAGCTAATTCTGATTTTTCACTTCTGTAGTCTCTGAAGAATCCAAAAGCTCATGTGAATTCCAGTAGCTCAGGATTGTAATTTTAAAACCTCATCATAAAAACATGTTTTAAATTTGTGATTGCTGCTATTTATGGAGAGATGACTGCTAGATGTTCACGTAAGCTACCACTCTGGCGGTTAAAAACTAACATAACAATGAGGTAAAAATGGGAAGAGAGTACTCGGCTGGTTATGACCTTCTTACAGTTATTCTAAAGTAATTATATGAATTTACTATTTAAAATTTAATCAAATTAAAAATACAATCTTTATTCCATGACAACATCTTCAGATTTAATGTATTTTGAGCAGAAATTATCTTTACCTAAGGGTTAAGTGTTTTACAGAAGCCATTATAAGTAGGGAAAATACTTTAAAATTTGTTTTTGTTCTGTTTTGTTTTGCTTTTGGAGGGGGAAGGTAGGGCAATTAGGGTTAAGTGACTTGTCCAAGGTCACACAGCTACTAAGTGTTAAGTGTCTGAGGCTGGATTTGAACTCAGGTCCTCCTGATTCCAGGGCCAGCACTTAAAATTTGTTTTAAAAGTTAACTGATTTTTATTTGCACTGCCACTACTCATCTATAATCTCATGTATGCCTTACTGACTAATCAGTAGCTAAAAAGGGGCCCCAGGAGTACTGTACCACCACAACCAACACTAAAACTATTACTAGTAAAAATACATTTCTGTATGGCTCTATGGTTTATGAGTCATAAAGGTTTTCTTCACAATGCCCCAGTGACGTGTGTTCCACAGTTATCTTCTACAATGATCATTCTCACTCAGCATATCCAATGAGTTGTCAAGTGTTCGCACTCTACTTGTGCAACATCTTCTGCATCCATTTGTCCACTGCCTTGTCTCCACTCACAAGGCCATAACACCATCTTGAAGCTGAGGTCATCACCTCCTCTTTCCTGAAGTATACGATAAACTCCTAACTGGTCTCCACGTCTCAAGTCGTTCCTCACTCCAATCCACCCTCCACACTGCAGCCAAATGACGTTCTCTATGCCAAAAGATACCAACTAGTATCACTTCCTTGCTTAATAAAGTCTAATAGCTCCCCTTTGCCTGTTGTACTAATGTTGATTTGTGTATGTGATTGTCTTACCTATGTCACATGACTGTTTTGAAGAAAGGACATAGTAACCATCAAAAGAAGATAATGAAGCTATTAATAAAATAAAGTTAGCTGACATTAAAGAACATTTTCAATACCTTTTCCTCTGGCTTGTTTCTAAAATGTGGCACCTCGTCTCATTCATCTAAATGATTTGAGTTCAATTTTTCTGAGAATACACATCTAACTGGAATGCTTGTGTTGCTATGGAGATGAGAAATACTTACAATGATGCTATCCCAGAACACAATTGTTTACCTGTCGAACTTGGATTTCTGAGGTTATATCATAAATAACCTATACGGTATTGTATATTATAAAAAACTGGAAAGGGAATTAACAACTTGGCACAAGAGGTACAAAACCTTAACCAAGCAACTAACTTCATAAAAACTATAATGGACCAAACAGAAGATCATGAATCCATGAAAAAACAAAATTAGAAGAAAATTTAAGAGATGACATAACAAAAACAACTGACCTGGGAAAAAAGAGATAAAATTAAAGAAACACTGGACTGCCTAAAAGTCATGAGAGGAAAAAATAGCAGGCTTAGACATCTGATTTCAAGAAACCACAGAAGAAAACTGCCCAGATATCTTAAAACCAGAAGGCAATTTGGAAAACAGAATTCACTGGTCATCTCCTAAAAGAAAGCCCCAAATGAAAAATTCATAGGAATATAATGTCCAAAATCCTGAATTTCCAGGTAACAGAAATAATACTGCAAGAATCCCAGAAGAAAAAATTTGAGTGCTGAAATGTCACAGTCAGGGTCACTCATGATGTAGCAGTTACCACTATAAAGACACAGAAAGCTTAGAATCTGATATTCTAGAAGGCCACAGATAGAGGCTTAACAACCAAGAATAATTTCTCTAGCAAAACTGTAATCCTACAGGGGGAAAAAGACATTTAATGAAATAGAAGACTTCCAAGCATTCCTGATTAAAAGACCACAGCTGTGTAGAAACTCTGAAATATAAACACAGAAGTCAAGAGAAACACCAAAAAGTAATCATGAGTGAATCTTTGAAAGGGACTAAACAAGGATAAATTTGTTTACATTCTATTATGGAAGGATGATACATGTGTTCTCTAACATCACCTGGGATCATAAAGGGAATCTAATTAGACAGAGGGCCTGGGAGTAGTACTGTTATGTTTTGATGATCTTAAAAGAATGGAAAAAGAAAGGATAGGAATATATCAAGGAGTGAAGGAAGAGGAAGATTAGGGGAGATTATCTCACATAATTGGGATGTGCAAATAGAAGACTCTATACCCAAGTGAGGGGAAAGGGGAGAATCAGGTTAACACTGGAACTTCATTCTCATCTGAACAAGTTAAAAGAAGAAAAAAGAGAGAGTCAACGACAGAGAGAGAGAGAGAGAGAGAGAGAGAGAGAGAGAGAGAGAGAGAGAGATGAGTGCAGAAACACTTTGACTCAACAGGGAAACAGGAGGGGAAAGGGAAAATATAGGAGGGGGGGGAAGAGAATTAGAGGGATGACTGATTAAGGGAGGGATAAGTCCTAAGCTAAACAAATTCTAAGTAAGGAGGATGGATCTAGAAGAGGAATTTAAAAGAAAGGAAAGGACAAGAACTTGTGACTGAGTTCTGAGTGAAGGAAAGAGAAGATAGGAAGAGAAACTGATCAACATAATGACCAACCATGATTTCAGAGAATTATTACTGAAACATGCTAATTACCTCCTGATAGAATGGTGATGGATGCTGGATGCAGACTGAAATTTTTTGGGGAAAAGGGGTGGGGAGAGGCTGTGACCAATGTGGGAATTTTTTTCTGCTTGACTATACATGTTTGTAAAAGGTAATAAAATTAAATTTTAAAAAACCAAAAAAAAAGTAAAATAAAATATACCTCCTGAGACAGTTTTGAGAAATGGAGACAGAACCAAGGAAGGTGGTCATTTTGGAAAACAGGAACAGCAACACTGACCTCACCATCAATTCCTTATGGGTCTATTCCATCTCAACTTATAGAACCCTGCCCAGAGCTTATGACAAAAACAGTGAGTCTCAAGTTACCATCATTTTCCAACCATTCTATGACAGATATTTTAGAGAGGTACCTTTAAATTCTATGAAAGAGCTTACACTTGATAAAATAAGTAATAAAGACTATCCACATATATCGAAGTGAGCTTTAAGTTTATTAAGAAAGCTGTTAGTAAAAAAAAATTTGTTTAATTAAAAAAAAAAAAGAAAACTGTTAGTATTAACAGGAAATTGGACACTGACTTTGGTGTGTCCAGACCCAATAACACACACATCTCAGCGCTGATCAGAACCAATGTCAGCCTATTCAAAATATATGCAAGATACTGAAAGCAATAAGCTTGGGCCCAGTACCTACATACTTTCGACCATCTGTATTGCCAATACTCAGACCTACAAGAGAACAGAATCAGAGACAGTGGACACCACAAAAACACTAGTATATCCTGACATATTTGGTGAATTTTCAGTACCAAATGAATGTAAGAATCAATTGAGGTAGAAGTTCAGTATGAGAATAGGCATGTTTTCACTACAGCTGTAGTTTGTGGGATACCTAAGAGCAGTCCCCAAAATATCATTCACTTCCTTATGACCGTGCCATAAGAGCTCGAGAGGTCATTTTATCTGGGATGGAAGACCTTAGAAACCATCTCAGAGAAAGGGTGGTCAATGGCACCATCATGAAGTCCAGCAGCAACTTGTGCCCTCTCCCAAAATCAACCAACAAGTATTATTAAGCGCCTACTATGCGTCCAGCATTGTGCTAGGGAAGCCAAGAACAAAGAATGGAGCAACCTCTACTCAAGAGAAGCAAAGATTTCAATAGAGGTAACAAGAAATACATGGAAAAATATTATTCACAGTAAAAAAAGATAATAAATCAAATATATACAAAGTATATACATATATATACATACAGACACGTACAAATATGTAAAGGTATATACAAAATATATACAAAAAGAGGGAGAGCATTAGCAATTCTAGGAAATCAGGAAAAACTTGAGGCAGAAGAATGTGTCTGAGCCACATCTCAAAGAAGATAAGTACTCTTAGGAGTACTTATGCATTTCTTTTCTATATGCCAAGTGCCCCAAAAGTCTTAGTATAGTTTTAATCTTCTAAGAACTTAAAATGCCAGTTAAGCAGTAGGGACACAAATACAAATTTTAGAAAGACAGTCCTTGCCTTCAAGGAGCTTACTCTCTAATAGGGGAGAAAATATACAAAAAGAAGCTGAAAAGGAGGTGGGCTGGAGAAAGGGGCATGAGGGAGAACTGGAATGCCAAGGCACTCATTAGGCCGGGGCTTCTTAAACTTTTGGTCTCAGGACCCTTGTACGCCCTTAAATATTTCTGAGGACCCCAAAGAACTTGTGCTTATGTGGGCTACATCTGTTTACATTTACCATATTGGAAATTAAGGCTGACCAAATTTTAAATGCCTTTATTAATCACTTTAAAATAATCATAAATTATGTTTATAATTGTATTACAAACATGTTATCATAAATAATATATTTTTATTAGAAACTATATTTTTCAAAACAAAAATGTCATAAGAATGGTACTGTTTTACATATTTTTTAGAAATGTGTTTAATGTCTGGCTTAATAGAATATAATTGGTTTCTCTCTATTGCTTCAACCTATTGCTATTTTATTTTGGTTGAAGTACATGGTGAAAATTTGCTCTCACACAGGTATGTGGTTGGAAAAAGGAGGAGTATTTTAAAGGCAAACAACATCTTAGTATTATTAGGAAAATTGTTTTGACCTCACAGACCCTCTGAAAGGATCTGGGAGGGAGGGGGAGGGAAGGAATGGGTCACACTTTGGGAACAGCTGTGCTAGGCTATTCCTTGAAACCAGGTTTTGCCTTTTACATATGATAGTAGCACTGATTACAAAATATAATCTCTTTTTCAAAGAGAGCTATTTTTCTACAAGGGAAAACTGCCTGCCTGCCTAATAATCTCATGTATCCTTTGTGCTCAAGGAGGTAAAGCGGAGTTTAAGGATGGTTTGAACAAGATCAGCTGACTGCAAAGCTGCAATTTCACAGACTTCTAGAATTTCTTATAACCTACTTTTTTTTAACTACTCAAAACAAAAGGATTATATGATCAAGCTACTCTAAGCATTTGGTTGATAAAAGCTATTCTCATTTATTTTTAGCCATGGAACAGAGAAAAAAATATTAGTGTATACATAAATCTCCTCAGCTAGAAAATAATTTCTGTTTACTGTTCTTGTATTTACCTCAATGAGCTAGACAGCATGTTTTGATTTTGATGACATGTTTCAAAACACAAATCCTACCTGAAATAAATTACCTCCACAATGCTTCATGATATCATTGATCTCAGAAAATGCCTTATCTCCAGTAAAAAAGCTTACAACTAAAATCCTAAATGTACCTCAAAACATAGCCCAAATTGACAGTTCCTTCCCATTTTCCATTCTTTTTCAACATTTCAAGTATCATTTTTAAAAATTCTCTTTTTTTAAAGCATTCTTTGAAATCCAAAAAAAAAAAAAATTTAACAGTCTTATCAGCATCACAAACTCTCAGAAAGGGACGTTGGAGGTCAGACAGCATAACCCGTACCCAAAAAAGAGTCCCTTCTACAACATACCCAAGAATATCCTCCATTATTGAATCCAGTTTTTCCTTGAAGACCTTCAGTGAGAGAGGAAACCCATACTTTCCTAAGACACTTCATTCTACTTTTGTTGTGGCTCTTCCATTTTTCAGTCGTGTCTGACTCTTCATGACCCCAATTTGGAGTTTTCTTGACAAAGATACTGGAGTGGTTTGCCTTTTCCTTCCCCAGCTCATTTGACAGATGAGAAAACTGAGGTAAACAGGGTTAAGTGACTTGCCCAGGGTCACACAGCTACGGTCTGAGGCCAGATTTGAACTCGAGTCTTCCTGACTCTAGGTTCAGTTCTACTGCAACACCTAGCTGCCCTACTTTTGGACAATTTTAATTATTAGAAAATTTTTCCTCTCATCAGACTGAAATACCCTTATTTGTAATTCTCTCCAATACTTCCACACATACAGGACTCCTCCTCCACATAGCATCCCATCATATCCATGAGGACATCAAGGTAGTGTAGTAGAGTGCTAAGCTTGGAGTCAGAAAGACTTGCCTCAAATTCAGCCTCAGGTATCACCTAATTCCCAGGGTAATTGTGAGGGTCAAACGAGATAGCATGAAAAGTATTTTCCAAATCTTCAGGCACTCACTGCATATTATAAAGGTGAGTTAGCTAGCTGCGTCCATAGTATGCTCTTCTGCAGAATAAGAATTCCCAATTCCTTCAACTAACCCTCACGTGGAAGGACTTTGAAGCCCCTCCCCATAGTGGTCATGAGTCAGTTATAAAAATTGCTTATGAAGAACACAAAACATATTTGCTCCAGAGAGTGTGTTCTAATCACTAAGATTTTACCTTGACTTCCAAGGCTTTTATATAAAGCAATGTTAGAGTCTAAGAATATTGGAATCATTTTGATATTACAGGATCTCCTCCTTTCAAGAACCACAGTTCTCCAACGGGAGATCTGTAATCTCATCAATGTGGGAATTCCCTCTAATAATGAGATCACAATCCATTTAAGCTTGCCTCAACTTTTATTTATGTCTTTCAATAAATTCAATCCAGGGGATCCCTCCAGCATCCTGGGTAGAGTAGACACTTTCTTCCTGTTCTCTTCTCATTGTAAAGATATCAATGGAGATCTCAAGTTAGGGCTTGTCCATTTGTCCATATCTGTCTAAACAACATGAGTGACTATTATTTTATTGTAATCATCAAAAATGGCAGACGTGGGCTCCAAAGACTGGTAAATGTAGAGAAAAACCGTAAGACAGAAGCCTCCTTAATTTCCATCTACGTGGCCTTGATCAGGGTTATGCAGGTTGCCTATGGCTCCCTTAACTACCTCAGGGAACTTGAAACTAGATGATGTGATTTCTTTGTAGAAAAATTAACTAATGTCCCAGTGAAGCTTCTTCTCCCATGAGCATCAAGGACAAGATGGCAAACAATCACAACTTTAGGACCCATCAATCAAGCACCCCCCACTCCACTCCGCACCCCTGTGACTTGTGTAGCCCAGACACCCATCTTCTTGGTCACTACCCCTCTCTTTGCCTCTCTCCATCCCTAACTTCTGACAAAAATTTAGCATTTCCTTCCACTACAATTTTTTTTTAAGATTGTTATGAGAACGGATCCATAGGCTTCCCCAGACAGCTAAAGGGGTCTATGACATAAAAAAGGTGAAGAACTCCGACCCTGCTAGGATGTCGGCACTTTGATGGCAGGGATTGTCAAGCTTTTTGTATCACTAGCAAATAGTAATGTTTTTTTTTTCATTCATTTTAAAATACTTAGAATAATCACAAATGTTTAATTCTCCCAGTTGAAAAATTTGTCTTTTATCACTATACTGCTTATGTCTGACTAGAAATTACCTACTTGAGGATCACCAAACATAGCATCACGTAGAAAATGGTCTGATTGATTCATATACTCATGTTCAAAGAATGATGAAAGTTTTTTCCCCATTTGGAACTGTAAACACAACACTTACAGGCAATTCTAACAAATCTACAATTGAAGCAAAGATGGGATATCTCTCCAAACAAAACCCACAAAAATTGTATATTTATGTCATCTAAGGGTGGAGTGGGGGAGGACACAAGATAACACACATTAACAAAATAAAATCAAACATACAAAACATCTGTCCAACGTCCTTCTCAAACCTGTGTACTTATAAATCCCAACTCCCTTATTTTCTTTGCTTTTAATAAGCAATGTATAAGTTGTCCTGTCTCTGCCAATCTCACTTCTTAACACTTCATACATGTTTACATATTTAGATTCTTCCCTATATTATGGCACCATGATATTCCATTACATTTATATTACCATAATTTATTCAGATATTTTATACTGTACATATAGGCAGTTATCACTTTTCTCCTCTTACAAATGAAGCTGCCAGGAACATCTTTGAACAGATGTTTTTTTTCTTCTTCTTCTTCTTTTTTAATAATGTAACCCATGGCCCTGCACCAGAGTTTTGTGTTTATCTAAACAAGGTTCCATCTTGAGAATTGTTTGATAACCATACTCTTGGATTGTGCTACTCATTTCCCTCAGAAAGAATAGAATCTGCCCTCTATCTCAGTACATATAAAGAGGAAATTGTAACCCCACCCCACCCAAGCCTTTGATTTGACTTGTTTTCTTAATATCAATCATAAATCCTATTTTGCTTAATTTTTCCTATTTATATTTTCTTGTTTCACTTCACCAAGTTTCTCTCTTAAACTGAAGCTACTCAGCACCATAAATTGGTCTGTAAGCACTGCACTAGCTATATCTCAAAGATTTCAGTAAATGTAAAAAATGACAGGACAGTCTATCAAAAATAACATTATTAAGAATTCATTTAGTTCAATACGGGCTTAAAAACTTTTATGCATAGCAGCACTTTTTTCTATCTCATCTCAAGAGCATCTGATTACAGAGTTGTTGTTTTTTTTTAACTTATCAGCAACCTTTTCAGAAATAGCCATTTTATCTAATAACAGAAAAATTATTCTTGTTTCTGTATTCCATACAATGGCATCATTTTAATAACTTCACTGTATCATGACACATAAACAGAGCAAATGCAGTTTTTGCTTCTCTGTATATACCTTTAGCTTCATGACCAAATGTGAAGGATATAATATACAAGCAATTTTGTCATGTGCATAGAAAAATTCACTCTTCTACATTCACATGACATCAAGCACACGATCTACTTCATTTGTTCAGAATGGGTTTGCTCATGTGGAACTATGTTCCCAAAGTCATTAACATATGCATTTGACCCGAGGAATACCACTATTAAGCCTATAATTCCAGGGATCAGAGAAAGAAGAACAAGATCCACACGTACAAAAGTATTTACAGCCAGACTGGTTATGAAAAGGAATGGAAGCTAAGGATATGCTCAAAAATTCCAACTAGGTGAACTAATTATGGCATATAAGTGTAAAAGAATATCATTGTACCATAAGAAAAGAAAAAAGGGATGATTTCAAAGAAACCTAGGAAGAACTATATGAATTGATGCAGTGAAGTGAGCAGAACCAGAAGAAAAATCTATACAACAATGTAAAGAATTCTGAAAGACTTAAGAACTTTCATCAATGTAATAATCACAATTTCAGAGGATCTTTGGACATTCTGCCCATCTCTTCACAAAAAGGTCACAGATTCAAGCTGCAGAGAGCGGCAGACAGACATACATCACTGAACACACCCAGTGTGGGAAACTGTTTTGCTTGACTATGCATGTTTGTTTGTTTTTTAAAAAAGGTTCCTATCCTCTTTATTTTCTTCAATATGACTTCTGACTTCAAAATTCAACTAAAACTACTTTCTTCATAACTACCAATTTTAACTGCTTCCTGACCTCTCTGTATGTAGCCTTTGATACTGTTCATCACCCTCTTCTCTCTGATACTGTCTCCCTAGGTTTTCAAGACACTGTTCTCTTCTGGTTCTCCTCCTGCCTGTCTGACTGTTTCTCAATTTCCTTTGCTGGCTCTTCATACATATCAAATCTACCAGGAAAGGTTCTGTCCTGGGACCTCTAATTTTCTCCTTATTCTAAAATACTTCATTTGGTGATCTCATCAGTTCCCATGTATCTCTTTAGATCAGGTCAATTTATCCAGTCCTAACTTTTCTCTGCATTATCAGTCTTGCTTCTCCAACTGCCTATTGGACATCTTAAATTGGATGTCCTGGAGAAATCTTAAATTCAACATATCCAAAACAGAATTCTCAATCTTTCCCCCAAAACCTTCCCTTCTTCCTAAATTCCCTATTACTGCTGAGAGGACCACCATGTTCCCAGGCTTGCAATCTATCATCCTCAACTCCTCATTCTCTTACCCCCACATCCAATAAGTTACTACGTCCTGGCAATTCTACATTTTATGCTGTCACCACCTAGGTGTAGACCGTCATTATCTCATAACCAGATTATCACTGTAGTCTTTGTGTGGTCTCTGCCTCAGCAATCTCCACATTGCAGTCTATCCTCTACTCAGCCATCAAATCAATCTTGCTAAAGTGCAGAACCAACCATGTCACCTTCCTCCCCCATCCCATTCAATAAGTGGATCCCTACTCTCTCCAGGATCAAACATAAAGTTTTCTGAAGCCTTTCATAACTTGGTCCTTTTCTACTTTGCAGTCTTCTTACATTTTACTGTCCTCTTTCTACTCTGTGACCCAGTGATACAGAACTCTTTGCTCTTCCTTAAATGAGACATTCCCTCTTCTGAATTTATGCATTTTCACTGGTTGTTCTTGGCATCCCTGGAATGTTTATCCATCGGTACTTCTTGGCTTCCTTCAGGTCCCAGAGAGAATCCCATCTTCTACAAGAATCCCTCCCTGATGCCCCTTAAGCCTTCCCTCTAATATTATCTCCAGTTTCTTTGTCTATATCTTGTTTGTACATAGTTGCTTGCATGTTGTCTCCCTCATCACCCTGTGAGCTCCTCGACAGCAGGGACTGCTGTTGTTTTCTTTGTATCTCCAACATTTACCACAGAGTTTGGTACACAGTAAAGGCTTAATAAATGTTTGCTTAGCTGGATTTAAGAAAAAAAAACTGGGAAGACTTACATGAACTGATGCTGAGCGAAGTGAGCAGAACCAGGAGAACATTGTACACAGTCAGCAACACTGTGCAATGATCAACTTTGACAGATCTAGCAATGCAATGATCTAAGACAATTTCAAGGGACTCATGATGGAAAATGCTATCCACATCCAGAGAAAAAACCTTGGGGTATGAATACAGGTCAAAACATACTATTTTCTCTTTTTTTTTTCTTTCTCATAGTTTTTCCCTTTTGCTCTTATTTTTCTTTCACAACATGATTAATATGAAATTATGTTTAATAAGACTACACATGTATAACCTATATCAGATTGCATGTTGTCTTGGAGAAGAGGAGAGCAGGAAGGTAGAAAAAAAATTTCAAACTCAAAATCTTGTAAAAGTGAATGCTCAAAACTATCTTTGCGTGTAATTAGAAAAAATGAAATACTATTAAGCATGGGGGGGCGGGGGAAGGGTGGAGGTCAGGAAAAATAAATAAATAAATCCTTGCTTCCTTGACTTGATAGCACTTCTTCAAGTCCTTTGGGATTGTGTTCGATTATCATGTTGAATAGAGTAGACAAGTTTTCACAGTAGATCATCATTACAACATTGCTGTTGCATCGGGTCACATAGGTCTTGCTGTGTTTTTTTCTGAAACCACCCCCTTTGTCATTTCTTACAGCACAATAGTAGTCCATCACAATCATATGTCACAACTTGTTCAGCCATTCCCCAGCTGATGAGCATCCCCTCAACTTCCAATTCTTTGCACTACAAAAAGAGTTGTTATAAATATTTTTGTCCTTTTCCTCTGAGTAGTGGTATTGCTGGATCAAAGGGTATGCACAGTGTTATAGCCCTCTGGGTATGGTTCCAAATTGCTCTCCGGAATAGTCGGACCAGTTCACAGCTCCACCAACAGTCTATTATTGAACCTATTTTCCTTCATCCTCTCCAGTATTTCTCTAATCAACAATGATTTAGAAGAGGGCTTCTTAAATCTCTTCCACTCACGGCACCTTTCTGCATCTTAGCAGCGATCACCGGTGTGTGGCATGAGTGCATGCACTGTGCAAAGTGCACATGCTGTGTGTTCAGAACCAAGGCTGCAGTGAAGTTGTGTGATACAACATAGGACAAGTGCTGCCACAAACACCTCAGATTCTTTAGGTGTTAGATTTTTAATACGTTTTTCCTTACTGCATGTTCAGAAACCTTTAACTGGTGCTAATTTTTTGCAACTTGATATGTGTCATGATTCATAGTTTAAGAAGCACTGATTTAGAGTAGTTTTTTGAATGACTATAGTTTTGATTTCTCCTTTTGAAAATTGCCTGTTCATATCCTTTGATCCTTAATCAACTGGGAGATGACTCTTATTTTTATAAATTTGACTCAGTTCCCTATCTATTTGAGAAATGAGGCCTTTATTAGAGAAACTTGTTGTAAAAAATGTTTATATTACTTCATTATCTATGGTACCTTTTAGTAAAATGTGGTTTCCCAGATAATTTCTTTAAATTGGGTCTATTTTTGCTTTTGCTTTGTCTGACATCATGATTGCTACTCTTGCCTTTTTTACTTCAACTGAAGAACATTAGATTCTGTCCCACCTTTGTTCTAACTCTGCAGTGTGTCTTTCTGTTTCAAGTGTTTTTCTTATAAAAAAACATTGTTGGATTCTGGTTTCTAATCCATGCTGCTATCCACTTCCATTTTACAGGTAAGCTCATTCCGTTCACATTAACAGTTAGAATGACCATGTATTTCCCTCTATCTTCTTTTCTTCTGTTTATCCTTCTCTCTCTCTTTTTATCCTGTCCATCCTCAAAAGGCTATTTTGCTTCTGACTACCACCTCCTTTAATCTACCCTCTCCCTTTTATCATTCTCCTCCTTTCTCCATATTTCTTATTCCCTTTCCCTTCTATTTCTCTATTAGGCAAGATAGATTTCTATACCCCACTGATTGTATATATATATATTCTTCCCTCTTTGAACCAATTCCAGTGATAATAAGGTTAAAGCACTGCCCAACACCTCCTTCCACTATAAAAGTTCCTCCTTGTGCGTCTCTTTTATGTGAGAATATTTTCCCCATTCTACCTCTCCCTTTCCCTTATCCCAGAGCATTCCTCTTTCTCAACCCTTCATCTTTTTTTTTGGAGATCATTCCAACATAATTGACTCAACACCTATGCCCTCTGTCCATGTAAACTCCTTTTAATTGCCGAAATGATAATAAAGTTCTTAGGAGTTATGTGTATCACTTCCCACATAGGAATGCAAACGGTTTAACTTTATTGAGTCCCTTATGATTACTCTTTCATATTTACCTTTTTATGTTTCTCTTGAATCTTCCACTTGCATGTCAAATTTTCTATTCAGTTCTGGTCTTTTCCTCAGGAATGCTTTAAAGTTTTCTATTTTATTAAATAGTCATTTTTTTCCCCTAAAGGATTTTATTCAGTTTTGATGGGTAGGTTATGCTTGGTTCTAATCCTAGCTCCTTTGTCTTCTGAATATCACATTCCAGGGCCTCCACCCATTTAATGCGGAAACTGCTAAATATTTTGTGATTCTTACTATGGCTCTATGATATCTGAATTGTTTCTTTTTGGATTATTGAAGTATTTTTTCCTTGACCTGAGAGTTCTGGAATTTGGTTATGATATTCCAGGGAGTTTTTATTTTGGGATCTCTTTCAAAGGTGATCAGTGGATCCTTTAAATTTCTATTTTACCATATGGTTCCAGAATACCACGGAAGTTTTCCTTGATAATTTCTTGAAATATAG
Organism: Pseudochirops corinnae; assembly: GCA_028646515.1. Classification (NCBI taxonomy): domain Eukaryota; kingdom Metazoa; phylum Chordata; class Mammalia; order Diprotodontia; family Pseudocheiridae; genus Pseudochirops; species Pseudochirops corinnae. The sequence continues at coordinate 47,848,807 of CM053592.1, forward strand.
CTAGGTTCTTTTTTTGATTATGGCTTTCAGGAAGTTCAATAATTCTTAAATGATCTCTCCTTAATCTATTTTCCAGGTCAATAGTTCTTCTGATGAGATATTTCACATTTTCTTCTTCTTTTTTTATTCTTTAGACTTTGTTTTATTGTTTCTTAATGTCTCACAGAGTCATTAGCTTCCACTTGCCCAATTCTAATTTTTAAAGAATTATTTTCTTCAGAGAGTTTTTGTACCTCTTTTTCCATCTGTCCAATTTTGCTTTTTAAGGAGTTCTTTTCTTCAGTGAATTTTTGTATTTACTTTTCCATTTGGCCTATTTCTGCTTTTTAAGGAGTTCTTTTCTTCAGTAAATTATTGTGCTTCTTTTACCATAAAGACTAAGTCTGGTTTTTTAAGGTGCTATTTTCTTCAGCATTTTTTGTGCCTCTTTTATCAAGAAGTTAAACCTCTTTCCATAATTCTTTTGCATTGTTCTCATTTTTTTTTTCATTTTTTCCTCTGTAACTCTTTAGCTCTTTCTTTAACTTCTCTAGGAAATCTTGTTGGGCTTTGGTCCAATTCGCATTAGTCTTTGAAGCTTTGCTTGTAGCTATTTTCACACTGTTGTGTTCTTCTGAAGTTTATGTCTTAGTCTTCCATACTTCCATATTAGCTATTTATGGTCAAGTTCTTTTTTTGATGATTGCTCATTTTTCCGGCCTCTTGATTTTGAACTTTATGTTAAAGTTGGGCTCTGTTCACCTTGGGATGGGGATGCAATGTTTGAAGTTTTAGGCTTTCTTGTGCTGCTATTTCTTGGTACTTCCAAGGTGGTGTGATCCAAGGAGAGGTGTGTTCCCTGCTGTCCTGATCTGCACTCTGGTTTTTACCCAGGAAGGGCCCCTAGTCCCCTGAAGCCATAAGCACTAGTATTCCTGTTGGCCCTAGAATTGTAAAATACATACCCTGTTCTTCTGCAGTCATAAGCACTAGTGCTCCTCTCTGCCTTGTGTTATGGGAATCTGAAGATCTTCCCTGCCCCTAGGGCCTTTGCTAAAGTGGCTACGTGACTCTGAGGACCCTTGGATATTTGAAAGTATACTCTGTTCCCTAATAGGCTGAATGTGGTCATGTGGAGCCTGTGGCACCAGGCTTGTTTTCCAGGAATGCCCGTGCCTTGTAGCTTTGTGATTGGGCAGTGGGTCTAGAGGGCTGTGACATTCTCTAAGCCAGGAGAAGGCTATAT
>CM053592.1:47850531-47878617 GCA_028646515.1 Pseudochirops corinnae
ACTGCCTCTGACGCCGCTTCCAGTCCGCACCGCACAGAGATTAGCTTGGCTCCGGCGTTCTCTTGCTCCACCCCTTCCTGCTACATCAGCAAGCTCAAGGGGCGTGGAAGATCTTCAAATCCTAGTATCGTTACAAAATGACAAACCACTCCAGTATCTTTGCCAAGAAGACCCCAAATGGGGTCATGAAGAGCCAGACACAACTGAAAAATGACAGAAAAACAACCAAAAAAAAGCTATTTAGGGCGCTGTCTCTTTTTGAAAGCTTTTGAAGGAATTCTAGAGGTCATTTCTGTCACTTATTAGTTATTTTTTTCTTTTCAGATTTCCTTGTGTCTACTTGGATATACATATATGTTCATATGTATACACGTGTGTATAAATAGGTACACACATTTACGTATACACCTATGTATAGATACATATATGTGTATGTGTATTTATACACACACACACGTTTCTGCGTAGAGCTCAGTGTTCTTGAGAACAGGAGATAAGTTTTGGTTTTGTTTCCTTAGCATCCAGAATTGTGCCTTGAGAGGAACTGGGGTAGGGGCTGTGGATCTGTGATTTTATTGATGGAGGTAACTTCCTTTATGAAGGATGGTCTATAACTGCTCTGTAACTTAAGAGTCTTGGCATAGCCTAGGCCAGTCAGACATTAAGTTTTATGTTATTAGAACCTGGGAATCTGAACCCAGGTCTTTCTGACCTGGAGATGACTATCTTACCCAGTATACTAGGCTGCTGTAGTAGGGGCTTAAATTTTAAAAAATTGAATTGCATGTACTCTGTACTGCCTTCTGTCACTTGTTTATGTGTATGTCTTATCTCCTTCCCTGTAGTGTAATGTAAGCTCCTTGTCCATTCTGAATGGAGTGCCTATCTCAGAGTAAGCCTCAGCAAATGTTTATCAGTTAGATTAAGTATTCATGCTTTCATAAATTACCTTGTTTACCGACATCAGTTTGGATCCTATGACTTTTTGTGATAACATCATCCATACAGGTGACTCATTTTTGAAGGAACACACCAAGGTAATAAAATCATTCTGTATGGGAGACCTGAAGTTTTTTTGTCTCCTGGACTATACTGATCTTTTTTACCATGTGTTTCTCAAATTCATTCCATCCTGTTGTGACCAGAGTTGGGGTTGAGGGAGAGACTCTTAGACTTCAGAGGGACCCTTCTGACTTAAGGTGGAAGGGGTTCTGGTACTCCTTACACATTAGCTCAGTCAGGTTACACCTGTCTGCTATTAGGATTAGCTCCAAACAAACATAAGAAGTGAAATGAACAAACATTTATTAAAGCACCTAGCAAGTGCTGTGTTAATAAGTCCTTTACAAATATTACCTCATTTTTCAGGTAGAAGTTATAAAAATGATTTAATTGAATATTGTACTTACAAAGTCTTAAGGTTGGTGAGGGTATTTGGACAGGATTAGTGAAAAATTCTTTATCTTAATTTAATTACAAATTTTTCAGGTCAGTGAGGGCATTTGGACAAAACTAGTGAAAAATTCTGTATCTTTTCTACCAAGTGCTTTGTTGAGGTGCTTTTGTAAAATTTTTGTACATTTAAGGACTTTTTTCTTCTTCACCTTGAGCTACCAAGATGTTTTTGTACATAGATGTTTATGTCATGGAATTAATTGAGAGGATAGTTTGGTTTTTAAATAGGTGAAAACTTAAAATGAAAGTAAGAACAATCTGTCTTTGACATTGCCATCTTGAACATGGCTCATCTTAGAAACCAGTTAGGGTCTGGTCTAGATGGGAGACTTCCTGGAAATATTAGTCAAAGTAAGCTTTTAATGGGGGGAGGGGAGTAGCATGGTAGTGTGGAAAGAATGGTGACTTTGGAGTCAAAGGACCTGGGTTCAAATGCCATCTGACTTGTAGAGCCTCTGGGACCTTGGAGAAGTCACTTAATCTCTTCCTGTTTTAGATCTAGAATCTGATGAACCCCATCCCCACCCCCCATGGGCATTTAATTACTTCCTGGTCTTGATTTGATACTTAAAGATCTAAATAATTACTGAAGACTTAAACTGTTACAATACTTTAAGAACATAGTAAGCATTTGTTAAAATTGGAGAATACTCTTTTTCTTCTCATGGTAGCCAAAGTAATTTTCTGTAGTCAGGTTCTATGTTGGTAAAAAGATGTTATGTTAGAATTTATAAGGTGGAGAATTTTCTCATTTTTCTATCCCAAAACACTAAACTAAACTTCTTGGGGGTACTTATGAGATATTTTAAGGAATGGCTTCCTCTTGAGATATCACAGAATATTTTAGAGTTTGAATTGAGGCCACATTTAAAAAATGTACCTTTTATGTTTGCATTTAAAAAAATCCAACTTCTAACAAGTTTGAGGCTGTTGGAATCAGGAAAAAAAATACTGTTCTTGGAAGTATATTTCCATGAACATATATATAGGTATATATGTACATGTTCATACCTATACATGTACGTATACATATCACACATATATTTATATATGCATAGCATTCATAGTGATAAGAACAAGGAAGAGAGTGAAATTTTAAGGGTGACTTTCTGAATCTAGGAAGCATGTGAATATTTTAATAGTAAAGGAAGAGAACTCTGGTATAGTTGAAGTTGATGAAGACATTGGGGTTTTATTAATACTTATAAGGTTGGGGTATTAATTTGGCTTTGATTGGGGAAGGGTTTTAGATTATAAGGAAATTTGTATAGAGATATAATGTTAGGCTTCAAAAATAATTGCCTTATTTTTTCTTTTAAATTGGGTGTAATGTGTGGATTAAGAGAAAATAAATGCTTATTAATCAAAAAGTAAAGTAGAATGAAAGATTTTTAAAAAGTTGTCCATGGCATTTTTTTTGGAAGTAGAAAGACGCTTTGATACGGATTTTGTTAGTCTGGTTTCGTTCTTTTCTTTTTTTTCTTTCCCCTCTCCTGGAATGGCTGTAGTAGTGCTGGGCTTCAGTTCCTGAACATTAGCTCTAACAGATGTAAAATATGTTGTTAGAGCATAGAGAGAAATGTGTGCCATGAATTTCTGCTTAATTCTTGCTTCATAACAAATTTTAGAATGTTATATACCTTATTGACATTTTTCTAGTTTGGGTAAAAGAATTTTATTAAATGGCATAGAAATCCATTAGGATTACAAAATACTACATTAATTTTTTTAATTAATTAATTAATTTTAAAAATATTTTTATTTATTTTAGTTTACATCATTCATTTCCATGAGATATTGAGTTACAAATTTTTACCCCATCTTTCCCCTACCCCCCCCTCAAAACAGCCATCCCCTTGTATGATCCCTCCCCCAATCTAATCTCTCCTATGTCCTCCCCCATCACTCCTCTAACTTTCCGATAGGGCAGAATGAATCTCCCTTCCACAGTACCTGTGAATCTTAAGTTCCAGTTGGATATAGTTAATAATAATCATAATAATAATTGTATATGTATACTACATTAAATTTTACTGGTATATAGTTTCATTTAAAGTACAACTTAATCTAGTCCTCTGTTCCTCCTCCATTTTTAATGGTGATAAAGGAAAAAAATGTCAGACTTTCCTTTCTCTGATTGTAGAAATAAGGATATGAGCATGTGATCTAATCTTTGCTCTATTCTGTGACCAGATTGAAATGTGGGTTTGGGTTAGCTTGTTCATTTAAGAATGGCTTTCTTGACTTGTCAATAGTTCTAGGTGACCATGACTTTACTTTTTTTTTTTTACTTGGGCCAGCTATTCCTATAGTTGTCACCCATTCTCTTTGGTGGAAATAAATTATTTGCTTTCTCTTTCCCTTCCCCCTACCTTTTTACTTAGTGATACAGCGAATCTCATAGGATTGTACTTTTATGAACAATATTTAACTTGGCTAAATGTTTAACAAAACAAGTAAAGGCCCAGTTTGCAATTGTAGACCCACAGACAACAAAGTTAACTTTGGTTGTTTAAAGTCCCTTTTCCTGTCTCCTTTCTTCTTTTCCACGAGGAAAAGATCTGACATATCCACAATTAACTCTTCATCCCTCATACTATATACTGAATCTTTCAACTTCCTTATTATTGTGAAAGGTACTTCCATCTTCCTCATAAAAATAGCTAGCATTCCATTGCATTTTGGTCTGTAGGTGTTATAAAAAGGTTTTACTAATGCCTCATGGTTAGAGATACATAGCTCTGTGTTCAATATCACACCCAATGCATCAACTTCCTCAATTTCCATGACCTCCACTACATTCCTTCCATCCATTTCATCTCTCCATTCACTTAGCCACCACCCTAACTGAAGCTCTCCTCACCTTTCACCTAGACTTCTGGAGTACAGTGATCTCCTACTTTGATATCCTTGCCTCCAGGCTTTTCCCTCTCCAATTAATCTGCTCAGCTGCCAAATTTATATTACGAAAACATAGGTATGACCACTTCATTTCTCCTGCTCAAGAAGTCCCCATGGCTCCCAATTGTCTCTAGTATTAAATACTGTGTAAACTTTCCTATTTGACATTTGAAGCCCTTCACAGTTCAGTGACAGTGACTACAATTCCAGGTGTATTGTATAGTTCTCTTTCTTCAGCTAGACCAGCCTATTTGCTGTTCCCTGTATGTATGGTCCATCTCCCCACCTTGTCTCTTCACAGACTGCATGCCTCTTCCCCCATACCCAGAAGGTATTCTTTCCTAGGTTCTACTTCTTGGAATTTCTAGCTTCCAACAAGTTGAGCTCATGCCACATCTGATAGGATTCATCCTGATTCCCCATATCTATTTGTTGGTATTTTCCCCCACATTCTCCTGTGTGTGTGTGTGTGTGTGTGTGTGTGTATGTGTGTATGCATGTATAAAAATAGATTATATTTTACATATTTTACATTTACTTATCTGTGTATATGTTATTTCTCCCCAATAGAATGTAAGTTGCTTAAAGGCAGAGATATTTTGTTTTTACCTTTGTATCTATCCCCAAAGACTACTGCCTCATATAGCACACCTCCTGAATACTAGCTAACTAATAGCTAGATGGTGCTTTATAAATATTGCCTCATTTCATTCTCATAACCACTCATCAAGGTAGATGCTGTTATCCTCATTTTACAGATGAGGAAACTGAGGCAAGTAGCAAATAAGTGACTTACTCAGGGTCACACACCTAGTAAATATCAAGCAGAATTTTTTAAAATTTACTTTTAGTTTACAAGATTCAGTTCCACAATCCCTTGAGTTTTAGATTTTCTCCCCTCTTCCCTCCCCCCCCACCCCCGCCATTGTGGCATGCAATCATGTATAGAATCTGCAAATACTTTCACATTGTACAATAGTCTGGTTGTATAGAAGGGTTGTAACCAATGAGTGAATACTGGGAAAAAAGAAACAAAACCAAACATGAAAAAAGAACGATAGCATATATTGTTTGTCTCCATTTAAACTCTCGTCTTTCTAGATCTTTCTCTGATTGTAGATATCACCTTCCATCCTGAGACTTGTAGAGTTGTCTTTTAGCTGTGCATTGCTGAGAAGAGTCCTGTTTATCAAGGTTGATCATGACACACATGATGTGTCTGTGATTGTGTACAAATTTTTCCTGGTTCTGCTCTTCTCTCTTAGCCTCAATTTGTATAAGCCTCTCCAGGTAATTATGAAGTCCATCTCCTTCCCATTTCTTATAGCACAAGTGTCCCATTACGTTCAAATACCATAACTTGTTCAGCCATTGCCCAATTGATGGGCCTCCCCTATATTTCCAGTTTTTTGCAACCACAAAGAGAGCTGCAATAAATATTTTTGTACATATGGGTCCTTTTCCCACTTCTGTGATCTCTTTGGGATATAACCCCAACAGTGGTATTGCTGGGTCAAAGGGTATGCAGTTATTTATAGCCCTTTGGGCATAGTTCCAGATTGCTCTCCAGAATGGTTGTATCAGTTCACAACTCCACCAACAATGCATTAGTGTTCCAATTTTTCCACATCCTCTCCAGCATTTGTCATTTTCTTGTTTTGTCATCTTAGCCAATCTGACTGGTGAGATGTGGTACCTCAAAGTTGTTTTGATTTGCATTTCTCGGATCAATAGTGATTTAGAGCATTTTTCAATATGCTTAAAGATATCTGAAAATTGGCTGTTCATATCCTTTGACCATTTATCAATTGGAGAATGAATTGTATTCTTATAAATTTTACTTAATTCCCTGTAAATTTTAGAAATGAGGCCTTTATTAGAGACACTGGTTGTAAATATTCTTTCCCAATTTCCCACTTCCCTCTTAATCTTGGTTACATTGGCTTTGTTTGTACAGAAACTTTTTAATTTAATGTAATCAAGGTTATCCATTTTGCATTTTATAATACTCTCCAACTCTTCTTTGGTCATAAAGTCTTCCCTGTTCCATAAATCTGACAAGTAAACTATTCCTTGCTTCCCCAGATTATTTACAGTATCAGCCTTTATACCTAGATCATGCACCCATTCAAGCAGAATTTGAACTCTGGGCTTCCTGATTCCACTTAGCTGCGTGAATGGTTTCTTTGTTCTTATTCATCCAACAAACATTTAAAAAGCAGCTAGTATGTGCTGGGCTATGTTTTGGGCACTAGAAATATAAAGGCATTTGTGTCCTGTTCTGCTGGGGAGTAATATGTACAGAGAAAATTAAATATAGCATACATAGAGAAATTAAATACAAAATATATACAAAGTGATTTCCCTGCTAGGGAGACCTCTAGCAATGGGGGGAATACATATAGTCTTCCTATAGGAGGTGGTCCCTGAACTGAGCATTGAGAGAAGCTCAGTATTCTAGGAGGTGGGAGAGAGGAGGGATGTGCCTCCCATGTATAGGGAACAACCTGTGTATAGGCATGCAAGCAGGAGATGGGATGTTGGAGAAGATCGGCAAGCAAACCACTTTAGCTTGGACCAGAAGCCAGAATAGGTAAGACTTTGAGAGCTAAGCCGAGGAGTCTGTATTTTGTACCAGAAGCAAGAAGGGAAGCCACAGGAATTTCTTGCACTGGAGAGGGTTGATTGGAGAGGGGCCAGATTGGAAGGAGAGAGCACAGGAATCCAGGTGAAAGGTGATGACTGGAAATCCAAGGGATGGATTCCATCCATAATGTGGTGGTACAAATGAACAAGACTTAGCAAATCAGTGGGAGGAGGGGTGAAGGAGAGAGAAGGGTGACTCTGAGGTAATGAACCTGGATCCTTTCCGCAGAAATAGGAAAGTTAAGAAGAAGGGAGGGTGTCAGGGTAGATATAGATAATGAGTTTTTACCTTGAACTCACCTTGAACCATGGTCACTGGGTATCCACATGCCTGGAATGCTCTTCCTCCTCATCTCTGCCTCTTGGCCCCCTGGCTAACTAAAAAGGTGGGATTCTTCTTATTAATGCTTTCTCTTTGCTATTTCCTATTTATCCTGTATATCCCTTGTTTGTACATAGTTGTTTGTTGTCTCCCATTATATAGAACAGCTTGAGGTCAGGGACTGTCTTTTCCCTTTCTTTCTAACCCCTCATGGTGCCTGACACTAAGAGGCTCTTAATAAATGCTTATTTACTTACTGTTCCTTAATCCCTTTGCTCACTTCCCTCCATTCTTGACTCTTTGGTTAGCCAATTCAGGAATGCTTCATACTCTACTAATCCACATTACTAGATTACCCTGATCAGGTAATTTTCCTTCTACTTCCAACCTTCTGAAGGAGGAAATTGCCCCCGTGGTGAGGAGGGTGGGGTGTCCACTGTGAATGCCATTTACTTAACTTCACCTGGGTCTTTTTGATATTCTATAATCATTTCCAATTTGACTCCCTCTCACTGTCCCTGAAGTATCTATACTAATCTGTCTTTTTTTCCCTAAGGCTCCAGCTATCCCCCCTGCTTCCCTTCTCAGCAGATGACCTCAGCTCTGACTTTATGGAGAAGCTTTTGGTCATCCCTTGGATATCTCTTCAGTTTCAGCTTCAATAATCATTTATTAAGTGCTTACTGTGACGTAGGCACTGGGGTTGCAAAGACATCTTTCCGCTTTTATATCTCAGAACCCTTTTAAATCATCTGTTAAGGTTATAGGATCATAGATTTCATGCTAGAAGGTACCTCAGATGTCTTCTAGTCTAACATTCTTGTTTTACAGTTGAGGTTCAGTTATTACCCCTTTGCAGATGACTCCCAAATTTTTACAATACTACTCTTCTTTCCTTTGTTCTAGTCTCCAGCCTCTACCTGAATAGCTTACCAGATCTTCTGATTTAACATTTCCAAAATGAACTCTTCTTGTCTTGCACTATGTGCTGAATGCCCCTCTCACCTTATTGTTGTCAAAAGCGTTTCCATCTTCCTTATGCTAATGGATAAAATACCCCATATATATGTTATCTTAGTTGTTCTTTACAACAGCCCTGTGTGGTTGGTTCTGCAGATGCTTGTTGTCCACATTTTGTACGGGGCTTAGAGAGACCATGGTCACAGAGCTAGTTAAATACCAGAGGTAGAGTTTGAACCCAGAGCTCTCTGGACTCTGGAGTATTGGAGTCCAACACTCTACTATAACTGTGTATTGTTTCTTGTCACTCAGGTTTGAAATGTTCCTTTCTTTGGAAAGAGGAAGGAGTCAATCAAGCAACAAGTCTTACTGATTTTCCATTAACATCCAAAATATACCCTCTTTTTCCTAATTCATAGATCGAGCATTTTGAGGTGACCTTCTCAATGGTCTCTCACATTTTTTAACCTCTCTCTAATCCATCCTTCACAAAGCTGCTAAAATAATACCTCTGAAGTAGAGGCCCTTCTTCTACTCCAAAACTCCCTACTTATTGTCTAGAAGATGAAATATAAATTTCTTAGTCTGGAATTTCAGGACCTCCACAATCTAGCTCTAAAAACTTTTTGCAATTTTTTTTCACAGTACTTCCCTTTAAGTAGTGTATATCCTAGCCAGGCTGAGCTTGAGCTGATATTTCCATCCATCCATCCATCCATCCATCCATCCATCCATCCATCTATCCATTCCAGTAGTCTTCGCTATTATTAATTTGTGCCTTTAATGCTCTTTGCCAATTCTATTCTTCCTGTAAGGCCCAGCTTGAGTTTTTTCTGAGTATTACATCCTGAAGAGCTTTCTCCCTCTGAACTCCTGTAGTGCAGTACTTGAAAGATTCTGATGTCTGTTGTCTTGAAGTGTTTGCATCTCATGTTCTTTAATTTATCCACAACTAGATTATAAGCCTTTTGTGAACAGGGACTAGGCATCTACTAATTTGTATCCCAGTGTATTGTATAACTTTACATATACTCAAATATATGTATATATAAATATGTATTATATATTTAAACAAATAATAATACACAATGCTCAATAAATGTAGTTGCTACTTGCACTTTTAAAAATCCTCTTACAGATTTGGATTTGAGATGCCAGAGAACATTCCTACCTGTTACCTCAGCCTAAAAGTAGTTTTGAGACCTAGCCAGTTATTCCTCCCCACCAAATGTCTCTGCACACTTCCCTACCCTGTCATAGCAGTTGCTAATAAAGAGTAGGGATCAGCCTGTAAATGAAAGCTTTAAATGATGAAATCATAGCTTTAGAACTTTTAAGGGACTTCAGAGATCATCTGGTCCAACCCTCTCAATTTACTAGGGAGGACACTGAAGCCTGTGGTTAAATGGTTAAATGACTTTGCCAAAGTTACAGTGACAGAGATGGGATTTAAACTTAGGGTACTTCCACTTCAAATCCAGTCCTCTTTCCACTGTACAAGGCTTTATAGCCCACTTTTACAAACAGCTCCTAAATTATTTGAAAAAAGAAACTTTTAAAAAAACATGTATAATTGATTTTAAGGAGTTTAATCTGTTTTATAAGACTGATTCCTAGTAAACGTTTGTTTTTTGCTAACAAATGCTTAAACCAAATAGACTGATTTGGAGGGATAGTCTTGATTTTCCTTTTTGCTTTGACTGTCTTTGACAAACTGCCTGACTTTTAAGGGGCTGGAGATAGAGGGGTTGAGGTAGGCAATTAGCATCTGTAAGTTGGAATAGTGGCTTGTATAAGGGACTGCTTCTGTAAACTGCCTTAACTGGTCTCTCACTAAACAGTGTTTAACCTCCAAAAGAGAAGCACACTCATTGTGTCCAGTTTTATTTATTGTGATCCGAAGCTGATCAGCAACCAACATGATGCTTTTCCTCAGGGTTTGTAGACACCCAAAGTGCTGTTAAAAAGGCATTCTATGAGTTGGGCATTTTTTCTCCTCCTCCTCACACATTTTCCCTTCTTTTCGCTTCCTTTGTGGTAGCCTCATAAATACCGTGTGCGTTTTCCACATGGGATCCTGTATGACTTTTTTTTTTGTTTTTTGTTTTTTACTTTTGACTTGGTTTTAGAACCAGGTTTGGTGTGTGAATTTTAATTAAATTCTTCAATTATGCATGCGAGAAATATTTTCTTTTGTTCCTGTGTTGTTGCCATGAGCAACAGTTGTGAAAGCTAACTCTGCCTTTTCAAGAAAATGTGAACAGAGATATGAATTTAACAGGTAAAAATAGCCTATCCTTCGATGGTAAGAATGGAGGTATGAGAAAAGAAACTTAATACAGCCATAATTGTTAAAAGTGAAAGAAAGTGCAGGAGAAATGAATAATCATCCAACACATTGACAAAACATTCCTAAAATACTATTCAAATGAGGAAAGACATTATGAGATGCAGCCGGCTAGTCAAGCGTTGAGGCCTTTTAGTCACTAGTCTGAGGGGCTAGAGAAGAAACAACATTGTAACTCCCATAGAAAATGTGTGACTTAGCCTTAGTTTCTCAAGCTTGTTAGTTTCTCCTCTTTCCCCACTTTCTTCCTCCCCTTTGTAACAAGTTATCTCATTTCTAAAGACTTCTTTTGTCTCTGTGTTTGTTTCCCTGCTTCCCACCCTACCCTGGCTGGAGTTTTACTGATTCCTGGTCTGTGTATTGTGTAATTTTGATTATACTCTTTTGTGCTCTCTAAATTGGCAGTGTGTTCCTCCACTAGAGATGATTGCAAAGTACACAAATTGCTCCATTTGTACAAAAATTTAAGTACTGCATGCAGCTCCTGCGAAAAGCTGGGATTCTGTAGTATTTTTCCTCTTCTCCAATGAGGTACTACTGGCTAGATTTTTTTCATGATTTGAAAATGATTCAGAGATTTAACAATCTAGCAGGGCTTTACTTGCGGCACCTCCCCCCCTTGGCATTTGTTTGACTTATTCACTGGGAAATGTGGTTGGGCAGGGAAGCTTCCCAGTTAAAGACATGGAGTCTGGGAACTAGCCAATACTCAGGGATTTATAGTGAGAATGAACTCTAATTCTTCCTCTGAGAATCCCGGACTACCGTGAAAGAAAAACCTCTCTTTGTCCCCTTCCTGCATTCTCCCAGTCATCCAGACTTACTCCTTGAGTATAAGCCCCGAAGTCACTAGTCTCCTACACAGCTGCCAGGAAAGAAACATAACTGGCCACTCTGTTTACATTTTTGCAGAGGCCAGGGACTCCTTTCCCAACTAAGTCCACCCCCATTCCCCTTTTAGTTAGAAGGCTGTACTTTGTCTACATGTAAGAGAGGCTACAACAATGGTTAGCTTAAAACCCTTCTCTTTTCTGTTTTGCTCTTGAATGCATTACTCACACATGTTTATATTGGCATTGCCAGATCTATCTTCCTATTTTCCTACCATTGGCCTCTCTGAATTCATGACATCACAGATTTTAGAGCTCTCCTCTGTGGTTTGGCTTCTGACCTCATCACTCAACTGAAACTACCCTCTCTGGTTTCTAGTGAGCTCTTAATTGCCAAATTTAATGGCCATTTTCAATAATCATCCTTCTTGACCTCTGTGTCATTCCTGACTCCTCATTCTCACTCACCCCACATATCCAGTCCATTGCCAGGTCTCTTTATTTCTGTCTTCATGCTTTCAGTGTCCTTCTAACTAGTCTTTCTGTCTCAAGTCTCTCCCTACTCCAACCATCTTCTTGTCACTTGCCAAGGTGATTTTTCTAAAGTGTAGTTCTAATCATGTATCCCCCCCTCCTTCCAAAAGAAGTTGCAAGGAATCTCTCCAGGGTGCAATGTAAAGTTCTTTGTTTGGTATTTGCAGTTCTTCATAATCTGACCCTGTCATATTTTTCTAGCCTTCTTACTTAAACTTTACTACCTACCACTCCATGCCTATAATTCTTTCCCTTCTTTACTCCAACTATTGACCTTTGTGACTTCCTTCAAGTCCTTACTAAAATCCCATATTTACAGGAAGCCTTCCCCAACCCCTCTTAATTTTAGTGCCTTCCCTCTGTTAATTATTTCTTCTTTATTCTGTAACATATATTTGTTTGCATGTTGTCTCTCTCATTAGATTGTAAGTTCCTTGAGGGCAGGAACTGTCTTTTGTCTCTTTTTGTATCCCCAGTACTTAGCATATAGTAGTCATTTAATCAATGTTTACTGATGGATCTTTTTGTGGAAACAGTTGGAGATATTAATTGGAGGATGCTTGTATTTTCTCAGGACAAGGAGTTCTTGAGTGGCTGTTTAAATTCATGTTTTGGAGGCAGTTGAGAAAGCTCTGCATTTGAAGTCAAGAGGATCTTGGTTTGAATCCCAGCCCTGCCACTCATTACCCACGTGTCCTTGGGCAAGTCATAGAACCTCTCTGGATCTCAGTCTCCTTACCTTTGAAATAAGGTATTCGAACTAGATGGTCCCTGAAGTCCCTTACAACTTTAAATCTATGATTCTAAGATCTCAGCTCCCCCTTTGAGGTGGATCTTCTATTGTATTTAACCCTTTAGTACCTATCTGGGCAGCTTTGTGGCTCAGTGGATAGAATAGTAGGCCTGGAGTGAGGAAGACTCATCTTCATGAGTTGAAATCTGACCTCAGACCCTTACCAGGTATATAACCCTAGGTAAGTTATTTAACCCTGTTTGCCTCAGTTTCCTCATCTGTCAGATGAGCTGGAGAAGGAACCACTCTAGTATCTTTGCCAAGAAATCCCCAAGAAGAGTGGGACACAGTTGAACTGAACAACAATAATTAGTGCCTATCAGAACTGGGCATATAAGTAAATAGTTGCTCAATGAACTAATTTACATCCCCTAAGAACTAATCTGCTTTGATTTCTGAGCACATGGGATAGCAGAAAGAAAAAGCCATTCTATAGACTTCTGCTATGGTTAAAACACATCTAGATAATGGAACATAGAAGATAATTGATAAACTCACTTCTTCTCCACGTCCCTTTCCTTACCTTCACACAGGTATCCACATTCTTCTTTGCTGATTTTTCTAGAGTCCTGCGCATTATTCATCCCACAATACTGCTGTTCCCCTCCACCCTCTATCATTACCCACTGGTACTGATCAAAGCAGCACATAGCAACAATGATAATTTGGAACAGGGCATTATTGTTATTTAGTTGTTTCACTTGTGTCTGATTCTTTGTGACCCCATTTGGATCACTGAATGCTGGAGTGGTTTGCCATTTCCTTCTCCAGCTCATTTTACAAACTGAGACAAATAGGGTTAAGTGACGTGCCTGGGGTTACACAGCTAGTAAGTTAGTGTCTGAGGCCAGATTTGATTTGAGGAAGAGGGGTCTTCCTAACTCCAGGTCCAGGTTCTATCCACTGCACCAGAGATAGACTAGATTAGATCACTGAATCACTGAAATCCACAATAACTTCCCCAAATTATCTATTTTTTTTAGCCAGTTGGTTTCTATTGTTTTCCTAACTAGCTTTTTCACTAGAAATGTTGATATAAAAGATTGACTGGTATGAATTTAAATAGTATTTTCCCATCATTTTATTTACCCATCCAGAGGAATGTGCTAAGAATGTAATGAGCAGGCAGCTAGAGGCCCATAGGCATTACAGACTCCCTAAGCCCTAGGGGGTCCTCAGGACACACAAAAGCCTAAGCACCCTTTGCTCTATCTAACTTGGAAATATTTGTTTACCTTTACCTGCCTCCTAGGCTCCAGGTAGGTTCTAGTGCCTCCTCTTTTTCTCTCCCCTGCCCTTTCCCCCTCCTGGCTAATAGTCAATGGTAAACTCTCAAATTCCTGGCCCAGGAGCCAAGGAAGGTTCCTCAGGCTGCTTGCTTGATTCCAGTGTCTGATGGCTCAGGGAGAGAGCTTGCAGATCCTGTGGAATGTCCAGATGTGTACTCTCAGGTGTTTCTGTAGAAACTAATCAAGGAGACCAGATCATAGAACTGCTGTTTGTGGACATCTGTCCAACTTGGAGCTTGAGGCACCTCCTTTTCTTAAATATAACTTTTAGCCGTTGTTGACCTTAACTGGGTTGAGAACCATAACTGGATTAGAACCAGTCGTCTTTAGATGAAAAGGTCTTGCTATGGTTAGAACACTGGACCTGGAATAAGTCAGACCTGAGACACTTATTTCCTTTGTGACTCAGGGCAAGTCACTTAATCTCTATTTGCATCAGTTTTCCCACCTGTAAAATGAAGGTAATAATACTACTTACTTTTCCAGGGTTATTGTGAAGCTAAAATAAGGTAATATTCATAAAGCACTTTGCAAACCTTTGTTGTTATTCAGTTGTTTTTCAGTAGTATCCAACTCTTCATGACCCCATTTGGAGTTTTCTTACTGGAGTGGTTTGCCATCTCTTTCTCCAGCGAATTTGGCAGATGAGGAAACTGAGGCAAACAAAGTTAAGTGACTTTCCCAGGGTCACATCGCTAATAAGTGTCTGAGGCCAAGGAAGATGAGTCTTCCTGACTCTAGGCCTGGCAATTTATCCACTGAACCACCTACCTGCAAAATTTAACACTAACTTTTTATTAACTAATTTCTTCAATGATTTGACCTCTCTGGGAAGAGATTTTCAGTGCTGAGCATGGCAGTATGCAGTTATGAAGCTTCCATGTAGTGAATTCCAAGGTAGGAATTCTTTTTGAATGTTGTAGGGGCCATGACATGCATCTTTGGTAACTTAAATAAGGTCACTTAAGTACATCTAGATTAAAGTGGCATATCTACTTAATTATTGAATCTAAATTGAATTGAATTGAAAACACCACAAATGCAAATATCCTCAGAAAAAAGGAATTCAAAAAGTTAATGAAGCTTTGAAATATTTGGGGGTAGATTTTGAAAGAATTTTGCATGAGTCATTTTCTTTCAAATTTTATTGGTTTGTATTAAACTGTATTTCCAGTCATTTTCTCTGTAAGGAATAAAGGATGAGCTTGTGAGGGAAAAGTTAATGTGTCTCAAGTATTTGCTTATACAGCTAATTAGAATTTAAAGTGAAAAGGACTTCAAAGATCATTTAGTCCAACCCCCTTTTTTTTCTTTTTTGGAGGGGAGAAGGCAGGATGATTGGAGTTAAGTGACTTACCCAAGGTCACACAGCCAGTAAGTATTAATTGTCTGAGGTCAGATTTGAACTCAGGTCCTCCTGACTCCTGCTCTATTCACTACACCACCTAGCTGCCCCTAACCCCTTCACTTTACAGAGAAGGAAACTGAGAGCCAGAAGACTTCAATGATTTATGGAAGACTCAAGTATAGCGGTGGCTTACAGTCTGTAATACACCATAAATATATTCTATATGTAAACTCTTAGGGACATATGAGCTTGATCGAAAACTTCTCAGAACTATAACTATAGAAAGTGGTTCATAAAGTGTTAAAAATTGCAATTTTCATTGTGGGTAAAACATTTATATTAAGATTTGTGAAGTGCTTTATCTAACAACTCTTTTAAATAGATAATAATAAATAATGATAATAGTAGCGTTTTTATAGCAGTTTACAGTTTGCAGATGTTGTGATCATGTTCATTTTACAGATAAAGAAACAGTTGGTCTTGGGTAACACAGATAGGAAATGTTTCTGGCATGATTTGAACCTAAGTCATCTGGTCCACTTCTGGTAATCTCTATACCATATACCTTGGGGGTCCTGAGTTTCTCTTTTTGTTATTCAGATACTTTGAAGTGTCAAGATGTCTTGGGAAAAGGGGTAAGGAACTGGAATACAAAATGTTTTATATATCCTCTAATAATGAAATGAATCCTTGAGACTCAAATTTATAAGTCAGGTATTAGGAAAGTTGTGACTTCTACTTCTTGAGAAAGACCTGCTAAATCTAGTATATAAACTGAATTCTTAAATTCTTAATCTGGCATTCCAATCCTTAAATTATATTATCTCTGAGCTTCAGATGACTTTTCTTTTAGAAAAGCTACAAACCCATATTTCTTCTCATTGGAAGCATATAAATATAGTAGACATTCAGTCTACTCTACTGTACAAGAAGTTCATAGAACAGGTACAATGAGATGTCTTGTAGGATTAGTTTTTAAGACAAATGTGGTTAGACCTGTCTAGTAAACTTGCTCTAACTAAATTAAATCCGTTTCCTTATTATCTTAGAGCTCTTGCCATATTTCTAAAATAAATAGAGTATTGTGCTAAGATTTCATTTGTATCATACGTTTCTTCCATCAATTGGGGAAAAATGTGATCTCAGTAGCCTTTTCACCTACATAGCCAGCCAGTCCTGATTTAGTTAAGCAAAGTGATGCATAGTTTTGAGAAGCATGTTTCTTTTTGGTGACTTTATTCAAAAAAATTGTTATATTTTCTACCAGGAATTTAATTAATTAATAATGATGTGGTATAACACTGTCATGGTCATGTGGCGTTCATTAGAATTAGGATCCTCTTCAAAGTCACCTGACTCCCACAATATTTATCTTTTTCTTTACGTTGGCCAAACTTCACGAATGAATGGGCCACATTTTCTGTCTTCATCTCTTTCTTCTGAGCACCCCACAGCTCACCCTGTTTCACTGTCACTCTACCAAAAACAAGTGTGTCAAAGGGCTAACCATTTCTCCTTTGATCAAGCCAGTGATGTCTTCTTGGTCTTTATTCTCTGACTTATACTACTTATAATGCTAACTACTCCCACTGTATTTGAAACTACTCTCACTTAAATTCATGACTTCTGTGGCACATTACTGTACTATTTTTGTTCCCCTCCCAAATCCCTGGTCTTTTTCCATTTTGTTCCCTAATGAGAGATATTCTTGAAGCCCCAGTCCTTCTCAAACCCTTGGCAGGCTCCTCATTCTCACAACCCAAACTATCCTTTCCATGTCAATGACTTTTGAATCTCTAATTTGATCTGCTTGGATGTCTTTTCACCTCTAATTAAAATATTAACTCAATTTATCAAACTCAAACTTCTCATTTGATGTCCTATTAGCTCTTCCATGGAAAATGTTTTTTGTGCATCTTTTGCTTACTGTCTTTTACTCTGAACCTGAATGATTGCAACAGCCTCTTCTGATCCTAGGATGTCATTGCTCCAATCCATCCTGCATATTATTGTGAGATCAATCATCTTTAGCCATTGTGTTTTTGTTGTTGATGTTTTCATCAAGTTAACTTCTCTGTCTCTAAAACATTAGACTTAATAGGGGTAGAAAAAAAGGAGATCTGTTAAAGTCTTACCACTCACTCTCAGGGTCCTTGATAATCAGACCTTCACTCCTATTGATCCAACCTTTTTTCTTTCTACTCCCAATAGGTCCCCTTCTCTTTTCTTAGAATCACTGCAGGCCTTTGCTTAGAAAGAAGCACTGCATACCTTTGCTTATACTACACTTATATTCTGACCTCTCTTTACTTATTCATTCCAGTCCTTTCCCTTATCTGGGGCTCAGCTCCAGTTCTTAAAGGTTCTTAAAGAACCTTCCCTAGCTGCTCTAAATGCTCATTGATTTCTCCTTTATTAATCCTTGAACTCCTATTGCACTTAATCTATAGGATGCAATTTAGCAGTTATATATAGTCCCATGAGCGAATTATTAAATGTGTATCAGGCTTGTGTGTATCTCCTGCCTGGGTATCCAGTCCATCACCAGGTTCTGTTGAATTTTCCTTTTTTGTATAACAGTAAAAAGAGCATTGAATTTGGAGTCTGAAGATCTTGATTTGAGGCCCACCACTGCCATTAAGTAGCTGTGTGTA
Organism: Pseudochirops corinnae; assembly: GCA_028646515.1. Lineage (NCBI taxonomy): Eukaryota > Metazoa > Chordata > Mammalia > Diprotodontia > Pseudocheiridae > Pseudochirops > Pseudochirops corinnae. The sequence goes on from CM053592.1 coordinate 47,868,611, forward strand.
ACTTTGGGCAAACTCAGCTTCTTAAGCTTTGACTGTAAAATTGGGACTAATATTTGCACAAAGTTGTTATGAGGAAAGTGCTGTGTAAACCCTGAAGTGCTTACACCACACATGCAAATTTCCTCTGGAATTAGCCCCTTCCTATTTTGCTCCTCCTGCCATCACTGGAATTGCCACGGTAATAGAGGCAGAGTGTCCAAGACTAGAAAGCTTATAGATAATCCCGATCAGACCACAAGTAAAAACAATAAAAAAAAAATTGTGATTTTTGTACAGCACTTTAAGGTTTGTGAAATGCTGTTTACATATTGTTACTTTCTCCTGTTATCACAGGAATCTTGGGAGGTAGGTGTGGAATATTGTATTGAATCTTATGCTTGGACTAACTGGTCATTTCGCCTTTAGTTCTGCTTGTACTAGCAGTAGGTTAATTTTTCTAAGGCATAGTAGCACATCTGTGGTTTACCCATTGCTTATAAGATAGCTTGCTGACTCTCTGAGTACATCATTCTAGGCTTTCCTTAATCTGACCCCTAATCTCTCCAGTTTTGGCTTTCATCTGTTCTGGTCAAATTCATTTGCTCACTCATTTACCCTTGGCTCCAATTTGATTGAGACTGCAAAGGTCATTCAGGTTTAATTTATACCTGAACAAGGAATCACTTAAACAGTATCCTCAACTAGTAGTCATCAGGCCTTCCTCTGAAGACTGTCCCCACCAAGGCTGCCATTTCTCCTTTTACACACCTCTAATTGTTAGAAAGTTTTCCCCTCTGTCTCTTGGGATCTGTCATCCTCTCACCCCCAAGTCTTTTCACCTCTAGTCTAACCCTCCCTCTCTCCTACTTTTGTCAGTTCTCCTGTGGCATGATTCCAGAGTTCTTCACCATCTTCCTCTTCCTTCTGGTTTGCCATCCAACTGAAGCATCCTTTTGTGGCTGCCGTGTTACACAAATGACTCATTGAACTTTGCAGTTCCATAAAACTGATCTTCCTGGGTACTGAAAGGAATGATAATTATGATCTTTGAAAGGTAATTGAGACTGGGAAACTCCTCAGCCTGGAGAAAGGCATATTCCACTTTTCCAAAAAGAGAAAGTAGAGTCTGAAAAGTGTGGGCTAGCAAGTTCAAATTATCTGTGGCAAAATCTTACAAAACCTTTTTAAAGATTAGTGAGCCTTTAGAAAAGGAAGCAGCGGTTACCCAAAATGAGCATCAAAATCAGTTTTGTTCATTAAGGACAGTTCATACCTAGGGAAATTTGATTTAAGTTATTTTAAATGCATTTTACAGATTTCCTTTGTCTTTTCATCACTTTCCCACCCCACCATTTTCTCCATATAGAAACCTTCCTTGGGACACAGAAAACAATCAAGCTCCATCAGCTACCGGCTACCAAGTCCATATCTGATACTATAGATAGCATTCTGCTGTTTTGTTCCTCCTCCTCTGTCTGCTGGAAGAAGGGGTCTTTGATCACCTGTTACATGGGATCTTCATTTTTTTTTTCTTCTAAGAAAAGGTTTAGTAATATCTCTTGGTTTTATGACCAATTCATTTGTTACTCATCTCTCTCCAGATTGAGCCTTCTTACAAAACCAAGGAAAACAATTAAGTAAAAATAGTTTGCCTTCCTTCCCTGGGTCCCCTCCTTCATTGATTGGCCTCCCTCCCCCCTCCTCATCTCTGCCAGTTTGCATGAAGTAAGATGAAACCTCAGACTTGTTTTATTGTACATTTCTCTTTTTATTAGTGATTTGAAACAGGTTACACGGTCATTTGTTGCTGGCAAATCTTTTGGAAACTGTTCTTTTTACTTTTCATTCAACATTGAGCCAGAGATAGGGACACACTTTAATCTTGGCACAAAGAGCCATTAGTATTTCTTCAGACTGAGGTAAATGCATCCCATCGCATTGTTTTACTTGTTTGGATGCTTGTAAAGGATCTCAAAAGATTTTGAACAGATGTTCTTTTAGGGTCCAGATTAACTATACTGTCATTTGTCTTCCTGTTTTTGCCTTTTCCAATCTTGCACTGATATCCATTTTCTTTTATAAGGTTGATGGAGTCTTTTTTACATATCTGCCCTTTGTTTTTTATTGCAACATGGGCACCTATTCCTGTGGGCTGACTTTTATGATTTATCTATGACACTCTATTTATCTATAGGCACTCTACCTATGCTTTCCTAGTGAGGAACTTTCTGTACTAATAGAGTTGGCTACCTTTTCTTCAACACATATTCTTAGAGAGTTGCCTAGATCATGAGAAATTAAGTGACTTATCCAAGGTCACACACATAGAAGTATGTGTTAGAGCTGGGACTTGTACACAGATTTTTCTGGCTCTGAGGCCAGTTCTTTGCTGTGCATGCTATCTTTCTGTCTTACACACACACACACACACACACACACACACACACACACACACACACATACACTCGTATTATATAAATTGTTCTCCTGGTTCTGTTCATTTCATTCTATGTCAGTTGGCTCAAGTTTTCCCAGGTTTCTTTGAAGCTATCCCCTTTGCTGTTTTTTACAGCACAATTGTATTCTGTCACATTTATATACCATAACTTGTTCAGGCATTCCCCATATATGGGCTTCCCTTCAGATTTCCATTTTTTTTTTTGCCACACCAAAAAGAGCCATAAATATTTTTATACATAGAGTTTGTTTTGCTTAGGACTGATCCTTCCCTTACTTACCTTCTTTCTGATTCCCTTTTGCCCCTTCTTACCCTTCCTTCTTTTCCCTTTTGAGTGAAATATATTTCTCTGTCCAACTCTGTGTGTGTGCGTGCATGCGCGCGCGCATGTGTGCCTTTGCGCATGTGTGTGTATTCTTCCTTCAACCAGTTAAATGAGAATGAGCTTCAAATGTCACTTGCTTCCCTCACCCCCTCCTCCTTGTTTGTATAGATGTCCTTATATTTATCCTGATTATTTGAGAGAAATGTTCACAACTTTCCTTTCTCTTCCCTCATTCCAAGTCACTGTATTCCTCTTCTCTTCTTTTTCCAGTCTTCTCTTAAGATCATTAAGATGTAACAGAAGCACTCCTAGACCTTGTCTAATAGACCCCCTCTATGACTCCTGATGTCAATCTGGTTCATAGGGGCCACATGTATCATCTCCCCATATTCTCATGTAAGTAATTTATCCTTATTTGGTCCTTTATCATCGGTTTTTTTTTTTTTTCAGTTTACATCTTTATGTCTTAACTCCTGTGCTTGAACCTCAGAGTTTCTATAGAGTTCTGATCTTCTCATTAAGAATCCTTAGAAGTCCTCTATTTCATTAAAAGTTCATCCCCTTATAGGTTTATACTAAGTTTTGCAGGCTAAGTTATTCTTTTCGGTAAGTCTATATCCTTTGTCTTCTGAAATTTTGTATACCCTACTTTCTGCTAGTGGCTGCTGAGTTCCATGTGATCCTGACTCTGTCATCCCAGCACCTGAATATTTTTCCTTCTGGCTGCTTACAATATTTTTCTTTGATCTGGAAGCTGTGGATTTTGACTGTACTGTTCCTAGGAGTTTTTATTTGAGGGTTTCCTTCAGGAGGTAGATGGTGGATTCTGTTTATTTCTTCTTTGCCCTCTGGTTCTAGATGTCTTTTTTGTCACTTGGTGTCATTGGCTTCAATTTAATTTTTCCAGGATCTCTGGGGCAGTTCAGACTGGGATGCTATGAGGTTTCATGCTCTCAAGGTAAGAGTGCATCCAATGCAAAGTAGGATCAGTGTCCTCTTGGTCTGAGCTCTGCAGGTTACTGACCTTAGTTTGGATCTTAGCAACAGTAGGCTGCTGTTGGACTCAGGCACTATCAGCCAGCTGAAAAGCTCTGCTGGTTCCAAGTGACATGACTACAGGCTTCACTTTGGTCTGGGATTCCTGCCCTGGTTATTCTTCTGCAGGCTAGAAGCTGGAACCGAGACCCAGCTCTGTTCCTGAGATCTGAACCACACAGCTATTAACTTTGCTTCTGAACTTGCTCCCTCCTTCAGTATAGTGCCCGGGGTCTTCCAGCATTATCTACTGGAATGTCATCCCAGAACATGTCCCTTCCTCATTCTGCCCTGGATCTGTGACCTGAAACTGGGTAGCAGGTGACAATGCTGCCAGTTGGTAATTGTTCCAGTCATTGTGTCCTGATATGGGTCTGCTGTGGGGCATGGTCTGTTCATATGAGGCACTCTTGGCCAGATATCATCCCCTAATGTCCAACAGGTCTCTCTGTCTTTCTCCTTATGCCTTCCTGGGCTAGAAAAATGATTCACTGTGACTTTTTCTTAGATTTCCCCATCAGGATTTAGTTTGGTGCTGTTTGGAGGACTTTGTAGGGAAGAATTCTCTGCCTTGCTTCTTCCTGCTCTGGCCCCTTGGCTTTGCCTCGCTGGACAGTAGACTTGCTTTTTATCCAATTGGCTTTTCTGTATAGTTGGTTTGGCCAAAATTGTGATTGATGATGAATCTCTTGTAGGAATCTCTGTGAGCTCCTTCAGACCTCGTGTTGTTTTTTTCCTTTCTTTGTTATCTGTAATGCTTAACACAGTGCCTGGCACATAGTAGGCATTTAACAAATCCTTTCTGCTTGTTCATGGCAGGCATGAATGAATTATGAGTGGTGTTACTAGAAGGAATAATGACTTCAGTAAGAGAACGATTTATTTGAGGGGGGAAGGCAAGGCAATTGGGGTTAAGTGACTTGCCCAAGGTCACATAGCTAATTGTCAAGTGTCTGAGACTGGATTTGAACTCAGAGCCTCCCGACGCCAGGGCTAGTGCTCTATTCTCTGAGCCACCTAGCCACCCCCTTATTTGAGTATTTTGAGAAGAAACTTTTATAATATCCTCTGGTAGAGAAATGCTGAAACTGAAGTGATGATGAAAGTGTGAATGGACGGTTTGCCATGGAGGGGTTGAATAGAAGGGTTTGATGACCTGCGCTGGTAGTGTCATTGCATTGTTTTTAATTGTGTAACCCCATTTGGGGTTTTCTTGGCAAAGATTCTGGAGTGGTTTGTCATTTCCTTCTCCAGCTCATTTGACAGATGAGGAAACTGAGGACTTGAGAATGTCTGAAAGCCACGTTACTTCCTGGCACACAGGAGGCACTTATTAAGTGCTGGCTGACTTACTGACTTGAGGTTTAGTTTACAGAGAGATGGAGGAGGAGAAAAAAGGAGCTTTGTGCCAGCTGGCTTATTAGCTCTACCCAACTTTGGGGTAGCAGCCGTTAGGAAAAAAGAGGTTTTTCTGCTACGTTGGCTGTTTATTGTTTAAGCTAAAACTTTGCCCACTAACTGCCAGTTATCACTCAGGTCTTCCAGAGGCTTGAGCCAGAAAGGGGAAGCAGAGGTGGCAGAAATACAAGTTTTACTTTTGGAAGGTCTCTCACAAAGAAACGTTTGAATTTGCACGTGTTTCCAAGAAAATGGAGATTCCTTCTCCATGATGGCTATTTTATGCCATCATTGTATAACATTTGATTCCGAACTGTAAAGAGAGATTTTAATTCTCTTAGAAGTGGTCTGCTGGGTTGTTTTTTTTTAATTTTAAATCCCAAGATGAATGGTTACACATTCAGGGCCAATTTTATTGTTACATGATATTAGTGGCAGTGAAATTTTAGCTAAAACAAGTATTACAGAGCATCATTTGGAGATTAAGCCATAGTACCTAGGTGCTAATGAAATGAGCCATTATATACATTGTGTATATGTGTGTATATATTGTATGTATAATGTGTACTTTATATACATTATATACTTTGACAAAAGCCATTATATACTTCATTGGTGCATAATGAATACTGTACATTGTACTCATTGGGGAATAATGTAAGATGACTGTATCTACGTCAGTGTGCCTACTGAGTGTGTCAAAGTGTGTGCTGAGTGTATATAGCACACTACTAGGCTTTGTAAAGGAAAGTCAGAAAAACAGACTAAATGGGCAATCCTACAGTCAACTCCATATAAAGGCTTTGAAGTTTGTAAAGTGTTTGATTTCATTTGATCCTCATAGCAATCCTGTAAGGAAGGTGGTAATGTTGACTTCACTTTATAGGTAAACCAAAGCTTAGAATGATGAATTGATTTGTCTATAGCTACTAAGTGTCTAAGGTATGATTTGAACTCAGATCTTATTGACTTCCAGTCCATTGCCCTTTCTACTTTGCCCCCTCATCTCCCCAGACATCCATTTTTGCTATCTTTGAAAAAAAATAAGGCTTTTAGATAATCTTTGGGTTAGGAAAGGGAAGAAAGGAAAAAAAAGCTGTAAAAAACATGAGTAGTTCGAGACAACTCATCACCCCACAAAAAGCAAGCCTGTCTACTGACACTCCCTCTTTGGAAAATTTCTGCCATACTATTGAAGTTTTGCTGTGCTGTCTAAAATTCTACCAATTAGAGATTCATTTGAATCACTGACTATGCTCTTTGAAAAAATTGAGCACAATTTGGAATAGTATAGTGAAAAGAACCCCAAATTTGAAGTCTTGAGTTTATATTCCTACTCTACCTATTGGTGCCTGTGTGACATTGGACAAGTCACTTGTGCCTCAGTTTCCTTGTCTGTAAAATGAGGAGCTTGGAATAGATGACCTTGAAAGTCTTCCATTTTTAATCTGTGACCCTATGGGCTGGTTAAGGAGCTATCAGACATTCAACTTATTAGTGTATATTGTTCTACTCATGACTTTTCTCACAGATTATTGTCATTTGTCCTTCATTCTTGAAGAGGACCAATAACACCAGCAGGGTGATATGTTGATTTGCAAGTGAATTGGATTTGAGTGAGGCAGAACAATGCAAATTCATCACTGCACTCTCTCCTTCAGAGTCACTGGAGTCCAGTGGTAAGACATTGGTCAAGACAACTGGCAATAGCCCTGGATGCAATGGGAGACCTTGGTTTTCTTAAGCTAAGGTCTTTCCCAGGTCTCATTTTGTCTGAGACGCTTTTATAAGAGACAAAGATAAGGAAGGAGTGCTTTCCAAGTATGGGGGACAGCTGTGCAAAGGCCCAGATATGGCAGCTGAGGTGTTGTGTATAAGGAATAATCTAGGTAGGTCATTTTGTCTGGATTGTACAGTGATGGAAGGGGTGGGGGGATAATGGAAAGGTTGGTTTGTGGAGGAATTTGAATGCCAAAAGAGTTTGTCTTTTATCATAGAAGCAGTAGTGCCTTTGGAACCTTTTGAGCAGAAGAGTGACTTGGTCAAGCTTGTGCTGTCCAGGAATTTCCCCTAAAAGCCTCCAAGTGAACCTCTAGCCTTTACTTAGAGGGAGCTCACTAGTAACCCATTCTACTTTTGGATAGCTTTGGTAAAGGTTTCCTCGTATTAAACCTAATATATAAATCTGCTTCTCTGAAGTTTTGACCCATTTCTCTTAATTGTGGCCCCCCCATCTCTTGTTTGGTCATAAATTCTTCCTTTTCCTTATCCATAGATGTGCTCCCCTAATTTGCATATGCTACCACCCTTTATTTCTAAACCACATACCTATTTTGACCTTATTTTGGGTCAAAGTGAGAAAGGTTGGTCTATACGTCATTTCTGTCAAACCAATTTCTAATTTTCATTAAATAATGAGTTCTTCACCCAAAAGCTTGATCTTTGGATTTTTCAAAAACTAGATTACTATGACCATTATTTACTACTGTATATTGTGTATATTCTATTACATTGATCCATGTAGTGGCAACCACACTGGCATATCCAGGACGGCTGCTAGCATGAGTTCTTAGATCTGCTTTACTAGCTGTTAAAGGAGTCAGCTGTCTTTTTTAATTACATTCTCTAGTTCAGGAGAAAAGTCAGCATCCTGAACTTCAGAGAAAATACAAAGAAAATACACTCAGAGAAATAAAGACCAACAGGCAGCCTGAATGAAAGCAATATTGATGTGTACTTTACATACATCCCTGGATTGAGAGAATCTTTACATTTTAGCAGTCTGAACTTGTGGCCACTCAGAACCTCAACTAGAGAATCACAAGATCCTTCTTGTAATTGAGCCCCCAAAGTAAAATACCAACTCAGAATATATATACACTTCTCAGAGCCAGAAGCATCACAGCCCTGGTGATCCAGTGCCTAATAGCAAAAGGTATGAAAGCCTTCCTACAAGCAAACCTCCTGTAAGCCAGATTCCCTTAGTGGGCTCCACGTGAAGCCTGTTAATGGGTGGAGAAGATCTTATATTCCATTAACATTACAATCCACCACTCCAGTATTTCTTAGTTAGTACCAAATTGTTTTGTGGTAATTAATCACCACTTTGTAATACAGTTTGAGATCTGGTTTGGCTAAGCCACCTTCCTTCACATTTTTTCATTGCTTCCATTTATATTCTTGACCTTTTGTCTTTCTGGATGAATTTCAGTATTTTTTCTAGCTCTTTAAAATAATTTTTGGTAGTTTGTTATGGCAATGAATAAGTAAATTAATATAGGTAGAATTGTGATGGTTATTATGTTGGCTCAGCCTACCCAAGAGCAATTAATATTTTCCCAGTTGTTTAGATATGACTTTATTTGTGTGAATTTTTTTGTGGTTTTGTAGTTTTGTAATTGTGTTCATATAGTTTCTGGGTTTGTCTTGACATATAGACTCCCAGGTATTTTATATTGTCTACTGTTATTATAAATGAAATTTCTCTTTCTATTGGACTTTGTTGGTAACATAGAAATGCTGATGATTTATGTGGGTTTATTTTATATCCTGCAACTTTGCTAAAATTGTCAATTATTTACAATTAGTTTTTTTTTTTAGTTGATTCCCTAGGATTCTCCAAGTTGTGCCATCTTATCATTTTCTTTTCTTTTTTTTTTTTTTTGGAAGGGGGAAGGTAGGGCAATTGGGATTAAGTGACTTGCCCAAAGTCACACTGCTAGTAAGTGTGTCTGAGGCAGGATTTGAATTCAGATCCTCCTGACTCCAGGGCTGGTCCTCTATTCACTGTGCCTCTAGCCTCCCCCATCATATCATTTTCAAAGACTGATAGTTTTGTTTCCTCATTACCCATTCTCATTCTTTCAATTTCTTTTTCTTCTCCTATTGCTAGTACGATAGTACGATATCTCATGAGGAAGGCTGCTAGCTTGTTTTCCTTACAGGTGATGCTTGCTGATGGTTTTAGATAGCTACTACTCAACATTTTAAGGAAAACTTCATTTATCCCTGTGCTTTCTGGTATTTTTAGTTGGAATGAGTGTTGTATTTTGTCAGAAGCCTTTTCTGCATCTTTGAGGTAATTGTATTATTTTTGTTGACTTTGTTATTGATATGATCAATTATGCTAATGTTTTCCTAATGCTGAACAAGCCCTACATTCCTGTTATGAATTCCCACTGATTATGGAGTATAATCCTTGTGATATTGCTATAGTCTCCTTACTAGCGTTTTATTTTAAAATTTTGCCTCAATATTCATTAGAGAAATTGGTCTATAGTTTTCTTTCTCTGTTATTGCTCTTCCTGGGTTAGGTATAGGTATCATATTTGTATTATGAAAGAAATTTGGTAGGACTCCTTCTTTGCCCATTTTCCCAAATAGTTTATATGGTGTTGGAATTAATTGTTCTTTAGATGTTTGATAGAATTCACTTGTGAATTCATCTAGTTCTGGGAATTTTTTCTTAGGATCCTTATTGATGGTTTGTTAATTTTGCTGATCTTAAAAAATATTCTAAAAATACCAGTGCCTAGACTAGAGCCAGCTTTTCTCAGCTCCTCTTTCTCTGTTTGTTCCTTTAATACTATCCTATCTTTCTTTTAGACAAATTTGAATTCCTATTTCAGTAATTGAGAGGTGGCCATAATTGGCAGACTGGACTGCTGTTGGGGCCATGCTACTGCAGTCTTAGATTTATGGCTATTTAATGGATTCAGGTTTTTTCTGAACTATTGATTTGAAGGTAAGAACAAACGTATTATAACTGCTCCTGGCTGGGTCGAGCTAATATAATAAAAATGACAATTTTAC
>CM053592.1:47879117-47901555 GCA_028646515.1 Pseudochirops corinnae
TTTCAGCTTGCAGCCCTTGCCTCAGTGAAACAATAAACTTTTATGACTCTACCAAAGGACAGCTGAGTCCAGTAAATTCTTTTTCTGACAACGAACCTAGAAAGGATTTCGTTAGAAATCCCAAACCCCTTCCCCCTCTTCAAGTGGATATCTGTACATGAGTGTGTATGTGTGTGTGTGAGCAGATGTCTCTACATGACTGTGTGTGTGTATGAATGGATGTCTGGACATGAGTGTTTGTGTGTGAGTAGATGTCCGTATATGAGTGTGTTAGTGTGAGTGGATGTTTGTGCATGTGTCTGTGTGTATGTCTGTACATCAGGGTTTGTGTGTGAATGGATATTTTTACATGAGAGTGTGTGTGTGTGTATATCTGAACATGAGTGTTTGTGTGTGAGAAAATGTCTGTACATGAGTGTGTGTGTGAGTCGTCTGCATATGAGGGTGTATGTGTGGATGTCTGTGCAAGAGTGTGTTAGTGTAAGTGCATGTGTGTACATGTGTCTGTGTCTGTGTGTATGTCCGTACGTGAGCTTTTGTGTGTGAGTATATGTCTGTATATGAGTGTGTATGTGTGAGTGGATGTCTGTACATGACTCTGTGTGTGTGAGTGGATGTCTGTGCATGAGTGTGTTAGTGTGAGTGGAAGTCTGTACACATGTCTGTGTCTGTGTGTATGTCCATACATGAGGGTTTGTGTGTGAATGGGTATCTTTACATGAGATTGTGTGTCTGCAGATGTCTGGACATCAGTGTGTGTGAGTAGATGTCTGTACATGGGTGTGTGTTTGAGTGAATGTCTGTACATGAGGATGTGTGTGAGTGGATGTCTGTACATGAGTGTGTGTCTTAGTGGATGTCTGTACATGAGTGTGTGTGTGAGTGTATGTCTATGAATGAGTGTGTGTGTGTGTGTGTGTGTGTGTGTGTGGATGTCTGTACATCAGGCAGTTTGTGTGAATGTACGTTTGTACATGAGTATGTTTGTATGAGTTGATGTTTGTACATGAGTGTGTATGTGTGTGTGTGAGCAGATGTTTCTACATGAGTGTGGTGTGAATTGATGTCTGTATGTGGAGGTGTGTTCATGAATGAATGTCTTTGTATGACTGTGTGTGTGAGTCGATGTCTGTACATGAGTGTGTGTGTGAGTGGATGTGCGTACATGAGTGGGTATGTGTGTGGATGTCTTTGCATTACTGTATGTGTAAGTCTGCATATGAGGGTGTATGTGTGAATGGATGTGTTTACATGACTGTGTGTGAGTGGATGTCTGTGCAAGAGTGTGTTAGTGTGAGTGGATGTCTGTGCATGACTGTGTGTGTGTGTGTATGTATATGAGGGTGTGTGTGTCAATGGATATCTTTCCATAAGTCCGTGTGGGTGAGTGGATGTCTGTACATAAGTGTGTGCATGTGTGTGAATGGATGTCTGTACATGAGTGTGTGTGTGTGAATGGATGTCTGTGCATGAGCCTGTGTGTGTCTATGTACATACATGAGTGTGTGTGAGAATGGATATCTTTGCATGAGTGTGTGTGTGTGAGTGAATGTCTGCATATGAGTGTTTGTGTGTGAGTAGATGTCTGTACATGGGTGTATGTTGTGACTCGATATCTGTACATGATGTGTGTGTGAGTGGATGTCTGTTCATGACTCTGTGTGTGTGCGTGGATGTCCGCATATGAGAGTGTGTGTGTGAATGGATATCTTTACATGAGTGAGTGTGTGTGAGTGGATGTCTGTATATGTGTTTGTGTATGTGTGTGAGTCGATGTCTGTACATAAGTGTGTGTGTGAGTGGATGTCTGTACATCAGGATGTGTGTGTGTGGATGTGTGTGTATGGGGATGTCAGTACATCAGGGAGGGTATTTGCATAAATGTACACCTGTACATGATTATGTTTGTATGATTTGATATCTGTACATGAGTGTGCATGTGTGTGTGAGCAGATGTCTCTACATGAGTGTGTGTGAATGGATGTTTTTACATGGTGTGTTTGTGATTGAATGTCTTCATATGAGAGTGTGTGTGTGAGTGGATGTCTGTACATGAGTGTGTGTGAGTAGATTTCTGTACATTAGGGTGTGTGTGTGTAAATATCTGTAGATGAGTGTGTGTGTGAGTAGATATCTATACATGAGTGTGTGTTGTATGTTTGAGTGGATGTCTTCACACGTGTGTGTGAGTGGATATCTGTGCATGAGTGTGTGTGTCAGTAGATGTTTGTACATGAGTGTGTGTCAGTGGATGTCTGTACATGAATGTGTGTCAGTGGATGTCTGTACATGAGTGTGTGAGTGAGTGGATGTCTGTGCACGAGTGTTTGTGTGTGTGTATGTCTGTACATCAGGGAGTGTGTGTGAATGTAGGTTTGTACATGAGTATGTTAGTATGAGTAGATGTTTATACATGAGTGTGTATGTGTGTGTGTGAGCAGATGTCTCTACATGAGTGTGGTGTGAATTGATGTCTGAATATGAAGGTGTGTTCGCGAAAGATGTGAGTGGATGTGTGTACATGAGTGGGTATGTGTGTGGATGTCTTTGCATGACTGTGTGTAAGTCTGTTAATGAGGGTGTATGTGTTAATGGATGTCTTTTGATGACTGTGTGAGAGTGGATGTCTGTGCAAGAGTGTGTTAGTGTGAGTGGACATCTGTGCATTACTCTGTGTGTGTGAGTGGATGTCTGTTCATGATTGTGTGTGTGTGTGTATGTCGGTATAGGAAGGTACGTGTGAGAATGAATATCTTTTCATAAATGACTGTGAGTGAGTGGATGTCTGTACATAAGTGTGTGCATGTGTGTGAGTGGATGTCTGTATATGAGTGGGTATATGTGCGGATATCTTTGCATGACTGTGTGTGTAAGTCTCTATATGAGGGTGTATGTGTGAATGGATGTGTTTACATGACTGTGTATTAGTGGATGTCTGTGCAACACTCGTGTCTAGATATCTACTCACACACACACCCGTATACAGACATGGCCTCACCGTAACAACACTCACCCAAGTATAGATATCTACTCACACACACACACCTGTGTACAGACATGCACTCACAGTCACAACACACATCCATGTATAGATGTCTACTCACACACACATCCGTGTACAGACGTGCATTCAGACTCACAACACAGACCCGTGTAGAGATATCTACTCACACACACACCCGTGTACAGACATACACTCACAGTAACAACACACACCCATGTATAGATATCTACTCACACACACACTCATGTACAGACATGCGTTCAGACTCACAACACACACCCATGTATAGATATCTACTCACACACACACACCCGTGTACAGACATGCACTCACAGTCACAACACACACCCGTTTATAGATCTCTATTCACACCCCCCTGTGTAACGACATGCGTTCACACTTACTATACACACCCGTGAATAGATATCTACTCACACACACACCCATGTAACGGCATGTGTACACACTCACAACACACACACATATATAGATATCTACTCACACACACAAACACACACATACTCGTGGACAGACATGTGTTCACACCCATAACACACACCCGTGTGTTGTGATAGATAGACAGACATGCACTGACACTCACAACACACACCCGTGAATAGATATCTACTCACACACACACCCGTGTACAGACATGCTTTCACACTCACAACACACACCCGTGAATAGATACCTACTCACCCACACAGCCGTGTACAAACATGCTCTCACACCCACAACACACACCCATGTATAGATATGTACTCACACATACACCCATGTACAGACATACCGTCACACTCGCAACACACACCCGTGTATACATATCTACTCACTCACCCACCCATGTACAGACATGCGCTCACAATCACAACACACAGCCGTGCATAGATATCAACTCACCCACACAGCTGTGTACAGACATGCGCTCAGAGTCACAACATACCCCTGAGTATAGATATCTACTCAGACACACACCCATGTACAGACATACCCTCACTGTCACAACACTCACCCGAGCATAGATATCTACTCACACACATTCCCGTGTACAGACATGGACTCACTCTCACAACACACAGCCGGCTATAGATATCTACTCACACACCCACCCATGTATAGACATGAGCTCACATTCAGAACACATACCCATGTGTTGTGATAGATACAGAGACATGCACTCACACTCAAAACACACACCCGTTTATAGATCTCTATTCACACACACACACCCGTGTAATGACATGCGTTCACACTCACTATAGATATCTACTCACCCACACAGCCATGTAACGGCATGTGTACACACTCACAACACACAACCCTATATAGATATCTACTCAAACACACACACACACACCCGTGGATAGATATGTGCTCACACTCACAACATAGACCCGTGTGTTGTGATAGATATACAGACATTCGCTCACACTCACAACACACACCCGTGTATTGATATCTACTCACACACACACACCCGTGTACAGACATGCACTCACACTTACTATACAAACCCGTGCATAGATATCTACTCACCCACACAGCCGTGTAACGGCATGCGTACACACTCACAACACACATCCATGTATAGATATCTACTCACACACACACACACACACACACACACCCATGGACAGACATGCGCTCACACCCATAACACACACCCATGTGTTATGATAGATATACAGACATGCACTCACGTGCACAACACACACCCGTTTATAGATCTCTATTCACACACACCCGTGTAACGGCGTGCGTACACACTCACAACACACACCCCTGTATAGATATCTACTCAAACACACACACACCCGTGGACAGACATGCACTCACACTCACAACACAGACCTATGTGTTGTGATAGATATAGAGACATGCGCTCACACTGACAACACACACCCGTGTATTGATATCTACTCACACACACACACCCGTGTACGGACATACGCTCACAGTCACAACACACACCCATGTGTTGTGATAGATATACAGACATGCACTCACACACACAACACACATCCGTTTATAGATCTCCATTCACATACACACCCGTGTAACGATATGCGTTCACACTTACTACACACACCCGTGTATAGATATCTACTCACACACACACCCGTGTAACAGCATGCGTACACACTCACAACACACACCTGTGTATAGATATCTACTCACACACACACACACACACACACACCCGTGTAGAGATATGTACTCACACTCACAACACAGACCTGTGTGTTGTGATAGATATATAGTAATGCCCACACTCACAACACACACCTGTGTATAGATATCTACTCACACACACACCCATGTACAGACATGCACTCACCCTCACAACACACACCCGTGTGTTGTGATAGATATACAGACATGCACTCACATGCACAACACACACCCATTTATAGATCTCTATTCACACCCCCCCACCCGTGTAACAACATGCATTCATACTCACTATACACACCCGTGTATAGATATCTACTCACACACACACCCGTGTAATGGCATGCGTACACACTCACAACACACATGCATGTATAGATGTCTACTCTCACACACACACACACACCCGTGCACAGACATGCGCTCACACCCATAACACGCACCCGTGTGTTGTGATAGATATACAGACATGCACTCACATGCACAACACACCCATTTATAGATCTCTATTCACACCCCCCACCCGTGTAACGACATGCGTTCATACTCACTATACACACCCATGTATAGATATCTACTCACACACACACACACACACCCATGGACAGACATGCGCTCACACCCATAACACACACCCGTGTGTTGTGATAGATATAAAGACATGCATTGACACTCTTAACGCACACCCATGAATAGATATCTACTCACACACACACCCGTGTACAGACATGTGCTCACAATCACAACACACACTGGTGTATAGATATCTATTCACACACAAACCCATGTACAGATATACCCTCACACTCACAACACACTCCCGTGTGTAAATATCTACTCACACACTTATCTGTGTACAGACATACCTTCACACTCACAACACACACCCGTGTATAGATATCTACTCATATACACACCCATGTACAGGTATCCACTCACAGTCACAACACATACCCGTGCATAGATATCTACTCATCCACACAGTCATGTACAGACATGCCCTCACACTCACAACATACCCCCGAGTATAGATATCTACTCAGACACACACCCGTGTACAGACATACCCTCACTGTCACAACACTCACCTGAGCATAGATATCTACTCACACACATTCCCGTGTACAGACATGGACTCACTCTCGTAACACACACCCGGGTATAGATATCTACTCACACACCCACCCTTGTATAGACATGCACTCACATTCAGAATACACACCCATGTGTTGTGATAGATACAGAGACATGCACTCACACTCAAAACACACACCCGTTTATAGATATCTATTCACACACACACGTGTAACGACATGCGTTCACACTCACAATACACAACTGTGTATAGATATCTACTCACACACACACCCTTGTAACGGCATGCGTACACACTCACAACACACCTCCCTGTATAGATATCTACTCAAACACACAAACACACACCCGTGGACAGACATGCGCTCACACTCACAACACAGACCCGTGTGTTGTGATAGATATGCAGACATGAGCTCACACTCACAACACACACCCATGTATTGATATCTACTCACACACACACCCGTGTACAGATATGTGATCTCACTCACAACACAGACCCGTGTGTTGTGATATATATACAGACATGCACTCATGCACACAGCACACACCCGTTTATAGATCTCTATTCACACACACTCCCGTGTAACGACATGCGTTCACACTTACTATACACACCCGTGTATAGATATCTACTCACTCACACACCCGTGTAATGGCATGCGTACATACTCACAGCACACAAACATGTATAGATATCTACTCACACACACACTGCATGTCTGTACACGGGTGTGTGTCTGAGTAGATATCTATACATGGGTGTCTGTTGCGAGTGTGAAGGCATGTCTGTACATGGGTGTGTGTTGTGACTGTGAGCGCATGTCTGTACACGGGTGTGTGATGTGAATGTGAGCACATATCTGTACACGGGTGTGTGTGTGTGAGTAGATATCAATACACGGGAGAGTGTTGTGAGTGTGAGCGCATGTCTGTATATCTATCAAAACACATGGGTCTGTGTTGTGAGTGTGAGCGCATGTCTGTATATCTATCAAAACACACAGGTCTGTGTTGTGAGTGTGAGCGGATGTCTGTTCACGGGAGTGTGTGTGTTTGAGTAGATATTTATACGGGGGTGTGTGTTGTAAGTGTGTACGCATGCCGTTACACGGCTGTGTGGGTGAGTAGATATCTATGCACAGGTGTGTGTTGTGAGTGTGAGTGCATGTCTGTACACGGGTGTGTGGTGTGAGTGCATGTCTGTACACGGGTGTGTGTTGTGAGTGTGAGCGCATGTCTGTACACGGGTGTGTGTCTGAGTAGATATCTATACACAGGTGTGTGTTGTCACTCTAAGTGCATGTGTCTACACAGGTGGGTGTGAGAGCAGATATCTATAGCCGGCTGTGTGTTGTGAGAGTGAGTCCATGTCTGTACATGGGTATGTGTGTGAGTAGATATCTATGCTCGGGTGAGTGTTATGACAGTGAGGGTATGTCTGTACACGGGTGTGTGTCTGTGTAGATATTTAAACACGGGTGTCTGTTGTGACTGTAAGCGCATGTCTGTACACAGCTGTGTGGATGAGTAGATATCTATGCATGGGTGTGTGTTGTGAGTGTGAAGGTATGTCTGTACACAGGTAAGTGTGTGAGTAGATCTCTATACAGGGATGTATGTTGTAAGTGTGACGGTATGTCTGTACATGGGTGAGTGTGTGTGTAGATATCTGCACATGAGTGTGCATTGAGAATGTGAGAGCATTCTGTCACGGGTGTGTGTGGAGTGGATATGTATATATGAGGGTGTGTTGTGAGTGTGAGTGCATGTATGTACACGGGTGAGTGTTTCAGTAGATATCTATACATGGGTGTATGTTGTGAGTGTGAGGGTATATCTGTACACGGGTGTGTGTTGTGAGTGTGAAGGTATGTCTGTACACAGGTAAGTGTGTGAGTAGATATCTATACACGGGTGTGTGTTGTGAGTATGAGGGTATATCTGTACATGGGTTTGTGTCTGAATAGATACCTATACAGC
Organism: Pseudochirops corinnae; assembly: GCA_028646515.1. NCBI lineage: Eukaryota > Metazoa > Chordata > Mammalia > Diprotodontia > Pseudocheiridae > Pseudochirops > Pseudochirops corinnae. Next base: position 47,887,375 of record CM053592.1, read on the forward strand.
ATTGTGTGTTGTGAGTGTGAGGGTATGTCTGTACACGGGTGAGTGTGTGTGTAGATATGTACACATGAGTGTGCCTTGAGAGTGTGAGAGCATGCCTGTCATGGGTGTGTGTGGAGTAGATATCTATATACGAGGGTGTGTTGTGAGTGTGAGCGCATGTCTGTACATGGCTGTGTGGGATAATAGATATCTAGTAGGTATCTACAGGGTTGTGTGTTGTGAGTTTGAGTGCATGTCTGTACACTGGTGTGTGTCTGAGTAGATATCTATACACAGGAGTGTGTTGTGATGGTGAGCGCATGTCTGTATACGGGGGTGTGTGTCAGTTGATATCTATACCCGGGTGTGTGTTGTGAGAGTGAATTTATGTGTGTACACGGGTTTGTGTGTGAGTAGATATCTTTACTTGGGTGAGTGTTGAGACAGTTAGGGCATGTCTGTACATGGGTGTGTCTCTGTAGACATCTATACATGGGTGTGTGTTGTGAGTGTGAGGGTATGTCTGTACACGGGTGTGTGTTGTGAGTGTGAGTGCATGTCTGTACACGTGTGTGTGTCGTGAGTGTGAGCGCATGTCTGTACATGGGTGTGTGTCTGAGTAGATGTCTATACACAAGTGAGTGTTGTAACTGTGAGCGAATGTCTGTACACGGCTGTGTGGGTGAGTAGATATCTAGCAGATATCTACAGGTGTGTGTTGTGAGTTTGAGTGCATGTCTGTACACCGGTTTGTGTCTGACTTGATATCTATACACAGGAGTGTGTTGTGACTGTGAGCGCATGTCTGTACACGACTGTGTGGGGGAATAGATATCTGTGCACAGGTGTGTGTTGTGAGTTTGAGTGCATGTCTGTACACGGGTGTGTGTTGTGAGTGTGAGCACATGTCTGTACACGGGTGCGTGTGTGAGAGATATCTACTCGGAGGTATATTGTGACTGTGAGTGTATGTCTGTATACAGCTGTGTGGATGAGTAGATATCTATGCAAGGGTGTGTGTTGTGAGTGTGAATGGATATCTGTACACGGGTGTGTATGTGAGTAGATATCTATACACGGGTGTGTGTTGTGAGTGTGAAGGTATGTCTATACACAGGTAAGTGTGTGAGTAGTTATCTATACATGGGTGTGTGTTTGTGAGTGTGAGGGTATATCTGTACACGGGTTTGTGTCTGAATAAATATCTATACACCAGTGTGTGTTGTGAGTGTGAGGGTATTTCTGTACACGGGTGAGTGTGTGAGTAGATATCTACACATGAGTGTGTGTTGAGAGTGTGAGAGCATGTCTCTCACGTGTGTGTGTGGAGTGGATATCTATATACGAGGGTGTGTTGTGAGTGTGAGCGCATGTCTGTACACGGCTGTGTGGGTGAGTAGATATCTAGTAGACATCTGTAGATATCTAGTAGATATCTAGTAGATATCTACAGGGGTGTGTGTTGTGAGTTTGAATGCATGTCTGTACACTGGTGTGTGTCTGAGTAGATATCTATACACAGGTGTGTGTTGTGTCTGTGAGTGCATGTCTGTACACAGATGGGTGTGTGAGTAGATATCTATACCTGGGTGTGTGTAGTGAGAGTGAGTTTATGTGTGTACACGGGTGTGTATGTGAGTAGATATCTTTACATGGGTGAGTGTTGAGACAGTGAGGACATGTCTGTACACGGGTGTGTCTCTGTAGATATCTATACACGGGTGTGTGTTGTGAGTCTCAGGGTATGTGTGTACACGGTGTGTGTGTGTGTGAGTAGATATCTATACTCCGGGGTATGTTGTGACTGTGAGCACATATCTGTACATGGCTGTGTGGGTGAGTAGATATCTGTGCACGGGTGTGTGTTGTGAGTGTGAGTGCATATCTGTACATGGGTTTGTGTTGTGAGTGTGATCGCATGTGTATACACGGCCGTGTGGGTTAGTAGATATCTATGCACGTGTGTGTGTGTTGTGAGTGTGAGCGCATGTCTGTACACGGGTGCATGTGTGAGAGATATGTATACTTGGGGGTATGTTGTTACTGTGAGCGTATGTCTGTACATGGCTGTGTGGATGAGTAGATATCTATGCACGGGTGAGTGTTGTGAGTGTGAATGGATATCTGTACATGGGTGTGTATGTGAGTAGATATCTATACACGGGTGTGTGTTGTGAGTGTGAAGGTATGTCTGTACACAGGTAAGTGTGTGAGTAGATATCTATGCACGTGTGTGTGTGTTGTGAGTGTGAGTGCATGTCTGTACACGGGTGTATGTTGTGAGTGTGAGCGCATGTCTGTACACGGGTGCATGTGTGAGAGATGTGTATACTTGGGGGTATGTTGTTACTGTGAGCGTATGTCTGTACATGGCTGTGTGGATGAGTAGATATCTATGCATGGGTGAGTGTTGTGAGTGTGAATGGATATCTGTACACGGGTGTGTATGTGAGTAGATATCTATACACGGGTGTGTGTTGTGAGTGTGAAGGTATGTCTGTACACAGGTAAGTGTGTGAGTAGATATCTATACACGGGTGTGTGTTGTGAGTGTCAGGGTATGTCTGTACACGGGTGAGTGTGAGTAGATATCTACACATGAGTGTGCGTTGAGAGTGTGAGAGCATGTCTCTCACGGGTGTGTGTGGAGTAGATATCTATATACGAGGGTGTGTTGTGAGTGTGAGTGCATGTCTGTACACGGCTTTGTGGGTGAGTAGATATCTAGTAGATATCTACAGGGTTGTGTGTTGTGAGTTTGAGTGCATGTCTGTACACCGGTGTGTGTCTCAGCAGATATCTACACACAGGAGTGTGTTGTGACTGTGAGCGCATGTCTGTACATGGCTGTGTGGAGGAGTAGATATCTAGTAGATGTCTAAAGGGGTGTGTGTTGTGAGTTTGAGTGCATGTCTGTACACGGGTGTGTGTCTGAGTAGATATCTATACACTAGTGAGTGTTGTAACTGTGAGTGCATGTGTGTACACGCCTGTGTGGGTGAGTAGATATCTAGTAGATATCTAAAGGGGTGTGTGTTGTGAGTTTGAGTGCATGTCTGTACACTGGTGTGTGTCTGAGTATATATCTATACACAGGTGTGTGTTGTGACAGTGAGCGCATGTCTGTACACGGGTGGGCGTGTGAGTAGATATCTATACCTGGGTGTGTGTTGTGAGAGTGAGTTCATGTGTTTACACGGTTATGTGTGTGAGTAGATATCTTTACTTGGGTGAGTGTTGAGACAGTGAGGGTATGTCTGTACACTGGTGTGACTCGGTAGATATCTATACACGGTTGTGTGTTGTGAGTGTCAGGATATGTCTGTACACGGGTTTGTGTGGCAGTAGATATCTATACTCGAGGGTATGTTGTGACTGTGAGCACATGTCTCTTCATTGGCTGTGTGGGTGAGTAGATATCTATTAACAGGTGTGTGTTGTGAGTGTGAGTGTATGTCTGTACACGGGTGAGTGTGTGAGTCGATATCTATACACTGGTGTGTGTTGTGAGTGTGAGGGTATGTCTGTACACGGGTTTGTGTGTGAATAGATATCTATACACCGGTGTGTGTTGTGAGTATGAGGGTATGTCTGTACACGGGTGATGAGTGTGCGTTGAGAGTGTGAGAGCCTGTCTGTCATGGGTGTGTGTGGAGTGGATATCTATATATGAGGGTGTGTTGTGAGTGTGAGTGCATGTCTGTACACCGGTGTGTGTCTGAATAGATATCTATACACAGGTGTGTGTTATGACTGTGAGCGCATGTCTGTACACGGGTGGGTGTGTGAGTAGATATCAATACCTGGGTGTGTGTTGTGATAGTGAGTTCATGTGTGTACACGGGTGTGTCTCTGTAGATATCTATACATGGGGGTGTGTTGTGAGTGTGAGGGTATGTCTGTACACGGGTGTGTGTGTGAGTAGATATCTATACACGGGTGTCTGTTGTGAGTTTGAGGGCATTTCTATACATGGGTGAGTGTGTGAGTAGATATCTATACTCTGGGGTATGTTGTGACCATGAGCAAATGTCTGTACACGCCTGTGTGGGTGAGTAGATATCTATTCACAGGTGTGTGATATGAGTGTGAGTGTATGTCTGTACACGGGTGTGTGTCTGAGTAGATATCTATACTTGGGGGTGTGTTGTGACTGTGAGCGCATGTCTGTACACGGCTGTGTGGTTGAGTAGATATCTTTGCATGGGTGTGTGTAGTGAGTGTGAGTGCATGTTTGTACATGCGTGTGTGTTGTTAGTGTCCTCGTATGTCTGTACACGGCTGTTTGGGTGAGTAGATATCTATGCACGGGTGTGTGTTGTGAGTGTGAGTGCATGTCTGTACACGGGTGTGTGTCTGAGTAGATATCTATACACGGGTTCTATTGTGAATGTGAGGGCATGTCTGTACACGGGTGGGTGTGTGAGTAGATATCTATACTCGGGGGTATGTTGTGACTGTGAGCGCATGTCTGTACACGGCTGTGTGGGTGAGTAGATATCAATTCACAGGTGTGTGTTTTGAGTGTAAGTGTATGTCTGTACACGGGTGTGTGAGTCGATATCTATACACGTGTGTGTGTTGTGAGTGTCAGGTTATGTCTGTAAATGGGTGTGTGTTGTTAGTGTGAGTGCGTGTCTGTACACGGGTGTGTGTCTGAGTAGATATCTATACACAGGTGTGTGTTGTCACTCTAAGCACATGTGTGTACACGGGTGGGTGTGAGAGTAGATATCTATAGCCGGGTGCGTGTTGTGGGAGTGAATCCATGTGTGTACATGGGTATGTGTGTGAGTAGATATCTGTGCTCCGGTGAGTGTTGTGAAAGTTATGGTATGTCTGTATATGAGTGTGTGTCTGAGTAGATATTTAAACACAGGTGTCTGTAGTGACTGTGAGCGCATGTCTGTACATGGCTGTGTGGATGAGTAGATTTCTATGCACGGGTGTGTGTTGTGAGTGTGAGTGGATATCTGTGCATGGGTGTGTGTGTCAGTAGATATTTATACACGGGTGTGTGTTGAGTGAGTATATGTGCATACACAGGTGTGTGTGTGAGTAGCTATATACACATGGGTGTGTGTTGTGAGTGTGAACTGCTGTCTGTACACTGGTGTGTGTGTGTGTGAGTAGATTTCTATACACGTGTGTGTGTTGTGAGTGTGAGTGCATGTCTGTATATCTATCACAACACAAGGTGAGTCTTGTGAGTGTTACACCATGTCTGTACAAGGGTGTGTGTGTGTTTGAGTAGATATCTATACACGGATGTGTGTTGTGAGTGTGAGTGGATATCTGTACACGGGTGTGTATGTGAGTAGATCCCTATTCACAGGTGTGTGTTGTGAGTGTGAATGTATGTCTGTACACAGGTAAGTGTGTGAGTAGATATCTATACACGGGTGTGTGTTGTGGGTGTGAGTACATGTGTGTACATGAGTGTTTGTGTGAGTAGCTATATACACATGGGTGTGTCTTGTGAGTGTGCACTCCTGTCTGTACACTGGTGTATGTGTCTGTGAGTAGATTTCTACACATGGGTGTGTGTTTTGAGTGTGAAGGTATGTCTGTACACAGGTAAGTGTGTGAGTAGATATGTATACATGGGTGTATGTTGTGAGTTTGAGAGTATATTTGTACACGGGTTTGTGTGTGAATAGATATTTATACACCAGTGTGTGTTGTGAGTGTGAGGGTATGTCTGTACACGGGTGAGTGTGTGAGTAGATATCTACACATGAATGTGCGTTGAGAGTGTGAGAGCATGTCTGTCAGAGGTATGTGATAAGTGGATATCTATATACGAGGGTGTGTTGTGAGTGTGAGTGCATGTATGTATACGAGTGAGTGTTTGAGTAGATATCTATGCACAAGTGTGTGTTGTGAGTGTAGGTGCATGTCTCTGTATCTATCACAACACATGGGTGTGTGTTCTGAATGTCAGCGCATGTGTATACACCAGTGGGTGTGTGAGTATATATCTATACCCGGGTGTATGTTGTAAGAGTGAGTCCATGTCTGTACACAGGAATGTGTGTGAGTAGATATCTATACTCGGGGTATGTTGTGACTGTGAGTGCATGTCTGTACACGGCTGTGTGGATGAGTAGATATCTATGTACGGGTGTGTGTTGTGAGTGTGAGTGAATGTCTGTACACGGGTGTGTATGTGAGTAGATATGTATACACGGGTGTGTGTTGTGAGTGTGAAGGTATGTCTGTACACAGATAAGTGTGTTAGTCAATATCTATACATGGGTGTGTGTTGTGAGTGTGAGGGTATATCTGTCCATGGCTGTGTCTGTGTGTGAGTAGATATCTATAAACGGGAGTGTGTTGTGAGTGTGAGTCCATGTCTGTACACGGCTGTGTGTTGTGAGTGTGAATGCATGTGTGTACATGGCTGTGTGGATGAGTAGATATCACCAGTGTGTGTTGTGAGTGTGAGTGCATGTCTGTACACGTGTGTGTGTCTGAGTAGATATCTATACTCGGGGGTATGTTGTGACTGTGAGCGCATGTCTGCACACGGCTGTGTGGATGAGTAGATATCTATGCACGGGTGTGTGTTGTGAGTGTGAGTGTATGTGTGTTCACGGGTTTGTGTGTGAATAGATATCTATACACTGGTGTGTGTTGTGAGTGTGAAGGGTATTTCTGCACACGGGTGAGTGTGTGAGTAGATATCTACACATGAGTGTGCATTGAGAGTGTGAGAGCATGTCTGTCACGGGTATGTGTGAAGTAGATATCTATGTACGAGGGTGTGTTGTGAGTGAGTGTATGTACGTATGTGGATGAGTGTTTGAGTAGATATCTATACACGGGTGTCTGTTGTGAGTGTTAAGGCATGTCTGTATTGGGGTTGGTGTGTGAGTAGATATCTATACCCGGGTGTGTTGTCAGTGTGAGTCTGTGTCTGTACACGGGTGTGTGTGTGTGTGTAGATATCTACATTCGGGTGAGTGTTGTGACAGGGCATGTCTGTACATGGGTGTGTGTGAGTAGTTACCTCTACAGAGGTGTGTGTTGTGACTGTGAGCACGTCTCTACACAGCTGTGTGGGTGAGTAGATATCTATACACAGGTGTGTGTTGTGAGTGTGAAGGTATGTCTGTACTACACGGGTGAGTGTGTGAGTTGATATCAATACATGGGAGTGCATTGTGAGTGTGAGCGCATGTCTGTATATCTATCAAAACACACCGGTGTGTGTTGTGAGTGTGAAGGTATGTCTGTACACAGGTAAGTGTGTGAGTAGATATCTATACACGGGTGTGTGTTGTGAGTGTGAGGGTATATCTGTACATGGGTTTGTGTGTGAATAGATATCTATACACTGGTGTGTGTTGTGAGTGTGAGGGTATATCTGTACATGGGTGAGAGTGTGAGTCGATATCTACACATAAGTGTGCATTGAGAGTGTGAGTGCATGTCTGTCACGGGTGTGTGTGGAGTAGATATCTATATACGAGGGTGTGTTGTGAGTGTGAGTGCACATATGTATGCGGGTTAGTGTTTGAGTAAATATCTAGACACGGGTGTCTGTTGTGAGTGTGAAGGCATGTCTGTATTCGGGTCGGTGTGTGAGTAGATATCTTTACCGGGTGTGTTGTCAGTGTGAGTCCATGTCTGTACACGGGTGTGTGTGTGTGTAGATATCTATACTCAGGTGAGTGTTGTGACAGGGTATGTCTGTACACGGGTGTGTGTGTGAGTAGTTACCTCTACAGGGGTGTGTGTTGTGACTGTGAGCACATGTCTCTACATGGCTGTGTGGGTGAGTAGATATCTATACACGGGGGAGTGTTGTGAGTGTCAGGGCATGTCTGTACAAGGGTGTGTGTCTGAGTAGATATCTATACACAAGTGAGTGTTGTAACTGTGAGCTCATGTCTGTACATGGCTGTGTGGGTCAGTAGATATCTAGTAGATATCTGTAGATATCTAGTAGATATCTACAGGGGTGTGTGTTGGGAGTTTGAGTGCATGTCTGTACACCGGTGTGTGTCTGAGTAGATATCTATACACAGGCGTGTGTTGTGACTGTGAGCGCTTGTCTTTACACGGGTGTGTCTTTGTAGATATCTATACACAGGTGTGTGTTGTAAGTGTGAGGGTATGTCTGTACACAGGTGTGCATGTGAGTGGGTATCTATACTCGGGGGTATGTTGTGGCTTTGAGCTCATGTCTGTACATGGCTGTCTGGGTGACTAGATATCTATACACGGATGTGTGTTGTGAGTGTGAGTCTATGTCTGTACACGGGTGTGTGTCTAAGTAGATATCTATACACGGGTGTCTGTTGTGATTGTGACGGCATGGCTGTCCACGGGGGGTGTGTGAGTAGATATCTATACCCAGGTGTGTGTTCGGAGTGTGCCAGCATGTCTGTACACGGCGGATGTGTGAGTAGATACTTATACACGGGTGTGTGCATGAGTAGAAATCTATTCTGGGGTGTGTGTTGTGAGTGCGAGTGAATGTCTGTATATCTATCACAACACCCAGGTGAGTCTTATGAGTGTTACCACATGTCTGTACAAGGGTGTGTGTGTGTGTGTATGAGTAGATCTCTATACACGGATATGTGTTGTGAGTGTGAGTGGATATCTGTACACGGGTGTGTATGTGAGTAGATCCCTATACATGGGTGTGTGTTGTGAGTGTGAATGTATGTCTGTACACAGGTAAGTGTGTGAGTAGATATCTATACACGGGTGTGTGTTGTGAGTGTCAGGGTATATCTGTACACGGGATTGTGGGTGAATAGATATCTATACACCAGTGTGTGTTGTGACTGTGAGCGCATGTCTGTACAGGGGTGGGTGTGAGTAGATATGTATACACGGATGTGTGTTGTGAGTGTGAGGGTCTGTCTGTATATCTATCACAACACACGGGTCTGTGTTGTGAGTGTGAGTGCATGTCTGTACACGGGTGTGTATGTGAGTAGATATCTGTACACGAGTGTGTGTTGTGAGTGTGGAGGTATGTCTGTACACAGGTGAGTGTGTGAGTAGATATCTATACATGGGTGTGTGTTTTGAGTGTGAGTACATGTGTATACACAGGTGTGTGTGAGTAGATATCTATGCACGGGTGTGTATAGTAAGTGTGAACGCATGTTGTTACATGGGTGTGTGTGTGAATAGAGATCTATAAATGGGTGTGTGTTGTGAGTGTGAGTGCATGTCTGTATATCTATCACAACACATGGTTGTGTGTTGTGAGTGTGAGCGCATGTTTGTACATGGGTGTGTGTGTGAGTAGATATCAATACACGGGTCTGTGTTGTGAGTGTAAGCGCATGTATGTCCACAGGTGTGTTTGTGAGTAGATACCTATACTCGCGTTATGTTGTGACTGTGAGTGCATGTCTGTACATGGCTGTGTGGGTCAGTACATATGTATGCACGAGTGTGTGTTGTCACCCGTGTACAGACATGTGGCCACACTCATAACACACCCGTGTATACTCACACACACACACGTGTATAGACACATTCACTCACACTAACAACACGTACCCGTGAATAGATATGTACGCACACACACACGTATACACACATTCACTCACACTAACACGCATCCGTGAATAGATATATATGCACACAAACACGTGTATACACACATTGACTCACACTAACATCACACACCCGTGTATAGATACGTATTCACACACACACACACTCGTGTACACGCACTCACACTGAAAACACACACCCGTGTATAGATATAAACTGACACATACACGTGTGTACACTCATTCAGTCACATTAACAACACGCACACGTGAATACTTATGTATGCACTCATTCACGCATCTACACACATTCACTCACAATAACAAACACCCGTTTATAGATATGTATGCACACACACACATGTGTATACACACATTCACCCACACTAACAACACGCACCCCTGAATATATATACATGCACAGAAACACGTGTATATACACATTCACTCACACTAACATCACACACCTGTGTATAGATATGTATTCACACACACTCGTGTACACACACTCACACACACTAAAAACACTCATTAACAACACGCACCCGTGAATAGATATGTATGTACACCCAAACCCGTGTTAGCCCTAAACCTGATTCTCCTCCCTAACCTTAACTCTAACCCTAAGACTCAACCTGAACCTAACCCTAAGCCTAACCCTCACCCTAACCATAAATCTAACCATGACCCTAATGCTAACACTAATCTTCACCCTAACCCTAACCCTCACCCTCACCCTCAACCTCACCCTAAGCCTAAGCCTAACCCTATCCCTAACCCTAACCCACACCTTAACCTTAACACTATCCCACACACTAACACTAACCCTAACCCAACCCTAATCCTAACCCTAACCCTAGCCCTCACCCGCAACCTAATCCTAACCCTCACCCTAACCATCACCCTCAACCTCACCCTAACCGTAAATCTAACCATGACCCTATCCCTAACGCTAATCCTAACCCTAACCCTAAACCTCACCCTAAGCCTAAGCCTAAGCCTAACCCTATCCCTATCCCTAACCCTAACCCCCAAGCTAACCCTAACCCTATCCCACACACTAACACTAACCCTAACCCAACCCTAATCCTAACACTAACCCTAACCCTCACCCGCTAGGTAGCCCTCACCCTCACCCTAACCATAACCATCACCCTCAACCTCACCCTAACCGTAAATCTAACCATGACCCTACCCTTAACGCTAATCCTAAACCTCACCCTAAGCCTAAGCCTAACGCTATTCCTATCCCTATCCCTAACCCTAACCCACACCCTAACCCTATCGCTAACCCTAACCCTCACCCACAACCTAACCCTCACCGCAACCCTAACCCTAAACCTAACCTTCATCCTAACCCACCACTAACCCTAACCCTAACCCTAAACATAACCCTAACGCTAACCCTAACCCTAACCCTTAACCTAACCGTAAACCTCACCCTAAGCCTAAGCCTATCCCTATCCCTAACCCTAACCCTAACCCTCACCCACAACCTAACCCTCACCGCAACCCTAACCCTAACCCTAAACCCAATCCTAACCCTAACCCAAACCCTAACCCTAAACCTAACCCTCACTCTAAACCTCACCCTAAGCCTTACCCTAAACCTAACCCTAACCCTAAGCCTCACCCTAAGCCTTACCCTAAACCTAACCCTAACCCTAACCCTAAGCCTCACCCTAAGGTAACCTTAATCCTAACCCTAACCTTAACCGTAACCCTAAGCCTCACCCTAACCCTAACCCTAACCCTAACTCTAACCCTAACCCTCACCCTAACCATAAACCTCACCCTAAGCCTAAGCCTAACCCTATCCCTATCCCTAACCCTAAACCTAACACTCACCCACAACCTAACCCTCACCCCAACCCTAACGCTAACACTATACCTAACTCTCCCCTAACTCTAACTCTAACCCTAACCCTAACCCTAACCCTAAACATAACCCTAACCTTAATTCTAACCCTAAACCTTACCCTCACCCTAAACCTCACCCTAAGCCTCACCCTAACCCTAAACCTAACCCTAACCCTAAGCCTCACCCTAAGGTAACCTTAACCGTAACCCTAACCCTCACCCTAACTCTAACCCTAACCCTAATCCTAACACTAATCCTAACCCTAACCGTAACCCTGGGTCTAACCCTCACCCTAACCCTAACCCTAACCCTAACCCTAACCCTAACCTCACCCTCACCCTAACCCTACCCCTACCCCTATACATAACCTTAACCCTAACCCTAACCCGAAACCTATCCCTAATGCTAACACGAACCCTAACCCTAAACTTAACCCTCCCCCTCCCCTCACCCTCCCCCTGACCCTAACCCTAACCCTAACCCTACCCCTACCTGTCACCCACACCCTAACGCTAATGCTAACCCTAATCCTAACCCTAACTCTAATGCTAACCGTAACCCTAATCCTAACCATAATCCTATCCTTCACCACCCACACTAAAAACACGCATGTGTGAATAGATATGTACGCACACACACACACGTATACACACATTCAGTCACAATAACAACATGCACCCATGAAGAGATACGTATGGACACACACACATGTATACACACATTCACTCACACTAGCATCACACACTCGTGTATAGATATGTACTCACACACACACTCGTGTACACACACACACCCTGAAAACACACACCCGTGTATAGATATAAACTCACACATACACGTGTGTACACTTATTCAGTCACATTAACAACACGCACCTGTGAATAGATATGTATGCTCTCACATGTGTATACACACATTGACTCACAATAAGAGCACACACCCGTTTATAGATATGTACGCACACACACACACGCGTATACACACATTTACTCACACTAACAATACGCACCCGTGAATATATATACAAGCACAGAAACATGTGTATATACACATTCACTAACACTAACATCACACACCCATGTATAGAAATGTATTCACACACACACTCATGTACACACACACACACTAAAAACACACACTTGTTTACAGATATATACTCACAATACATGCATGTACACACATTCAGTCACACTAACAACACACAACCGTGTATAGATATAAACTCACACATACACTTGTGTACACACATTCAGTCACATTAACAACGCGCATCCGGGAATAGATATGTACTTACACCCACACCTGTGTTAACCCTAAACCTGATTTGCCTCCCTAACCTTAACTCTAACCCTAACCCTCAACCTCAACCTAAACCTAAGCCTAACCCTCAACCTCACCCTAACCCTCACCCTGACCCTCACCCTAACCGTAAATCTAACCATGACCCTAATGCTAACACTAATCCTAACCCTAACCCTAACATTCACCCTAACCCTAAACCTCACACTAAGCCTAAGCCTAAACCTATCCCTATCCCTAACCGTAACCCACACCCTAAACCAAACCCTAACCCTAACCCTAACCCACACCCTAACACTAACCCTAACCCTAACCTAACACTAACTCTAATGCTCACCCGCAACCTAACCCTAACCCTCACCCTAACCCTCACCCTAACCCTCACCCTAACCGTAAATCTAACCCTAACCCTAAACCTAACCTTCATCCTAACCCTCCCCTAACCCTAACCCTAACCCTAACCATAACCATAACCCTAACCCTAATCATAACCCTAAACCTAACCCTCACCCTAACCCTCACCTTCACTCTCACCCTAACTCTAAACCTAACCCTAACCCTAACCCTCACCCTAACCCTAACCCTCACCCTAAGGCTAACCTTAACCCTAACCCTCACCCTCACCCTCACCCTAAGCCTAAACCTAACCCTAACCCTAACCTTAATCCTAACCCTCACTTTCACCCTAACCCTCACCCTCACCCTCACCCTAACCCTCACCTTTACCATAACACTAAACCTAACCCTCACCCTAACCCTAACCCCAACCACAACTCTAACCCTAATCCTACACCTAACCCTCACCCTAACCCTAACCCTAACCCTCAGACTCGCCCTAACCCTAACCCTAATCCTAAACATAACCCTAACCCTAACGCTAACCCTAACCCTAAACCTAACCCTCACCCTAACCCTAAACCTCACCCTAAGCCTAAGCCTAACCCTATCCCTATCCCTAACCCTAACCCACACCCTAACCCTAACCAGAAACTTAACGCTAAAGCTAACTCTAACCCTAACCCTAACCCTAATCCTAACCCTAACCATAACCCTAACCCTAACCCTTACTCTCACCCTCACTATCACCATAACCCTAACCCTAACCCTAAACCTTACCCTAACCCTAACTCTAACCCTCACCCTCACCCTCACCCTAATCTTAACACTAACCTTTACCCCAACCCTAACTCTAACCCTCATCCTCACCCTCACCCTAACCCTAAACCTAAACTTCACCCTAACCTTAAACCTAACACTAACAATAACCCTGACCCTCGCCCTCACCCTCACCCTAACCCTAAACCTCATCCTCACCCTCGCCCTCACCATAACCCTAACACAAACCCTAACATGAAAAATATCCCTAACGTTTGCCCTAACCCTAACCCTAAACCTAACCCTCACCCTCAAAGTCACCCTCACCCTCACCCTAACCCATACTCTAACCCTAACCCTAACCCTGACCCTAACCCTCAACCTCATTCTACCCCTAACCCTAACCCTAACCCTAACCCA
>CM053592.1:47902055-47946345 GCA_028646515.1 Pseudochirops corinnae
CTGAGAACAATCGCTCAGTCCCCCTGCCATCTGCAGGCCATGGGCGGGAAGCTACAACATGGAGGCAGGTGCAAAACCTCTGCCTTTCGCTATTCTGCTCTGGAGGCCTCTCGGCCAGACTGTTTATCTCCCCCTTTCGCAATCCCCACTCGCAGCTGGTGCTAATCCGCTCACCTGAGAGGCTCCTCCGCTGCTCCCGTCCCCAGGGCACAGCCACGGCTTCAGGCAAGCCTGGTTTCGGTTCGCAGTGCTGATATGGTTCCTCGTAGCCAAGCTGACTTTAGTGGGAAGTATCTTTGTGTGCGTTTTGGAGTTCTAGGATTGGTTTAGAGTCCTATTTTATGGGTATTTTGGGGTGGCTATGTGAGAGCTGCGATATGTTGCTGCTGCTATGCCACCATCTTGGCTCTGTCCCCCTGGGCAACTGCCATTTCAGCAACCCTGGGCAGGTGGGGAGGAGAGATCTGTCCCCTTACTCTATCCCAGGAGAGGGGAAGACTATATACACCCTAATTCAGGGCAAAAACCATAGCATGAGCAATCCATGCAAGAAAGAAGAGTGGAGCCCAGGTCTCTGTCCTTATCCTATGTCGTCACAATATCCCATTTTGTCATTTCTTTCTCCATAACATCTCTCATATTTCTTCTTTTCTCCCCACTCACATGGTAAATAGCCTAGATCACTTCTCATCACCTCTTCCCTAAACTATAATAGCCTGCTAACTCAAGGCACCATTCTACCCTCCAATCTACCCTCCACAAAGCTGCCAAAGTAAACTCTAATTTCTCCCCCATTAAACCTAGCATCAAATGGGATCTCCTCTGTTTAACAGTTAAAGACTTTTACAACCAGGGGTGTCCTGGAGGCAGCTCAAACCAGCTCACAAAAGCTGTCTGTTAAATTTCCAGGGCAGGCATTTAGAATTTGGGAATCAAGGCTTGATTTATTGTTTTGTTGATTGTCTAGATTTAAGAAAGTGTTGGAGAAAATGTTAATAGCCTAGATTAAAATTAAAAGTATGTCATGGGTATATTTTCCCTCTGGAAAGCTGTAAACATTTACCAGCACACCCTATTTACAACTCAATCTTTTTATACATTATTATCTTTTGTGTACTTGTTTGCTTATCCTCACCAGGACACTCCTTCTCCTGATTTCTTCCCTTTGCATAGGCTGTTCCTCCTTTCCTGAAATGTCCTCCGGATACAAGCCTGTCTCTTAGAATCCCTGGCTTACCGGAAGATTCAGTTCAAAGGCTGCCTTCTGCAGCCAGTTGCTGATAATGCCTTCACCTCTAAAGTTACCTTTCTTCTATTCATATGTGTGTTTGTATATAAATACGTATTTGTGTATACATATGTGTGTATGTATGTATGTATATGATGTCCCCAGAGTCTTAGTACAGTTTTGAGCTTTCAAATAATTAAAATAGGGGCAGCTAGGTGGCACAGTGAATAGAACACTGGCCCTTGAGTCAGGGGTACCCAAGTTCAAATCTGGCCTCAGACACTTGACACAGTTACTAGCTGTGTGACCTGGGCAAGTCACTTAACTCCAATTGCCTTGCCTTCCCCCCTTCAAAAAAAAGATTTAAAAAATTAAAATATTTAAAGGTAATAAGGATTAAAACTTCCCTAAGATTTTTTGGGACGGATGCCCCATATCCCTATTCATGGATAAGATATCTCACCACCACCATTAGAATGTAAGCTCCTTGAGGTCAGAGACTGATTTTGTTTTTTATTATATCTCCAGAGCTTAGTGCAACACCAGGCACAGAGTGAATGTTTAATAAACTTGTGCTGAATGATGGATTAAATAGAAGAAAGGTTAAAAGGATTAGGACGTTAGGAGGGAGCAAAAATGCTAGTTTTTTTGACAGATATGGTCCAGGAATAAACCACCAGGTAATCAAGGCAAATTGTAAAGAAAGTGAGGAAGTTTATGAACCCATTATTCTTGGAATGCATCCATAGACTTCACAATAACACAAAGAAGAGGAAATTTAACCCCTTCAAGATTATGAATCTCATTGTAGTCCTCTCATGTACTTAAAATGAAAAGCCCTGGGAATCCTGCCATACACTGAATAGCTGTGTGACCCTAGATTAGTTGATCTTACTTCCTCGGTGTCCTCATCTGCAAAATGAAAATAATGGCAAATTTGGTTTCAACCTCACAGGGTCTTTGTGAGGCTCAAATGAAATGATGCAAGTGAAACTCTTTGTGAAATTCAAAGCCCTCTATCATATCATTCAGAGGACTTAAGTCATTAAGCCAACAATCAATTATTCAGTAGTAATTCTGTGCCAGTCACTGTGCTAGGTGCTGGGTTTTATAAAGAAAGACACAAACCTTTCCTGTGATCAGAGCTCAGATTCTAATGGAGACAACATACAGATTAACATGATATATACAAGATAAATTGGAGAGAATATTAGAATCAAGGTGCTAGCATTAAGGGGGATTGGGGAAGACTTCTTACAAAAAGACAATTTTAACAGACTTGAAGTAAGCCAGGGAAGGCAGGAGGCAGAGGGGAAGAGGAAGAGAGTCTTGGACATGAGGACCAGGCAGTGAGAATGTAACAAGTGCCTTGGTCAGCAGTGGGACTTAAGACCCAGGTTTGTTGACTCAACTACCTGTATGCTTCTCTCTGGACCACACAGCTGCTATGAGGTCATTTTTCTGGTTGTCATTTGAACTGTGTAGTTAAGGGATAGCAGATAGTCTGGTACAATGGGAAGATCACTAGCTTTTCAACTCAAAAGTTCTCTGACCTTTGCTACCTAAGTGTATGTATCACTTAACCTCTTTGATTTCTCATACAGGAAAGAAGGGACTGGACTACATGGTTTCTGATGTCCCTTTTATCACTAAATCTCTGATTCTATGATTGGATCATTTCCCATAGACTGGAGCATCAGTGTGGAACATGTGGCCTTCTAGGTCCTCAAGTGTGGCCCTTTGACTGAATCCAAACTTCACAGAACAAATCCCCTCAATAAAAGGATTTGTTCTGTAAAACTTGGACTCAGTCAGAAGACCATACTCAAGGACCCAGAAAGCCACATGTGGCCTGAAGGCCACCTCTCCTGGACCATTTGCTCTGGCTCTTTTCTGTGGATCGGTCTACTTATGCTACAACTGTTTCTACCAAATTCCCTGGTTCAGGTTTGATCATTATCAAGGCCAAGCTTTAACCTTATCAAAAACTGCCGCCACCACCTACTTGTGAGTCTTGCCAAGAGTTAGAGCAGGAATGAGAACAGCATCCTAGAGATCCAGATGGCAGAGGGAAGCATCTTGTGATTGATTGGAAACAAAGGCATCATCCATGGCTGCGTGTATTGTTAACCATTAAATATGATTGGTTTCTGTAATACAGATTCACTAAATGAAAACAGACTGGGCACTACCGCTGATGATTGCTGTGCCAAGTTTGGGCTCCTCTGTGAACTTCAAAAGATTTTTTTTAAGAGATATGTTGTTTTATTGTAGATGTAATTAGCCTTTGTGAAGAAAAGGCTCTTTTAGTTTCTGCAATGATCCATTCCAACAAATACCCATGACCCCTGTTTCCTGACTGTAAACAATGGTAGTTACTAGCCTCATTAGGAGGCTAGCAGATGGCTTATAAAGTCCTTGTTGGAGTTTAAATCCATTGGCGGCATGCAGTGCACAAATGTTTATCTTTAAACATTATAAAATATGTCAGAAGAGGTATGCTTTCTGTTTTCATTAGCATTAATGTGTTCTGATCCTAACCATGAAAAAATTCTTTGGGTTAGGCAGTCGTGCTCCTTGCTCCTCATGAGATGATTTTCAAAGCTACTCCTGGGCATCTTACCCATTAGAAGAAGAAAAATGGTGGCAGGCTTGTCACCTTTGGCTTTCCAAGCAGAACAGCTATTAGTGGAACCCAGAGTAGATACTCAGGGAACCCAGAGTAGATACTCAGGGAAATGTTGGTGGAATGAATGCCAATTCAAAGCACTTGTACTCCGGCTCAGAAAAGGTAGAGTCAGGACTATAGAGATTATTGAACAAAGCTACCTCATTTTTACCAATGAGCAGACTGAGGCTCAGAGAGTTTAAATCATTTGCCCAAAGTCACCCAGCTAGAAAAGTATATAATCTGAATTCAAATAAAGTTTTTCCAAGGCCCAACATGGTCTTCTTTTTACCATACCTCTGGAATGAAGGTCTACAAAGATTTCATCAGTGTTCTCTTATGTCTTTAAAGCTACCAGGAGGAAATTGGTGACCATTTATTTCCATCTTTTTCTTAAGTCTCATTCTGTCCAAAGGGAATATTGACTTGATTATCTCTGCAAGACTTTCCAAAAAATGAATTTAAATCTCCTTTTTTTCCTGAAGGTTCATAGGGCCCAGAGAACAGATGTATCATGAACTGAACTCTAGCAATAGTAGTGTTTTGTGACTCATTTGCTACACTTCTCACAGCTCCCCTGAGTTAAATGTACACACTTGTCACATGGGAAAACTAAGTCGAAGCACCACGGACTTCCTGTACCCTGTAAATATCCCTCTTTTGCTTCCAATCAGCCCAGGTTTTTGGTGTCCTGTTAGTTAATTTCTGTTTCCTGGGTTCTCCATTTGCAGCTGGCTAAATCAATCAACTCAATAAGAGAAATGACAAGCCTTTTTCTCAAATACTAAAAAAATTTCCCGTGCACTACAGGTAACTATATATAGGTGGATAGAATAAGAGAGAGGGAGAGAGAGAGAGAGAGAGAGAGAGAGAGAGAGAGAGAGAGAGAGAGAGAGAGAGAGAGAGGAGAGAAGAGGAGAGGAGAGGAGAGGAAAATTAGTAGAGTTATAGGTTTATCAGGAACAAGTAATCAGAAAAAATAATGAAATACATTACTCTCTCTATAGAGAGATGGGGGCTATAGGCACAGAATGAGGCATACACTGTCAGACATTGTCCTTTGGCCAGTGGATTTTGATTAATTTCCTTCTTTCTTTCCTTCTTCCTTCCTGTCTTCTTTATTTTTAACAAGAGAGAACTTAAACATGGTGTATTTGGGAAATGATTGTAATACAAAAAACAAAAGTCATCAAAACTGTCTAAAAAAGAAATAAACAACCATCGGTCTTACTTCAATAATTTAATAGATGTGTAATCTTTGTGCAGCTATCCTTTCAGCAGTGCAGATGACAAGCTAAAGCATTTATATAAGAAATTATTAATGGCTAGTACTTATATTGCACTTTAAGGTTTGCAAAGCATTTTATGTATATTAACTAATTGGATCCTCACCAAGCCGTGAGAGGGAGATCCTATTATTATCTACATGTTACACATGAAAGGACTAAGTTTGAGATTAAGTGATTTGTCAAAGGTCGCACAGCTAGAAAGTATCTAAAAAAGGATCAGAACTATTTCTGATTCCAAGTTCAAAACTCTACACATGACACTGCAACTTGGAACAGATCTGCTAGCCTTTTCAAAGATTTCTTCTCAAATGTGATGTTAGAGCTTGGCCTCTACCACCTCCATATCCAACCTAGTACTTGAAGAAACGAGAAGGGGACTTCAGAAGTCAGATGGAGTGGTTGGAGGAGCTGACCAAACATCTTACTTTAAAGGAATGCATTAATTTTAAAGACATCTCAAAGAAAGGGGAAATTCCAAGAGACTCAGAAATATTATGGCTGGCACTTAAAAAAAAAAAAAGATGGTAATTGAGAAAATAATTAGAAAATAGATAGAAAATAATTATCAATTTATCTACTTTTGATAAAATTGTTACTCCATTTTGCCTCTGCTACACTGCCTGGTTTCAACTCCACAGAAGAAGAAACTTCCCTTAGGACAGTGGTTCTCAACCTTCCTAATGCTGCGACCCTTTAATACTTGTATGTGGGCGTATCTGCATGTGGGCAGACTCGCCTGGAGATGGATAGAGGTGCTTGGTTCCTAAGACCATCGGAAATAATGTTTTCCAATGGTCTTAGGTGA
Organism: Pseudochirops corinnae; assembly: GCA_028646515.1. NCBI lineage: Eukaryota > Metazoa > Chordata > Mammalia > Diprotodontia > Pseudocheiridae > Pseudochirops > Pseudochirops corinnae. The sequence continues at coordinate 47,908,046 of CM053592.1, forward strand.
TCCCTGTGATCCCTGTGAAAGGGTCGTTCAACCTTCAAAGGGGTTGTGACCCACAGGTTGAGAACCACTGCCCTAGGATAAACTCATCACTTCTTAACTCACCACCAATCCTGGATTGATTTTACCTCCCTCAGCCTTCTCTCCCTTCTGTTTGGAGGGCTAGAGGGCTGTATCAACAATGCAGCATTCACTATGCCTACAGTAACTATACATATGCTGATATGGTTATTAATCACAAAATGTAGCAGGCTCTCTACATGAGAAATATAGCTAGAGCATTTATTTAAACACCAGAAAACTGAGTCCCAAAACCAGAGAGTCAAAGCCAACAACAATAGTTAAGAAGTTGGCACATGTAGTTAAAGTAGTAAACACCCACATTCTCAAGCCTTCAAAACAGGACAGGCTACCTCAGGCAAAGATCCTCCTCTCCTCACTCACGACAACTGCTCAGCATCCAGGCAGCTTGCTCCCAGCAGCTCCCATCCCCGGCAGTCTTCATCAGGAGTCCTTAGCTGAGATTCTGGCTGGCTCAAACAAAAAGGAGTTCGCGCTGCAAACGCAGCCTCTGCTGCTGCTTCCAGTCACCATTGCATGGACACTAGCTTGGTTCTGGCTTTCTCTTGCTCCACCCATTCCTGCTACATCAGCAAGTTCAAGAGGCATGGAAGATCTTCAAATCCCAGTATCATTACAAGGGCATAATACCTGTAATGGTAAGGGAATTTGAAGTCTTCTCTGCCCCTTAATGGGCCTCACTTGGAGCCCAACAAGAGAAACTTGCTTAGGGAAGGTTTGTTTTTCAGGAAGGTCCACACCTTTTGCGATTTTGTAATGAGGCAGTGGGTCAGAAAGGTTGTGATGTCCTCTGACCCTGAAGAAGGGTATGTGTACACTCTGAGGTGAGGTTTTACTTTGGGAAAAGTCGTGTGGTTTGGCCAGATGAGACTCTGGGTAGCCGTTGGGCCTCTGGCTTTGAAAACCCAGATGTTGGTGCTTCTAACTATATATGTCAGAAAGCTAGAAGCCCTCTCTGTTAGTCTGTTGAATTGTGTTATTTTATCTGTCTGTATTTTTTGTCTGCTTGTAATTTCTGTTTGTATTTTCTGAAGTTCATTTCACCCCCTGAACTAAGCGAATGATATATATGACTGATTAAAGTAAGATTGTTAACCCCTTTTGAGCTGCTTTCCTTTAGAAAAGCAGATCAAAGAACCTGTGCTAGCAGCCATCCTGGGTATGCTAGAGTGCTTGCTGTTATAGTACCAAACTCCTCGTGATGCCTTTTTTTTCCTTTAAAAATTCATTTGTTTATTTTTAATTTACAATATTCATTTTCACAAGCTTTTGAGTTCCAAATTTGCTCCCCCTCCCCACTTTGCCCTTCCTCAAGATAGCATGCAATCTGGCATAGGTTCTACATATACATATTATTAAGTATTAAACATATTTTCACATTAGTCATGTGGTAGAGAAGAATTATAACCAATGGAATGAATCATGACAAAGAAGAAAGCAAAACAAAAAAAAACAGAGAGAACAAATGATATGCTTTGATCTGCATTCAGACTGTGTAATTATTTCTCTAGATGTGGATAGCATTTTCTATCATGAACCTTATGGAGTATCTTAGAACTTTGCATTGCTGAGAAGAACCAAGTCTATCAAAATGTTCACCTGGTTCTGCTCCCCTCTTATATAAGTTTTTCCAGGTTTTTCTGAAGTCTGCCTGATCATTATTTCTATGTTTTATTTTTTTAATTAAATTATTTATTTTTAGTTTTCAAAATTCATTTCCATAAATTTTAAATTTTCTCACCCTGCTTGCCCCCTCTCCAACATGGCTTGAAATCTGATATGAGCTTTACACATACATTCATATTAAACACATTTTCATATTAGTCTTGTTGCATAGAAGAATTATAATGAATAGGGAAAACAATGAGAAAGAAAAAATAAAATAAAAAAGAAGATCGTATGCTTCATTCTGTATTTTGACTCCATAGTTCTTTCTCTGGATGTGGCTGGCATTTTCCATCATGTGTTCTTTGGAATTGTTTTAGGTCCTTGCATTGCTGAGAAGGGCTAAGTCTATCAAAATCAGTCCTCACACACTGTGGTATTACTGTGTACAATGTTCTCCTGGTTCTGCTCACTTCACTCAGCATCAGTTCATATAAGTCTTTCCAGGTTTCTCTGAAGTCTGCCTGTTCATCATTTCGTATGATGCAATAGCATTCCATTACATTTATATACCACAACTTCTTTAGTCATTCCCCAATTGATGGGCATCCCCTCAATTTCTAGTTCTTGGCCCCCACAAAAAGAACTGCTATAAATGCTTTTGGATATGCGGGTCCTTTCCTCATTTGTGTTATCTCTTTGGGATACAGCCCTAGAAGTGGTATTGCTGGGTCAAAGGGTATGCACATTTTTATAGCCCTTTGGGTGTAGTTCCAAATTGCTCTCCAAAATGGTTGGATCAGATCACAGCTCCACCAACAATGAATTATTGTTCCAATTTTCCCATATATTTTCCAGCATTTATCATTTTCCTGTTTTGTCATGTTAGTCAATCTGATAGGTATGATGTGGTACCTCAGAGTTGTTTTGATTTGCATTTCTCTCATCAATAGTGATTTAGAGCATTTTTTCATATGGCTAGCCATACCTTTAATTTTTTCCTCTAAAAACTGCCTCTTCGTATCCTTTGACTATTTATCAATTGGGGAATGACTTATGTTCTTATAAATTTGACTCAGTTCTCTATATATTTTAGAAATGAAGCCTTTATCAGAGACACTGGTTGTAAAATTTCTTTCCCAGTTTTTTGCTTCCTTCCTAATCTTGTTTGTATTCACTTTGTACAAAACTTTTTCAATTTAATGCAATCAAAATGATCCATTTAGCATTTCATAATGTTCTCTATTTCTTGTTTGGTCATAAATTCTTCTATTCTCCATAAATCTGACAGGTAAACTATTTTTTGCTCTCCCAGTTTGTTTATAGTATCAGCCTTTATATCTAAATCGTTGTACCCATTTTGACTTTATTTTAGTATACAATGTAAGATATTGGTTTATGCCCAGTTTCTGCCATACTATTTTCCAGTTTTCCCAGCAGTTTTTCTCAAATAGAGAGTTCTTATCCCAGAAGCTGGAATCTTTGGGTTTATCAAACAGTAGATTACTATAGTCATTGACTACTGTGTCTTCTTTACCTAACCTATTCCACTGATCCACCCCTATATTTCTTAGTCAGTACCAAGTAGTATTTATGATTGCTGCTTTATAATACAACTTAAGATCTGATATTGCCAGGCCACCTTCCCTAGCATTTCTTTTCATTAATTCCCTTGATATTCTGAACCTTTTGCTCTTTCAGATGAATTTTGTTACTTTTTTCTTGCTCTATAAAATAATTTTTTGATAGTTTTAATGGTATAACAGATGCCTTTCTTTATAGAGGGTAGAAACTGGACTCTCAGATCATTCCATTTTGCAGCTCCTGCCCTGCATGGTTTCAGTTTCACAGAACAAAACACACCTACACACACACACACACTGTATCTCATGTGGTACACCCTCACACACTTTCTTGCCTTCTTCTGTGTATTGTCTTGCCCCATTAAATTGTAAGCTCATTGAAGGCAGGGAGATTCTTTCTTTTTATTAATTGTATCATCAGCACTTAGCATAACGCCTTCCATGCTTAAGGGCCCTTAAAAAATGTTTGTTGTATTGGACTGGAAAATAGTCTGTTTATGTTTGCTGATTTTTGCACATTTTCTCTAGCAGATTGTATCTCAGCAGTCATAATTGACACTAAAGTGTAGAGAATTATAATTTGTCCATTATTCATTTTTTTTTAGTAAAAGCATTTGATTCCATAGAATAAAAGACAGCCTTAAAGACTGTTCTCAAAGAAAGTCATATTGTGAACTAGGCCTTATTTTTCCCAATTCCATCTCCTTCCCTTGTCTAATCCCCTCTCTTTTTTCTGACCTTATCTTTGTATCCAAACCTCTTAGGTTCCTTTTAATTCCTTAGACTGGGTGCTTACCAAAATCCTATCTTCCTCCCTTCCTTTTTTTTTCTACAACAACAACAGAAATATCTCACATTTATATAGTTCTTTTTTAATTTACAAAGGGTCGTACATAAATTACATCATCTGATGCCCCATAACAATCTTGTGAAGTGAAATAATGGAAATACTGCTGGGCCCATTTTACACTTGAGAAACCTGAGGATCAGAGAGACCATGTGGTTTGCTCCAAGTCACTTGGGTAATAAGTGGTAATCCTTCACTTCAAATCCTTCAGATGTGTCCAAATCAGCGTTTGGGCTGAATGTAGTCCATCACGCTCCTGAGTTTGACCTGAACTAGATGAAAATTGGGAAACATTTAACCAGTAAAGTTCCAATAAAACATAGATAATATTACACCTTTTTAAACCACCAATACGTAGTCTCTTGGATCCTTATGTATGGATTGGTGGCCCCTTATCTCTACTTGAGATTGGTATCACAACTCAAAACCACAGCAACCTCTCCCTTGTAAGAGGAATGAGAATTCAGGAAGCCTGTCTTACTCTCCATCTTTGCTTTGGGATGTCTTTGAAGTGGCATCCCCAATCCCAGGCCATGATCTTATGGAATTCCTTAAAGACAAGAGCTATTTCTTTTTATCTGTATCTCACCAGTGCCTGGCTTAATATATGCTTAATAAATATTTATTGAATTCAATTGCATTGAACGAAGCAAGTCACTTGGTCTCTGAGTTTTTTCTTCCTCTTCTGTGAAATAAAGGGGCTGCCCCGAAGAGCCCAATCATGGGTGGGACACATTTCATTAGAGCGGTGGTTCTCAACCTGTGGGTTGTGACCCCTCGGGGGGGGGGGGTCTACCTGGGTCGCCTAAGACCGTCGGAAAACACATATTTCCTATGGTCTTAGGAACTGAGACACCGCTCCTCTATCCGTCTCCAGGCAGGTCGGCCCACATGCAGATATGCCCACATACAAGTATTAGAGGGTCATGGCATTAGAAAGGTTGAGAACCATTGCATTAGAGGGTATACTCATGGAATTTTTTTTTAGGGAAATACTGTATAATCATAAAGGACATTATTTTTCATATATATATATTTCATGTATTCATCAAATAGAAATCAAAATCTGACTCAACTTAATTTCAAAAAGTTAACTAAGCTTTACTTTAAATTATAAATCTTATTTGGGTAACTACACACTTACAAACTATATTGAATTGCTTATCTTCCCAGTGGGGGCAGGTGAGGAGGGAAGAAGGGAAAAAATCTGGAACTCAAAGTTTTAAAAACAAGTGTTTTTTAAAAAAAATTTGTTTCTTACATGCAGCTGGGAAATAAGATATACAGGCACTGGGGTATAGAAATCCATCTTGCCCTACTAGAAAGTTAGGGGGGTGATGGGGGAGGATATAAGAGAGAACAGATGGGGGAAGGGGTATTCAGTAGGCTTGCTGTTTTGGGGTGGGGGTAGGGGAAAGAAGGGAAGAAAAAATTGTAACAAAATCTTATGGAAATGAATGTCGAAAACTAAAAATAAATAAATAAAGTAAAATATAAATCTTAGAAGTGAGGCAAGAATTTTTTTTAAAAATAGTTTTGAGACAAAAATTAGGGACTGGTACACCCTGTAACTGTACCCGCACAGATGAATGTCTGATGTTCATGGACAAGCTAGGAAGAATTGACTTATCACCATTCTCTCTTCTTCTCCTGCTTCTTGTCTCAATGCTGTCACTCCCTCCTCTAAATTTTGTCTAACTACTTTGATTGGTGTCTCTTCCATCCATTTTCTTTCTATAATTTTGCATTTTCTTCAAAGTCCTGATCTGAGAGTGGAAAAGGTTCCAGACATATTCAGGGTTACTTTGTTGCTGTAGTTAGCTACACTTAGTCTGCCACCTACAGGACAGAGTTAGCTATGCAAGTAGATTCGATTAAATCTAATTTGTCTGCAAGACACTTACTTGCAGCTTTTGAGGATCACAGATCTGGAGATGCAAGCAGGGTACTGCTGGAACCAGCTTGACATGGGTACCAAAAGCCAGTTGTTAAATTCAGGGTGAGCAGTTACAATACCTCAGGAATCAGCAAACACAACAAATCAGGGTGTGATTGAATGCTTTGTTGATTGTCTAGACTTAAGAAAGAGGTCAACAATGGCAGCTCAACTGGCAAGCAGTTTTCAAAAGGGAAGAAAAGCTCAATTTGTAAGTCCCCAATGCAGGATGGATAGACCTTGAGGAAGTGAGTGGTTATTTTAGGCCAACTTAGCTGTTAAGATAGGAACACTCATTTCCTGGGACCTGGAGGGCAACCAGTGACTCATTTCCCACTGAGGGTCTGTGTTGCTAGGGCATGGTGGAGCAGGAAAGGAGAGGAAAGAGAAATGCTGGGAAAGTGAAAGTCTTGGATAGCATTGGGCTGAAAATTAGTAGGAAAGCTTTGGTATTCAATTTCCACTCCCCTGAAACATGCCATCCCCTGGGAGACACACATAATGGATGATATTACAGTGCGATCTGTAGGACTGCAGAGAACCACTATTATTGATTAAAACTCCTTATTTCTATTCACAGTTTCTGTATGCCAAAAAAAATCGTTGAAAGATTGTAGAAGGAAATAATTTAGCCAAATAGTTTGTGATGTGCTTGAAAATCACTTTGCGGCTGGGAGAGGAGTGTAGTGAAGTGAAACAGACTCTGACCTGGGTATCAGAAGTCACAGGTTTGAATCCCAGCCTGCCATTCATCTGGTATGTAGGCACAGGCATTTTACCTCATCTGTAAAATGGTGATGAGAATGTTTGTCTTATCTTAAATGCTGGTTAGTATCGCTTGCATGTAAGGACTGCTAGCAAATTTGTGAACTATGATTCTATTTACTCTTAGGTTACGAAAACTAGTGTCATTACCATAAGGAAAACCCAGCATTTGGTTAGATATCTGTGCGAAAATGTAACATTGGGCAAAGCATTTAGCTCCTCTGGGTCTCAGTTCTTTGCCTTTAAAACACTGGTTCTCAACCTTCCTAATGCCGTGACCCTTTAATACACTACCTCATGTTGTGGTGACCCCCAACAACAAAATTATTTTCGTTGCTACTTCATAACTGTAATTTTGCTGCTGTTATGAATCTATCTGATATGCAGGATGTATTTTCATTGTTACAAATTGAACATAATGTACAAGTTGAGAATTGCTGCTTTAAAATGAACTAGATGGTCCCTAAGGTCACTTCCAGTTGGGGATGCGCTGGTAAATGTTTAACAACCAGCTCTCCAGAAAGGAAAATGTAGGGCACACTTTGAATCTACATAATAAACATTTTCTCCATCTCATTCTTAAGTCTAGACAACCAACAAAACAATCAACGGATCGTGATTTCCAAGATGTAAATGCTCACACTAAAATTTTAATAATGGTCAGAAACAGCTCCCACACTTCCCTGCTTTCTTTCGGCTCTAAATCTGTGGCAAGGGTATGACTCTATAGTAACCATAATCACGGTTGACTTTTATATAGAACTTTAAGATCTGCAAAGCTTTAAGATCCACATAGAGATATGGAAGGCATCTAGGAAGTTCAGTGGGTAGAGTGCTGGGCCAAGTCAGGAAGACCTGAGTTCACATCTCACCTCAGATGCTTACTAGCTGTATGACCCTGGGCAAGTCACTTAAACCTGATTGCCTCAGTTTCCTCAATTGTCAAAAGAGCTGGAGAAGGAAATGGCAAACCACTCCAGTATCTGTGCCAAGAAAAGACAACTAAATGACTGCATAACAATATATACATATATAATATACATTTATTTATATATGTTGCCCAGTCATTTTTCAGCCACGTCCAACTCTTTGTGACTCCATGGACCATGCTGTCCTTGGAATTTTCTTAAAACTCAGTTCTTGACATCAATAAATTTGCAATTTAGTCACAGAGATAAGCCATAAATACGCACTTTAAAATCACACATTGAAAAAATTAAATATTGATATATTAGATAATAAAGATAATAGTACAAGATATGTAGCCTGAGGCAATAATATAATGACGGTGTTTGCATCATACTTTAAAGTCTGTAAAGCACTTGACCTTTGCAATCTCATCTGATCCTCCTAACAAGCTCTATGAGGTAGGTGCTATTATTATTTCCACTTTACAGATGAGAAAACAGAGACTGGGAGACGTTAAGAGACTTGGCCAGGGTGACAACCAGTAATAAGTGATTCCAAGTCACTTATTATACCATGCTGCCTCTCCAAGTTACTTAACCTACCTGAGCCTCTGTTTCCTCATCTGTAAAATTGGGGGGAGGGGAGATATTTGATAGCCTCAAGGTCCCTTCTAGCCCTAACACTATGACTTTATGATTAACCCTAAATGAAAATGCTCACATATTGTGCAGGCCAGTTTGTCCAGCAGTATAATCAGAGCGCTATGGGCTCAGGGGAGGAGAGACCACCGGAGGCTGGAGATGTCTGGTGCAGGGTTTTCTTGCCTGGGATTCCTCTAGGAGACCAGATCGGTAATGAGGCATTCTTCCCCACTACCCCAGGAAAGATTCACAGAGAAGGGAACTTTCAAGCTGCATCTGTGGACGAGTACAATTTAAGGACGGATTTTAACAGAGATATTGTCAGTCAATACAAGCATTTATTAAGCTATGCCAGGCACTGTGCTGGGAGCTCTGGGATACAAAGAAAGGCAAAAGACAGTTCCTGCCCTCAAGGAGCTCACAGTCTAATGGGGGGGGAGGGAGAGGGAGTGGAAGACAACATGCAAAAGCTTTGTATGAACAAGCTTCAGACAGGTTCAGCTGGAGAGAATCAACAGAGGGGAGGTATTAGCATTGAGGGGAATCAGGAAAAGTGTAGAAGGTGCTGAAGTGAGACAAGAACGAACAAAGAAAAGGAGAACAGGAGGAAGGACTAGAACAAGGGATGGTAAATATGGAAAGGGAAGGAAAAATCAGTCTTTATTAAAATCTTATTATGTGTCAGGCACTATGCTAAGCTCTTTACAAAAATCTTATTTGATCCTCACAACAACCCTGTGAGGTGGGTGCTATGAAGATCCCCATTTTACTGAAGCAGACAGAAGTTAAGTGACTTGACCAGGGTCATACAGCTAATAAATATCTAAGACAAGATTTGAACTCTGGTCTTCCTGACTCCAGGTCCAGCCACCTAAATAGCCCAGTTGGGTTGAAACATAGAGAATATGAAGGAAGGGACAGGAATAGTAACAGTAAATAAACATTCTACATCCTCCAATGCGTGTATAGGGCATTATTCCAGGTACAACAGTACTTAATAAATGTCGGTTGGATGAATGAGTCATTCAATAATACATATGTTAAAGTTCTTCCCTTGCTTTAGGAAAGATTTGAAAAGGGAGCAGTGTGAGATAAGATTGGAAAGGCAGTCTGAACCAGATAACATGGGGTAGCAGTTTTCAAACTTTTTAGGACCACTTTGCACTCTTAAAAATTATTGAGGTCCCTCCAAAGAATTTTTTTTAAATATGGATCATTGATCTTTACTGTATTATTAGAAATTAAAATGTCTTAGTAATATTAGGAAAAGAATTTTGACCTTAGGGGTAAAATCTGAAATAACTGAGGAAGCAAAGGTTCAAGTTTCCATGCATATTGATTTATTAAGCAATGGAGGCCAATTGCATAACATATTGGGACCAGGCCCCCTCAGCTTGGCACTGGACCTTGAATACAGGGAGAGACAGATTTTTATGCATTAAAAGCAAACAATTAACAAAGGGTAAACCAGGATACACGATTAGGTAATCTGATTTCCAATTAGAGGAAAGATTAGGGGCTTCCCAAATTGGGAGGGGGATGAGTGAGGTTCCAGAGTTGGGAGGGGAGAGTGAACAGGTGCAAGTTTCTGAAATCAGAAAAAAGAGATGTACATTCACTTCCATGTGAGTGGACATCAATCAAAGGAACAAGGAAATAGTAACTGATTGACCAGTATGGGGTCAGTGTTGAGATAAGACATATGGATTACTTGAGATGTATAACTGTGAGAAAACTCCTTGCATCAATCTTCAGATCTGACTTGGTTTCTGGTCATCCTAACCTACTTCCTTAGTTAAAAATCTCTAGAGGTGGTCCAGCTTCCCAGCTACGCAGGGTTAGGTTCAAGCAATGCAATCAAGTTTTCTCACCATTTCCACAAATGAATAAATTTTTCTCACGAGACAAATTGGACTAGACTTGAATTGAATTGAAAAGGAACTGAGCTGGATCCAAAATTTGGTCACAAGAAGGAATATTTTGAGTGTTTTGCTCAGTTCCCACAATTCCCACACCAAAGTGGTCTAATCCAGGAAAAGTCTGTTTGCTGCCCCCTGGTCTGAGGTCTGCAAGTTCCTGACCTGGGTTCTGAACTGAGCTAGAATAGAATGCTGAAGGACTCATTCCCTATCAGCCAGCTAGAAAGCTCTATTGGTTCAGAGTTACAGAAGCGCAGGCTCCCCTTTGGTCTGGGATTCCTGCCCTTGTTATTCCTCTGCAGGCTGGGATAGAAGCTAGAAACGAGACCCTGCTCTGAGGTCTGAGCCCCCACACAGGGGCTCCCGTAAGCCTTCTCAGTCTGCCCTACTTCTGTGACCAGGAATGGGGGAGTGGATAACACCGCAAAGCTCTCAGTTAGCCCCGTCCTCCTCACAGTCCTCCAATATGGGTCTGGTGGGGCCCCACTATGTTTCTCTTGTACCAGTACACAGTCTTTCCCTGGGCATTGGAGTGCCCTGATTGCTATATTTTGGGCCCTCCAGGTTTAGAGTGAATTTCAATGGTAACTTTTTCTATTTGGAACAGCAATCCTGAGGGTCTTCCACTCCCAGCTTGACTTTTTTCCCTTTTTTTTTTTTTTCTAATTTAAGGAACCATCCCTTCACTCACTTCTTAAAGAAGCCTATTCACTGAATGGACTTTACCTCACTCTAAGTGAGAACTTGAAAAGGGCCAGGGTCTCCATTGCATCCTGGGTCATCTCCAGTCATCCTGACGAATATTTGACCACTGGACCCAGATGGCTCTGGAGGAGAAAGTGAGGCTGGTGACCTTGCACAGACCTCTCTCACTCAAATCCAAGTCAATTGCAAGTGGTGTCATCATTTCTCTGATGCCATGGTACTCTTCAAAAACAAAGGACAAACACAACAAGGAGTGCCCTGACCAGCATGCTCCTGGCCCAACCTCTCTCCAGTATCTTCAGGTCTCTGTTTGTCTCTCTTTATGGAGCTGGGCTGGACAGATGACTCAGGGTGACTTTCTCTGGAGTTCTTCATCAGGATTCATTCTGATGCATTTTCTTTTTTTATGCAAATTTTTTGAGGAGGGAAGGTAAGGCAATTGGGGTTAAGTGACTCGCTCAAGCTCACACAGCTAGTAAGTGTGTTGAGTGTCTGAGGCTGGATTTGAACTCAGGTCGTCCTGACTCCAGGGCTGGTGCTCTAATTCACTGTGCCACCTAGCTGTCCTGCTGATGCATTTTCTATATCTGTTTGGAGGAGTTTTCTAGGGGAACTCTCTGTATTGTTTCCTTATACTCCACCATCTTGGCTCTACCTCCCTAGGAGATGTGCTCTCAAACGAACAAGTAGTCAAGGCAATAAATAAAGAAAAAATAGGTAACTTTAATTATATATGTGAAACTGAAAAGCTGCACAGAAAAAGTTAATGTGTCTAGGATAAGAACAGAAATAGTCAAATGGGGGGGAAATCTTTGTATCAAATTTCTTTTAAGAGTTTAGTTTGTAAAATATGTCTGAGGCAGGATTCTTCAGGTCTCCAGACCTGGTGCTTTATCCATTGCACCTCCTAGCTACCCTAAATGAAGACTTACTAGGACTATTAAAAAGTAATCCTTTAAGTGATGCTCATAATGGATAAAAAGATAGTCTCTGCCACTATTTCTAAGTCACTAGAGGTCAGACTGGCTTTCAGTGGGTTTAAAAAAAGAAGGAAGGCTGGTGCCAAGGATGTACAGTTGGCAGAATTTGGGGAGGAAGGAATCTACACAGAACCCCAGCATGACTTAAGAAGTTCTGACTATCTTTCCAGGCACACAGGCTCATGACCCAAGTGTCACCCTCCAGTCCTCTCCCCTTCTCCTTCCCATCCTATTCAGTCTGGGGTCAGGTTCTATTGATTTTTTTCTTCTTAATCTTTCATTTATACCCTTTCATTTCCCCTAATACTGTCACCCCCAATAGCACAGCCTCTCCCTTACCCCAAGTCCCTAATCCTGGATATTTTCACTATCTGTCCCCCAGACCTTGTGCTCTCTCCCTCTTCATCTCTGCTGAAGTCTCAGCTAAAATCCTCCCTTATACAAGAAGCCTTTGCAGATCTGCTTCGGTGATCATGCCTTCCCCTTGCTGATTGTCTTGAATTTATCCTTCATGTATCTTTTTTGCTCATAGTTGTCTATATGGCATCTCCCCCATTAGACAGTAGCTCCTTGAGATCAGGATCTTTTGCCTTTCTTTGTATCATCACCGTTTGACATAGTAGACCCTTAGTAAATGCTTATTGCCTGCCCAACTTCCTCAGTTCTGCTGGATCCCAGGGCTGCTTTTCCTTGCTGAGATGGGAGAACCAAGATTCCCATATACTGATCTTTCTTAGGACAGAGTTGGCAAGAGATGCTGCACATTCGATACAAATCTACTCATGATTATAGGATCACAGCTCTGGGACTAGAAGGGACCCAAGAGACCAACTAGTCTGAACTCATTGTTACTGGGGAGACTGTGACTTGTTCAAGGTCACTTAGGTTGTAAATCTCAGGGGTGGGATTTGAACCTAGGTCCTACAATTCTAAAAGCAGTTCCTTTTCAATCAACAATGATTTATAAATACTTACTGTATGCCAAGCACTATTGTAAGCAGTGGGGATACAAGAAAAACGCAAAAATAGTTCCTGCCTTCATGAAACATATTCTAATGGAGGAGACAGCATATAGACAGAAATATGAGTAATATACAGGTTGGGTGGAAAGATGGAAAGGCAGTAAGGAACAGGAGAAGCCTAGAAGGTAGCATTTGAATTGAGCATTAAAAGAAGTCACTGAACTATGGTGCCTCTTATGATTTTGGGCAGAATAATAACAGTAATAGCATTTTTATAGTGCTGTAAGGTTCGCAAAGCACTTTCCACATGTTAACTTATTTAATCCTCACAACAAGTCTGTGAAGTGGGTGCTATTATTAATCAGCCTTTACAGATGAGGAAACTGAGGCACAAAATTTGTAATTTTCCGCAGCTAGTAAAAGTCTGAGGCAGGTTTTGAACTTCGATCTTCCAGACTCCAAGTTTCACACTTTACTGGTTAAGCTGCCTAGACACAAAGATCGCCTGATAAATCCCCTAGCTCCGTGCCATTTCCGGGAGGGCATAGGAAGAGGGAAGGTCCCCTCCCTTGCCTCTATCCCCTTCCCAAAGTCTATAGCTTTGAGGAATCCAAACTAACTTTTCCTTTCAAGAAAGTTGGATAAGGCTGGTTTAGAAAATCCCCTCTAGGGCAAAGATTCAAAGAGCCACTCAGAGCCAGAGTCGGTTAGAGAGCCGAGGAGAGGCTAGGAAGATGGCAGGGAGCCGGGCAGCATACGAGGAACCAGAGAACGTAGGAGGGACTCTTCTAAATGTTACTTGCTATATCCACTGGAAGCAGGGCTTCAGTGGAGAGGGCTGGATGACACACTCAATTTCTTAAAGTATGAATTTTATATTTTTCCATTTTCTATTTTACTTTTATTTCCTTTCAATTGAACATCTTTGTAGTCTGAGATCTCATTCATGCCTTTTTCATCACTTTGTAATTTCCACTTCCATTTAATATAGCTAGTTTGCAGGTCTTGTGCTTTGTTGTAAATCTACTTTTTCCCTTTGTGAATGATTAAATAGAAGAGGTCTGCACAGTCAAAACAGAAGAGGAGTTCCCTATTAAGGGTCCACACGTGGAGAAATCCTCTATGCTGTTGTCAAAAATGGCAGTTTGCTACCACTGATAAATCTCCTAGCTGCTTACCATGTTCTCTTGGCAATCTTTTTGCTGTAGCACTGAGCAGTGAAGTGAGGAAAGTGCTAGCCCTGAAGTCAGGAAGATCTGAGTTCAAATTTGGCCTTGGATACTTACCAGTTCTGTGACCCTGAGTGAGTCATTCAATCTTGTTTTTCTCAGTTTCTTCATCTGTAACCTCAGCTGGAGAAGGAAAGGGCAAACCACTTCAGCTGCTCTGTCGAGAAAACCCTAAATGAAACCACAAAGAGTGAACTGTTTAGTCACAACTGAACAATAGCAAATTTTATTTTATGCATTTAAAAATATCATTCTGATGACGAGGCCGAAGGCGTCATCGGGGAAGGAGGACTTACGTCCTCCCCGCCCCTTCCGGTTCCTGTTGCGGCTCCGGACCTGGCCTCGGAACCTGCGTCTGCATCTGCTTGCGGAAGGGAGGAAGACGTGGCGCTGTTGAGCAGATGCGCGCCAACGTGGGGAAGCTGCTCAAGGGCATCGACAGGTACAGTCCTGAGAAGTTGGCCACCCTGGAGCGGTACGTGGAGACCCAGGCCAAGGAGAACTCCTGTAACTTGGAAGCCACCTTGGTCGTGCTTAAGCTCTACCAGTTCAACCCAGCATTCTTCCAGACCACAGTGAACAGCCCAGATTCTGCTGAAGGCCCTCACCAGTCTCCCCCACACGGACTTCACTCGGTGCAAGGGCATGATTGACCAAGCTTGTCAAGAAGAGCAGCCCATCAGGCAGATCCTGTACTTGGGAGACTTGCTGGAGACCTGTCATTTCCAGGCTTTCTGGCATACCCTAGATGAGAACATGGATCTCCTTCTACTTAATGGCATCACAGGCTTTGAAAACTGCATCTGAAAATTTATATGCCATGTTGTGGGCATCACATATCGACATATTGACTGCTGGCTGCTGGCTGAGATGTTGGGGGATCTGTCAGACAATCAGCTGAAAGTGTGGATGAGCAAGTATGGCTGGAGCTCCAAGGAGGCTGGGCAGGTCTTCATTTGCAGCCAAGAAGAGAGTATCAAGCCCAAAAACATTGTGAAAAAGATCGACTTTGAGAGTGTTTCCAGCTTCATGGCTTCCTCCCAGTAACTCCTGCCCCATGTCTCCTGTTTTCTGCCTTCTTGTTTCCATTTATGTACAGCCAGCCTAAATAAAAGCCCTTTACTTCCTGGAAAAAAAAATATCTGTCTATCTATCTATCTATCTATCTATCTATCTATCTATCTATCTATGTTTCATTCCAAGAAGGGGGTCCTTAGGTTTCTCCAGATTATCAAAGGGTTTATGATACAAAAAAAAGTTAAGAACCCTTGAAGATAATCTTGAAAGGTCTTTCCAGTTCTAAAAGTCCATGAGCTTAAAAATGGGGAAATGGGGACAATGGTGCTAGGAATCCCTAGAGATGCAGTCTCTAGATTGGGATTTAATGTGGATCTGGGCTCTCTCCGTGTCAAGAGCACAGCAGCAATAAGATGGGGCTGCAGAAGCTACAACCTCTTCCTTCTCCAAACACTATGTAATTATATTTATACTAGGTTGTGTTTTCAAAAAGCTATGTATTCTATTCTTTCCTAAAGTCCAGGTTTTTAAAGGGAGAACCTGAAAGGAGTTAAGCCACTCCTTTAGCTCAACACTCCCTGGGGCCATGCAACCTCCCCTCCAGTGTAATGGTGGGCAAGTCACTTAACCACTATGTTCCTCAGGTTCCCCATCTAGAGAATGGGATCAAAAAATCACCTACCTCCTAAGGTTGTTGTTGGTGGTGGTCCTTCATTCTTGAAGAGCACCAATGACATCAACAATGTGATGTCTTGACTTGAAAATGAATTGGATTTAAGTGAGGCAGAGCTGTGCAAAGTCACCAGCCTCACCCTCTCCTCCAGAGTCATTGGAGTCCAGTGGCAAGACATAAGTCAAGGCAACTTCCAATGCCCCAGGATGCAGTGGGAGACCTGGGCCTTTTTAAGTTAAAGTGTTTCCCAGGTCTGTAAGGATCACATCAAATGACTTATGTAAAGTACTTTGCAACCTTTAAAGCGCTGTATAAATGTTGCCCTGTTACCATGCAACTTCTGCTCCCCCTGGTCATTTTCTGGTCTGCCACCTGGTATAGCCCTCCCTCCCTTTTCTACCTCTTGCCCAGAGAACTGTAATCAAATCAACACCACCATTGCCCCTGGAAAGCGTGTGTCAGTAGCCTCTTGTTCTACACATCATCTATGGGATTTTCCTTCCTTGATCACCATTTTCCTCCATGTATTAGTTCCTCAATTAGTGTGTAAGCACCTTGAGGGCAGGGTTATGGCACTTTTGTATTTGTATTCCCAGCATTCAGCACACTGTTTGGCACATATTAAGTCCTCAATAAAAGCTCTTCACTCATTTGTTTGTTCATAAGTTATACCAATGGAATACAAGCTCTGAATTCTGTCACGAAAAGTTTTGAAGATGAGTTAAGCTAGAGATTATGCATCTGAAGTCCAGCCAGAATAAATAGAGAGACACTCATCACCAGAAGCTTTATTGGTGATTTATGATTTATTTTCTGGCCACAGCACCTTCATTAAGCTGATTACCAAGGAGTCAGAGAGGTTACATTATGCATTAGGGAAGGGACCACTGACACAGGTGAAATAATGGATCATTTGAAGTATCAGTCATTCAATTAATCAACAAGCTTTTATTAAGTATCTAGGTGGTACATCGGGTGGAATGTCCAGCCTGGATTCAGGAAGACTCGTCTTCTTGAGTTCAAATTTGGCCTTGGACACTTACTAGCCATGTGACCTTGAACAAGTCACTTAATCCTATTTGCCTCAGTTTCCTCATCTGTAAAATGAGTTGGAGAAGGAAATGACAAATCACTCCAGTATCTTTGCCAAGAAACCCCAAATGGGGTCACAAAGAGTTGGACATGACTGAATAACAATGTGGTTTGGGGTGAGAAGAGGGTGAGAATAGAGGGCATTTTCTAATTCTTTACATGTGTCTCTCCTCCACTGCACCTGGGCACATCTCCCTGGAGGAGAGATAGTGTGTTATAATGGAATGGGCAGCGGACCTGAAGTCAGGAAGACTTGAGGTTCAAATCCTATCACAAATACTTGACCCCAGGACAAGTCTTTTAACTGCTCTGTGCCTAAGTTTCCTCATTTATAATGATACATTCCAAGGTTCCTTCTAGTTCAAAATAGCAGCTAAGAACAGAGGGGGAAGAGAGACACTCTCGGTTTTGAAAATACAGGCTGTAGTAAAGACTCTAGCTATGAGAGAAGGAAAGCCACATATTTAGGTCACTTCCTAACACACTTAAAGGAAAATGTCTCCAGCGACCATTGATAATTGGATTTCTTGAAGAGGGCACTAATACTCAGTTATCTCTTCTCCCCTCTAGCTGGGCTTTTGATACCTTGGAGAAGATTGTTGAAGACAGACCTATCACAACGGGTGAAGGTAGACAAAAAGGGGAAGATCTGACAAGTTAACATGATTAACTTAACCATATTCTTCCTCTCAGCAAGGAAGCACCTGGTGACCAGGACAACCTACAGGTTGAGAACAAGCCAGTGAGATGACATAGACATATGGTGGGGCCGGCTGACAGGAGTCATACATCAAAGCTGGACAATAAACACTGGGAGAAAATTCGTTTGGGTCCTTTGGCCTTGAGATCTTGATAACAGTGTTTACAATGCTACATCCCGCTGGCTGGGGTAAAAGGAACTCCCTAGTACCAGGCCTCTGGATATCATGATTAGGAGTAATAAAATCCTAGGATCGCTAAAATGACCTGTGTTTTTATTTGTGAGGTACCTGACTAAGTGTTGTTTTCCGAAAACTGGTTAGATTTCAGCAGAAGAGTTTGCATTCTTGCTGTATTTAATCAAAGAGAGTAACACGAAGATGACTGAATCAGGGCATCAACTCTCCAGCTTGGGATATGAAATGTTTAACACAGCTTTTACTCGAGTTGTCCTGTCCTCTGTGTTTAGAATATATTTCCCCTTACCCTCATCTCCATCTGTGGAAGTTCTTATTTCAGAGCACAGATCAGGTACCACTACTTCTGAACACATTCTCTGATTCTACCAGGTGAAAGGGATCTCTCTTGGGCTGAATTTCTCATAGCCCTTTGCCTGGCTCTCCAGAGAAGCTATTGGTACATTGGATAAAGTACTGGGTGTGAAGTCAGGGAGTTTGTGGTTCAGTTGTTCAATCATGTCCAAATCTTTGTGACCTCTTGGGTCATAGCAAGCCAATAATGTCCATGGGTTTTCTTGGCAAAGATAATGAGGTGGTTTGTCATTTCCTTCTGCAGTGCATCAAAGCAAACAGAGGTTAAATGACCTGTCTAGGGTCACACAGCTAGTAAGTGTGAGGCTGAATTTGAACTCTTTCTAACTCCACATCCAGCACTCCATCTATTGAGCCAGTGACTTCAGACATGTATTAGCTGTATCACTCTGGGCAGGTTACTTAAATTCTTCTAGCCTCAGTTTCCTCAACTATAAAGTAGGGATTATAAAAGCATCAACCTTTCTGGGTTGTGGTGGATAGTATTTGTACAAAGTGCTTAGCATTACCTGGCACCTGGTAGATGTTATATAAATGCTTATTCCTTCCTTTCTCCTTTGCTGCTTTTGCATTCTATCTGACACCATACCTCTCTCATTTTATTTGAGTCTTCTGGAGGGAAGGAATCATGCTGTTTTCCATTTTTGTATCCCTGAGGTTCTCTCTCTCTGTCTCCCTCCCTCCCTCTCTCTCTTCCTCTCTCTGTCTCTCTCTCTCTCTCCCTGTCTGTCTCTCTGTCTCCCTCCCTCTCTCATATATGCACATATATATGTAACATATAGTATGTATATCATATATGTGTTTATATCTATATCTATAATCCCACACCTTCCATTTCACTGGTTTAGGGAACTCCCAATATAGAAATATTCTCCACTAATGCAAATAGGCAACTTGTGTAACTTTACAGAGTTATCTGGGGCACTAAGTTTCATGACTTACCCAGGGTCACACAGGGACAAAACTTGAACCCACCTCTCCCAGACTCTAAGGCTGGCCTCCTATCCACCAAACCAAGCTGCCTCTTAACGTTGACAGTAGGAGGTACTTAGCACCTTTTCTCTGAACAGTATTGCTTAGCCCCAGTGAGCACTTGGATTTTTGCCCTGAGACTCAAAGAATAGTTGTGATCTCAAAGTGGCTGCTACTCTGAATATCCCTCTTGCTGTCTACTACTTCTTTCCCACATTGCCTGTTAAGATAAGTGTCCTTGAAAAGGAATAAAGGGACTGGAAGAAATGGAGAACCAATGAATGATTTAATTAAATGATTAATGATTTAACTTCAGTTGCTAAAAAGGGACAAAATGCATGAGTTTGCTACTTGTTTTTCCTGTACCAGTGACATTAGCTACATTTGGTCTTTAGCTGGGAACAATATCCAGAATATAGCCTATGTCAGACAGATTACACTTAAGTCTGCCGTCATCAGTTATTGTTCTTGTAGATCTTGGTTAAGGAGTGAAAAGAAAAAGGAGGGGTTAGATTTCTTGACCGCTATACAGAGCAGACAATTATTAAAATTATTGTTTGCCTATGTTCTTTCCCACCTTTTCTGCAAAAAGATTGTCCATGAAGAATTTCTCTTATTGCTCTCAAAGGCTGATAACTTATTGGATACAGAAAGCATCTTGTTTTAAACTTCTATGAAAGTGAAAAATCACCTCTTAAAAAGCCCCGGGTGTGATATAACATACCACATATGCACAATGGATATAGGGAGATACAAGTGTATTTATAGATATGTACAGATATATATTTTTCTGCTTCCCTTCCTTCCTTTGCAAGAATTTTTCTTCTGAGAGCTAGTCCCCAGGCTTTCCTTTCAGGATGGAGAAAAGATGAATATTTTGCCTGCATTGACAGACTCCATTACTTATCTGTTTCAGACTCAGACACCTAGATATTGAAGCAAGCCAGAGTGAACCTCCTCCTGATCTGGGTATTGGGATGGCTTCTCCAGCCTGGAATCTTTATTCTGCTCGTATCTAGGGCCACACCTATATCTGTGGTTTATTGCATGCAATGAGCAAATGGAGAGTTCGTCTTGGCCATCACCATTCTGAATCAGAGGCAGCGGAACATAATGGAATTCTATTGTCTGGAATAATGGAATAATGATTCAAGGTGACTGTACTTTTAGGACAGACAGGAAGAGCAAAGGAGGCAAGATGGATCTTACTTGTAGCTTTGATTTGTGATGAGCCACTGAAGGAGACAGTTTGTGTTTATGGAAAATCATGTGTCTAGAAGGAACTGATCCTTTGCTAATGTCCCCCTGTTTCACAGCATATTAAGAACAGGAAATATTGTCGGACGTGGCTTTACATTGGTTTGGGATTCTTAGAGCCTGTTCTGACTGCAAACAAATCAAGAAGATTGCAGGTCTCTGATATGATTTTGACAATCCTGGGAACGAGCTAGGTGTAAGAAGCCATACATTTTTAACAAGCCTGGACTTCTACTAACCAGGCACAGGGTTTTAATCTACATTGACCCTTGTCCAGGGTCAGGCTGCCTCAAGGGACAACTGGACATTTGCCAGGTGACCTGTGGGTGAACCTGGAGTTCTGATTTTCTAGGACCCAGGAAGGGGCAATTGGAATCTGCTGCCTCTGGAAACTGGCCAAGTACTTTGGAATCCTGGGAATCTGACCAGACTGC
The DNA here is from genome assembly GCA_028646515.1 of Pseudochirops corinnae. Lineage (NCBI taxonomy): Eukaryota > Metazoa > Chordata > Mammalia > Diprotodontia > Pseudocheiridae > Pseudochirops > Pseudochirops corinnae. The sequence goes on from CM053592.1 coordinate 47,928,900, forward strand.
TTGATACTGGACTGGTGGCCAGAGTCCCTATCCTCAGCTTTAGGAGAGGTAAAATTAGGGGCATGCTGAGAGCTAGGACCAATATTTACTTAGCAAAGACTAGGCTTTGCTTAGAGAAAAATTAACTTATTTCTAATTGTCCCAGAAGGAATTACTGAGCACAGGTCAGTAGGGCATAAAGTAGGTCATGATAAATGTAAGGAGAAAAGTGCATTTGTGTGTGTGTGTGTGTGTGTGTGTGTGTGTGTGTGTGTGTGTGTTTGGGGGGGAAGGGTTGGATGACAATAGTGGGAAGTAGGATGTCCCTTTTAGGGCCACAGTTGGAAGCAGTGAGTATTTATTCTTTGCTCGGTTGCTGTTGCCCTTACGTGTGTAAACAGGGGTCTGGCACATGTGTGGATTTCCTTGGATGCATCTCTCCATTTTGGGGAGTTTACTTCTAGGAGAGTTGCAATGACATAAATTGGAAGCACCTTGGAGAAACCATAAAGGCACACGTGGACAATCTATAACTGGTTTTGTTGGAGTAGGGGAGGCTCTTTGACTGGCTGTGGGGGCATTCAAGAGAACCTATTAGCTTTAGCTAATTCCTCTTGGCCTTACTGGGTGGCTCCTCTAATGCCCATTCTGGAGTCTGGACAATGTTGTTGGGGGGAGGCTGGGGGCAGGGTGGAGTGGCCTTCTTTCCTCTGGGGCCATATGGCTCCACAAAGTGGCCTCAGTCCTTATATTCTACATTTCTTTTTTTCCCTTTTAAGCGAAGGAGATTGGAGACTCTGATCTAGTGAGTTTGAAAGATCAAGAGTGCACAGAAATATCCCTAGAGTCTGGGTTCTAGAGCCCGTTCTAGAGCCATATAACATCAATTAGCTTTTACAAATGGGTATTTACTTCAAGAATATAACAAGAATAATGTGCAAACATTTCTCCTCATTACTTTCCTAGTATACTCTCCTCTACACCATCCTGGTCTCTGCAGGGGGAAACAGAGACAGGCTCAACTTAGATCAGTTCCTATATAACACTGGTCCTACCAAGCTCATGTCCAAAGCACCATATCTGCTGGATGAGTCATTGTCTTAGCTACTACTGGATTTGGGTTCTGAAAATGTCCTAAGGTCACTCTTTGCTTCTCAAGGCAATGCTACTTGCAAATTTGTGGCTACCTCCTCTTCCCCAAATGAAAATTATTCTTTTGGAAGAATTGGTAATTGGGTTTTCTGGCAACTGAAATTGACTTATTGTGGGATGGAGAGAACCCTGAGTCCTTGAAGGGTACGGAAGCAAAGAACAAGGTGCTTCAGGTCCTTCCAAGCTGGAAAGGCTTCCAGTATTGATCTCAGACTCTGGAGCTGCTACCCAAAGACCAGACCAAGTAGAGAGAGACATGTCACAAAGATAACTTCGAAGTGATGACATTTTAGCCATAGCAAGTCTGGAAGCACGCTGATTTTTTAAAGAATAATTTTTCCCAATTACATATGAAGAGAATTTTTAACATTCATTTAAAAAAATTGGAATTCCAAGTCATCTCTCTCACCACCCCCCTTCCTAAGATGGTTAGCAATTTAACATAGATTATGAATGTGCAATCATGTAAAACATATTTCCATGCTAGTCATGTTGTGAAAGAAGAAACAGGCCAAAAGAAAAGAACCACGGAAAAATAAAGTGGAAATAGTATGCTTCAATCTGCTTTTTAAAAATTATTCATTTATTTATTTTATTTTTAGTTTTTAACATAAAATTTAACATTTTTAACATTTTTAGTTTTCAACATTCATTTTTATAAGACTTTGAGTTCTAAAATTTTCCCCCTCCTAGCCTCCCCCACACCCCAAGATGGCATGCAATCTGATATAGGCTCTACATGCACAAGCACATTAAAAATATTTCCACATTAGTCATAATCAGAATAAAAGGGAAAAACCACAAAAAAGAAAAAGAGAAAACAGTATGTTTTGATCTGCATTCAGACTCTTAGCAATTCTTTCTCTGGATGTGGACAGCAATTTTCAACATGAGTCCTTTGGAATTGTCTTGGATTGTTGTAGTACTAGGAAGAGCTAAGTTATTTATGGTTGACTATTGCATAATGTTACTTACTATATACAATATTCTTCTGGTTCTGCTCATTTCACTTTGCATCAGTTCATGTAAGCCTTGGAAGTGCAACTGTTAAATTATGGAGGGGTTCCAATCAGTAAGTCATAATAATACCTAGCATTTTTATAATGTTTTAAGTTTTCAAAGGCACTTTACTTACAATATCTGGTTTTATCCTCACAACAACCCTGTGAGGTAGGGACTATTATTGTCCCCCATTTTACAGGTGAGGGAACCAACCCTTAAGAAGTTAAATGACCTGCCCAAGATCACACAGTTACATAAAAGTTTGAGACAGGATTTAAATTCGAGTCTTCTTGACTTCAAGTTCAGCGTTCTATCCACTGTTCCATCTCACTACATCATCAGAGAGGGAGTACCCAATAAGACAAAAATCTCTCCTTTCACAGATGAGGAAACCAAAACCCACAGAAATTAAATAAAAAGTTGCAAGCTAATGACTTACCCAAGGTCATACAACTAGTATTTGAGGTAGTATTTGAACACAGACTTTACTGACTCCAATTCTAGTATCCTATCCACTACATCAATAGTTTTCAAAGTGAGGTTCAGGGATCCCTAGCAGTACCCTAGACTTTTACAGGGGAGTTGAGAGGACAAAACTATTTTCATAATAATACCAGGACATTTAAATTTCTAATATGGTAAATACTGATCTGTAAGACCCACATGAACAAGAGCTCTTGTGTGTGTGTGTGTGTTTGTGTGTGTGTGTGTGTGTGTGTGTGTGTGTGTGTGTGTACAGAGAGGGGCTCCTCAAGAATTTTTATGAATGTAAAGTTGTTCTGAGACCAAAAAGTTGAAAACTGTTGCCTAGCACCTACTGCCCAGGGTTGTTGGTGGATCAAATGACATAGTAATTTACAAATAAGTGCTTAATACAGTTCCTGGCACACCGAAGGTGCTTAATAAATGCTTATTTCCTTCTTTTTCTTCCTTCCTCTCTAGATGGACTCTGAGATTCGCCTCTCTCTAACCTCTTCTGATCTAAATCCTAGGATCCCTTGCCCAAGGCAAGTACTGCTGCCACCAAGTGGCAGTACTTCTAAATTACAGGTTTTAGCTTTTTGAATAAATTTCTTTTAAAGCTTGAATGCTTAAACCTAGAGTGATTAAGTACGCTCAAATATCCTGGAAGTAGCTATATCTAATACTGTAAAGGTCAGACAGAAAGAGCCTTGAAAAAAAGTCCCTCTTGCCTTTTGCATCCTTTTTTTTTTGCCACTCATTTTTAGACTTATCTTTGCTAATTGCAATTTATTGCTAAGTACATGCTCACATTAGATCCATAGAAATGCCACATAACAAATGTCAGCATGAACACAAAACCTGTCCTCCTACCTAGAACATATGGTTCTAACAAGGGCAGCAGCATCTCCATTTTCCATATTCTAGAGATGAACAGTTTGGCGGGTGCCTCTTTTGTGGATTCCATATGTTCTTGGATTTCAGGGTTTCCGTTTGCCTCTTTTCTTCTGAATAAGACTCAGAAAAATTATAATTTGACAATCTGTGGCTATTTCCTTCTGCTAGAGTGAGCATTGTGTTAGTCTTTTGTTGTAGGGGTTTTTTGGACAGTTTGGACAATTTACTATAAATTTAATAACCTCCTTCTTATATGCATTTTAGCAGTGATCATTTTCTTAAATCCTTTGCACAAGCTAAGCAATGCAATACAAAATTACCTTTATTGCCTAAGACAGAAATCATGTTCATAATTTCCAGAAAACATCGTATAAACATACTTTCAGGAGAACTTGTTTCAAAGGCCTGAATTGGGGAGAAATAGTTCTAGAATTGGAGGGTAGGAAGGACAGGAATAATCTCAGGAAAGGGAATTTAATATAGTCAGCTAGAGGATAAGAATAATATGGGGGGAAAGAGAATGAGGGTGAAATGAAAAATGGCTGGAACTTTCCTGAGATAGTGTGCTGGAAAGATAAATAATCATCAATCAGGAGAATGGAACCTCTAGGAAGAAAGTTTTCCAGGGCATGGTCTTCAGTATGGGCCTTTAGGCTGCGGGGGTGGAGGGCATGGTCAGAGAAAAGAGAATGGTGGCATTATCTCTTTCAGATATGGACTGCTTAGAAGAACTCAAACTTAGCTCCTGCTAGTGGATGACATGGTAGTCATTAATCAAACTCCTCGCCTTCTCAAAATGTGGCCAGGGTTATGTGGAAAAAGTGGGTGTTAGCCTCAGAGACTTCTTGAATGACTTTTGCTTCTATTTGTTTTTCAAAGAATGTTTTGTTGCTGAATCTTTCAATTATTGTCACCAATAACCCCCCCCTCCCCTTCTATCAAAGAACCCTCCTTTCTTAGAGGAGGCAGTATTGTGCAGGGGACATAGGACTGACCTTGAAATCATAGAGTTGCCTAATTTGTGGGATTTGAAAGCTCACTAATGTAGTGTGCTTTGTCATTGGATCTTTCTTAAAATTGAGTGTTGGACTTACTAGCCAGGTGACTCTGGGTAAGGCACTTAATCCCAGTTGCCTCAAAAAAAAAAATCAAGTGTGTGAAAAACAGCAGATATTTGTGGGGCAGGGGAGAGACAGATTCCAGACCTAGTGCTCTGTCCATTGCGCTACCTAGCTGCCCCCTCCCCCTTGGGATTATTTTTCATTTAATTTATTCTGTATGTATCTTGCACATACAAACTTATTTACATATTGTTTCCCCCATTAGAACGCAAGCTCTTTGAGGGCAAGGACCTTGTTTTTTACTTTCTGGGTATTTCCATTACTCAGCATAATGCCTGGCACATAGTAAGACCTTAATCTGGTTGACTAACACTGAGCTACTTCTTTTTCCAATGCAGGTCTGATTCCTCTTTCCCTTGCTTTAATCCCTTCTTCATGTTCTTGGCTATCTCAAGTAAAGTCTCAGGTAAGTTAAAATGCACTTTTAATAAAGGTTTTTTGTTTGTTCGTTTTGCTTTTGCTCTTTAAGCGTTACTGGCCAGTCAGCAAAAGTCTCCTAAATCTTCAAAGCAACCACAACAGACCAGTTAAACAGTATAATATATAAGTCTATAATAATAATAATACTATATTATGTAATATAACATAATATAATATAATATGACATAAAATAATATATATAACACAATATAATATAACAAATACAATATAATGTAACATATTTTATAATACATGTCTAAATAGCTTCATTTTTATATGGCAAAGGAAAATCTTAGCAGGGAAAAAAAATAAGGGAAAAGCACTAGTCTTTATGTCTTCATTGTTTCATATTCTGGTCATCCATCCCATTAACAATTAGAAGGAGAAAAAAGAATTCTGTCCAAGTATTCTGCAATGAGTGATTACAATCATTTGTAAATGAAGCAGAATGGCAACTGTGTTGAATATTCTCGTGCCTGCTGAGTAAAAGGAATAAGACGACATATTCTGTTTCAAGTAAGAATCTGACAGCTATTAAAGTTCTAACTGGTGCTGTCACAAGTCAGTAGGTCTTCGTGACTCTCCTAATACTGGCAGAACTTGCAACATATATGCTACAAATCACAGAAAAGTATCCCCTGCCAAATCTCTAGGGAGTTATGCAGTTATGTATAAAGGACAGTTTCTAGACAAGACTGAGAATTTAAAGAAATTATAAGGCTCCTATCATATTATCCATAATAGGGAGCTTACATGTATACCTGGCTATCCACAAAAGTTTAAAATTTCCCACTATTAACAATCTTCCTAGTTCATTTGTTGTTGGGAATTTTGTGGCAACATTCTGCATCTTACTGGTCATTTGTCCAATGAATCAATTAAAAGGAAAAGCATTTATTTGGTCTCTATTATGTGGCAAGGGCAGCTAGGTAGCAAGGTAGATAGAACATGGGGCCTCGAGTCAGGAAGCCCCAAGTTCAAATCTGATCTCAGACACTTAGTAGCTGTGTGATCCCAAACAAGTCACTTAACTCTGTTTGCCTCAGTTTCCTCATCTGTAAAATGAGATGAAGAAGAAAATGTCAAACCCCAAATGGGATTAAGAAGAGTAAGACATGACTGAATCTATGGAACCGTAGCAACAAATGTGACCAACATTGTGCTAAATGCTAGCTATATGAACAGAGAGATAGTCCCAGGCACAGAGAGCACACTTTAATGTGGCTTTTTTTTGGGGGGGGTGGTTATAAGATGGTTCAGCTGAAAGGTGGGCAGCAAAACCCTGGTGCCCTTCAGATACATTGGCTACCTGCCCTCCAGGTTGGTGGGTAGGGATGTCTAGAGGGGACTGACTGGTCCCAGTGGTTAGGGTAAGGAAGGGTCAGAGTTCTAGTGGGGATTCTAGGTTCCTTCCAACAGGGACAGGAGTGGAGGTGATATTATGTCACCAGAAGGAGGAAAGGAGAAGGAAGCCTCAGCAGGAGGATTGAGGAAATGGCCTGGAAAGCCTAGGGAAAGGACAGGAGGGGTAAGCTCCAAATGGGGCCCTCCAGGTATCCCCATGGGTTCTGGGGGGTAGCCTGGGGAAGGAGAGGTAAAAGTGAATCAAATTCTATCTGATCTATAATCTCTGCCCCCTGAGGTACTAAGGAAAATGTATATTCATTTGTGTATATTACCATTAATGCTAGACCTCAGCATCACACGTTAGACTTCAATACATAACTACATTGAAAGCCTTCTTAAAGCTAAGTTAATAACATACACGGTGCCTCTTTGTCTTACTTGTTCCCTTGGAATGTCCTTTACTGATTGAGTTATTAAACTGAGCTTAACACAAAGATAGATATTTATTTACACATTACACTTGACAATTCCAAGCATGCCAGGAGGCACCTTTCCTTCCTCTACTGCCAGGGACACTATTTCAGATTTTGCTAGAAGCCAAGTCTGAAACCTAAATAAAGTCAAGTTTCCTGAGATCCCTCAGTGTGAAACAATGTGATTTCATGTTGCAGATAAGGCCTCAAAAAGATCACAGAAAGAATCCTGTCAAGAAATATTATAAGACACCAACACAGATGGCTATAATGCACATTTTTAAATAAGTACTTTAGAAGATTATAAACCAAAAGACTATGGGAGGTTGGAAGGGGGAGGTCATCATGAACTCGGGAAGGAAGGAAGGAAGAAGGAAATCAAGGAGAGAATCAAAGAAATCTTTGAAGGAAGAAAGAAGGAAGGAAGGTAAAAGAAGGAAAAAAGGTAAGGAAGGAAGGAAAGAGAGAAAGAAAGAAGGAAGGAAAAGTTGAGGGATAGAGGGAAGGAGGTAATGAAGGAAGGAAAAAAGTATTTACTATTTATGGGCCAAGCACTGTGCTAAGCTGTCGGACTAGACAGAGTTCTTTGACAATGGTGCAAAAGAAGGATGAGAGAACAGAACCTACTGAAAGCACAGAGAGAAAATTCAGATATTTGGCAACCAGTTGTAAGGACTGAGGGAGAAGGAAGAGTCAGTAATGACTGAAGTTTCAAGGTGGGTGATTAGGAGAATGGTAGTGCCTTTAATAGAAACAGAGGTGTTAGTGCAAGCGTAGGTTTTTAGAAAGAAAATAATGAGTTCTGTTTTTGTACATATTGAGTTTGATGTAACAGCAAGTCATTTAGGCAGAGGTATCTAATAAAGACAGTTGGAAATGAAGGATGAGTCTATGAGAAAAGTTGGAGTCGGAGATACGGAACTGACTCAATCAGCCTCTGGCTGATTGCACTGCTGACCATGAATTCCATTCAAAGCTATAGTGTTCTGACTCAGGCAGAAAAAATTAAACCCATCCAATGGGGAGAATTGGGTTCTCATCAGCTAGCCTGAAGGTCCTCATCAGCACTTTCCCAGAAGCTGGAAGGTACGAGTAAAATTATACCTTTTGGACAAGAAATTGAAAACTCAGAATCTTCTCAATCCTCTTCCTATGGAATCATGAGACAAAAAAGGAAAAGAAGAGACTGATTATACAAGTACATGCCCCCCCCTTCCCCATTCAGATTTTTTGCTTTTATAATCTTACTTTACATGTTTCTGTAGGGAGAGCGGAAGGATTGTGCATATACATATACATATATATGCAATCAGAGAATATATATATATATACACACATATATGTATGTGTGTATATACATACATACATACATACGTGTGTGTGTGTATTCTCTGATTGCTTCAACCCATTTGGGTACTTCTGAAATAATGAAATACCCGGCTGCTTTCCTCCTACAGTTAAAAACAATTGGAGGATAATCTTTGTACCAATCAGTTTTTTACAACACAGCCCTCTGTTAGCCAACTGATTAGGAAAAATGTGTATAGATTTATTAATATTCTTTTCAGCTCCAGCCTTTTATACTAAAAGCATGACATAAGCCATAGTGGTTTTCAAATAATCGCTAAACTCAATTTTTTCCTGATATAATATTTTATTTGATGACTCAAAAACTGACAAACTCAATATAATGTCTGCTGTTGACTGAGAAAAATCCTAATATATTCTTGGTAATTATCTTCATTGATGCCACAAGTCTGAATTTAAATGTATAATTCAAATTCTTCTGAAGACGCACAAATCTTGGCCATCTCGTCTTCTGCATCATGCTTGATAAAAATGAGTCTCTTAAATAAGAATCACCCTTGTCTTTCCATACAAAAATTAAAAATGGTTCCTTTATTTTATATCTTTATTCTTGAACCAGTATTTCAGAAATATAAATAGCAAGAAGGAATGAGAGGCAAGAGTTGACTGAGAACAATAAATTACAACAATCAGAACTAGTACTAAAGAATGAGAAATTGAAAAAACCAGAATTGCCAGCAACCCACCAACCGTGTCTGCTGTTGTGAAACTCACCTGACTGAAGGAAGATGGTGCTTCTCTTCCCCTCTTTCTAGATTGTATTATTTGTCTGAAGTGTTACCGAATAGTACTTTAGGGGAGGTTGTGATGTATAGTGTCTAGACAGTTCTGGGCTTGGGGATGGAGAGCTGGATTTAAATCTATATTTTCCTTTTTATTCACATTGACCCTATCCCCAACTAAGGCCATCATTAACTCTTGCCTTGACTATTGTGGTAGGTATCTATCATTTTACCTGCCCCAAGCATTCTATCTCTTAGTGTCCTGTGCCCTGATCTGGATCCTGCTTCTTGCTCTACTACTCTTCCCTCTCTATCCCCTCCTCACTCCTCTCTAAAATCTCACTATGGCAGGTAGCAGAAATGGATGGCAGTGATGTGTGCTTCTGGCATCTTTGGTCCTAACTGGGTGGCCTTCTGGATCTTTGTCTCGGTGGCTGCCTCTTTGGCCCTACTTACATGTCTATTTCTATAAAGGATATAAATCTGTGTGCTTCGTTACCTGTGTTCATGTGCATTTATAGTTTGTTTTGCCCTGTCCCCCAATTAGCTTTTAGAGTCCCTGAGGGCAGGAGCTATAGATTCTATTTATTTCAGGACTTTTCAAAGAACCTTGTACTGTATTACTGTATTACTGGCACTTAAGTAAAGACTCTGGGCTCTTTTGAGTTGCACATGTAGTATGGATGTGGTTCAAAGGGAACCAAGAATAGAAGCATCACTAGCATCTCCTCCCCTGACCTTTCTCCAAGGGCTCCAAGCTACTCCAAGAACCAGCTGGCTATTCTGCTCTCTTCAGAAGAGAGGGGCTGCTGGGCTAGAACCATATCTGTTTCATCCCTTGAATATTGATAGTCAAGAAGATACAATGTTTGGGTTCAACCTAAACTCTTGATTGCTATTTCTTAACAGGCAAAGGAGAAACCTAAATTTTATATCCAATCCCTCACTCTTTCCCCCAACAAATGGCCAGTTCCACAATGAATACACATAGCAAACTGCAAAGAAATCCATTTATCCAAGTCAATAGGAAACTAGAAATCAGAGACTCTTCAAAACAATGGCTTTTGCTTCAAAGGCAGTTTTGAGGAACAACTCCAGTGACAGATAGATGCGATTAGACCAAAAGCCTAGACCCTTCTATAGAGCTCTTCTTTTAAAAAATGTGTCTCCTAAAACTTTACAAAAATAAATTGTCTTAAACCATCCCTGGGAATTTGCTAAGGGAGAGGACACAAAATTTGGTTTCCTAGATAGTGAAAGTAAATTCTTAGATGACTTTGTAGTTCAGTTTGCTAGAGCAAAGTAACACTAACAAACTAAACCAAACCAAACCCCCAAAAGCTTATTTTTCAACGGAAGTTTCTGGTTCACAACCTAGTGGAGTTGAAAAAATATCTAACAAATTTTAAAAATTGAATGCTATACAACTATAATGATCAAACTTGGATCTGAAGAAAAGGAAAAAAGGAAGGAAGAAAGGAAGGAAGGAAAGAAGGAAGGAGGGAAGGAAGGAAGGAAGGAAAGGAGGGAGGAAGGAAGGAAGAAGAAAGGGAGGGAGGGAGGGAAGGAAGAAAAAAAGAGTAAGGGGGGAGGGAGAGAGGAAAGAAGCATTTATTAAATGTCTACTATGCACCAGTCACTGTGTTATGTACTTCACAAATATTATCTCATTTGATCCTAACAACAACCCTGAGAGATAGGTGCTATTTTTATCTCTTTTTCACAGTTGAGGAAACCAAGGAGGACAGAGGTTAATTGACCTGCTTGCCTAGAGTATATGAGGCTGGATTTGAGCTCAGGTCTTCTTAACGCCAGGTTCAGGACCCATTTAGAGGACAAAATATATCTCCCTTCCCTTTTTACAGAGATGGAGCATCGTGAGTGTGGAATAATGCAAACTGTTAGACAGTTCATATGTTATTAGTTTTGTTGAACTGCCCTCCCACCCACATTCCTGGCCCCTGCCCTTGTATTATTTATTATAAGAACCTTCTGTGAGGGGAGGAGGGAAAGATATATTCAGAAATGAAGGAGATATAAAAGTAAAAGATAGCAATATGTATTTAACAAAATCAAGACCAAAAAAGACATTTAATTGCTCATGAAAAGATCATTAGTTTTTCACTTCACCTTTCTATGCCTGTTTCCTCCCTTCCTCTATCTCTCCTTTCCTTCCTTCCTTTTTCCTTTCCTTCCTTTCTTTCTTTTCTTCCTTCCTCCCATTTTTCCTTTCTTTCTTTTTTCTTTCCTTTCTCCTCTACTTCTCTCCTTCCTTCCTCTATCTCATTTCCTCCATTCTTCTTTTCTTCCTGCTTCCCTCTCTCCCTTCCTCTGTCCCTCTTCCTTCCTTCCTTCCTTCCTTTCTTCCTTCCTTCCTTCCTTCCTTCCTTTTCTTTATGTCCAAAGAATGGAGGAAGAAAGGAAAGAAGGAAAGGCTGGCTGATTGGTTTATTGAACAAGTTAGACTTAATAACGTCCAAGTTCCCTTTAGTTCTGAATCTACCAATATGAATAAAGCCTATGTTTCTAAGGGAATCTATTACAATTTGCTTTCCACAAAGACACCTTCATCTGGGTGTTTTTCTGAGCAGATTCCTCAATCATCTGGTAACTTTATGTGTGACTGTCCACTAGGGAGCCACGTGAGACTGGCCAAACCCAAAGCATGACACCCTAACCTGCCTTCATGACTTGCCTGTGCCACCTAGTGGCCTGGGTCAGGAGGGAGGCTGGCGTGTGAATTGTTTTGGATATTGATGGGTGCATGCTGTGAAGCCAAGTGACCTGTGACAGTGATAATGAAGTATTCTGAAGCTTCCACAGGGCTTGACTCTGTCTGTCACCATGGCTTTCTGCCTCGAGTGACATCACCTAATTTGTCCTGCTTTTCAGGGGTTTTCTATAGAAAATGTCTTAACCAGGGTCCCAGATTCCTTATTGCTCTTACTCTGTCCTGTCAAATTGAATTTCTCTCAAAGAGAAAATATTGCTCAATATTGATTCCGGGGCACCAGATAATTCCAGGTTCTCACTCTGCAGCTCATCTACAGCACTGTCTAAAATCTCAAAGAGGTTTTCCAAGGCAAAGAGCCACCATTTGAAAGAACAGTCCTTAAATCTGTTTAAAAGACCCTTGGCAATGAGTTTTGTTGTTGTTTTCTCTTCTTTTCTGATGTTCCCTCAGTACTTTGCACCAATACATTTTCCATTGTTATAACAGCTGAACCATATCATAGGGAGTTGTATGTGCAAGACCATCAAGGTTTCTAAAAAGCTGTAAATCTTTGATGCTTTCTGGCCTATTTCTTACTGTGCAGTTAAAAAAAATGTTTAGCTTCTGCTGAGCAATATGTGTACTTCAAAAGAAAACATGAAAAAATCTTTCAAGCATCTTGGTGGCTGCTGTCATATCTGTCTATCCAGGAGGAGGGCGGTATTTTTTTGGCCAAACCAAGAGAGAGCTACTTTGTAGACTGAACTGGGAATGAATAAATATCATATTTCAGCTGGACTTTACTCAAGCCATCCTCTGGCCTGGCTCTGGCTATATTGGAAGGTTCTGCTTCGTTGACGGCTGCTTATAAGGTTCCCCAAAGTCATTCCATTTTGGTATTGTTGCATCTGCACCGAGGAGAAATCAGAGGAATTGATTTGAGCTTTGTGCCAATTTGAGAAGGAGGACTTTCAGTTGGCAGGGAATTTCTTTGATTTTTTTTTTTAATCCTAAATAATTTCTCCACCTTTGGCTTTTGAGTAAAGAATGTTAAAACATGTGAAATGTCAGTTCTGTCTAATAATAACTTGCCTAATGCACAATTCAAAACCACTAATAGAATTTGCCACTTTTTTATGGAAAGAATATCTTTTGACTACATGATTGCTTGACCTAGGAAGGTCACTCTTATAGGACCTGGCTATCACAACAGCAGGCTGTTTAAAACAAAACAGATTGCTCTCTAGCAGATTTATACTATCAAATGTAAACTTGCTTTCTCACCCCTCAGCAACACAGACTATTTGTGATATGACATGAGAGCAGCAAGACACTTCCTGGAAATCCACTCCCCTGGGTTTCCCTGGGAGCCATGAGTGAAGAAGTATAAAAGAGTGGGAGGCAAGATAAGGACTTTCCACTTGTGTGGAAATATATTGTGTCTACATAATGCTGAATTTCAGCAATCAGAGCTAGGCTTTAGTTATCAGACTATATAAGCCACATTTAGTCACTCTCCTCTCCAATCTAGGAGGGCAGTATACATGTTTTGCATACTTTCATCTATTTATCTTATGTAATGCTTTTTGTGAAGCTAAGATGATAGAAAACAAAGCAGATTTAAGGGCTTTGGGGAGGCCATCTCAAACAGCGCAAAGCAGAAAGGTAGAAAGAAGAAAGTTTCTTTCATCTGAATTTTACCTGTGCTTAGGACATTTGGACAACCAGTACAAAAAGACAAGTGTCTTTCTCTTACTTTAGCTGGGCTCAACCAGAACTCAGAAGGCAAAATTCAGATCATCCATGGGGGAAAAAAGTCCCTTCTTTTTTTTCAGGTTACTCCATGTATATTAACAATGATGATTTGTGCACAAGAAGTAGGGAAAAGGGTATCATCCCAGGAAAGTTATGCTGGAGACAGAAGGCGAGCTGATCATCTAAAGGGAGTGAAGGAAAATGGATGATCAGCCCAAGTGGTACCCACAAATTGTAGAAGATAGGTAGATCTCTATGGAAGATTTACAGTAAGGCATGGACAAGACTCATACAAGCCAGGAAAGGGTGAATGGGCTGTCATATTCACTGTTGGAGGAAGGATTATTAGATCATAGAGTCATTGAAACACTGAAGCCATCAAGTATGCCAGGCTACAGTATTGCTTCTTTGAATCTCAGTGTTACATGCAGATGAAATTTTTTTATGAATGGTTTTCAATATAAGGACTGAAATTGGAAAAGGAATCTTAATATAAATTGGACATAATACAAACACACACACCGAATCTGCAAAGGGACCTGGTAACATCACTGTGGACTAATATTATTTGAATTTGAAAATTTTTGGTCTAAATGTGAAGCATTTTGAGAGTAATGACTGTATCTTATTTCTTACAATTCACTAGAGTACCTGGGGTTGAGGCAGTTTCGCATGCTGGGAACCTCAAAATGTCAGGGTACAGGGCAGTGTACTCCTGGAATGAATTCACACACTCAAATATCTTCTGGTCAAAGTAGCAGTTTATTGTAAAGTCAATAGGAGAAGGCAGAGCCTGCAACTTAATGGGGGTGAGGCTGATGCTTATATACAGTGAAAGGATATGGGTGGGATTAAGGAATGTCAAGTAGTCTGGGTTGGGCCAAGTGCAATAGTGAAAGGATTGTCAGGAAACCAATTAAGTGATCTAGGTGGACTGGGGTTGGCCAAATACCTTGGGCAGAGACACCAGTGATCTGGGCACTGAAATGTATGGGAAAATTCAGCAACTGGGTTCCTTTCAAAGACATGATCTTTTTCTTTTAGGGGTCCAGGTCCCATCACCCCATCACTAAGTACTTTTAGTAAATATTATCTCATTTGATCCTCACAACGATCCTGGGAGGTAGGTGCTATTTTTATCCCCATATTATAGTTGAGTCAAAGAGCAGCAAAGTGACTTGACCAGGACCACACTGTGAGGAAGTGCTTGAGGTCAGATTTGAATGCTGGACTTCCAGACTGTAGGCTGCAATCAGAGGTAGGCTTTGAAGTCTTGTCTTCAGACTTCTTCACTACTTAGATCAATTTTAAGCATATAGTGGGTATCTGTTGGTGGATGGATGATTTCATTGGTGTGAGAACTTGCTTCATCTAATCTGTCTAGGTCTTCTCATTATTTTTCCATGTCCATCTATAAATCATCCATAGAGGGCATCTCTCCCATACTCTCTGTGTTAGAGATCTCCTCCTAAGTCTCAGTATTTTTTGATACTTGAACTCCCTTGCTCTTGCCACATGGCTCGCCCACCTCCTTTTCAAGTATCTTCGATGACATTGTTAATGCCAAGTCTGTGCACAAGCTATCATTGGTAACATCTTGTAGCCCACCAAGCTTCTTTCTGGAGTCTTTTGGATAACCTGAAGTTTTTGCTCTTCTGACATCATGGTGTTTCTACGATTGTTATCTGGCCTTCATTGAGAGAATACTGACGAACTTTCATGAGAAGGGGCAGCTTGGGGACATTCTAAAGGTGGTGCTATTTCCAAGGGACCATTTAGGGCTGCTCTGCCATGCCCATCGAGTACATCTGTGTTCTGGATTGACTTAACTATACATCATAATGGGGGCAGAATATATTCATCTAATTGACATTTTCTGGTTATATTACTAGATTTGTCTCTCTAGAGTGGTAATGGATCTCATTAAGGAAGCTCTTTAGTGTTTTGGGATTTGATCGTCAAGTCAATAAGCATTTATTAAACACCTGCTTTGTAGCAGTATTATGCTAAGTGCTGGTGCTAAGTCCAATGTCATAAAAAATCAACGAAGTATATTGGATAAATTTCACATTCTGTAAGAAGCCTTGCTCTGTTGATTATCTCCAATTTATCTTGTATAGATCTTTTTTATACATAGTTGTCTTCCTATTGTCTCCCCCTGTAGACTGCAAACTCCTTGAGAAAAAGAACTATGTTTTATCTTTCTTTGTATCACCAGTCCTAGCACAGTGCCCAGCACATAACAGGCACTTGTTGACTGAGTGACTTGGAAGACCTGGATTCAAATCTTGTCTCAGATCCTTATTCTCTCTGGACATTGGCAAAGTCTCTAAGCCTCAGTTTCCCTACCTGTAATATGAGGACTAAATGGCTTCTGAGATCCCTTCTAGCTCTTAATCTGTAATCCTTTGATCCTATAGGAGCATCCGGAGAACCTCATCCATTTAATAAGGAATTCTTCTCTATAGTCTTTGCACTAGACACCATTAATGACCCTGGCCAACATCTTTGGCGGGTACATGTCTGTCTTATATACCTTGCCTAACATTGCTATTCAAAGGATCACTAAAGATAGCATGTCTACATCTATAAAGCAGTTTTTCATGAACTTTAACATGCATGAGATACCTTGCTTAGTAAATATTTTTGATTTTTTTTTTGAAGTTGTACATGAGGAGCATCATTTAATGAAAAGAACATTTGACTAAGTCAAGAGATCCAAGTTTTAGGCCTAAGTAACTGTGTCACATTGGACAAGTCATTTCCTATCAATTTCCTATCATTTCCTATTATATCAAGTCATTTCCTATCAATCCAACATGTATTGTTGTTGTTCATTGTCCTTTGTTTTTGAAGAGGACAAATGACCAACAGGAGGATGATAATGTTGACTTGTAAGTGAATTGGATTTAAGTGAGACAGGGCTGTGGAAAGTCTGAATCAGCCCCACTCTTCCTCCAGTCATTGGGGTCCAGTGGCAGGACATAGGTCTGTGTGACTGGCAATGGCCCTTTTTAAGCTAAGGTCTTTCTCAGGTCTCAGTCCGTACAAGGCAACACCCACTCAGTAGTTAAAGGCTAGGTAAGAATTGAAGCAAAAGGTAGCCTAGTTTGTCTTCACAAAAGAATCAGTCTGGGAGGGGAAAACCGTCAGGATTTCTAGCCAGAAAAGAAACAAAAGCTATTTGCATTCACTCTGAGCCATCAAAATGAAAACAATGAGCAAGGGAAGCTTGGGCGGGGACCTATTATTGACCAATCAGTGAGAGCCAGTGTTTTGGGTTTAAAGGCATAGTCAAATAGCTCCATTAGAATCCTAATGGGCTTTATCAAAGCCTGTTTTTTCAGAGCTATATTTCAAGAAATCATAAACGAAAACTATATGAGAGAAAAGAGTTGATTGTCTTAGTTTGAAAAAAAAACATTGATAGAATAAATAAAGAAGAAAAAAAATCTAGCCCCCAAGCGCCAAAAACCATCAGCATAGAAATGATCGTTGAAAGAAGGATGGATTTAGGGGAAAAGAAAATAAATTCCTTTTTGGACACATTGAACTATGACATACCCAGTTGGTCAAAAAGGCACTTGGTAATTGTGTATCATCTTTAAAGAGAGTATTTAATGGAGTCTTATGTTACCTCAAGGTGTTAGGTTCTAAAATAAGTGCATAAGACAAAAATATTTTAAAGTAAGGATTATGCATTCAGTTAGGTGGTACAGTGGATTATGAGACCTGAAATCAGGAAGATTAATCATCTTCCTGTATGGGATGAGAGAAAACTTCTCAATCTGGGGTGGTTAACTTTTCAAATTGCTTTTCTCAATCATTTTTATCTTCCTTTGTCTGTTTTCCCCCCTTGGTGGGACCCTCCCCTTTCTTTCCTTGCTGTCCCAGTCGGGGAAGTATTTGGTGAAGTGTGCCTCTCCACCAATGAGAGGGGAAACAGTCGGGGAGGGGTCTTGACTAGGTTAGGTTTTAAATTCCAACACTATCTTTTGTAACTTGCCTCTTCTCCATGATGAGTCATGGGGAAGA
>CM053592.1:47946845-48002509 GCA_028646515.1 Pseudochirops corinnae
CAGAGAGTCAGTCGTTAAACATTTATCAGCACATTCCTGTTAAGACTCCTTACTGGCTGTGTGACAATGGACAAGGTCTCGGTCTCTTCATATAAAAAATAGGGATAAAGAACATCTATTTGGTAATATTATTGTGAGGATCAAATGAGATAATATAGTATATTATAATGTTATCAGAACATGTAAAATAATAATATAACATAAATAATTTTGCAAACCCTTTGATAAATCCTGGTTATTATTAGCTATTATAATAGAGGCTGCAGGTAGCACAGTGGGATAGAATGCTGAAACTGGAGTCAAGAAGACCTGAGTTTGAATCCTGTCTCATACTTAGTGGCTATATTACCCCTAAGCAAGGCACCTTAGCTTCCTCATCTGTAAAAATGGGAATAATAATGAGGAGGATGAGGAGAATGTGAAGATAATCTGAAATGTATGTAGAGTAGTACTTTGCAAACCTTAAGGCACTATAGGCTAGCTCTGTTATCATTCTGCCCTTAAGTTGAGTTGCATAGTTTAAAGAAAAAAAAAAAGAAGTTAACTCTAATAATTTGCAACTGTTTGATATGTACTGACTGGGAGCAAGGAATTTCTGTAGCTCTATGGTTACAATAGCAAATGGAGGTAGTAGGATCCTATTTGCTTAATACAAAACCTTGGACGAACAACTCTGTCAAGGCCATGCATAAATAGATGTGCTAGTATGCACTTGGGCTAAGTGGCTGTGCTTAGACCAAGGTGGACTTGTATTTCAAAGTAATAACTGGGACTTGGCAAGGGTAAAGACACCCCTTTAGACCTAGAATATGAATTTTAAAATTTTGGAAATAGAAGTTTAAAATTTGGCTGCTCTTGAACTAAAGAAAATTGGTAGGTCCCTAAGTTTAGATGGCAATAAGAACTGAGGGTTCCTATTTTGTTTTTGTATAGATATGATGACTACTAATGAATCAACCCAGCAATGAATATTCACTCAACTCCAGCTATGTACATAGTACTAAAGAGGAAAAATAGGTTGGTGTCCTTTCCATCTGGAGTTTGTAGTTTAGTCATGGTTGTAGTTATTACTTCTCATCAGCTTGTTTATACTATGCTAGTCATGAAAATTAAGTATTTTATTAAAAATAGCTTGCATTTGCAGAGCACTTCTTACCATAATGCACTTTTAAAAAGTTAAATTGGCACCAAACATGTATCATAGAATCAGAGGATGTTTTCCAATGGCACAGACATCTATCTTTTCTCTGTAAGGATCTGTCATTTTGCCCAACAAAAAATGTAAAAAATTAATGGCAAAATTTCCTCATTTCCTTTTCTGACAATGACTAGTGGATCAAGGAAATGCTGTAGGTCTCATATACTCACTTTTCAACAAGGTATTTGACAGTCTCTCTTGAAATCTTGTGGACAAATGAAAAAAACATGGGCTGTTTGATACTATAGTTAGACTGGTTAAATTATTCTTCCCCGAAGTCTGTGTCATCATAGGGTAGGGAGGCTTCTAGTGATGAGCTTCAGGTTTTCTCCTCCACCTTATTTTGTTCAGTCCTTTATCAATGACTAAGAATCAGATGAAGTTATATGATATAATGCTTGTTGTTGTTCAGTCATTTCTGTTGTACCCCACTCTGCGTGACCCCACTTGGGGTTTTCTTGGCAAAGATACTGGAGTGGTTTGCCATTTCCTTCTCTGGCTTATTTTACAGATGAAACTGAGGCAAACAGGTTAAGTGACTTGCCCAGGGTCACATAGATAGTAATTGACTGAGGCCATATCTAAACTTCCTGACTTCAGGTCTGGTTCTCTATCTACTGTGCCACTGTAAGGAATGCTTAGTTCATTTGCAAAAGACACAAAGCTAGGATGGATAGTTAATATATTACATAGTATAGTCAGGGTTCAGAAAGATGGAGCCAGGGTGGAATTAAGGGTCCAAATACAATTTATTATGGGTGTTGAAACAAATAAATTGGGATCACACTTTAGTGACCAGATCTAACAGAAACAATATCTATTAGTTATGTTGAACCAAGCTCATCGGAAAATCATTTTACATTTAAGCAGCCACAAAACCCCTCAGTCAATCAACAAGTATTTAATTGCCTACTATGTGTCAGGCTCTGTCTTCCTTATGCACCAGAAATTCTACTGCAACCAGGCCAGTCTTACCACTATTTCCTAACACAACTGGTCTTTGAGATTTACTCAGGGTATTTCCTTGAAAGGTTTCATTTATTGTCACATATAAGCAAGTTTGCTCTTGTACCTCTCCCCATTCTTGGCAGAAGTAGAGGTATGGAACACTGCCTATGACATTAGACTTTTTCATTGTTATCGGCTTAGTTTTGGTGGCCTAATTAATTTTTCTCTTCTTTATTCTTTGTTATAGGGGATGGCTCTCTTGGAAAGGGAAGGGATATATTGGGAATTTTTTTTTAAGTTTGATCTTGGTGAGATTTGGGAATATTCAGGACAATGTGTGTGTTTGCAACAAGAGAATAGGAACACTATTTTGGGAGTGAAAATTTGACTATTGAAAGTTAGGTAGTACAGGGGATAGAGTGCCAGGCCTGGAGACAGGAAGACTCACCTTCCTGAGTTCAAGTCTAGCCTTAGACACTTACTAGCTGTGTGACTGTGGGAAAGTCATTTAACCCTGTTTGCCTCAGTTTCTTCATCTGTAAAATGAGCTGGAGAAGGAAATGGCAAACCACTCTAGCATCTTTGCCAAGAAAACCCCAAAAAGGGTCCTGAAGAATTGAACATGACTGAAAAATGCCTGAACGACACGTGGTTGTTTGTATGGTGATCAAAGGGGAGAATGAAAAGGCCAGTTTCCTCTTGCCCAGATATCTGGGCTATCAGCCCTTAGGTGTTTCTGGCTGATAACTGGTCTCCTAGGGCCCTTCCCTCAAAACGATGAGTTTACTTCCAACATACTGCTTTGCTTGGAAATCAGCCCCACCCAGATGTCCTGAGACTATTACTGGTATCCTGGGTGCTCTGGCTCTTGGCTGCCCTTCCCCCCTAAAAGTTAATTTAGCCTTAGCCCTCCTCAGTGCCTGTCCTCATTGGTTCTCCTTTTCCACTATGCTTTCTAAAGCCTTCCTCTTTTGTGTAGCAGTGGAGAGATGGATTTTTGAATCAGGGGACCTGAATTTGAATCCCAGTACTGTCACCCATAATGAGGCCTTGAATGAATAACTTCAGTTTTCTAGGTCCTTAAGTGTCTTATCTCTAAAATAAAATAAAATCTCTTCCAATTCTAAATCTACCATCTTAGATATCTTCCTCTCTTATTCTTTCCATCTTCTGGAGATTAATGAAACCTTTTTTTTCCCTGAAGATACCATATGCTTTGAGGCAGCATGCTGTGGTATGGAGTCAGAAAGGGTGGGTTCACAGGAGAACATTGTACACAGTAACAGGAACACTGTGGGATGACCAACTTTGATAGACTTATCTCTTCTCAGCAATGCAATGATCCAAGACAATTGCAAAAGACTTGAAATGAAAAATGCTATCCACATGCAGAGAAAGAACTATGGAGTCTGAATGCAGATGGAAGCATGCAATTTTCTCTTTTTTTTCTTTCTTGTGGTTTTTCCCTTTTGTTCTCATTCTTTTACAACATGACCAATGTGGAAGTATGCTTAATATGATTGTACATGTATAGCCTATATTGGATTGCATGCTGTCTTGGGGAGGGGGAAGAATTTTAGAACTCAAAATCTTATAAAAGTGAATGTTGAAAACTAAAAATTAATTAATTTTTTGAAAAGGTGGGATCAAATCCCGCCTCAGAAACCTGTGACCCTGGGAAAATCACTTAATCTCAATATACTCAGTTTTCTCATCTGTGAGCTTAAAGATTTGGACTGGAAGGCCTTTGAGATTTTGTCCAGCTCTGGATCTGTGATTGATTGATACCCTCTCCAAGGTTGGCTGCTTTTTCTGTCACCCAGGGCCAGAAAGAGGAACAGCTGGCACTCTCCTTGCTTCCCAAAGTCATTTTCAGATGCTCCTTTCACTATTATTCAGCAACCACATCTGGCCATTTAACTGATCCCCATCCTATCCAGACCCTTCTTGTCTTCATCTAGGGACCTTTCAGTCTCTTTACATTCTCCCAAACAAGATCAATACTTAGCTCATAACCTTTATCTTTATTCCCAAACCTGTCCTTTCTGAACATCCTGACCTCTTCTTAAGTTTCTAAACTCCTATGACATTGTCTCTAGCCTATCTTTGCCACACACTGGAGTGGTCATTTCTTACATTAGGGTTCTCAACCTAGAGTCTATGAACTAAAAATTTTTTTTTGATCACTGCGTTTTATATCATTGGTATTTCTTTGAAATCTTATGAATTTTATGCACTTAAGAACATTATTCTGAAAAGGAGTCCTCATGTAAGCTTCACAAGATGTCCAAAGGAGTTGACTACACACAAAAAACATTAAGAACTCCTGCCTCAGATGAGCCCCACTACCACTCAACTTAAACTGCCCCAGGCTCCAGAGTTCCTAGTTACAATTCTGGGAATTGGTGATATTATCAGAGGATCAGGTATGATTGGGAGAAAAGTAATACAGATAAGACTTCAGTGGAAATTTGGAGAATGAATGAAGCTAAGAATTCAACATTTTTTCACAATAAATGCTGGTTGCAATGGCATATAAAAGTAGACATTTGTCCAAGGGAGCTCATGGCTGACTTGGAAAATAATCAAATTTGCCTATGCTGTTTATTTGAGGCTGAGTTTTATCAAGAGCAGGGGTGGGGAACCTGTGGCCTTATAGGTCCTTCTGTGCATCCTTTTGATTGAGTCCAGGTTTTACAGAACAAATCCTTTTATTAAGAGGATTTGTTCTGTGAAGTTTGGATTCAGTCAAAAGGCCACACTTGAGGACTTGGAAGGCCGCATGTGGCCTTGAGGTCATAGGCTCCCCAACCCTGAACAAAAGAGTAAAGAATAAAATCTATATTTAAAGAAGTCCCTTTCCTTTTGCTTTCCCAGCATCTGTCAAGAGCAGTATATAATTTAATTACTGAATCCATAGGCTGGACCATGGAGAGAAAGAATGATGTGTCTGCTGTTGTGAAAAATGAGACAGCAGCCAACTGCTTCGTTCCCATCATTCTTTCTCCGTTGGACTAAATTAATATAGTTAACAAGCTTTTGTTTGGATTAGTAGCTCACATGTGTGATGCACATTATCAGGACTCATGATTATTACGGTATTTATTACTTATCAGTTGCTGACAGTGCACTCACCCAGCACGAGGGAAAGGAATTCTTTTGTCATTTTATTGTGCCTCATGCCAATGTTCGATTTAATTCGACTTGGCAGACATTTATTAAGCCCTTCCTCTGTGCAAAGCATGGTGCTAGGCACTGGGGGAATAACAAACCTTGGTAAGACATTTGTCTACGTGGAGCTTATGGGGTAATAGGGCACATGAGCCCTCTATAGATAAATCCAATATGCCAGATTTAAGGGGGTAATTATTAGACTACTTTTTTGAGACCAAGGGTGTGGGTCACAAGGCTTCATAGGGTAATAGATTTAGAGCTGGAAGGGTCTTCCATGGCCATCTAGTCCAATCTTATTTTACAGATGACATGCAGAGTTAAAATACTTTAGGTCACAGAACCAAGGTCATCCTGGCTTGTGAACCAGCTTCTAAGTGTCCTTCTCAGACTTATTTCTTGGGGTTAAAAAAAAAAGTAAAATGCAACTCTTTTGTTTTACAGATGAAGAGAGGCTTGGAGAGGTTTATTAACTTACCCAAGGTCACGCAGGTGACAAATATGGACCCTAACCAAATCTTCAAAAGTTTCCTAAGAAGCAGATATTTGCATATTGCATGCAAAGGGCTGTTCAGAACGCTAATGGTATCAGGCATCAAACGCTAACACAGATCTCTGGATTTCTGGACCCATTTCTGGTAGTCAGCCCCCCACTCCCCGCTCCGCCGCAGGTCCGAAGCTGCGTTACTTGTATCTAATGCGCACTCAGCATCAGTTCTGGGTTTCTTTTAGGCATGGGGGAGAGGGGCACAAAAACTCGTTTTTCACCCAAAATGCAGCCTTTTAGGAAAAGAACACAGCACCCTTCTCCTCTGACTTGCCCTCTAGAAATCTGCAAACTCACTTCAAAAGTCCCAGTACTCCAAAGAATGGAGTCAGACACCGAGCCAAGCAGAACTAGAGCCGCAGGGGACTCGGAATGCGCTTTCCGCTCTTTTTCTCCCGCGCGCGCGCGCAGAACCTCGCGGGGATGCATGGGCGAGCTCATGGGAGCAGCGGGAGCCCCTGCAAACGGACAGAAGCTGGAAGGGAGAACTTCATCTAAAGGGCCGCACGCGCGCAAGATTCACAACTTTGGGCTCCCGTCCTTTATATTTATTTACTTATGTTTGCTCGGAGGCGAACCAAAGCGCCGCCCCCAGGCCCGCGCCCCCTTTGTATAAGGCCCCAAAGCTTAGGGCAAGGGTACAGCGCAGCACAAGGCGGGAGACGCCGGCGGAGACGTTCGGAAAAACCGCGCGTTTGCGAGCAGAGGAGGCGGCCCCGCGCGCAAAGAGGGTGGCGGGGATAGGGTGGGGGGAGCACGTGGGGAGCCGGCTCAGGGACGCAGAGGGTAGCAGAGGGTAGCAGAGGGTAGTGGGGCATGCCGGACTCCCCTTCCTCCAAGGCGGTGGCGCGCGCCAGGACTGAGGCTTCGTGGGCGCCGGCCCCGCCCCCGCCCGCCCAGGCCAGCCCCGCCCCGCCCCCGGTTCCTCCTCTTCCCTTTTTCTGTCGGCTGCTCTTGGAGGCGGGAAGGTGGCTGCTGCGGCGAGATGAGCGGGGACCAGCTTGGAGGGTACAGTCTGCTCTCCTCCTTCCCCCTCCGCCCTCCCTTTCCTTCTCCACCACCTCCTTCTCCTCCCCAGTCTTCCTCTTTCGTCCTCTTCCCCCTTCCTTTTCCTCTTCCCTCTCCCTTCTCTCCTTCTTCCTCCTTCTCCCTTCCCCCTCTTCCCCTTCCTCCTTCCTCCTCCTCCCCCTCCCTCCTCTTCCTTTCTTCCCCTCCTTCCTTCTCCTTCTCTCTCCCCTTCGCCCGCGCCCCGGGGGGGCCCCACGCGCGAGCCTGGCTGCACTGGACTGGGGCGCAGCAGGGGTCGCACTCCAAGGGGGTCCGGGCCCCCCCAGGCGTCACGGTCTGTAGTCCAGTTCACTTTGAAGGCTCCCTGCGGAGGACAGGTACTGGGCTTTGGGAACTACTACACAGGTTTCTGCCCCCAAACCCACTGAGTACCCTGGAAATGAGGAAGAAGGGGTGTAGACCCTGAATGCATCCTTGAACGGCCTGGTTAGTCTAAACCTAACTTTGAAGTTCAAACTCCCATATCAACAATAATCACAGTAGCCTAATAGCTATAGCATGGTTTGCAAAGCACCTTAATAACATCGCTTGCATTTCTTTAACAGTGTCACCATGTGTAAAGCGCTTTTCCTGTATTATCTCGAAGGTAGATGCTCTCATTCCCCTTTTACAGATGAGGAAAACGGAGACTCGGGGAGGTGCCCAGGATAACAAAACTAGTAAAAGGCCAGGACGGGATTTGAACCAGCTCACTGTCTATTATGACACCGTCATTCCAAGAGAAGCCTTGGGATAGAGAAGCAATACATAAAATGTGGGTAGATTCCCCACTAAAGTATAGAAAGAAAACATCTGATCAGAGAGTCTCTGATTTGAATTCAGAGTAATTCTGCCTCTACTCTTTCTTCCTCAATCCCAGTCAGTTTATTTTTACTAAGTAGCCTAGATGAGGGTTTCTGGGGAGAGGATTGATGATGCACCACCCAAAAAACACGCAGTTATTAAATGCCTTTCTATGCCATGCAGTATGCTGAGTCTTGGGGGGGTGGAGACAGAAAAAATAATTCCCAGTTTCTATTCTCTTGGAAATTGGCCTCAGCCTCTTTGCAAGGAGGAGTGACTGTTTTCCCGTGTTCATTCTTTTTAAGTGCCCTTGCTTGGCTGGGTGCAGGTTAGTTTTCTTTTACACCACACCTTCCTGAAATAGTAATAATAGTAACAGATTTATATAGAACTTGAATGTTTGCAAAGTGCTTTACATAGATTATCTCATTTCAGCCACCAGATAGTCCTGTGAAGTAGGTGCAGGAAAACTGAGACTGGGCTTTAGTGACTTGCCTCAGATCACCAAGGGGAATAAATGTGAGAGGTGGGATTAGAACCCATGTCTTGCTGACTGGGCCTCCAAGCAAAGCGTTTGGAAGACCCTCCCCCTCCTAGACCGCAGTTCTGTGGTTTCCACGTGACTTCTCTGCCAGGCGTGTTACTTGAGCACAGGCAGGTTCAAGTGTTCCTCAATGACCTGCGAGCTGAAGTTCTCGGTCCCCTTTTGTAAACCCGTTTATAGTTCACACTACTATCAGTCAACAGATGTTTGTTAAACCTTACTCTGGTGCCAGGCACAATGCTAGGAAGTAAGCTCTTAATTTTATTGTTAGTAATAGTTACTACTTCATTTCCCATAGCAATTTACTTTCTTCAGAGTGCCTTAGATCATACAATTCTTGCAAAATGGTATAATAATATTAACTAACATTTATATAGTACTGGCTCTGTGCTAAAGTGCTTTACAAGTATTATCTCATTTGATGTCCATTTTACAGATGAGGAGACTGAGTCAAACAGCAGGTAAATGACTTGCCCAGGATCACACTGCTAGTTAGTGTTAGAGGCTGAATTTAAACTCTGCTTTCCCCAACTGCAGATCTAATGCTCTATCCAGTATACCACCTAGTGGTAGAGCAGATTTTATTAATCTTACAAATGAGGAAATTGAGGCACAGTGTTTCCCAAGGTCCTGTAGCTAGAGTTAGCCCCTTCCTCTCTTGAACAGGTCCCCTGCATCATCTCTGGCTGTTGTAAATTACTCAAGTTACTTCTAAAGAGAATTGTTATATGGGTTGTTGTTTAGTTTCAGTCCTGTCATTCTATGTGACCCCATTTAGGGATTTTTTTTTGGCAAGCATAATGGAGTGATTTGCCATTTACTTCTCTAGCTCCTTTAACAGATGAGGAAATTGAGGCAGAGTTAAGTGATATACCCAGAGTCGCACAGCTAGTAAGTGTCTGAGGCCACATTTGAACTCGGGAAGAGGCATGTTCCTGACACCTAGCTGAGACCATTAATCAAAACAACCTGCTTGCTTTTCTCAAACGCTGGGCTTTTAAATTTCTTCTTCATCATCATTATTATTGTATTGCTTTTGTTGTCCTTGCAGCTCGAGTCACAGTGAAACAACTTGTAAAAAACGGGACGACTATTTGGAGTGGCCTGAGTACTTCATGGCTGTGGCCTTTTTATCCGCCCAGAGGAGCAAAGATCCAAATTCCCAGGTAAGACCATTTTGCAGAGTGTAATTCACTCACATTCACAGACATGCACATAAATGCATTAATGGCTGGAAAGGAAAAACTTAGGAGACTAACCATTAATTTTAAGATTTAGGATAAATCTGCTGTCTTCGTGTTCGCAGTTTTATTTCTTCTCTTACAGTTCACTGCCCGAGTACAATTGTTAGGTTCTTTAGTTAACTGCCTCGTTGCAGCAGGAATTTGTTGGATTGTTGGGGCAGAATTGAGGAATAGGTAATCAAGAAATCAAGATGAAGTACCTGCTATATGTGAGGTGCTATGCTCAGGACTGCAGAGATACAAAGCATATAAAAATCTCATTCCAACAAGACAGGGCACCCTGTGATGTCTTCCACTTCAGTGCCATTGGAGTTAATTGTATTTCTGGTTTCATTATGTGTTCTGGCTTATTATAGTAATGATAAATCAAGGGATCTCTCTTGTGGACTGTCACAGTACTTTCTGTTTCTTATGTATTAGCAATGCCCACAGTGGGTCTGGGACCCAAGGTTTTTGACTCTGAGGCCAGGTCTATGCCCACTGTACCACACTGCCTTTCAGTATAATTATTAACTATCTTTCTATCCTCCTGGATTGTAAACTCTTTGAGTAGGAAAGCATGCATTACTCATCTCTGAATTCCTTCATTATCTAACACCAGGACTTATCTTTGTTTCAGTGGATAGAATGCTATGTCTGGAATCGGGAAGACCTGACTAATAATTGTACCTACCTCCTCAGGTTGTTGGATGGATCAAATAAGATAATTATAAAGTACTTAGTACTCTGCCTAGCACACAGTAAGGGCCATATAAATAACTATTACATTGTTGTTATTTTTAAAAATTTTCTTAGTTACTGTTATTAATTCAGTGCTACTATTTTTTAAGAGCCCTTGTTAGGCTGGTAACTGGCTAGTTTTGTTTTTCACAGCACCTTTAGGAATAATTATAAAGCAAACATTAATGGGAGACTTAGACATTTGCAAACTGCATTATGCACATGGTACTTGGAACTCATGACTACTCTTTGAGGTAGCTACTGTAGATATCCCTCTGTTATGAATGAGAAAACTGAGACTTGAGCTTATGTGATTGCCTCAGGTCACACAGTGAGTAAACTTCAGAGGTAGGATTTGAACACAGATCTTCCTGATTCCCAGGCTGGTTTTCAAATTTAATTGAAGCCATTTTTTTTTTTCCCATTTAGGTTGGGGCTTGCATCGTCAATGCAGAAAACAAAATTGTTGGAATTGGGTACAATGGAATGCCCAATGGGTGCAGTGATGACTTGCTTCCCTGGAACAGAGCAGCCGAGAGTAAACTGGACACCAAATACCCCTACGGTATGAAACACGACCTGATCTCTGTGACGAATGTGCTTCATTTCAGATCTGTTATTAAATAGGAGAGCTGGTCAGAAATCTTTCCCTTCTTAGCTGTGAACATGTAAGGAAGGAAAATCCTTTTAAAATACCTGAATCTATTAACCCTGCCTACCCCTCAAGTGCCACAGAGGTCCAGCAGATGGAGGGACAGAAGGGCAGCTGTATCCAGGGCTCTGCTGTACATAAATGAGCACCTGGTCCATTTCATTGACTGATTGACTAATTGATGCTGTCCAGACAGAACCAGGGACACTATTAATAGAGTGTGCCAGAAGAGAACCGTAGCCACACAGACATTCAGAAATGATGGAAGAAAGATCTCTGTGACTCTTTGGTCTACTTCAGTACCATTGGAAATTCTGAGTAAAGGGCTAAGGGCCTCCTGGCCAGGGCCCTGCTCTTGGATGGGGAGCCTTAAAAGCCAGCTGATGCCAGCTCAGCGGTAGAGGTAAAATAATAGATGGGGATGGGGGAGGAAATGGAGGTGAATTGCTGTTATGTGCTGGTATCTTGAGCTACTCCATAATGATACAGTGCACCGTAGCTATCTAGGTGGGACTCTTCTGCCTCCTGGCCTCTCCAGGATTGAACTAGTCACCTTCCTTTGTACAGGGAATGTTGAGTAGGATGCAGGTGAGCAATATGAGATGAACAAGGAGCTGTCACCTTGTAGAAGGCCTTGAATGCCAAGTTAGAGTTAGTAGGTAGCAGAGAGCCTTTGAAGGGTCTTTACAAGTTTATAGGATTATAGATATACAATGAGAAGGGACCTTAGAGTCCATTGAATGCCCATTTTACCAATGAGGAACTAGCTACACAGAAAAGTTAAGTGACTTGCCCTTCACACTCAGGTGTGAAGTGGCTCACCTGGAATTTGAGGTGGCATGGTGGATAGAGCACCAGACCAGGAAAACCTTAGTTTAGATCTGCCCTCAGACATTTACTGGCTGTGTGACCCTGAGCAAATCAAGTCACTTAACCCTCTTTGCCTCAGTTTCCTCATCTGTCAGATGAGCTGGAGAAGCAAATGGCAAATCACTCCAGTATCTTTGCCAAGAAAACCCCAAATGGAAGTCACAAAGAGTCAGACACAACTGAACCACAAAAACAGCTGATTCCATGTTTTCCATTGTAGCCATCTCTGTTGTTTCCTTCCATTCATTGCTCCTAATTCCACCCTCTGAGGCCAGGGAGAACAAGTGTAATCCTTCTGCCACATGATAGACTCTGAGATAAGTGAAATTAGTTATCCTGTCCTTAGTCTTTTCTTCTTCAATTTAAACCTCTCTGCTTCTTCCAGCCATCCCTTTGATGGCATGATTTTGAGTCTCCTTGCCTTCATCAGTCACCCTTCTATTGATGTTTTCCAGCTTGTCAGTGTGGCTCACAGAATACTCCAGCCATGGTCCAACTAGGGTAGGGCACAGGTGGGTCTGTCAAAGGGTTTATGAAGTACCTGCTATGTGCTGGCACTGTGTTTGGGAAAGACTGAATACAAAGACTGAAGCAAACCATAGTCTTGAGGAATTTAACATTGTAATGGGAGAGAAAACCAGTGTGTAGTATATTCAGCATAAACATGAAGTGAATAGAAAAGACAAAGTAAGGAAAAATAATAAAACAATAGAAAATAAAACATATAGAAACTAGTTAAGTACAAGGGAGTTTTGGAGAGAGGGCACTAATAGTGTGTGTGGAAAGGGGTGAGATACTTGAACGGCATCTTTTTAAATTTAAATTTTTTTAATGTTTTTTTTGTTTTTGAATTTTGCCTTCCAAATCCTCTACTGTACTACAGCCCCTCCCCAACCTGCTGAGAAGGCAAGCGATATAATATCAATTATACGTGTGAAGACATGCACAACATTACAGGAAGGGCAGCTAGGGGCACAGATGAACTGGAGAAGCAAATGGTGAGCCACCCTGGGATCATTGACAAGAAAATTCCAAATGGGGGTTACAAAGAGCCGGACATGACTGAATGACAGAAACAACAGCTGATTCCACACTCACCATGTTTCACCTTGTGGCCATCTGCTTCTTCATTTCACCGATCAGGAAGACTTGTATCTTCCTTCATGAGTTCAAATCCGGGCACAGCCATTTACTAGCTTTGTGACCCTGGGCAAGTCACTTCACCCTGTTTGCCTCAGTTTCCTCATCTGTCAAATGAGCTGGAGAAGGGAATGGCAAACTATTCCTATATCTTTGCCAAGAAAGCCCCAAGTGGGGTCACAGTCAGACATAATTGAAAAATGACTCAACAACAGTCTTTTTTCTCTTTGTTTATTTAGTATTTTATTTTTCCCCAATTACATATTAAAAACTATTTTTAACACTCATTTAAGAAATTTTGAGTTCTAAATTCTCTCTCTTCTTCCCTTCCCACCTCATTGATAAGGCAAGGAATTTTCTATAGGTTATATATAATAACAATAGTCTTTTTTTTTCCTAGCTACTTTTTTTTCTTTTAAATTTATTTACTTTTAGTCTACAAGTTTTTGAGTTCCAAATTTTCTTCCCCCTCCATGGTGGCATGCAATCCAATATAGGTTCTACATATACCTTCACATTAAACAGTCAAGTTGTAAAGAAGAATTATAACCAATGGAATGAACAATGAGAAAGAAGAAAACAAAATAAAACAAAAAAGAGAGGGAGCAAGTAGCTTACTTCAAATCTGCATTCAGACTCTGTAATTCTTTCTCTGGATGTGGATAGCCTTTTCCATCATGAGTCCTTTGGAATTGTTTTACAGCCTTGTATTGCTGAGAGGAGCCCTGTCTATCAGAGTCAGTCATCACAGATACGATGTGTCGTAATTGTGTACAAAGTTCTCCTGGTTCTGCTCTCCTCACTCGGCATCAGTTTATATAAGTCTCTCCAGGTTATTATGCAGTCTGTCTCCTCATTTCTTATAGCACAATAGTATTCCATTCCGTTCATATACCACAACTTGTTCAGCCATTCCCCAATTGATGGGCATCCCCTCAGTTTTCAATTCTTGGCCACCACAAAAAAAGCTGCTATAAATATTTTTGTACGTATGGGTCCTTTTCCCATTTGTATGATCTCTTTGGGATACAGCCCTAGAAGTGGTACAACTGGGTCAGAGGGTATGCACATTTTTATAGCCCTTTGGGCATAGAATAACAACAGTCTTTTTTTTTTTTTAATGACTTGTTTATTTACTTTTAATTTACAAGATTCAGTTCCACATACAGTTGAGTTTCAGATTTTCTCCTCTCCCTTCCCCCCCCCCCCATCGTGGCATGCAGTCATGTATAGGATCTGCAAATACTTTCACATTGTACAATAGTTTGGAATAACAACAGTCTTAAAGGAAGATAGGGCCTTTGTGAGGTGAAATTAAGGAATATGTTCCAGGTGTGAGGGATGGTGTTTGCAAAGGCACTGAGATGGGAGATGAGTGTGGTATGGGAAAGCCAGTTTGGCTGGATGACTGTGGGAGGGAGAGTCCTATCCAGTGAGTTTGGATAGACAGGTAAGGAAAGGCTCAAAAAGTTAAACTGAGAAGTTTATCTCTTGTCCTAGAGGCAATAGCCCCCTGGGGTTGATGGAGCAGAGAAGTCACATGGTCAGCTCTGCACTTAAGGAAAATTACTGCTGTTGCCCTGTAAGACTATACTTTTGTTATTGTGGCCTAAAATTACATTCACTGTTTTGGTTGTCATCATCAGACATCTTCAGTTCACTAACCTTCTGAGGCCCTTTTTTTACAGGAACTGTTGTCTAGTGACATCTCTCCCATACTGTGGGGTTGATTTTTTGAACCTAAGTTCAAGGATTTTTTTTTTAACATTTATCCCTATTAGATTTCATCTTATTACATTTGGTCCACAGTTCTAGCCTTTTAAGATCTTTCTGAATCCCAATTCTGTCACTCAGTGGGTTCTCTATCCCTCCGAGCTAGCTTTCATTTCTAACTTTAGCTAGCCATGCCATCTATATCTTTCTCTAAGTCATTAACAAAAATGTTTAAGGCCAAAGGACCAAGAATAGATCCCTGGGGGGGCCCCCTCCACTAGAGGCTTCCCTCTAAAGTGACATTGATCTGTTTAATCACCATTCTTCCCGTCTGGTCATTCAATCAGCTTCAGATCCACCTACCTAACCTACCCGTCTTGTCCACAGGGAAGCATGAGAAACTTTGTCGATATCCAGGTATATCATAGAGTGTGTACAACGGTCCTTTGATCTGCCAGGCTCGAAGCCCATCCACCGAGGAAATGGGATTAGTCTGGCATCGACATATCCTTAATGAACCCATGCTGACTTAGAGTGATCCCTGCTTCCCTTCCTGAGTTCTCACAAACGACCACTTTAACAAAGCATTCTGGAATCGTGCCAGAAATTGTCATCGAGCTCACTGGCCTTTTAGTTTGAAGACCTCACTGTCTTCCCTTTTTTTTTTCCTTTGAAATCTTGCATTGCTTACCTATCTCCGGTTCTATGGTATTTCTCCCATTTGCAGGATAGTAGTAATAAGAATGATGATCATAATAATAATGAATAATGATACCAGCTAGCATTTATGTGACATCTGGGTGGTGCAGTGGGTAGAGCATTGACCCGGATTCAGGAAGACCTGAGTTCAAATGTGACTTCAGGCACTTACCAGCTATGTGATCCTGGGCAAGTCATTTACCTCCGTTTGCCCAAGGTTCCTCATCTGTAAAATGACAAAACTCCTCCAGTATCTTCACCAAGAAAACCCCAAATGGGGTCGTGGAGTTGGATATGACTGAAATGACTAAGCAACAGCAGAGATTTGTCTGTGTGTATCTCGTTTTAAGGTTTTGTAAAGCACTTTATGTATGTTGACTTGCTTGATCCTAACAACAACCACATGAGGTAGGCATTATTATTATCTTCATTTTCTACATGGTAAACTGAGACTTTAGATTGCCCAAGGTCACCAAGATAGTAAGTATCTGAGCCAGAATTGGAACTCAGTTCTTCCTAACTCCGAGTCTAACCCTGTGTCTTCTGTGCCACCTCAAAGGTCACAGCATTGTAGGATTCTAAAGCTGGAAGGGGTCCTTAAAGGCTCCAGTATAATTCTGTCATTTTTGGACTAATACTAACACCAATTAAAAATTACAATACGGGCTGTCCCAGAAGTCTTGGTGCAGTTTAAAACAAGGCTTCAGTAAAAGCCCAGTGATAGCTAGCATTGGCTCACCTTTATAGGGCACTGTAAGGTTTGCAAAACACTTTACATTTGTTATTTCATTTTATAGATGAGGAAACAGGCCTAGAGAAGTGAATTGAGTTGCCCAAGATCTCACAGCGTGGTCTATGGCAGAGGGTGTCAAACCAAGACCCTCTGATTCCACGTCCAGCGTTCTTTACACTGTGCGTATCTAGTTTTCTCCAGGAGCAGTTCAGCAGTCACAGCTCTGCAGGGTCTTTTAGATAACTGGGATATGGTTGTTTTGATCTTAATAAAAAAAAAATTTATAATCAGCTAACATTTCCCATCGGCCAGTCACTGCCATATGACTTGAACTCACTGAGGGCAGACATGGGAAAGCCTACCACAGAGCTTAACGCCTTTCAAATTAAGACAGTTTTCTGTTTAGAGCAGTGGTTCTCAACCTTCCAAATGCCCGTGACCCTTTAATACTTGTATGTGGACGTATCTGCATGTGGGCAGACCTGCCTGGAGATGGATGGAACGGTGTCTTGGTTCCTAAAACCATCAGAAGTATGGGTTTTCTGATGGTCTTAGGCGACCCCCGTGACCCTGTGAAAGGATCATTTGTCCCCCAAAGGGGTTGCGACCCACAGGTTGAAAACCACTGGTTTAGAGGAATTTGCTTGCTAAAGAATTAGAAGGGCATAAAGTAGCCTTCACTTCAACTCCATTTGTGGTGAGCAAAAAAAAAGGTTAAAAATTGAGTAAAGTTTTTGTATTAATTTGGGTATTTTTTTAAGTTATTGTCAGTAGGAAACAGGAAGGGAAGAGATTAGTGGTGGGAATGTACCCATCCAAATTGTATGTAACATAGACACATCCCATATGTACATTTTAGAAATTAAAAGGTCACTTTAAAAATTCTGGGTTGAAATACGTAGATAACCAAAGTCATTATTCACTAAGCAGATGGGATCTTGCCTGGAGGTAGTTTATTCATTCCTGTACCTGAACCCTGATTTGGAATTCTTTGGAATGGTGAGAAAACCTCTGTCCTGATTCCCTCTTGGGCCTCTTGCATGCCAGTGGCAGTCAAATAGGAATTGTTACCAAATAGAAAGGAGATTGTATGTTGGACAGGCACCTGTCCACCTGCTTATTTCCCATTGGTTACCAAATAACTCTACCTGTGGGACCTTCTGCCTTCTTCAGTCACTGTGAGCCTGGGGCAGACTGGTAGCAGTCACCCAGAAGCTAAAGCTTTGTGTCCCATTAATGGTTCTCCAGTCACTTGAAATGCCGACGCCTTCCCAACCTCGAAAATAGCTGATTTTGTCTATGTTAAGATGCTGCCTTTGTACATGTTGATAAAATGCTTTGTGAGCAGTGCTTATGAGCTCTCTTCTGAAGAAAGAGTGGACAGACATCTGTCTGGCTCTGCAGTTTTTTAGTGTTTTGTGGTGGGGTTTTTTTTTTATTACCTAGTTGAGTTTTGGGGCACTGGTTGGCTGTCATTTTTCCACATCTTTGTAGCCCTTCTAGGTTTACAAAGCTCTTTCCTGTCATTAATAATTCAGTTTCTATCTAGTGACATTAGAATCTGCAGTTTTCTTTAGCCATTGATGTACTATAAAAGTGTAAGAGTGTATTAAATGGCTTTTAAAAAACACTTAGTATTCCATCATAATACACATAAAGATGTTAAAATTTTAAATAATGGTGAGTGCAGTGCTACAAATTAGGTAATTTTTTTTCAAGTATTTGTTATTTTTCAGGAATTTTACTTCCTTGGGATCATAGAATTAAAAGTGGAAGAGACTTGAGGTCATTCTCTCCATATTTGGCTGTATTAATGTTAGACTCAGAATCAGGGAAACCTGTGTTCATATACTGCTGCTCTCAGAGAGCCTGTATTGTCTACAGAGCTTCGTGGAAATGGTCTGTGCAAGCATTAAGGATGTTGATGAAAACCTGAAAAGTGAATGGGGTTGGTTTCTGCAGTCAGTTATCTATGAGAGATCATACTTTTATGGTCACAGGAAAGAGAATAGAATCCCACTGGGTCTACTCCTATTTGATTTTGAAAAACCTTTGATTATAGAACAAAATCCAGCCTTGAATGCCCCCATAGACAAGACATCTTCTTTGCCTACCTTAAATTAAGCAAGATTGTGACACATGATTACAGAACCTATTATCATAGGTTATTTACTAGTCACGTGACCATAAGATAGTCCCTAAACCTTTCTGAGCTTCTCTTGGAGGATATTTGTTGTATTGCAGAGTTTTTGTGAAGAAACTACTTTGTAAACCTTAAAATGCTATATAGAAATCTGAGTTGTTTCCATTTTTTTCTCACTTGCTAATATTAAAATTTTCCATTCTAATGGAATGTTCTTTGAGATAACTTGACAGTGGATCCCTAGAGCCTTCAAAATGATACAGCTTTCCCATATAGATTTCCTCTAGATGTTTTTTTTCCAGATCTAACCGTTCTTCTGGGATGACCTATACAGAATGTGTAGAAGTGAGAGATGGAGCCTTGAGTTCCAGAGAACTGTTGAAAGTCCAGTTTGGTCAGAATGTAACATTCATGACGGAAAGTAGAATGAAATAAGCCCAGAAAATCAGTTGGAATAGGATGATAGAGGGCTTAAAATTATGGCCTGAAAAATCTATTTTACTGTAGAGGTAATGGGAAAGCACTGAGCATTTATGAGCTGAGAAATGGCATGGTTTCCTCCATTCCACATTGGTAGCAGTTTCCCCATCAGTGGAGGTATTTGAGGAAAGGCTAGATGATGGAATGTTTTGGAGTGGATTCAAGTTTAGATATGGGTTGACGTAAATTGGGGGTTCTTAACCTGGGGTCCATGAACTTTTACACACATACATATATACACTTACACATAGATATACACACAATTAGTTTTCTTTTTAATTCTTACTTTATTTTTTGCATTTAAGAAGAAATGATCAAACAAGATAATGTTTGTAACATGCTTAGCCCAATACCTGGCACACAGTGCTTAATAAATGCTTTCCTCCTTCCGCCTTCTCTATTCAGAAAAGGGGTCCCACAGACTTCACCAGACTATCAGAGAGGGTCCATGACAAAAAAGGATAAGGACTCCTAGACTGGATGACCTCTAAAGCCACTTCTGAGTTTCTGTGAGCAAGATTATTTGCTGATCGAGGCAGTTTCTTGGTTCTTTTCTTTTAATCAAGGAATTTTAGCCTTTTTTGTGTGTCGTAGACCCCTTTGGCAGTCCAGGGAAGCCCATGGATTCTATATAATAATGATTGACTGCCTGTATCCATAATTGAAGAAAATGCAAAATTTCAGTTAGAAATTAATGAAAACACAAATGCAATTTTTTCTCATTAAAGTTCGTGGCCCCCTGGAAATCTGTCCACAGACCTACTAGACTATTCTAGATGGTTGTGAAATAGATAAATTTCTCTAAGAAATGGCATTTGATGGGAATATAAGTCGATGTTTGTCCATTTTTCTGATTAAATAGTGTATTTAAACAGATTGGGTTGGAGTGGCTTTAATCACCCTCATGAGAGAGTCCTTTCCTCTTTGTTTTAAGTTGGTATTTGCCCTGACCTTTTCTTTAAGCAGTCAGTGTTCTGACTATATACAGACAGCTGATTCTGAAATGTCTGCTGGGTCTAACCAATCATTTCATGCCTGTTAGGCCATAGTCAGTTTCATTTATCCAGATGCCATTCATTACTCACCACAACCAGTGAGTGCCTTTTGACACTCTTCTTTAAGAAAGTATCATGTCTATCGTCTGTCTGTCTATCAAGCATACACAACTTGGGGTTAAGGGGTTAGGGTATCAGGAAAGGCTTCATTCGTTTTGCATCTGGGGGGAGGACACAGTACAGATGAGGAAAGACCTCATTGAGAAGGTGGCACTTAAGTTGAATTTCAAAGGAAGCCATGTGTTTTAAGAAGAGAATATGAACCAAGGTCTTGTGATTCCCAAGCCAGTGCTTTCTTCTGTATGGCAGGTTATAATTCTGGTGAAAAAAATGAAGATCAACATAGCCCGATTAAGCAACTTTATCATTTTTTCCCTGAAAGAACAGAAAAATATCATGGCATCACTAGCATTTGATGGTGTGAAGCCCTCACTATGAATGTTTTTCTCTAAGGAGACCTTGTTTGCCAATAAAGTCTCTTCCTCTCCCCTATATCATTCCCCATTATCAAATTAGATATTTGGGTTTGTTTGGTTTTTTGCTATTATTTAATATTTTTTTTCACCAATTACATGTAAAGACAATTTTTGTTTTTACAAAAACAAATTTGTTTTTAAAAATTTTTGTGTGTGTTCCAAATTCTCTCCCTCCGGTTTACCCTCCCCCCCCCATTGAGAAGGCAAGCAATTTGATAAAGGTTATATACATGCAGTCATGTGAAACATATTTCCATATTAGTCATGTTGTGAAAGAAAACAGGTTTTAAAAAGCAAGAAAAATAATGTAAAGAAAAAGTATGCTACAGTCTACATTCAGACTCCATTAGTTTTTTCTTCTGCAGATGGATAGCATTTTTCATCATAAGTCCTTCAGAACTGCCTTGGATCATTGTATTGCTGAAAATAGCTGAGTCATTCATATACTGTTCCTGTTCTATATACAGTGTTCTGCTGGTTCTGCTCGTTTCACTTTGCATCAGTTCATTTAAGTCTTTCTGGGTTTTTCTGAGAGCATCCTACTTATCCTTTCTTAGAGCACAATAGTATTCCATCTCAATGATGTACAACAGCTTGTTCAGCCATTCCCCAGTTGATGAACATCCATCCTCTCAATTTCAGTTCTTTGCCACCACTAAGAGAACTGTTAATATTTGTGTACGTATAGGTCTTTTTCTTTTTTTTTTTTTACCAAATGAGATATTTGTAAAGCACTTAGCACAGTACTGACACAGAGTAGGCATTAATAAATGCTTATTGCCTCCTTCCCTTCTTCCTCCTTTCCTTCCCTTGATCCTTTTTTCCCCTCCTTTCCTTCCATCATTCTTTCCTCTCTTCCCTTCCTTTCCTGCCTTCTTTCCCTCCGTCCCATAACTCACTCATTCCTTCCTTCTCTCCCTCCCTGTCTCCATTCTCCTTTCCTTACTCTCTTCCTCCTCTCTTTCCTTCCTTTTTTCTCCCGCTTTCCCTTTCTTCCTTCCCTTCTTATCCTTCCTTCCCCATCTATACCTTTCAGAACACCCCAAATCAGTAGCAGGTCCAGATTTCATCCAGCATTAAAGGAAACTGTTTAAAACAACAGCAATATAAATGTTTATATTGATGAAAGGCAGGTTGCTGGACCAAAACCGAATTGCAGACTCTTCCCTTGTGAAAAAGGAAGGCATTCCTTTCTCCTGCTGATTTCTTTATCCCAGCTGGAAAACCTATTAAAGGAAAGATTTGTTGAAAACACAGGCCACCAAAATAAAGATTTGATAGAGCACAGATAAGAATTCATGTAACAAATAAAAAGAAAAATCACTGCCATTTCCTTGGGATTTTCTCCTCCAAGGGGGTAAGATGGGCTTGCAGTTTCCTGACCCACCTAAGGAAAGGGGCAAAAAAGGAACTTCTTCCAGGATCAGGAGTGACTGCTGTCACACTTGGCTACATTTAAATAGATGCTTCCCAGACTCATTAGGCCATGGGGCTCACTTCTGATGGCTGTGTAGAAAGTAGTTGACTGTAAAAGAGGGCTCTTCAGTTCGGCCTTCTTCTCTCCAATGTTGCTGTCCCTTTGATTCTATCCTGTCACCATGGAATTGATAATCCTCATATCCCTAATAGGGAATGGCGGCGTCTTTGAAGTGGGTGGGAGAAGAGACCCGGGGATCAATCTAGAGAGTTTTCTCATTCCCAAAGAAGGACCTCAAACGAAAGAAACCTGAACTGGGAAAGTGCTAAGAAACCTTAAAATTTTGTAGTAAGATACAGGGAAAGCACATTTTTAAAATGCTGCCAGTGTGTGGCAGTGGTTGTTCGAATTTTATATTTAAATTTTCATCTTTATTTCCCAGATTTAGCATATTGTTAAGCATGCATACGTGTCATTTTAGTGATTACTTAGCCATTTACTTCACCCCTCTTTGAACACTGACATTTTCCTCACTGCCATGTGTGTGATATATTTCTTTGGCATCCAAAAGGTTAGTCTGGAGAAACTAATTTATCAAGAAGTTAGGAGGCTGATCCTCTTTAAGCTGTGACTTCCTTCGAAACTTGTAAGAGCTTCCTAGTAATTAAGATCAAATTTGTTCTTGCAGTCAGTTGAAATGGAATGCCCTCTGGTTTTGTGAGGCTGATCCATAGATTTGATGATTTACTGTGTCTTTTTTTACTACAGAATTTAAATTTCAATTAGAGCTTAAAGTACAAGCAAAATGCTTGTTTTAACATATTGTGTCTTTGCACAGGCTGCCTGGTTCCCCTCATTCTCCATCTGCAGGGTAATCTCGGAAGAGCCCAGGCTGACAGCCAGCCTAATTAGAGATTTTTGCACAAAACAACTAGTGTATCTGACGGGGAAAACCTTTGAAGGATTTTTACAGAAAATAAATCCAGCAGATCACCTATAAATATTGAAGGTGGGGGAATGAGATCTTCAAGTTTCTTTATAGATAAAGAAAGGCCGCCTGTGGATGCAGACATTCCTAACCATCCCTCTCTGGCTTTCTAAGGAAGTGGGCTTGCCTAAACACATAGCTGTTTGTAAACAATTTCGAGAAAAGATCATTTAAGTAATGAATTTTTTTTTGCTAATTTGCTTTACTGGGAGTATGTATGTTTTAATCTGTGATTACAAGAGTTGAATTATTGGGGATATGCTGGAGAATGTAACTGTAAAATGAGAAGCAGGTCAGAGATACTAGAACAGTTTTCCCAGACTCCTAGGATGCCCAGCTGAAGGGCTGTCTTCAGAGAGCCTGAGATAACAGAAAACCTGGCAGAAATGCTGCTTCTACAAGGATGGAGGGGTTTGTTAGCATTTGCATCTCATGGAGATTTATCAGAGCATAAAATTCAAGCTGGAAGAGACCTCAGAGGTCATTGAGTCTACTCCTCTTTATATTATAGATGAGGAAACTTAAGTCCCAGAGAAGTTATGTGACTGACCCAATGCCATGCTGTTGGTAACAGAGTCAGGAATTGATCTAGTGCATCTTGCCCAGGTTTAACATTCTTTTTACTGTTACTCATCAGACAGTGCCAATTTCAAGTAACACTCCACATTTGTACCCTGGCTTATATGATGTTTATCTCTGCATTGCCCCTGATGAAAGGGTTTGCTAAGAAATTAATAATCCAAATAAGACTTTGGGGGCACATTTGATGATTTTGTTTTAAGTACTTTAGAACATTAATTGTTGGTATGCAAATGAATGCTGCTAATTATAAATGTATCCTATCTATTCATTAAGGATGATGAGATTTCTGCTTGGAAATACTTTGTTAGCAGTTGGGATTCTTATCCAGGCTTTGAAAATAATGAGACTGCAATTCTTTAGAATAGTCTGTAAATAAGATACTGTACTAACCAGTCTGGCCTTCCCCCATTATCAGGCTGAATTAGTGAGGTTTAACTTTATTAGGAGAGGGGTTTTTTGTTTGTTTTTCTGAAGGATGTCTAGTTTACAGGATTTATTTATGTAGGATTTTAAAGTGGAATTCAGAGGCATTGTTTGAACGTAGATATAAAAACCAAAATTTGGTTCTTGCTAATTTCTGGATTTATTCATATCATTCTTTGCTTTGACATCCCTGCAGTTGTCTAGTGTAAATGTGAATGTGAATGTTTGTTAATAAGCTGTTACTACAATCTGCATCCTCCAAAAACAATACCACCAAAATCACAGTGTGGTTTAGCAGCGCCATATGAGGTCACAACACCCAGTTTAAGAAGCACTTAGGAGTGGAAAAAGTTAAGAAGCCTTGTTCAGACAGTACCACAAGTGTTGGACTTGTAGTCAGCCCAGCATTCATATCCCAGCTGTACAGTTTTACTAGTTGTGTGACCTTGGGAAAGTCACTTCTCAGGTTCATTTGTAAAAGAGACTTGAAATACTTGTATTCCCTACTTCGCAGGTGCCATCATGGTGTAATGGGGAGTCAAGAGGATTTGGAAGTGTAAGACCTGGTTCAAATCATGATTCGACTTCTGAGGTCCAGCTTTGATCCTGTTAAGGTCTATGCTCATCATTTTACTGACCTGTGTGACATTGGGTGGGTCCTTTTGCCTCTTTTGGCTCCAAATGAGAAGGTTGGATGAGGCAGCATTAAGATTTCTTGTGTTTCTAAGTCTGTGAGTGTGTTGTAAATAAATGTTAAAGCAGTGTCTGTAAGCAGCATTCTAGGAACAGAAGAGTTTCTGATCTGGACGGTTAGAGGGCATGTTCTCACCTGGAGCTCCTCCCTACACTAATGAAATCATAAGTCTAGGCCAAAAAATTGTATGAATGTAAGCTATTGGTTACTAATAGCATTTGAAAAATTTGAGTAAAAAGAGGCCTGGTTTGGGAGCCGAGAAACCTGGTCCCAGTCTCTTTTCTGACACTGAGTAGCCATATCACCTTGGGTGACTCAACACACAAACACATTTAGAAGTGATTAAACTTTACCTTTCTATGCCTCAGTGTCTTTGTCTCTAGAATGGGGCTGTTGGGACAGTGGATGATTTTCAAGGTCTATCTCAACCCTGTGAGTTGTTTTTGTTTTTAAGTTAAACAAAGGGTGGTTAAATCATAAGGAGTCCAGAAAATGTCAGAGCCATAGAGTTGTAAACGGTGTTTGGCAGTGACAGCCAGGGGTTGTATTGATGAGAATGAGTCACATCTCATCAGCTGAACCTTTCAGACTTCTCAAGATCTGTTTAGTGCTAAAAGGGATGTAAACGTATCTTGTCTTCCCACAAGTTCATAAGGCATACATTGCAATTGGATTTCTTGTCAGAGAAAGGCACATGCATGTGGGAATTCCTTATACCAAGGAGCCCAGCAGTGCAGGGAAAGGCTTGGTATTTAAGTTATAGGGAAGTCATAGGGGAGAGGGAAAGGATTAATCACCTCCTAAAGGGAAGGAGAAAGGTGATGGGAAAAGCTGCATTCTTTTTCCCTTGGGAACTGCTAGACCATGAAGATAGGATGATCTTCTTATCTATGAGGGTCCCAGCTCCACACGCGCACGCGCGCACACACACACATACACGCATACACACACACACAGTTTCTTAGTTTGGTGCAGACTGATTGATGCCTGTCTTGACTCTCAAGGATACATAGGGAGTCCCCTTCGGGTTGCAAACAGCAAATTATGTCAGCTCAGAGGGGAAGCTTCATCTTTGACACATTTAGGGTCTCTGCATACTCTAAGTTGTCCAGTATTTCTGGAAAATATAGCAACTCAAGAAGATAGATTCAGGGGGGGCCCTTAACTCTGTCTCTTTGTCTGTCATTCTGTCTTTTCTAAGTAGTTAGCTCAGAATCTCAGTATTGGAAAGGCCCTCAGAGGTCATTGCCAGGAATGTACTCTACCCCATCCTTGTCCACTTAGAGACCTCCATTGATAAAGAACTCACTGTCCCAAAAGCTCTAATATAGAAGTTCATAACCAAGGGTCTGTGAACTTATTCTTTTAAAAAAATTTTTTTTGATAACTTCTGTTTCAATATAATTGGTTCCTTTTGCAATCCTATGTATTTTATTTTCTGCATTTAAGATCATATTCTGAGAAGGGGTTGGTCCATAGACTTCACCAGACTGCCAGAGGGATCCATGGCACAAAAAAAGTTAAGAACCTTGTGATAGTTGTTGGGACATTTTCCTTACAAGTATCCAGATCCGCCTGTCTGTATCTCTAATCCGTTTGCTCTTACTTTAGCCCTTTGGGGCCAAGCAGAAGAAGCTTAATCTCTTTTTAGATGAAGACAAATGTAGTGTCCTTTGTGGACCTTTTCTTTTTTATACTTAGCAACCCTGGTTCTGTCAACTAGTCTTTGTATGGCACCCACACTCTGGTCACCCTGCTGTAGATAAACTTCTGTTTTGCTAGCATCCTTTCTCAAAGACAGTGCCCAGTTACAATACTCCAGATATGGTCTGACTAATAGAGAGTAAGAATCTGAGAGCTGGAGGGCATCTTGAATGAAAGGTCACCTAACTCAA
Source organism: Pseudochirops corinnae (assembly GCA_028646515.1). Lineage (NCBI taxonomy): Eukaryota > Metazoa > Chordata > Mammalia > Diprotodontia > Pseudocheiridae > Pseudochirops > Pseudochirops corinnae. The sequence goes on from CM053592.1 coordinate 47,973,029, forward strand.
ATTCTCCCATACCCCACACTTCTATAGCATCTCTAAGAGAGGATAATTTAGCTTTTTTAACTTCTTCAACAATAGGGGGCTGTCTTCCTCATGAAGCAATTGGCTTCATTTTCAGCCTGTAATAATATAGCTCTTTCTTGTCTAAAGGGTGTGTGTGCTCTGTGTGTCCCATGTACAGTATGTGTGTCCACGGGGGTCTCTTAGATGTGGCTCACATTTAAGGAGCCATGAATAGGTATCTCTGTATTTGCCTCTGACCACTCTTCTTCAAGAGAGACTTTAGTTCCTACCAGACTAGTGTCAGAAGGGCATTCAGCTAGGTTTATATCTATCCATCCCCCCTAAATATTGTTATTACAAGGGAAATCATTTTTAAGTAAAGCTGTATTCCTGATCACTCTCCTGTTAACTAGCAAGGAGTGCCCAGTGCTGTACATTCAAGGATTGATTCCCTTCCCACCAATGTCAGTTCAACAAAGAACATACATAGCAAATTGCAAACAAACCTGTTTATCCAAGCTGATCATAAATAGTCATCAGAGAAAGTATACAAATGAGACATCTTGGTCTCTCCTGTTGGGAGCAAGTTGTCTCAGTTCGGCCAAGTGAAAGAGTCCCGTATTTCACCCAAAGGGAGAAGTCTCAAGTGTAACTAGGGGACAGGGATATGATCTAGTTGCCAGCTCCTTTATATGTTGGTTTCTTCTCTGTCTTTAGGAACCTGAATAGTCTCATGTCTTTTCTTTCAAAGCCAGAAAACCAGGATCTCTCTCCCCCAAACTCTTGACAACTCACATAAGTGTGGCACATTGAGGGACTGATCTCTACTGATGAGGACAGTATTAGGAAAATGGGCTTTGAGCCTCACGTTCTATTTCCATTGAACCAGAGTCAGTCTTGCGGTACCTGCTGTGTTGGTCGGTCTCCTAACTGCTTGTTCAAGTTCAGGCTGTTCCTCATATCTGTGATGCTTCAGCATTGGAGAACATGAAATGTGTGATTGTCAACAAGCATTTATTCCATGCCTGCTGTATGCTGCCCTGAGGATATAAAGAAAGGTCCCTGCTCTCAGGGAGCTCATTTTCTGATGGGGGACACAACACAAGAGCACCTGTGTAGAAACAAGATACGTACAGGATAAATTGGAGATGTTCTCAGAGAGAAGGCACTAAGATTAAAAAAGACTGGGAGAAGCTTTTTGCAGAAAGTGAGACTTTAGCCAGGACTTAATAAGGAAGCCTGTGAATTTGTCCTTCCTCTCTCTCTCAGCTTCTTCCTCACCCTTTCCCTCTCACCGTCTTCCTCTTCTCACCTCTTTGTCTTCCCTTTCTCTTCCCTCTTCTGTCTTCTCCTTCTCTCCTCTTTCTCCCCCTCTCTTTCCTCTACCCTTTTCTCTTCCTCTCTCTCCCTCTCTGCCTCTCTCCTTCACCCCCTTTCCTTAGAGTACCACTCACCCAGCCTGTGCCCAGTTGATAATTGACATTTAACTTGTTATGCTCATGTTCTATGGCTGTGAGCTCTTTAAGAGAAAGGAATGCTTTTTAGGATCATGGGAGGCAGGGCTGGATGGAATTTATAGGTCTTTCAGTCCAACCCACTGAGCAAACTGAAGCCCTGAGATATTGTGGCTTGGCTGAGGTCACACAGGTAGTAAGGAGCAAGAATGCGAAGGCAGGGTCTCTGCCCCCAAATTCACAGTTGGTTCCCTGATGTCCAAACCAGTGCTTTTTTGCTCCATACCTCCCTATATCTCTAGCAGCTAGCCCAGTACCTTGCTCTTAAAAGTGGTCAGAAGATATTTATTGAGGAGGGAAAAATGTTCTGAGGTAGAAAGGACTGACTTTGGAAATCACATTTAAATCAGTGAATCAGTAAAGTATTTTACTAGACACAGGCTGTGTGCCCAGCATGGTGTAGTCTCGATCCCGGGGGCAGAAAGCTGGCGTAGGCCTGTGGGTACATTTATTTTCATCCTCATACATTCTGGTGACTCTGTACCTCCCAATTAGCAGAGGCATAAACTATTTCTCACTGCTCCTTCCTACCCAAATGATAGATACCACAGTGAGCTTAAAATATTGAATATGATAATTGAGCATGAATTTTTAAATTCTGCAATTAAAGGACTTTGTTCAAGATGCCATTAATTTTGAATTTAGGTGACTAAAGTAAAATTGGAGCTCTTTTGACCATTTTTCCGCTTTTTAATTTTTCAGCAAATGTAGGATATTAAACTTACTTTGAGAGGTTATTTGTTTTAAGTGGGCAGCCAGGTGGTACAGAGCATAGAGTACTGAGCCTGGAGTCAGGAAGATTCATCTTCACGAGTTCAAATCTGGCTTCAGACACTCACTAGCTGTGTGACCCTGGGCAAGTCACTTAACTCTCAGTTTCTTCATTTATAAAAGTGGGATGATAATAATAATAACTTGAGAATTTCACAGGGTTGTTGTTGAGATCAATGAGATGTGATGGCTGAGATGTGTAAGGCAGCCTTTGAATCACTTTACAAATGGCAGTTAAAATAATAATAATTATTATTATTATCATTACTTTGCTAGAGCTTGGCCTTGTAGAGGCAGTATAGTTTATGAGTACTGGGTTCAAATCTCAGCCTTTCTACTTATTGCCCATGTGACTGTGGACATGTCACCCAACCTTTCCTGAACCTCAGTTTCCTTTTATGGTAAAATCCCTCAGAACCGGTATCATTTCACTTTTGCGTTAGTATCCTCCTTGTCTCCGGCTGCGCCTGGCATATAGTGTTAATAATATCCTCTTATAGATAGGTATAGCATCGTATGCTTTTCCACCCCAGTGTCCAACACCCCTGTCTGGCCTGGAATTCTATCAACCTTTGGCATGATTTGTGCCTCATAACAGCTGTAGAAGGTTGGTAGAACAAGAATTAATTTCCTTATCCATTGTTGAAGTGCAGATCCCTTATTTCTTGGACATCCATCCAAGTCAGTAGTAGCCCAGTTGTATACAGCCAGTCAGTGGTAAAGCTGGGCCTCAGACAGTGTGGGCTCATAGAAAGAAGACTGCCCCCAAGTCATATGACGATGAATGTAGGGTAGAAGGGACTTCCCCAAGCACCTGGGGTCAGCACCTGGGAAAGGCTTGTTGAATTGAGTCAGGCTTTGTTGATTTGAAGCCACTTTGGTTTTTCTAGTTAGTCCTGACCTGGATTCTATGCTCAGATCTTCTTCAAGGACCTTTGCTGTGGAGGATACCAAGGAGGGGGATCCCAGATGATCTCAGGACTTAAGATTTGTTCCCTCAGAGTATTCAGTTCTGTCACATGTTGAGGTTAGCTTAGGAACCCTAACCAAGCATTTATTAGGCACTTACTGCATGCTAAGTTGGGCAGCTATTTGGCACAGTGGACAGAGCACTGGGCCTGGAGTCAGGAAGAGTCATCTTCATGAATTCAAACCTAGCCTTAAACGCTTACTAGCTATGTGACCCTGGGCAAGTCACTTCACCCTGTTTGCCTTAGTTAACTCATCTGTCAAATGAGCTGGAGAAAGAAATGGCAGACCCCTCCAGTATCTTTGCCAAGAAAACCCCATATGGGGTCATGAAAAGTCAGACATGACTGAAATGACTGACTGAACAACAAAAAAATGGGCTAAGCACTGGTAAGGGAATGGTCATTTATTAAGTGCCATGTATATTCCTGGCACTGTGCTAAGCACTTTGCAGATGTGCTTTTCACAACCCTGTGAGGTAGGTGTGATTACAGCACCCATTTTACAGATGAGGAAACTGAGGCAGACAGAGGTTAAGGGACTTGGCCAGCATCGTAAGTAGTAAGTATCTAAGGTTGGATTTGAACTCAGGTCTAACTCACTCTGGCACCGTATCCATTTTGTGCCACGTACAAAAGTAAGAAACAACCCGTGTCCTGAAGTAACTGATACTTTGGGTGAGATTTTACAGAAAAGGAAAGGCTTGGGATACTGACCTTCCTGGCTTCCTTTAAGTCTCATCTAAAATCCCACCTCCTACAAGAAGCTTCCCCAACCCCTCTTAATTCCAGGGCCTTCCCTCTGTTAACTGTTTCCTATTTGTCCTGTAATATGGCTAGCTTTGTATATATTTGTTTGTGTGTTTTCTCCCCGCATTAGACTGTAATCTCCTTGAAGGCAGAGACTATCTTTTGCATCTTTTTAGATCCCCACCAGTTGGCATGGTGCCAGCACATAGTTGGTGCTTAATAAATGTTGATTGATTGATTGATTGACCAACCCTGTTCTTGGCACACTGGTTAAGCCCACCAGCAATTACCAAGGTACCAAGTGCAACAGAATTTAGATGAGCTTAACTTGTTCCATATTTTAAAAAAAAAAAGCAAACTTGCCTTATTTGTTTGAAAATTAAAAGTCAATAACGTTGACAAAATATACTCAGTAAGTGCTTATCAATTAAAATAAGATAAAGACTTTAGGGAAATTATTTTTAATGGATTCTGCCATGGTTGGTTTGGTCCATGCTCATTTTTTTTCCTAAACTTCTCCCTCCTTCTGTTGCCCCTCCCTAAGGATTTTGAGTCTTAGTAAGAGTCAACTTGAAGAGCAACCCATCACTCTTAAACAAGCCTGCAGTAAAAAAATAAGAACTGTGTGAACTCTGCTAGGAGAGTTCTTTTGCTGACAAAACCTATTTCAGGTTCAAGTTTTAAGGGGATATTTGTAAATAACAGTGAATGTGAAGGGAGGTATAGTGGTTTATCTTGTCAAGTTTCCTAGTTTTGGAGAAATCAAGGGGTTCGGAATGGGGAAAAACTTTTTCCCCCCAATAAGTTTCATTGGTACCTCTGTTTTTACATCATTTTTGGATATGTTTATTCCTGTTTCCTGTTCTTATCTCCTGAAATTCCCTTGTATCAAAGAGGAAACAGTTAAACAGAAAATGACCCAATATGGTGACTTCATCCGACAGGATAAGACACCATTCTGCCCCCATAGTCTCTCACCTCTCTGCCAGAAGGAGAGTGATATGTTCCATTATCTGTTCTCTGGGGTCCATTTTTATTTCACTCATTCAGGTTGGTTTCCTTTTAGTAATCTTTTTCACGGATGTTCTTAGGCATATTGTTCTGCTTATTTCAGCCTGTATCAGTTGATACAGTTCGTCAAGTGTTTCTCCAAATTCCCCCTGTTAGAGTTTTTTGGTTCTTGTTTTGTTTTGTTTTATTTGTTTTTAAGCCTCTGCCTCTAGAGGAGCATTGCAAATACCATATATTTTCAGTCCTTTCTACTGCCAAGAGAAGGGTGTTGCTTAGGTAATTTGGAAGAGGGTAGATAACTAAGACCCGGTTGGGCAGTCAGTCACTTAACACTTCTCACATTTTATTCCGGTATTTATGTGTTTCATTTATTGGGTTCATTCAGCCCCAACAACCACCTTCATGATTACTGACATTTATAGAGGCACTTTAAAGTTTACAAAGCATTTCATGTACATTATCTCCTTTAACAAATTCTCCCTACCCTGCAAAACAAACAAAAAACCCATTTGGTAAGTATTGCAGGCGATATTAACTCAGTTTTATAGGCCAGGAACCTGAGGCTCAGAAAGGCTCATGACTCATCTATGGTCACACAGGTAGTAAGTATCCCAGGTAGGATTTGAATCCACCTCACCTGTCCAGGCCTCTCCTCTAGTGGTGTCACACCCAGATAGAAACACATCCCTGCTGGTCACAGGTTGACTTAGAAAGCCACATATTAATGTTATGTTGTGTTGTGTTTTATTTATTTTGGTAAACATGTCCTAATTGCATTTTAATCTGATGGAATTTTGCTGGCTGGTGGGTGAGGTTTGATGCATCTGCTCCAAACCATGCTCCTCCTTTATACCTTTTGAGGACGGAGACTTTCAATTTTGCCCTTGTATCGCCAGCACCTGGCACTTCACAGGAACTTCTTTCTTGCTAATTGATGGATTTTGTTGACCTTAGCCCATATGGTTTAGCTATATGCTCTCCCTGACTCTTTAGTCTATATTGTTCTTTCTGAGACCTTTCCCCTCTATTTCTTTTCTTGTTTTAGCAGTTGTCATCTGTGTGATTTTGGGCTAGTCGTGTATTTAAGTTTTAGTTTCTTTCCCTAGAAAATGGGGGTGGTAATGGTTATACCACTATCTACTTCAGAACTGTTGTTAGGGGAAAATGCTTTGTAAACTTGAACATGCTATATAATAATGCTGTGGTGGTTGTGATTCATCCTTCTCTCACCTTCTTTCTCTGGCAGAAAAAAGAAGAGAATACATAGTCAATTTGTGATATGTTACTTATTTCTAAACCCTTGCTTTTTTCCACAGCCAGAAGAAGCCTATAAACCCCTTCTCAGAATAATATTTTAAGATTCATTGAATCAAATATATAGAATTACAAAGGAGATCAATGTATATTTTAAATATTGAAATATTTTTAAAATCAAGTTCATGGTCCCTAGGTCGAGAACTCTTGTCCTGAAGGTCTTGGAGACATTGAGAGGGTGAATGAGAGGCTGTTGGTGTTCAGTATTCGTTTCTCTGGCTTTAGAATTGACATGAATGAGTTGATGGGGAGAGAGGCATGTGGCATAGAGTTTCTAAACTGTTCCATTTGGTGTACGGAAGAAAGATTGGCCTAAGAAGAGAAGCAGTTGATTACCAATTTGATTTTTCTCCACTGAGTCAGGAGACAGGGTGTTAGAACCGCTGGATGGTGACCAAGACAGCTTTGGAAGGCATCGAATCAAGGACATCCCTTAGCAGACCTCCCTCTGGATGTCCTGAGCCTTGAAAACCCTTTTGCACTCTTAGATCTGCTTTTGCTTTGGAGTGGTGTCTTCACTGCACTGGATGAAACATCAGTTGGGTTTCTGCCATCTTCCTAACTACCTGGTCCAGAATCTGTCAGTTGCTGCTTACCGAGAATAGATGAAGATTCATGTTCCAAAGGACTGCAGCTCTATTAGTAAGGAAGATTGTTATGTAAAGGGTTTCCGAGAGTATCTAGTCTTCTTTTGCTTGCCTGCTTTATTTTCTGATGGCGTCAATGTCTTTTGATCGTGATCTGTTGAATTTTTTGCTTGGAATTTCAAGCAGAGAAATACTAATGCCATTGTAGTCTAGGTGCTTCCTCTGTGTCCAGAGTTAGTGGGAGCCTTGTTTAATATAAACATACATAAATATACATACACACATATGCACAAACATACATATAAATATAAACATAATTTAAAATTTTTCTTTATAATAGAAAATGGCATGTATATGTTTTCATAGGGAGTAAACTGTATATCAGAGATGTTAAACATGGAAACCAGATTAAGATACATGATGAAAATATTTAACAAAATAAATAAAAATACAAGAGAGCATAGATCATGTTAATATGTGATTTCCTAAGTTAATGGCTCACAGAGATCCTTTTGTGTGGCTTAGTGGCCCCCATTTCTATTTGACATCCCTACTATACATCATGGGTTGGGGGCAGTAATTTAGCTCAGCTTTTTGTTGTGAAATCGTTTTTCAGTCCATGATCCATTTGGAATTATCTTGCCAGAGATAATAGAGTCAGTTTCCATTTCCTTCTCCAGCTCATTTTATGGATCAAGAACTGAGGGAAATGGGGTTAAGTGACTTGCCCAGGGTCACACAGCTAGTCAGTGTCTGAGGCTAGATTTGAACTCACGGAGATGAGTCTTTCTGGTTCCAAGTCCAGCACTCTATCCTCTGCACCACCTAGCTGCCCGAGCTCAGCTAGCTCAAGGCAAATGTTATTTCCATCATGACTTCAATTTCATTCTAAGCTGTTTAACTTGGCAGAGGGGTATGAGACCACCAGCTAAAGCCTGTCCCTTTAGAGGGCAGCTAGGTGGTACAGTGATTAGAGCACTGGGGTAGAGTAAGGGATTGAGGGTAAGCATTGATCAATTTACTAGAAGCCCTTACAGAAGAAGAGAAAAAACAACCATCTAAGTCATTGTCTTCTTGAATAGTGGGTAAACTCCAAGTATCAAAAGTTTATGTCTGGACATATATTCTTTTCTCCTTTAAAATTTTATTGGGAGCCGCTAGGTGGAGCAGTGAATAGAGCACTGGCCCTGGAGTCAGGAGGACCTGAGTTCAGATATGGCCTCGGATGCCTAACACTTAACTAGCCATATAACCTTGGGCAAGTCACTTAACCCCAATTGCCTTGCCCTCCCCCCTCCAAAAAAAAAACAAAAAAAATTTATTGGTGCCTTTTGTTTTGTGTTCCACAGATACTTCCAAATATCCCTTCCCATTCCTCCATAAAACTCTCCCTTTTTGCAAAGAAAAGTTGTTAAGCAAAACCAAGGAATAGAACATTGATGTCTGATAGCACGTGTAACATTAGGTACCCTTAGCCCCCCACCTCTTTGCCAAGAAGGGGAAATGATATTGCATCTTCTGTAAATATTTTCCTGGAAAATCAGTGTTATAAATGGTGGTAGGTATGCCAGGCCAATGAACAGTCAATCAGTCAACCTAATTAAAGTATCTCCTTTGTGTCAGTAACTGTCCCAAGAGCTGGGGACGGACACAAAAAAGAAGCAACCCCTTCTCATGAGGGCCCAATACCCTAGGTGCTAGTCTTTTCCTCTTGGTACCTGCTGTCTCCTATGTCACATAGCATTTTTCTGTTTCTTCCATATTGTAGTGGAAACAGTACCAGGTTTGGTGTCTCAAGAGCCAGCTGTCTGTCAAGTAGTTAAAATAATACTTGGGTTAACCTTGTACTGTCTAATAGGGTTGTTTTGGGAAGGAAGGGAGAGAGGGGCATAGAGAGGAATGAATGCAAGGGGAGAGAAGGGAAGGGAGGAAGGAAGGTTGAGGAAAAGAAGAAAGCAAAGAAAAGGAAAGAAAGAGGAAGAAGAAGGAGAAGGAAGGGAAAGAAGGTCTTATGTGCCAGACACTGCATAATGCTGGAGATACTAATGCAGGTTGAAAGAAAGAAGGGTTCTGCCCTCAAGGAGCTTCTGTTCTAATGGGAGAAGAAAACATATAAAATGAGATAAAGTAGAGTAGGGAGATGGAAATGCTTAAACCCAGGGCATAGTTTTTATGTTTGAATAGTCAAGCACAGACTGGGAAGGGAATGAAGGTTGGTTGGCCTTGGCCTTTCCACAAAATGGAGACCCCAGCAAATTCACCTTTGGACCTGGTGGAAGGATATTCCAATGTGAGAATACTGAAGAAGTGGTTGGATGTTCCAGGAGCTGAGGGAAGTCCAGTGTGAGGCATAGTTTTGAGTTCTTCAGAGTTAGGAACAGGGACTTACTGTGTGAGCTATTGCTGTGTGGGACTTACAGTACTGTAGGAACAAATCACCATTTGTATCAATGATGCTAATGGAAAATGCATTGAGATCCATGCCCTCGAGTTTGGTACCTTTACACCCCACTCCCTTGCTGGGTCTGGCTCCCTCTTATGTTGGTCTTTATACAATTAGAATATAAGCTCCTTGAGGGCAGAGACTGACTTTCTTTTTGCTTGGAGTCATACCCTTAGCACTCTAGCATAGTACTTGACATGTGGTAAATGATGAATAAATGCCTTTTTCTTTCCTTCTTTCTCATTTACTTGGGTGAGGAAGCTAGGCCATACAGGTACCAAATATCAGAAATTTGAATCCAGGTCTTTTGACTCTTTTCTACCATGATGGTTGAGATGAATGGGAGAGGGAAGCGTTCAGTAATAGAGTTTCTGATGATAGCTGGTGGTGGGGAGGGGTGGCTTTTGAAATGGAACAGACTCTATAAATTGGAAGATACTCAGATAGAGGATTTTAACCTAAAATGTTTGCTTCAGGAAAACAATGGGGAACATTTCTGTCCCTTTCTAGAGGAAAGGACTTAGATTTAGAGAACATTAAATTGTTGACCCAAACGATGTGTACTTCAAAGAGCAGCATTGATATACCAAGCCCTGACAGGATGTCTTTCAATAACTGGAAAATGAATAGTGAAAATCCATTTTAACTCAAGAAGCAGCTGAATAATTCTGTAAATTGATTTTTACAGAATGGAGAACAATTGAGTTTCCATCACAGGAAGTACTCAGACTGTAACTGAATGACCAACCTGTCAGCTGTGTGGTAGTGGAGGGGGGACCATCAGTGAGTGTCCTCTGGGGGGTTAGAACAGGTAACTCCTAAGAAAGGTTCTTTCTTGTTCTATGGGAACATTCATTTTAAAATTAAAAGAGGAAACAAACAAAAAACATTGAAACTCAGTTTTTTGGAGCTGAGAGAGTCCTTTAGAGGCCCCTTAGCCTAACCCCTCCATTTTACAGATGAGATGATCAAGGCCACACAGAATTATTGGCAGAGTAGGAATTCTAATGCAATGCTCTTTGACTCAAATCAATCATAAAACTCAGTTACCTACCATAATACAAGGAGAGTTTATGTTGGAAGTTAATAAGAAATTATGAGACAGCCACACATGAGCCAGTATTAGACTTGGGTGCCCCATTTCATTTTACTTGTTAATTAGATAGTGAGCACCCACTCAAGGTCCTCCGACTCAGGTCAGTCATAAAACTGCTACGAAAACATAGCTGGAGTTTATGGTGAAAATTAACAAGGAATTATGAGAGTCACAAACAGGCTGACACTGAGCTTGCGTGTCCCATCTTATCTCAGTTGTTAATTGGATAGCGGGCACATTTTACCCTTAGAAGCTTCCAGAAGAACTACAGCAAACATTCTCTTGTTTTTACAACTTGACCCTGTCTTGTCAATGCACCGAACTGTCTACATTTTGAACATAGGTGGCCCTCAAAGTCCCAGAACCTTCAGAGTCATCAGTTTGGTTCAGGGAATGAGTTCCCCAGATAGGAACACATAAAGTAGAGCCTTGCAGCTGTTTTGCAGAGATCAGTGTGCAGCATTGCTAAGTGGTCCCATATCACTTTTACCTGGCTGTAAGCCCCTTGCCCTAGCCTTGCCACTATGTCAGGCAACCTAATTTCTAAGGTTAGCTTGGGTCAAGATGGCTTTTTTGAACTGGAAAACATTTCTTAAAAGAAAAATCCCCTACTCCTGAAAAGGAAGGCTTTCAGGCAGTCTGCAGAACTCCTTTATTTAATGGGAGTAAAAACTGAAAGGCTACCTACGGGTGTATTTTGCCAGGCATCATTATTACCTGTCATCCTTGTGTCCCGTCTTCAGATCAATTGGCTGTACTAAAGTCACATTACTGCTAAATTATTGGAAGAGCGTTAAGTTTTTTTTTCCTTGACAGTGTCTTCATTTTTTTCTTATCTTGTCACCTCTGTGAGTAATCTTAATAATACCATTGTCAGAAACAGAGCTTCATCTTATATCAAATGAGATAAAAGTCAAATCTCCAAAATAATGAAGACCCGGAATCTTTTAAATCTAACTAGGGGTAGAATATATCCTGTTAATTTGTCAGCCTTCTAGGTGAACCACCTACACAAGACAGTAAGGATTAAGCAAGCAAGGGAGAATTTTGAAAAATGTATTTTTCTAATTATGCAATCTCTTCACAGTGGTCTGGGGTTAATGCAGAGCCAAATTCTGAGTCAGTAACAAGAAAAGAGACCCAAGTATATGAATTGTCTTATAATTACCTGAAAAGAAGATTTTCTTTCTGGCAGTCATGAGCTTTTAAAAGTATTAATCTGATATTTTTGGCATCTAATTTCTTTCCTCTTAGATAATTTGAGGAAATAATTGAACGGTTTTATATTATTCTCTGTTCTTATCAAATAAGCATCAAGTATTGTTAGTTTCATTGGGGCATTATCGCTCAGCTATTTCTGAAGAATTGGAGCTTTGGTCATATTTTCAGAGATTTAAAGCATTTCATGAATATTGCAAGGATGTTGTGCCTCCTTTGGTACACTTGACCAGTGTGCCTCCTGAGGATACAAAAAGCCTGCATTTTTCTTAAGATCAGTAGGAAAGTCACTTTCATCTGCTTGGTTTTTGCTATCAGGCTTGTTTACAATACTTAACACAGCGCTGCTTGGGAATCCATACAGAGAATTAAGGTTGCTTAGTAAAATAGGAAGACAAGTCTGTTCCTTAACTTCTTAACTTTGAGGGGTAATATTTATTTGTTGCATTTCACTGGAGTGACCTCAAGATGCAGATTTCCTGCTGGCCACTCATAAAGAAGGGACTGAGGAGGCAGAATCAGGATGAGAGAGAAGGATTTGAGAGCCTCGAGTTTTCCAAGCAGATGAGTAGAGAGGGAGAAATGCTATTAAAGCTTAGGAGTGTGCATTGGGAAATAATCCCCACAGAGGTGGGGGAGGAGAGAGTTGACATAGGAGAGTAGTCAGAGGAGTGGGAGGAAAGCCAGGCAAGTGTGGTTGTGCCCAGCTCTTTGTGACCCTATTTGGGATTTTCTGGGCAAAGATGCTGGAGTTGTCTGCCATTTCCTTCTCTAGCTCATTTGACAGAAAAGGAAACTGAGGGTTAAGTGACTTGCCTAGGGTCACACAGCTAGTAATTGTCTGAGGCCACATTTGCACTAAGGTCTTCCTGACTTCAAGTCTGGCTGTCTGTCCACTGTGCCACCTACTCATTCTTGATGCTAGAAAAAATTAAAATGGAGACTGGTTACCAAGAGCAGAGGTAGTAGCAGAGATGTCTGGAACGATGAGAAGAGAAAGCCTGCTATGTGCCAAGCACTGTACTAAGTGCTTTTATTTTTTTTAACCAATATTAGCTCATATAATCCTCACAAAAATACTGCAAGGTGGGTGCTATCACCATTTCTTACACAGAGACTGAGGCAAACAGACAGAGTGACTTGCCCAGGGTCTTACAGTCTGAGACTTGGATTTGAACTCAGGACTTCCTGAATCCAGGCCCAGAACTCTGTCCACCACTGTGCCATGGATAGAGTGGAATATAAAGTAAAAAAGAGACAAAAGTATCTGCCCACAAAAAACTCAGATTCTGGAGATAGAGCATGGAGAAAGATAAGGAATAATGGGATAATTTGGAGGGAGAAGCATGTTGCCTGCATGGATCAGGGAAGGCTTCCCAGGGATGAAATAATATCTGAATTGAGTGTAGAACCACCATAAGGACTCAGACACAGAATTGAGGAGTACATGCAGTATTTATGCATTCCAGGCATAAGGGAAGGCTTGAGCAAATGCTCCAGCGTGGGAGATGGTATGTGGAATTTGGGCAGTGACCAGAAGTCCGTTTTAGCTGGAATGGCCAGAGTAAGTGAAGGCTGGCCAGAAAGAGGGGTGGGAGGCCTTGAAAAAGGGCTAGGGGGTGGGCATTTTGTCCTAAAGAAGCCCCTGAGGGTTTGGGCAATCGGGGGAGTGATGTGTACTGACCTGTGCCTTAGGAAGATGATCTTGGCAGCTAAGCAGAGTGTTGGTTAGGAAGGGGAGGAGAGATTGGAAACAAAAGAGGTCAGTTGGGCCATTATTAGGGCCTGTGCTAGGACGGTGGCTGTGTATGTGCGGTGGGATGGACATATGTGACACTTGTTGTGGATGTAAGAAGAGGAGACAGATGTGATTCAGGATTCTGGATTCAGGATAAGTGCCAGAAAGGGCAGCAGGGGGGGCACAGTGGATAGAGTCCTCAGACTCTAGTCTTTTGGCTTCAGCCACTTTCTAGCTGTGTGATCCTAGGCAAGTCACTTAACCTTCTTTGCCTCGGTTTCCTCATCTGTCAAATGAGCTAGAGAAGGAAATGGCAAACCACTCCAGTATCTTTGCCAAGAAAATCCCCAAAAGAGATCACAGAGTCCTTTGTGATTGAAAATGATCAAACAAACAACCAGTTTGACCAGATACTGTTCCAGTTATTGGGGTATAAACACCAGAAACAGACACTTTCCTGAGTTGAAGAGCCATCCAGAGATAGGCAGGGGCATCAGTGGTCAGTGAGTGCTCGTATATCAGGCAGGAGAACTGTTTGTTGTTCAGCTCTTCCAGTAAGCTAAAGACTAGACCAAAACTTAGAAAGAAGAATGTGGTGGGAAGGCTAGACTCGTATCATTCCTCTCTTTTTTCTTTTTTTAATTTAAATTTTATTTTGAACTTAGCAAACGCCAAGAACCAGGGCATTTGCACATTTCGTAGTAGAACAGAAAAAGCACACTGGATGTGAAGCAGCAAGTCTCTATTGTGTACATTTGCTTTCATGGCCAATCTCTACGAGAGTGCAAACCCAGGGTTGGAGGAGTCGTGTCAGCAAGCATTTATAAAGCACTTACTGTGTGCCAGGTGTTCTGCCAGGGGCAGGGCATACAAAGGACAAAAATACACCCACAAATGGAGGGAGATGACATGCACACAGTTGTGTGCAGTAAAAGTAAGGGAGGAGGATGTCTCGCTAGGAAAGGCCTTTTGCAAATGGTGGGATTTGAGCAGAGTTTTGGAGGAGGCCAGTGAGCTCAAGAGAGTCTGGAGCATGTTCTAGTCATGGGATGATGGGAGGATCATGAGTAAGGAACAGCAGGATGGATGGTCACAAGCTTGGATAGTGGGGAAGATGGTGTCACCCTCAGCAAAAATAAAGCCATTGCAAGGAAATGCTGGTTTTCAGAGGAAAAGGTGGTGAGTCTTGTTTCAGACATGCAGAGTCTGAGGTGCTAATGGGACATCCAGGTGAATTGAATGGGCCACTGCATTGTGCAGTGGGCAGTGGGCAATTTAGAACCACGATTCAAGAAAGAAAAGAGAGTTGGACTTAGAGCTTTGGGAGTCTTCTGGTCTAATCCAACATTTAGTAAGCTCCTACTGTGTACTGGTTACTAGGTATACAGAGAACAGCCCCTTGTCTCTTCTCGGCTCAGTGTGGTTTTGTCACTTACCAGGTTTGTTTGATCAACATGTTGTTAATCAGTCATTTGAGTTGCATCTGGCTCTTCATGACCCCATTGGGAGTTTTCTTGGCAAAGATACTGGAGTGGTTTGCCATTTCCTTCTCCAGGTCATTTTACAGATGAGGAAATTGAGGCAAACAGTGTTTGCCCAGGGTCACACAGCTAAAAGGTACCTGAGGCTGGATTTGAACCTGGGTCTTCCTGACTTTAGGAGATCCACTCTATCCACCGCACCAGCTAGCTGCCCTTTCATCAACATAGATGGCCCTTTTGCTCCAACAGAACTCCAATGCATAGCTACATAAAAATTCATTTCAATTCAATTAATATTCATTAACCTCCTATACTGTGTAAGGCACCAGTTCCTGCCTTCAGAGAACTTACATTCTGTTGAGATTTGTACACAGTGGAAAGAAATGGTAGCAGTAACCCTGGGAATTTGGGCTGAGCCTCTTAGGAAGATGGAACTGTGAAGAAGAAATCTTACCTAACTTCTTCCTCTTCTTCTTCTTCTTTTTTTTTTTTTTTTTGCTTTTTGGATGGGGGAAGGCAGGCAATTGGGGTTAAGTGACTTGCCCAAGGTCACACCACTAGTAAGTGTTAAGTGTTTGAGGTCCAATTTGAACTCAGGTCCTCCTGACTCCAGGGCCAGTGCTCTATTCACTGTGCCACCTAGCCACCCCAACATTTAAACAAGCAAACATATGTTTTATTGGTGCTTTTTGTTTTCAAGGTCACAGTCCTATCCTAGATAGCCCCCACACCTTGTAGTCTTGCCCTTGTAACAAAGAAAAACAATTAAGTACTAACTGGGCTAGTAGATCACAACCTCCCTGGAAAGAAGAGGGTTGGGTTTTCTCTTAACAGAGATCCCTAGAACCCTAGAGAGATTACAGAGGAAATGACCAGGAATGATGTGATTTGAGGGATTCATGTGCTATTGACTCAACCCTGGAAGGAAACGACATGTACTGTATCTCTATTAAGGCAGCTTTTTCACCTTTTTCCAGATTTGGTGCTCACTTAGACAGCTGAGAGGCTTCGTGTCCCACGGAGGTAGTTTCATGTATTTCTGAGGATCACACCAATTTCAAGGTTTTCACTTTGCCCAGCCGACCATGTTCTCAATAGGGAGGGTTTTACATTTTAACTCCAGTTATTTTGTGTCTAAGTGAAAAGAAACCTGTTTATAATTCTCTGCATTATTTCCAGTAAACCACCCTTTCTTCCTATGCAGAATTGTAAAATGCTGTTTGAGCAGGGAGGATCTGTTTCATATGGTAATTTCCATTAATGACTCGGGACATAGAAATGTTAAATTTTGCCCTAAACTGCCTAGTGTGAACTAAGGGAAGACTGCTGTAGTCAGTGTGACAGTTTCTTCTGGTGATTCAAAACAAGGGAATATAATTGTGTCCATAATCTGTTTAATGTTCTGAATAGAAAGTAACCCAAAATGTATTTTGTTCGTTAAGGGAACATAGCTCTGACAGTTGGATTTAGGACTTCTAAACTTTCACCATCAATAATTGGGGCCCTCATTTCTTCCCTTATTCATTCAATAAATATTTAACTCCCATTGTGTTGATGGTATTGCTTTAGGCTCCCAGGGAATTCCAAAGAGAGGAACAGACCGGTCTCTGCCCTCCAGGGGGGCATAAAAGAGACAATTACATTTAATTGTTTCTAACAACAAGCCATGTGTCCTCCTTGCACAAAACTTCTTGGTCTTGTGGGATGGGGAGATGATTGTGCTCTGGGCATTTCTTAGGAGGAGGGCACGTTGGGATGGAGCTCCGCTTCCCTATTGGAGATAAAACATACACTTCTTTTTTCAGACATTTCTTGGCAGTTGCAATGCTATAAACCTTTATTGAATCCATCTTTCAGCCTTTATCAGGCAGGCAGGGAGGCAATCAGTGTGCATTTATAAAATTATGTGAGTGCTGGGGATACAGAAAAAGGCAAAAACATAGACCAGCCTTCGAGGAGCTTACTGTCTAATGGGGAAGCCCATATACAAATGACTCTGTATATACATACTGGTAAATGGAGGGTAATCTCAGAAAATGAGCTACCAGTGGAGGGATGGGCAGAGGCCTCCTGTAGAAGGTAGAAGATGAGCTCCAGAAAGCCAGGAGGTGAGGAGTGAGAGCATTCCAGGCATGGGGAATAGCCATTAAAAAGCTACTGAGTTGGAACATTTACACATATACGTGTGTATATATGTACGTGTGTGTGCACATACACACAGCATCTGGGAGGATTAAGAAGGCTTCATATAGCCAAAGGAAAGAGGATTCTTGAGTTACAAGTCAGTCCAACTCAGGCCAGCCCCCTCTTCCATTTTGGAACAGTTAACAGAAGGGGGTTGGCTTAGCCATAGCATAAAATGGATATTTGGGTAGATAGTGCCTCTCATCTTCATGTGGAAATGAGTGTAGGCCAAGTGAAGTGACTCCAGTTTCAGTATCCAAGAGATTCCCACCTTTATGGGCCATTTTATGTCCTCAAGTGACCACTTCAGAATGGCCACCCGGAAGCTTCATCCTAGGAAGTGAAGCTTCAGCCTTGGCCCCCAGGCCGCTCATGTCCAGTTTTGTTTCTTTGCAGGGAAAGAGGCATACCCTCCCTCATGCAACAAAGATTTATTAAATGTTTCCTGTGTATATAAGCCCATGCTAGGTGATAACGAGGAACACAGAAAGGAGCAACAGTAGCTGCCTTTTGTTTGAAGAGACAAGCTGTAAATGTATAAAACGTTAAGGAATAGTTGCTATGCATCAGTGAGGTCAGAAGTAGAAAGAAGGGTCCCACCTACGTCAATGCTTATGGTGGCATTTTGTATGGCAGAAAAACTGTAAACTCATCAGATGCTTATCATTTGGGGAACAGCTAATGAAATTGTGGAGCTTTAATGCAGTGGAATATTACTGCAGCTTAAGAAATGATGGATATGAGGGATAAAGAATAACATGGGAAGACTTACCTGAATGGATGTGGAATGAGTAAGCAGAACCTAGAAAACAATACGCACATTGATTACAGCAGTGTAAATGTCAGCAAATAAAAGAATTGAAACAAAAATCTATGTAATTACAATGACCAGGCTTGACCCCAGAGAAGAAAGATGAGTATGTATCTTCCTCCTTACTTAGCCATAGAACAATTTATTTTGTTGGGAATTGTTTGATTAGTTTACTGAAGTGCTTTTTTTCTTAAGTTGTTATTTTTTTAAATGAGGGATGGCTCTCTGGGTGAATACAGGAGGGACATATTAAGAAATTAAGGTAATGTAATGAAATAAATCAGTAATTATTTAGGTTAAATTTTTTTAGCTTAATGTTTTTTAAACTTTAATTTTTTTTTTAAATTAAAGTTTAAAAAGTTTAGCAGAGGAGTAGATAAAAGTGCCACGTGAATCATATAGATAGAAGTGCTATAGGTTCAGAGAAGGCTTGATGGAGGAAGAGTTGGACTTGAGCTAGAACTTGAAGGATGGATTAGATCTGGTCAAGTGTCATTCAGGCAGACTTACAGAAATGTCAGACAGTCACTAGTAAAACATTTATTAAGTGCTTTTTGTGTGCCAGGCATTCTGCTTAGTGCTAGGGATACAAAGGAAGGCAAAAGATAGTCCCTACCTTTAAAGAGATCACAGTCTAATGGGGGAGACAAAAATTAGTGAAATTAACCCTATTTTTGGAACCTTCAAGGGCTGTTCAGTTGGTAAAGAACTTAGAGTTCCATTGTCATTGAATTTATCCCCGTTTCAGGCCCTTGAAGAGAGTCCTTTGAAAGGAAAAAAAAAATAGAGATATAAATTGAAAAATCATACCAACTGTAGACCACACACAGGTGTTAGTTACACAAGCTCATAAGTGTAGCCTTTATATGGACCAATACAATCTCCTTATTTTTCTCTCTTTTATTCTATGCCTCTTTCTTTTTCTCTTGAGGGAAAAAAAAGGTGTATTTACTCAGCTGAACTGTTTGTTGTACATTCTTATAGTTCTTGGGTATCTTTTTTAAGTGTTTCTGGGATAAGCCACCTGGGAGGTGAACCCAATTCCTCAAGAGAGAAATGCTTTAGCTTTACTTCCTAATTCTTTTGTTAAAAAAAAATAACTATACCTCATACTCTTTACCATAATGTTGTTCTTATGTATGCATATAAATGCATGAATGAACAATTTTCCTTAGAACTTGGCTTCTCTAGGGTCTTGTGAAGCTTTGGGCTATTACAGCACTTAGGGTAGGTGGGTGCTTGGCCTCAGGCCTTGGTATCTGCTCTAGGTACTTAGAACCAGGCACTGGGAAGTGCCACTGTGTCTAATGATATGGTTGCTAATTACCAAAGCGGTCAGACTATTTGGCCTTCATTTAGTCTTGGGACGCTTCCCTTTGCTGATTTTTAAAAATTGTAATCTTTATCATTCAGGTGATTGATCTTGTATAGGACAGAGTTAAAAAACTTCCTCAATAGCAATATATTCTTCATTACCTGAAATATTATTTTTCCCTCTTCAATCATGCAGTGTGCCATGCTGAACTGAATGCCATTATGAACAAAAACTCAGCGGATGTGAAGGGTTGCACTATGTATGTTGCCTTATTCCCCTGTAATGAATGTGCTAAGCTCATCATCCAGGCAGGTAAGAGCTGGTGCCAGGTCGATTTGTCACATTTGCATTGCTGTCTGCTCCTGAGTACCTCATCACAGATGTATTTGATTTTAAATTGTTGTTGTTTAGATCTAAATTAATTGCACTATCAGCTTCACAGGAGATTTCCCATGTTTTGTGTTTGAATGGTGCCAGGTATTCTAAGACTAATTGTATCCTCTGTGATTCTTAGCATGTTTTTAATTTAGGTTTGCAACTTCTTAAACTGCCGAGCTGCCAAAGAACAACGTCAGCATTGAATATAATTGCTGTCAATTTACTGTACTCTGACATATTATGCATAGATTAGGGGGGAAAGTGAACTTCTGTCTGAAACAAGGTCAGTTGGGAGCCTCTCCATGAAATTTTAATTTGTATGTAATATAAGGTAGATATTTGAAGATTTTAAAATATCTTTGTTCAAAAATGTCATAAGACTTAGATGATCCGCCTTTAATTTTCCCTCTTATTATAGTTGCTATAAATTTGTGTTCTTGCAGTAAGGGTGCTGCTCAGAACGTTTCTCCTTCTTCAGACTATGATATCCAAGTATTGAGCTAGCTACAGTATACTTTATCTCCATAAAACTCTCAGCTTGAGTCCTAAACACTTATCATGTTGGCCAGATGTGTGGCTTAAAGGGCCTGTTTATCATGTGCCTCCATGTGGTTCTGAACAGATCGAGTATGGGGGTATTGAAATCAAAAGCCTCATGTCGAAGGGCTCTTATAAAAATACCTTTCTGGCCTCCTTTTGTGCTCTCACTCAGGTTTTATTTTCCCCAGACTACATTCTCCGGAGGGAACAATGGAAAAGAAGAAAGAATTAAAAAAAAGCAATCTTGTTTATATGTGGGTAGAGAGAGGTAGGGAAAAGAGGGGAGCATGCTAGCGTAGGTGGGGTAACTTTCCAGCTCCGTATTGTCAGAAGGAGATGAGGACAAGTACAATCTGTCTTTGCTTCCAAGGAACTAGTTTGAAATAAACACATCTGTAACCTCTCACACATTGGAAACATTGGAATTGGAAGTATTTTGGCACTAATTTCTAAAACATCTTAAACTTTTTTGGGTAGTGGACCTCTCTGATGGCCTGGTGATGCTTACAGACTCCTCAGAATGTTTTTAAAAGCATAAGGTAAAATACATAGGATTACAAAGAAAACTAGTTATATTGAAATTCAATTATCAAAATATTTTTTAAACTGCCGAGTTCATGGACCCCATGTTAAGAACCCCTGCTCTGAATTTTCCAGGGCCTCTCCCACTCCTTTCCCCAAAGTAGCATTTGAGTTATAATTGATGAATGTAGAGTTCATAGATTTAGACCCGGAAGGGGCCTTAGACGCCATTTAGCCTAATCCTCTCATTTTGTAAATGAGGAAATTGAGACAGAGATGTTAAGTGATTTGCTCAGGGTCACACAGACACTGCGGGTTAAGGCAGAGGTGTATAGGGTGTTCAAGGAGGACCAGCACCTCTGGTGTGAGGACTGCTGAACCCTTTGCAGAAGTGCTTTCCACTTTTGATTTCCACTTGTGAAGCTGTAACATGTGCAGTGGCCATACTCCAGTAGACCTTCTCAGCAGCTGGGTTAAACCAAGTAAAGGGTACCGGACAAGCCTCAAACCCATTGTTGAGTTGGGGGCTCTCTACCCAAGAATGTGAAGATTTCCCCTGCTGGAATGGATGGATGTGAGCGATGTGTACCAGTGGCCATGAAAATGACTGAAGCAGGCTCTGTGGAACCCTTAGAGCTTGGTCATACTTTGAAGATGCCACGGTCATCCACTGCATTGTAGGCCATCACCAATCATCTTGACTTGACTTTTATCTTGCCACTGGACTTCCATGACTCTGGAAGAGAGAGTGAGGCAGAAGACTTTGGGCAACTCTGCCTCACTTAAATCCAATTCACTCATGAGTCAAGACATCACCGTGTGATGTCATTGGTCCTTTTCTAAAACAAAGAACAGATAACAGAATCAGAGGCATGATTTGAACCTAGCTCTTCTGATTTTACCAGTCACCTGTCCACCATGTCATTGACTATCCAAAGTTGAAGCCAATTTTGTTCAAATTCTAGCTAAATTATTTATTACCTGTTGGGCAAGTCACTTTATTTATTTATTTAGTTAGATAATTGCTTATTTATTTATTCATTCATTCATTCATTCATTTGCTTTTTTGGGGGGGAAGGGCAGGGCAACTGGGGTTAAGTGACTTGCCCAAGGTCACACAGCTAGTAAGTATTAAGTGTCTGAGGCCAGATTTGAACTCAGGTCCTCCTGACTCCAGGGCCAGTGCTCTATTCACTGTGCCACCTAGCCACCCCCAAGTCACTTTATTAATTTAGTGTAACCCTGGTACCCAACCACTGAGGCTGCTTGGGATTTCCTAGGTAGACTCTATGTCTACGCTATCTTATTGCCTCAGGTTAGCTAGCAATGGTGCTTCCTTAATATAGAGTGTGCCTACCTAACACAATTAGACCTCAGTTTCCTCATCTGTAAAATGAGGGAGTTAGACCAAAGCTGACTCCTGAGGTCACTTCCAGCTTTAAATCTTCAATCCTATACCTAAATATAGGTATACCTATATAAAATACCTAAAATTCAGTCTTCATGTTAAGCTTTAAATGTTTTAATAAGTTTCCATTTCACATTAGTAGGGTAGAGGTGGGAATCTAAGTTGGTTATTGGGCAAATTATGAACTAACTGCCCTTTTCTGTATCAGAATAGAAGATAGGGGTTTTTACTAGTGAAAATTGGAATTTTCTGTAAACTCACCTTACAAAGTGTTAATTAATCAGACACTACAAGGACTCCATCTGTTTCTATAAGTCTTATATATTATCTGTATCTGCATTTCCTAATGGACTTTTCCACATTACCTCTTAAGGTATAAAAGAAGTTATTTTTATATCTGATAAGTACCATGATAGTGATGAAACCACAGCTGCAAGACTCATGTTTGACTTGGCTGGGATTAAATTCAGGTAAAAAAAGGACAAACTTTTGATCAATGTGAGGCTTTTATTTTGTTTGTTTGCGTTCTGAAAAATCTCTGTTCTTATGAAGTTTATTTGACTTCTATCAACATTGGAGTGTGCTCGCTAATTCCTCTCTGGGACACCTGACTTTCTTTGCTTTGTTGGGGCTTTTGCAATGATGGAAACACTGTCAGTGTAATAAGAATCTGAACAATGTCATCGAAAGAATAGCTTTTTAAAAGCAATGACAGGAGCATTTGAAGGCAATCTGTTTAACAGATGTGATTCCAGTAACTTTCTAAGGCCCTGACTAATTATTCAAGGGGGGAGTGGGATTTAAAAATTCAGAGTTTTACAATATTAACATAAGACCTTCTTAAATTTTGCAAATATAATAAATGTGGCATAGAAAATTTAGGATGAAAGCAGCCTGCTAGGTTGAGACACCCAGGAATTCCTACAGTGGTATTTTAAATTGAGATTTGAAGTCACTCTGTTACTTCTTGCCTTCAAAAGCTATTTGGATTTTGATCATCATCTTGGCTGGGCAAAAGAGGAATATAACATGTTTTACTTGCAAACTAGCTTAGTCACCTGGATTCCTGTGGGAAAGTTAGTTGAGCCTTTTTTTTTGAGGTGGCAAAGCTTAAGGAGGTGGGTCTGATGTCCTGGATGGTTTATAATGGTCAGTAGCATGATCAGCAGTGAGCTTAAGATAAGGACCTAAGGTCTTTAGCCATTACATTAATGGTTAGGGATATGGGCTGTGCTTAATGAATCTCCTGAATTAAACAAAGTGCAATGCCTTATGAGACTTTAACTCCATATTATTTGCATAATTCTTTGTTTACTGATTGATCCAAAGAAGTAAATTTCAGTCCCTAAATACTGTCTTTTTTTAATTGGGAAAGATTTGATTTTTTTTTTTAAGTATTTGGGGCTCATTTTAATTTTATACTTGCAAGTGTGATTTTTAAATGACTTTCTATTAAAAGTTCATTGATTTGTCTGCACCTATGCAAGAGGTGAAATAGGACTTAAGACTCTTGAGCGGCTAGAAATATACTTTCCAAATTTACTGCAGAAATTTGTTAGAAAATGAGGTAAATTTTTGGGGAAAGCCAGGACTCCAATGTCATGTCAGGCAGCTCTCTTGTTAGAAATCCTTTGAGTCCCTCATAATTCATGAACTCCAAAAGTCAAAGAACACACAACCTGAGCAACCCCATGTGTCTTTTTTTCTTTGTCTTTTTTGTTCATGTTTCTCTCAGTATGGTGCACTCTGATTGGCTCAGATAAAATTTCAAGGGAAATATAGAGCATTTTTTTTCCTTACAGAAAATGTTGGTTAAGCCAAAGTAAACAAATTATTTTAAACTACTCACAAGATAATGTCTTTACATTTTTCTTCTTCTTTTTTTATGTTTAGGAAATTCACACCCAAATACAGCAAGATTGTCATTGACTTTGATTCAATTAACAGCCAACCTAGTCAGAAGCCTTAGTGAGTTACATCTCATTAAAGCTCCAGAAGATTGGGATTATCCTCCTCTAAGAAGCTGCTAATGCCTTTCATCTTGAAATTACCCATAACTTCTTAATAGCCAGTACAGCAAAAGTAGACATCTAAAGAATATAAAGCCTCAAATCTTCCTTACTGTCTCTCTGGTCACATGGAATCTACATCTATTTAAACTATTGATTTGTGATTTGAAATGGAGAAACATCTATAGCATGGGCAAGGCTGGGGTAGGAGTGTTTCTTCTTTCCTTGGGAGAAAACAGGGCAGTGAAAGGAGCCAGGTTGGGAGTCAGAGGACCTGGGTTCAAATCCTGTCTCTGCCATTTACCAACTACTGTAAATTGAACAAATGACTTAATTTATTGGCCTCTGTTTTCTCATCTGTGAAAATAACAGGTTGGGGTTACATGATCTGTGGCTCTGTGATAAGAGTGCCGTACTGTTGCCCTGATATCTCATCACTAGGGTGGGTTGGGATTACCCTGGTAAACTCTCCCACATCTTACTGCTTCAGTTCAGCAGTGGTCCTTCACTAATATACAGTGTGCTTACTTGTGCTAGAAGAACAGATAAATAATTGTTGTCTTCTTAGCGGGGATGAGCAGACACACTGGGTTGAACATCTGGTCCCAGTGAAGTAGAACGTGGAAGTTGCCCTTGTTAAAAACAGAGGCTCAAATTACAGTAGCTTCAAAATAGTGTTGGGAGAAGGTCACAAAAAAAGATGATGGTCACATGTTTAGGATTGCAGCTTGTCCTGTCAGATCCTGACAGAGGACACCTTACGTATCAGTAAATATGTGTTGAGTACCTACTTGAACGATCCAGGCAGTTATCATTTACCTTAGTCACGAGATCTGAGCAGAAACAGCTGTTTTTTTGTGAATCATTTTACATCTTCTCGTCAAACACTGCACTTAATTTACCTTGCTCTTTAGAGTTCCCTAAACTGTCAATGGAATAATCTGTCCCTGACCCTCAAAACACTATTAGTTGTTCATAGGTTTAAGGTCAAGGACTCGCAAGAGACTTCAGATACTACTTATCCAACCTTTCATTTAACAAATGAAGCAACAAGAAATAACTCACCGAGGTTCACTGAAGGAATAAGTGTCAGAGTTAGCATTCCAACCCAGAGCTCCAAATCCATTGTTCCTTCTCCTTCCACTTGTCTGTTAGAAACTGTCTCCACACCAAGACTGGGTTCTGTCTGTCCTCTCAAAGATCACATTTGTTCAGCACCTAGGCTACTCTCTAACAAGAGATCAAATTTAAAATAAAAGCAGTGAACCCACTTGGAGGCTGCCTGTTCTAGCTAGAGTGGTGACTTGGGCATATTTAATCAAGCTGGCTCATTGCCTTTGTCTTCAAAAATCATGCTTAACCAAACAGCCTCGCTAATCAGCACAAGGCTTGGGAATGCATGTCAGTGCACCTTGTCTTTGATCTAATTTAATTTTTTATTAGCTATGTTTAGTGCCTTTGTTTAGAAATGACTCTTTTCTTGGAGAACATTACTTGCTCTCTTTTTAAAAAATAAAGCGTTATATTTTGCTGAACTTTTATTGTCTCCAAGGTTTTTGTACTCTATTTTCGGCCGTTATGCAATTTGGCATTTTACCAGTATTATTAAAATCTTATTAAAATCTACTAACTGAAGTATGCTCATCATTATAGTATCATATTGTATGCTTAATTCTACAATTCCTGCCATGCTTGTTAGTGGTGCCTGGAGCATGAGACAGACACTATAATGCCTGCTATTCAGGCTTTTAAGATGCCACTTATTTAAGCCACTAACATTGTAGACTTTCCCCAGAGAAAATCTGAAGGTGATACCTTTTTGTGGGCTAGATATTAAAAATCAGTAAATAAATCTTCCATGAGGTATTTACATATCTTTAGGGTGGGACCCAGAACCCATCCCTTAGAAGGGAAGTTGATCTTTGCCTCACCTACAAAGTTGGACTGCCTTTGGGGATGAGACTCAGACAGAAAAAAAAAAAACCAAAAAATCAGCAACCAGACAGCAGTGAAACAGAAAAGGACTTCCAGTTCAGTAATAGTAACTTATTAAGTATATAATAATTAAGTAATAGTAACTTATTAAGCTCTTACTATGTGGAAGGCAATAGGCCGCTCTGGTGCCATGTTTTCAAATGAACCACATGGGCAAGAATGAAGGTTAGAGTATGTAGGGTTAAGCAAGGAAAACTGACTCCATTACTTTTGCCATAGACAAGGCTAGATTTGTCCAGTGGGCACCAGTATGTAACCTAGAGGTCACCAGGGTTAGCAGAAGTCAAGCCATCTTGATTTTCTTGTGTTAAAGGCAGAAAATTGTCACAGTTCTAGCCCAGCAATTGGTGTGTAGAAACCAAAGATAAGCCTCTTTCTTCTTGGTCTGCTCCACCCTAATCAAGTCATGTCCACAAACATTTCTATTAAATGGGATACAAAGAAAGACAAAAAACTACAATGCAAGTTGCAAACCGAGTACATACAACAAGATGTCTTGGAGATATCTCAGAGATAAGGTCCTGGCATTAAGGAGCACCAGGAGAGGATTCTTGCAGAAGCTGGGGCCTTAGGAAGACTTAAGGACCCCAAGAGGCAGAGGTAAAGAGGGAGAAAATACCCAACATGGGTGGTGGTCTGAGAATGCAGGTGGTGGAATGGCTTGTGCAAGGAGACTAGAGTATACTGAAGGGGAGTAAAGTGTAAAAAGACCATAATAAGGTGTAAGAAGATTAGGGCTTGGGTCTGTAGGCATAATTGATGGTGGAGGGCTCAGGAGAAGGAACATTGATCTTACACATTACGCTCCTATGGGCCAGGATTGGAAGGAAAGAGATGGAAAAGGGTGTTTCCTGTTCCCTTTTTCTCTGTGAAACACCTCTGTGTTCTCTCTGGCCATCCAAAGAATGAAGGGAGCACAGCTAGGAGAACAAATTTCACAAGGTTAACAATATTGTCAAAATGAATGGCTGAAAGACCTAAGAACGCTGCTTAACTTAGTGATCAATGGTGACTGGAGGCCCAATGATGAGGAATCCTATCTACGGCCTGACAGAGACAATGGACCCATTTTTTTTTTAAGACGTGGCCAGTATGGGAATTTGTTTGGCTTGACTGCATATATTTGTTACAGGGGTTATGTTTTTCTTTTTTAGTGGGTAAGTTGAAGTTGAAAGAGTGAACAGTAAATAATAAATAAATGTTTGTTAATTGGCAAGCCTCCTTTTTTTTCCATTGCTCTTCTTGTAACCTTAATCCATCAATGATTACAGACCCCTGAGGAGGGAGTCTGAGGAATCCTACCTAGCCCTAGGGAACTCTGTATATTCTTTGAAGGGCTGGGTGTGGTGTCTGGAGTGTGCCCATGCTTCTAGGGAACAGATGCCCAGGGATTTAACTGTACCTTTTGTCTTGGTTTAGATGTGGAATTTCACAAAATGATCAGTGGGGTTTCGTAGCCAGTCTGTGACTGCATGTAACGCCAAGAAGAAATTGGCTAGGTACAAACTTCAGCAACACACATGATTAATGAGGTGATGTGATGTGGATAGAACTGTGGCCTTGAAGTTAGGAGACTTGGATTTCAGTCCCACTTCTACTGCTGTATTCAAAGTAGCCATGCAATCCTGGATAGGTCACTTAATCCTATTGGGCCTCAGTTTCCTCATCTGTAAAATGATGGGGTTGGACACTGACTTCTGAGGTCAAGCCTCTAAATCTAGGCTTGTATGATATTTTTAAGTGCCTATTTGAAAAACATTGGAACCCCCCCACACACACACCCTTACTAGAAGTTGGGAATGGGACACTTATTTTTTCCATTCCCATATGTTCACCCAACTCATTGAGGTAGAAAGTGTGCCTGCCTATGATGAAATGCAGGGAAGACCAGTGACAAGATGCAGTTGGTTTGGTGTGGAGATCAAGAGAATTAGGATTCTACCTCATGTATACTGACACCATCTTGTACTCCCACATGTATTATCCTCCATCTTGTTTTTCTGTAACTCATCCATGCAAATCAACTAGACAATATAAGCCACCTCTTGTTTCATAAATGCAGGTGGATGCAATTAATCAGCATCTCTCCATTCCAGGAAAGGAAAGACCCGGTTCCCCTCCCAGCTCAATCTAAACTCATTTTCACCCCCCTCCCACCTCCCAGTTTAGGAAGCCTTTATCTTTCCTCCAATTAGAAATCAGATTACCCAATTTTGTATCCTGTTAATTGCTTCCTTTTAATTAATTGATTTTATTTGATTGTTTTTAATAAATAAAAATCTGTTTTGCGCTGTATTCAGGGTTTTGACTGACTGGGGAGTCCATTGACCTATTTATTATGCCTGGTTTGCTAATTAATTTTATTGCTCAGATGATTTCCTCAGTGATCAGTTATCCCCCACACCTGGAACTTGTGTTTCTCTTTGCAAACAGGAAAAACTGACACCTAACAATCCCACTGTTTTTCACATTATAAGGCACTATTTGAAACGGGAAAAGATTGTTCTCAGCAGCTTATAATGACCATGGTTAAGGACAGTTTGACCCTGTTAAGTTTCCATGTTACATAGAAATATGGAACTCATAGGTCAGTTAGCAAAAGGAGGTTCACTTAGCCCCAGCATTGCTAGAAAATACATCGAAGATACATTGGCTCTCAGTGCCTCCCCCTACCCCCAGATATGGAAACATATCTGCAGCTTCTAGCCTGGAGGGCCCTGAGAGGTTACTACTTAGTCACATAAGTAGTGAACCTTGGAGGTGGGACTGGAATCCAAGTCTTTCTGACTCAGAGGCTATATCCCTCTATCCTTTAGGGTTAGGCCATGCTACCTTTCTTACAACTCTTGCTCTTTTCATCATTGGTAATGCCCTGCAGTCTACTTACATGTCTCTCGGTTGCCTCTTTGGGTGACTTAGAATTTTAACCCTTCAAAGGCTGACATTCCGTGATGCACAGCCATTGAACTGCGCTGGAAGAATATTGGTGTTAAAAAGAATCTGCTTGCCTGCATTGTGTAACTTTCCAAACTAATTCATCCCACTTTCTTTAAATACAATTTACATTTGGTTTTTGTTTTTTTTTGGATTAGGGAAGGCAAGGCAATTGGGGTTAAGTGACTTGCCCAAGGTCACACAGCTAGTAAAGTGTCTGAGGCCAGTTTTGAAATCAAGTCCTCCTGACTCCAAGGCCAGTGCTCTATTCACTGACACCTAGCTGCCCCTATACAATTTAAATTTAAATATAATTTAAATCTGGGCCCAGCTCATTGTCTATCCTCCATCTCTATACTAGATAGAAAAAAATATTCATATCTGTAGATAAACATAGATATAGATCTATCAATATACAGATTATATGCACATAGATAAACTATATCAGTAGATAAAAGTCCATAGGTTGTTTATAGGCCTGTATATCTTATCTG
>CM053592.1:48003009-48024198 GCA_028646515.1 Pseudochirops corinnae
AAAGCTCTGTCCCAAATCGCTGGGGTGCTCCCGGCTGCTGTAGACTTCTGGCTGACTGGATAATGAAGACTCCAAGACCGAGGCCCAAGACGACGATCCGGATCCAGGCCGCTCAACGCGAGAGCACTGGCCTGAAAACAATCGCTCAGTCCCCCTGCTGTCTGCTGGCCACGGGCAGGAAGCTACAACTCAGAGGCAGGTGCAAAACCTCTGCCTTTCGCTTTTCCGCTCTGGAGACCTTTCGTCTGGACTGCTTATCTCCCCCTTTCACAATCCCCACTTGCAGCTGGTGCTAATCCGCTCACCTGAGAGGCTTCTCTGCACCACCCCCCCAGACACCCCTGGGGCACAGCCGCGGCTTCAGGCCAGGCTGGTTTCGGTTCGCAGTGCTGATATGGTTCCTCGTAGCCAAGCTGACTTTAGTGGCAAGTATCCTTGTGTGCGTTTTGGAGTTCTAGGACTGGTTTAAGAGTCCTGTTTTATGGATATTTTGGGGTGGCTATGTGAGAGCTGCGATATGTTGTACGCCGCCATCTTGGCTCCGCCCCAAGATTCTTTTTCCATCTGGCAAATTTGACTTTTTAAGGCATTATTCTCTTCCTTGGGTTTTTGGGCCTCTTTTGTCATTTGAGTTAACCTATTTTTTAAGGTGTTATTTTCTTCAGTCAGGTTGTTGATTCTCTTTTCATGATTTTCTTGCATCATTCTCATTTCTCTTCCCAATTTTTCCTCCACTTCTCTTTTTTGGTTTTCAAAATCTTTCTTAAACTGCTCTATGGCTTTTAGGCAGTCTTCATGTTTCTTGGAAGCTTTTGGTGTGGGAGTTCTGATTGTGTTGTCTTCCTCCTGTTCCATGCTTTGATCCTTTTTATCCTCAAAGAAGGAATCTAAAGTTCGGTTGCTGTTCTTACTTTCCTTCCTTTGCCTGCTCACTTTGCCAGTGAATTACTTGATTTTTTAGCTCTGTGGAACTCTGCTTCCAGAAGGGAAAGAGCTCTGTCCCAAATCTCTGGGATTTTCACAGCCGCTGGAGCTATTAGGAGGCCGCTGCAGCTCCCACCAGCTTTGATTCACTGAAAACGCACTCCAGGACCACCATCCAAGACCGCGATCCAGATCCAGGCTGCTTAACACAAGAGCACTTAGCCTCTGAATGGTTGCTTGGCTCCCCCTGCAGTCTGCAGGCCGAGAGCTCTGAAGCAGTCATGTGGAGGTGGCTGCAGGGCCGCTGCTTCTACTGCTTCCTTGCCCTGGGAGCAGTTCAGCCAGACCACTTTTCTTCCCCAAATTTAGCTGAGTTCCACTGATCTTTCACTTAGTCCTTGTTTCTTATGGATTGATAATTCTGGAAACTGACACAGCTGCTGCTGATCCACTTTCCTGAAGGCTTGTCCTGGGGCTTGTCCTGGCCGCCCCGGGGCCAAGCTGCAGTTTCAGACCGGCCTGGTTTTGACTCCCAGCATGCTGCGATGAGCCCTTCCTGCTGAGCTGCCTTCAGCAGGGGATGTGTTTTTCTTTATTTTTATGAGTTTTGGAGCCTAAAATTTGTTTAGAGTAATATATTACGGGTATTTGAGGTAGCTATATGGGAGCTGTGGAACCTTGCTGCTTCTACGCCACCATCTTGGCTCTGTCCTCCAAAACACCACAGTCTTAAAAGAATCAAAGTTGTGCGTAACTCAAATAACCATCCAGTGGGAGATGCCTACTGACTCAGGTTGGTACGCTGTTAGTTTAACTTTGGTAATAGGATGAAATGAGGATTGTAGGATAGTTAACAAAAAGAGGCTTACTTAGCTATAGCAAAGGAAGGTTTTTCCACAAGGATATTGTAGCATTTAGTTTGGGTAGACAATACCATTCCCCCGCCTCTGCCAGCTCCAAATGGAACCAGGTCTGGTCAGCAGGAGAATGGGTGGTGATAGGTCCACAGGAACGTCTATTAACTCTGAAGGGCTCAGCCTCTAGTGGGCCTTTTTATGTTCTTAGGGACCAGGAAGCCATCTCAGTTAAGGCCAGAGGCCACCTGGAAACTGCCTCATTGCAAGCTCCTTTGAACCCTAGCCTCCTGGGGCAATCTAGGGACAGTTTTATAGACTATTCAAGGAAAACATTAAAAGAAGGGAAGGGGGAATATGTGAGAACTTTGGAACATAGTGATCCTGTCACAACCACTTTACATACATTATTTTATAGGATCTTCACAATGATTCAATGAAATGGGCACTGAATGTGCCTAAAAATCCCCATTTTTACAGTTAGAGAAACTGAGGCCCAGGTGAATTGTCCACCACCACAATTCAGTAAGCATTGTTAAGTGAATAAAGGTGAATCAGGAATCATGTCTTGATTGTAAGTTGATGGAATACTGAAGACCTTTTTAAAAAAAGCTAGGTCAGTATAGGCATGGTATAGTACAAAGAGCATTGGGTTTGGAGTTAGAAAACTGGGATTTGAATCCTGGCTTTGCCATTTCTATATGTATGATCTCAGGAAATTAATTTCCTCTCTCTGGACCTCAGTTTTCTCCTGCATAAAAGGATGGGGATGAGCTATCTCAGTGACACTTTCCAGCTCAAAATCTAGGATGTTTCACATCCCATCAGCTATCAGGCTGGACCAGGTACCCTGCCCTCCTGTGTACTTGTAGAATCCATGCCCTGAGGCTTTGGGGGAAGTTAACGACTTAGCTTTGGAAGAGTGATCTAGGGCTGAGCTGGCTAGACTGTAAATTTTTCTAACCTACAAAATCTAGCTGGCTCCAGATCACAAGACTTTTTTGATTTGTACCCTATCCAGTCATCCACAAAGGCCACCTTGCCATCTGCCCTGGTGCTGTGTCCTCTTTCCACCTCTTGCTCTTGGCACAGTAATTAAATTAATAATGATGAGGTCCAAAGGAGTATTTGAGGCAGATGAAGCAAGGGGGATGCAAGACGTGAGATCTGAAATAAGATGCAGGGGATGACCTGACAGAAAAGTGATCAAAGAAGACTATGCATTGAAGCCCCCCATGGTGAACTTCCCCGTGTGCTTTCACCTGGTGCCCCAATTCCAGAACAATTCTTTCCCTCCCCTTTCTTTACTTCTCTGTATGATAGAGGCACCTCCTGGCTACCTGATATCCCAGGCATTTTGGAGCTGTCCTTGCTCCTCCCATTCTCTTGTACCCTTTCCTCCTGTTCCAGAAAATTGTATTTAAGCCATACCTTTATCCTGGCTAACCACCTTTGCCTCCTACTTTGTTCCCTTGGGGCCACCTGTACTCTGCATCTCATATGGAATAGAATTTGTTTGGGCTTTGTCAAAGGGGGGAGCAGGCCCACTTGGGTGCACCACGCCAATAAATGCCTTTCTTTAACTTGGACACTCCAAGTGAATTCTGTCAGGACAATTCCTGACAGTCTTCTGACAATTCCTCACATGTATTCCTCATCATTTCAGGGGCACCCCAACATTCTTGGGGTCCACCCTGAACTTATCAATACTATCATGATTTCTTGAAATATTGAGTCATTTGACTGTCCAATGGATCAGTTCACCATCCCTGTGACTCTCCCCAGGCCTTCCTGGCCACCCTTCTCCATGTATTACTTCCCCCTTTTAGAATGTAAGCTTTTTGTGGGCAGGCATAGTCTCATCTTTCTCCCACCTTCCTTCCTCTCTCCCTCCGTCCCTTCCTCCCTTCCTTCCTTCCTCCCTCCCCCCTCCCTCCCTTCCTTCCTTCTTCCCTCTCTCCCTCCCTTCCTTCCTCCCTCCCTTCCTTCTTCCCTCTCTCCGTCCCTCCCTTCTTCCCTCCCTCCCTCCCTCCCTTTCTTCCTTCCTTGTTTGATTCCTTCCTTCCTCCCTCCTTGCTTCCTTCCTTTCTTTCCTCCGTCCCTCCCTCCCTGCCTTCCTGTGATCAGTCTCAGATAGATGATTTGTGCTGACTGCTCAAAGCAGGAGACTGGACCAGATGACTTCCGCAGGAGTGGGTCAGTTTCCCAACTCTAGCACATCATTAGTTTCACTCACATATCTCTGTCTCATTTTATCACTCTCAGCCTCCCCCTCTATCCTCCACCCACCCCCCATTCCTGATTCCCTGTCACCTTTGAGGATATATGTCTTCTCCTGGCCTCTGGCTCCTAATCACTTTCCATCTGCCTTCTCTTTTATAGTATTTAATGTAGTAACTGAATTATTTAACTGTGGAAGTGTTTAGGGACAGAGTTTGAAGGGCAAATGAGTTAACAAATGAAGCCGCACTGTTTGTAGGATTCCTTTTGCTGCTGGGAATTCTTCGGCTTTTTATTTTTCTTAGGCATCTTCACTCTCCTGCCATGGAGAGTCCAACAAATCACACCCACAAATCAAGCCCTGAGCTCCATCAGAGTCCCCCAGGAGATCAGGAGAGATTTGCAATGAGCAGATTAGCGTGGGAGCTAATGGAGCAGGAGCTAGGAACACTTGTCTGGGGCTGCCAGGGCCAGATGCCCCCTTATCACCTTCCAAGAGTGTATTATTTTAATGTTAAACATCGCAAATTGCAAGCTAGTAAAGTCACATTCAGATGGCTGTTCCCTGTGGTTGGCTGTTGATGGCAGCTCTGCATTAATAAATATCTTCTTATTGTAAGAGTTTCTGCAACACCAACCTTATTCCACAGTCTTTATCTCCACTGGTGCCTTCCCTTGAACCGTGCAATAAAGTCTTCTTTTTAAAGTACAATATGTCTCTCCCTTCCCTCCCCCTACCCCCTTCTTCTGGCACTTTTATGAATCACAATTGACAAAGGCTTCACTAATGGAAATGCAAATATCCTACCTGTCAAAGACTTAGAACGCTTTTTGAAAACAGAAGCAGAGAAAGAACGTACATTAGCATCAGCATAATAGGGAGAGAGAGGCATGTCCCAATAAATGTGTGGGAGAAGATTCTGTGATATACGTAAACTAGTAATGATTAGATCTTCCATCCTGATATTCAGAGATGACAACTACTCATAGATTTTCCAACTTGTAGTCTATCCTTATTTTTATTATTAGGCACATTTGTGGTATAGTACATAGAGCCCCAGGCGAGGAAGTTCTAATCCTGGGTTCTAATCCTTGCTTTGCTGCTGGCCTTGGGCAAATAATTTTTCTCTGAGGCTTAATTTACTCATATGTAAAATGCAGGGTTGGGACTAGATCAAAGCTTCTGGAATATAAACTTTGTCTTACTTGATCCCATTTTACAGACTAAGAAATTCAAGCTAAGAGAGACTTGCCTAAGTTTACTCTGTTAACTAAATGTTATAGCTGGGATTTGAACTTAGATCTTCCTACAAGGCAGTACAAGACTGTAAAAAGATTTAAGTGATGAAGTGGCTAGATCATTCAGCGGAAGTCAAGAATTTCGGAGTTTAAATTCTAACAAAGACACTTACTAGCTGTGTGACCCTGGGGAAGTTACTTAACCCTGTTTACCTCAGTTTCCTCATCTGTCAAATGAACTGGAGAAGGAAATGGTAAATTACTCCAGGATCTCTGTCAAGAAAACCCTAAATGGGGTCATGAAGAATTGGACACAACTGTAAAGACATCAACAACAAATAAAAGCTTGCTGACTGATGAATATGAGCTCTGGAATCAGATGATCTGGGTTCAAATCCTCACTGTGACACTCCCTGGGGGATATTGGGTGCATCACTCAAGATGAAGGGGTTAGATTGCGTGTCTCTGGGGGCCCTTTTGTCTCTCCACCTGCAATCCCCTGATTGCCCTCCATCCACTCTGCCAACACGAGCAAACCACTATCTGTTTGGTTTCCATTTTATTAAATATGTCAAAGGAAAGGATGCAAGACTTTCCAGTGTTGAGCTTACACTCTCCATACCCAGGTCCAAGATAGCCATTCAGTACCTCAAGTGTTTTCTAGAAACATGTTGGGTTATAATGGATTCAGACTCAGGAGGGGCTGTAGACATCATTTGGTCCAATACCCTCATTTTACAGATGAGGGAGCAAAGGACCAGAAGAGGTAAGTGACTTGCCCAGGGTGACCCAATTAATAAATGATAGGGCCAGGAGTCAAATCCATATGACTCCATATGACACATTATCTCTAGTCTTAAAACAAAAACAAAAAACAAGCCAAAAATATGATGCAGGTGATTAAATCTCTAGAAAACTAGCCCTGGAGTCAGGAAAACCTAATTCTAAGGTAGCACTTAGTAGATGTGTGACCCTAAGCAAGTCACTTAACTTTTTTTCTGCCTCAGTTCTACCTCACATGGTGTTGTGAGGATGGAAGATAATACTTGTAAAGTGGGAAACCTAAAGCACTATAAAAGTGCCAGCTGCTATAATGATGTACTTACATCTTAGGATTTGTAGCCTGCAAAGTGGATTGAAGTCTACTGTCAGCCTCATCACCCCCATCATTATTATTTAATTTTTATTGAGTGCTCACACTTCAGAGGTGCTGTGAGAACAGACAGGGAAATGTGGTCTCTGCCCAGTGATTTTGCATTCTGATTAGTCAACAGAAGGCAACATGAGGGAAGGTTCCCAGGGGAAAAAAAGGTAAGGACTGGCTAATCTGGAGATGTGAGAAGGATTTTTAGCAAGGAGAGCCTTGATTTCAAGGGAAAAAAAAGAAAGACAGAGAGGGAGATGGAGAGGGAGAGGGAGAGGGAAAGAGAGAGACAGAGAGAGACAGAGACAGAGAGAAGAGAGAGACACAGAGAGAGAGAGACAGAGAGAGAGAATGAGAGACAGAGACAGGGAGACAGAGACAGACAGACAGAGAGAGACAGAGACAGAGAGAGAAGGAAAGACAGAGAGACAGAGAGAGAATGAGAGAGAGAGAGGAGACAGAGAGAGGAGACAGAGAGAAAGAAGAGAGAGAGAAAGAGAGAGAGCCAGAGAGAGAGACGGAGACAGAGAGACAGAGACAGAGAGAGAAGGAAAGACAGAGACAGAGAGAGAATGAGAGAGAGAGAGAGAGAGAACCTGCAGATTCCAGCATGCCCCTGGCCTCCTGCTCTCAGCTGTCACTGGTGCTTGCCATTGCAATGACAAAAAGCTTTCCAAGGACCTAAATGCTGGGACTTCCCTCATGCCTAGCAGAAATCCTGAAGCACAACACATCTTAACCATTGGAAAAATGCACCATAATCATAATTATGCTGATCAAAGTGACTTTTCCCTGAGTCAAAGTAACATTCACTGAGAGTTTCTCTAAGGGAGGTTCCTCTCCTCTTCTCTTTGTCTTCTCCTTCTCCTTGCTGTCATAATCCTCTGCCTTTGCCTGTCCTCCTCCTCCTCTTCCTCCTCCTCTTCTCTTTTGTTACAGGGATAGCTTGCTGGATAAAGGACTGAAGAGAAATAAGACATATTTGAAAGTGATGATGATGTTATAACAGCTGGATGGGATGTGAAACATCCAAGATTTCAAGCTGGAATATGTCTTTGAGATAGCTCATCTAGACCAATCCCTTTGCTTTATGGAGGAATAAACTGAGCTCCAGAAAAGGGAAATTAATTTCCCAAGATCATAAACATAGAAATGACAACACCAGGATTTGAACCCCAGGCCCCTGGCTCCAAACCCAGTGCTCTTTGCATGATACCATGCCAATGCTGACCTAGCCAATATTTTTAAAAACAGAAACACATGGTGAATGAAAGCAAGTTACAACAAATCACAAATGTGAAATGATGAAAGAGGAGTAATATAAAGGATATATCAAACAAAGAAATGTTTGGGCCAGCCAAAAACAATAAGGGTGGGTCTGGAGGTGAGAACAAAGGATTAATAATGGGCCATACAATTTCTCTGTCTCAATTCCCAGGATGTCTGAGAACTCAAGGAAGGCTTCCAGAACATTGAATGGACCTCCTATGGCAAATTGAAGGAAAGAAAGGGATTTGAGTTGCACAGAATCAGTGTGTTTTGGATGGAATGCAGGCAGCATCATTGGAGGGATTATTCCTAAAGAGGAGATCGTGGCAAATGGAGTATTAGAGTATTTGATCTTTTAAAGCCTTTAGAAGGTGTCTAGGAGGGGATAGAGTGCATAGAGCACTGGAGCTAGAATCAGGAAAACCTGATTACAAGCTACATGACTCTAGCCAAGTCACTTACCCTCTATTGGCCTCAGTTTCTTTGTCTGTAAAAATAAGCATAATAATAGCATCTTACCTCACTGGGTAGCTGTGAAAATCAAATGAAATTTATATATATACATACACACACATATATAATATATATTTATATATATTTACATATATAGAGAGAGATACACACACTCACATACATACATTCATACATACACACATACACACACACACACACACACACATACACATATATGCTTTACAAACCTTTAAGCTCCATGGAAATGGTAGCTATTATTATTATTGCTCAGAGACGAGAAGGACTTTACTCAGCCCTAATGACAAATAAAGTTTCTAACTTCTAAAATAGAATTTTCTTCTATCACCCTGCAGTCTTTCCATCCTTCCTCTTGTCTCTTTCTTTCCTCCTTCCCTTTCTTCCTCTCTTGCCAGTGGTACCATAGTAATGGTTTAGCACCAAAGGAGTGGGTAGAAGAGTCACAGACTACAGAGTAATCCATTGAAACATAAAAAGGCCTTGTGAGACGATAATGGAGGAGGCTTTCTTTCCATGAAATAATGACAATGAGATGAGGCAAAGAATGGGGCTTGGTGCTGGAGGCCCCAAGCATGGTGTGGTCAGTGACCCTGGTTCAGCCCACGGAATGAACTAGAAGACCTAAGTGGCCTAACTTTAGCTCCAATTTCTATGGTTCTATGGATGTTGATTGAGTCTGCAAGTGTCATTTTGACTAGTGTTGTTCTAGTGATGAACATGTTTTGAAGGGGAAAATAAACGAGGCACAATTGACTTGTTACTGAAAATTAATTAAAACGAGATTCCAGCAGAGGGGAAGAGTAGAAAGATGTCAGAATAATTTAGTGGCACGGCAAAGGTAAATCAAGTAACACTCAATTTAGCGCCATGTTCAATCATTATAATAAAGGAGAATAAACATGTCCTCGTTAGTAAGATACAAGTAAGGCTTAACTTGGGCTCAAAGTTCTGGGAGGACCTAGAATGTTTAGGTTTCCTGTAGTCTCTCTGGTGGATCAGACTGAACAAAAAAACAAGAAGAGGCCACAGGTTTATAGAGATTTAATGTTTGAAAAGGGCATTCCTCACAAACACACTGTGAAGTAGGTGCAAGTAGTATTGTCATCATCATCATCATCATCGTCATCATCATCATCATCATCATCATCATCATCATCATCATCATTGTCATCATCGTTGTCAGCATCATCATCATCATCATCGTCGTCGTCGTCAGCATCATCAACATCATCATTGTCGTCAGCATCATCATCATCATCATCATCGTTGTCGTCAGCATCATCAACATCATCATTGTCGTCAGCATCATCATCACCATCATTTCCCTCACATGACTAGTAAAAAGAACCCTGAATTTGGAGTCACAAGGCCTGGATTCAAATTCTAGCTCTATTATCAGTATGGTCCTAGAGAAATCACTTTAATTCTTTAGGCTTCAGTTTCCTCAAGTATAAAATTAGATGATTGGGGATCGAAATCAAACTTTTCACTCGAGGAGATGATTTAGGACAAAAGATATCCCTGTTGCCCAGTGATCTCAATTTTTATGTCACCTTTAGCACTTTTTTTTAAAAAACCTGAATTGAACCCCCAAAGTCACTAAACCATTGGTTTCTTTAGACTTGTAATACAGTATTATTACAAGTCTAGATTACTAGATCTATGCCCTAATTTAGGCAAAGAAGAAGAGAAAGATCTATATATAAAAAAAAAAAAACCCAAAACATTTATAGAAACTCTGTTGTAGCAAAGAACTGGAGGCTAATGGGGAAGTGCTCTTCAATTGGGGTAGCGATGAATAAATAGTATATGAATGTAATGCAATACTACTGAGATGCAAAAAAACTTGGAAAGACTTGTATGAACTGATGCAGAGTGAAGTGAGCAGAACCAGGAGAACAATTTCTACAATAACAAAACTTTGTGAAGACAAACAACTCTGAAAGTCTTAAGAACTCTGACCAACGTGGAGACCAAACCACAACATCAGAGGAATGATGATGAAGTGTGCTACTCACTTCCTGACAGAGAGGTGATAGATGAGTGGTGCCCAGTGAAACATACTTTTTCAGGAATGGTTAATGTGTAGATGTGTTTTGCTGGGCTTATGTATGTTTGTTTAAAAGGTTTTGTTTTTCCTTTTTAAAAATATATTCAACAATAAAAGGAGGGGGAAGAGTGGAGGCTAACATAATAAAAAATTTTAATTAAAAAAAAAACACCTGAATTGTACAGTCATCTAAAACATGACAAACTTTTCTAATTCTGACTTGTTTTCTTTAGGTGATCTTGTGAAGGTCTCCAGGGTCTTTGATAAATTAGCTCTCTGCCTCTAATTCCAGAAGTGATTACAGGGAGATAGATGAAAGAAGACAGATTGGGAGGAACATAGGTTTGTCTGTAGAAGTAGTGGTAGGATTGCTAACCCTGCCTTCTGATTTTTCAGGTGGAGGGAAGCTAGAGTCAGTATCATTGCTTCAAATAGTCAAGGGGCAAAGCCTCTTTCAATTTTCACAAATATTTCCTTCACAGATTGAAATTACAGAATGTTTTAGCATGAGGAGATACCCTAATTCAATCTTCTACCCTCATATGAGAATATCCTTGACCTTCAACAATTTCAACCTCTGTTTGAAGACCTCAAGTGTCAATTAGTCAATAAGTATTTATTAAGGGCTTATTATGTGCCAGACACTCACTATTTCTGCATCTTCTATTTCTCAATCTAGCTGTTAAAACACTTCCTTGTAGTCAGCTACAATAACTTCTACCCATGGATATGAGCTCTGTCCTCTGGAACCACACAGTCTATTTCTTTTTCCTTATGA
The DNA here is from genome assembly GCA_028646515.1 of Pseudochirops corinnae. Lineage (NCBI taxonomy): Eukaryota > Metazoa > Chordata > Mammalia > Diprotodontia > Pseudocheiridae > Pseudochirops > Pseudochirops corinnae. The sequence goes on from CM053592.1 coordinate 48,013,980, forward strand.
CAGTTCTTTGAATATTCAAAGACAGCTACTATATTGTCTTCCTCCATTTCAGATCATTTAATTTCCAAACTCAACATCCTTAGTTCCTTCACAGTCAAATGACTTGGTCTTGAGTTTGCTTGTGGTCCTTGGGGTGTTCCATTGAATCACAGGATCTAGCAGTGAACCCAATACCCTAGGCATGATCTGTATACTAGAGCAGGACTATTATCTGCTTTGTCTTAATACTATAATTCTATTAATATAGTCTAAGATCAACATGAGAAGCAGTATGCTGCAGTGAATAGGGAATGGGAATTGGGACAAGTTGGGCTCAGATCTTATCTCTGACATATATTGGCTATGTGACTCTGGGCCAGTCCTTCAACTTCTCAGTGTACTGAGCAACTCCCTAAACACTATGTAACTACAAGTGCCCATCTGTATTAGGAGAAGGCATTTCCTTATCTGGGATTTCCCATTATCAAAGATCTTTTACCTCTTCTGTGCCGTGAGCCCCTTTGTCTGCCTGATGAAGTCTAATGGGTCCCTTCTCAAAATGATGTTTTTAAATGGGTAAATTAAAAACATGAGATTACAAAGGAAACCAGTTATATTGAAAAACACTTATCAAAAATATATTTTTAAAATATCTCAGATTCAGAACTCTTGCTGATTGAATCACAAGTCTGGACAAAAAAAAAGACATTATTTAAAAACATATTCTTCTGTAGCCACATAATACTGTTTATTTATATGGAGTGTGTGATCTACTAAAACCTCTAAGATTTTTTATATGTAAACTATTGAGTGTATCTGTAGCTTCCCCATTCTCTACTTTCACAGGTGATACTTTGAACCTAAGTGTAGGATTTGACATTTATCACCATTTACTTCGATCTTCGCAATCAAGCCATCATTACAGATTAGAGTTCAGCAAACTAGGGCCAGAAGATCAAATCTAGACCACCTGGCTTTTTTTTTAGATCCCCTCCCCTAGCTAAGAATGGTTTTATATTTTTTAGTACAATAAAATTTTGTTGAAAAAAATACAAAAAAACATTCTTGCCTCTCTTGCATACAAAAAGGTACGTCAAGCCAGATCAGTTTGCTGACCCCTATTCTAGATCATGGAGGATTTGTTAGATTCAGCATCCAGCATGTTAATTGTCTTTGCCAAATTTGGGTTATCTGAAGACTGGAAGAGTAATTCTTTTATAGATTTATTGAAGTAATTGTTTTAAAAAAATTAACACATTACCTCTGAACTCTTCCTGAGCTCTTCAGTTAACTAACTTCTCTTCTAAATAGAAAATGTAAATGCTTTCTTTTGGGTTGAACCTATCAGTCATTCACATTTTAGTGGAAATTACATACTGAGAAAGATCAGACTTTTCCCCCCTTTTAATGATTATTTGAGACCATCCATAGTAATCGAGGCTAGAGGAAGATAAGGAAGGCTGAAGTGGGGTATGAAGTGGATATTTTGGACAGACGAAAGACAACTTAACATGCTAGGTGCCTTTGTATCTGCCTCAGGACAGGGAGATTTGAGGGTAGGGTCAGAAAGTAGGAGGAAATACAGAAAATAAAGCATGAAGAAGCCCAAGACATGCTTCCGTCTACTTTGCAAATTTGTCCAGGGTGCTGGTGGTTGCAGAATCTACTTTATGCTTTAATACAAATATCTTAGCTTGCCTAATGTCTGTACTATGCCATCTCTCTAGTTTAAGAATTATAGTCACAGGGTTTGAGTGTGTCTCAATCTCTTAAACTAGCCAGTTCCTACCTGAATAAATGAAAAAAACACCTATTAAGGGCTTTCTGTATGCCAGGTACTATGGTAAGCACTGGAAATAAATACCAAAGTGATGTAGTCCTTGCCCTCAAGGAGTTTATATTCTAATGAATGAGAATCAGTGGAAAAGCATTTATTAAGCCTTTACTATGTGTCAGGAACTAAGTTAGATGCTGAGGATATGCATAGGAAATGTGTCAAGGAGCTTGTAATCAAATTGGAGGAGACAACACAAGAAAGAGTTCATCTGTAGGGCAGATGGAAAGGCCTGGGAGTACAAAGGGTGAATTGTTGGGGGTTTATGACAAGGCTCAAGCGTCCTTAGGGTGCATTAGTAGGCCAGATCACAGTTTTTGAGACTATGGTGGCATCCCTGGACTACCTGGAGGAATTTAAGATGCAGTGGAAGGGTGATAGGCCTAGTGATCCTCCACTGAACTGGAAGGATTAAAGTTGGTGACTCTCATCTCATCCAAGTGGTGTGAGCAGTTCTGTTGCTTTTTCCCAGCAACAAGCCTAATGGAGTTTGCAGAAAAAGGGGTCAGGGAGAAGGGACCCTTGATGGTGAGACAGCACATATGGGGGACTGATGGCCATGAACCAGTGTTTTGACCTGGAAAGTGACAGTTGATCCAGAGAGAAGTTGATTTTCATGCTCTTTAGTAAAGCAATGGTAGTATTGATTGATTACTACTCCCAGAGCAATAGGTAGAAAGAAGTACAGGGCAGGTGGGTGGGGCAGAACAGATGGCAAAATGGTCCATGTAGACAGTTGGATGGCATGTGAAGCATGGTCTGTTCTGGGGCCAACTAGATATAGTAGAGTGAGTGAGTTTGTGAGATGTGGGGCTGAGGACTCTTTCACCATGACAGCTGGGCCCTAGGGCAGGAGTTCCAAAACTGAGGCAATTAACTGGCCCACAAGCTGTGGTTTCTGGAGGTGTGTTCTAAAAGGTGTTGTTCCAGGTGGCACTGGGGCAGTGGCAAGACAGGTGGCAAGATGGTGAGATGATCCAGGTGGATGGCCAAACAGCTGGATGGGGTGGGAAGGGGCCTAAAGGAGGCAGCTTCACTAATGTGCTAAATAACCTGGACATATGCCTAGACAAACTCAGCCCCCAGTTCTGGTTTTATTGACAGTGTGTTGTTAAGAAATTGGGCCAGTCTGGACCACTAACCAGCCGTGAGGCATAGTCAGACAGGCCTCCTGGGTAGACAGCTTAGCCCAGGTAAGCAGGTCAGACCCTCTGCTGTGAGCACAGGTGGTTGCTTGGCTGTGGGCAAGCCTTTTTTCAGAAGCCCACAGATGGGGTGCCCCTTAGGATGTTGTGTGCCTACCGTAGGAGCCACAGGCTTTGCCTCCTGCTGGCCTGATTGGCCCACTGACTCCATTAGATGACAAAGTGAGGCCCATGTATTGCTAATAAAGTCTAGCTGTCTTCTTCCACAGCATGCTGCATCTGTCTTCATTGAAGCATGCCCCCGGTAATTTCATTTTGGGGTTTTCTATTAAAAAGTTTGATTAATTCCATAAATATTAAAATAAGACAGATAATTAGACTTTAGGTATTCATGGTTACACAAATGCAGTAAAATCTGTATTAAATTATTATTAATAAGCACTCTTATAATAAGTGCCTGGAAAGTGGTTCATGATCATTTTAATACTTTTTATTAGTTATTTCTCAGGATAGCCTAAGGCAGTCATTGTGGCTTTCTCCATATTCTTGGTGAGGAAACCAAAGCCCATGGTTATAAATGATCTGCTCTGGATCAGTGGTAAGTAGCAAGTGGAAATCTGCAAATTAGTTACTGGAGTCACTGGGCTCATAGATATTACAGAATTATTTAGCTGGAAAGGGGACCTTAGAAACTGTCTACAGAAGCAGCATGGAGTTATCGATCCCACGCCTACCTCTTACTACCTGTACGACCTTGGGCAACTCACTTAATTTCTTGGCTACACATCTGTACAATGAAGGTGCTGGACACTCTAAGGTACTTTTTAGCTCTCATCCTATGCTCCTTTGATCTGGTCCAAATTGCTAACTTTTTAAGTGAGAAAAATTAAAGCCAAGTGTACTCTTTGCCCATGGCCATACAGTCATTTATTGGCAGACCCAGGAGAAGAATCCAGTACTCTCAAGTTCCAATCTTCATTATTATTTTCTCGACCTTTTCCCTATGTCAGTGAAGTCATAGATTGATAGGAATGGATGAATGTGAAATTCCACTGTACCAGGTTATTATCTATCTAACAGATGATTTTTCCACGGCTCCCCTTCCCACAACGTAACTAAATGATTTCTTTCTGCTGTCCTCATGTGGCTTACATGCTATTTCATTTGACTAACTGGGTAATGGGCACAGCAAAGAACTTGGTTCCACAGGGAGCACTTGTAGCACACAGTGAAAACTGAGCTTTCTCAGAACCTTTATATAAATCACGTAGACATGTGTAAAGTATGAGTCATTAAGGTAGAAAAGAGGGTAGATGGAATCGATAAATAGCCAAGTTCAGGGGAAAGTCTTGTCACACTTAAGCTGATGTGATTATTTTCCTGTGTTGGGTCAGATTTGTAATTGGGGGGAGGAGGAGTGTCCCACAGTGGCCACATAGGAGGATGGGAGAGTCTTTGCTTTTATTTTTAATCAGAGAAGAAAGCTGACTAAACAGAAGAATTCTCATGTTTTACCTTTTTACGAAAGCATTTACACATCCTGGTGGGTAACCAAAAACCAACCAGTTCCTTTCATAACACTCCTCAGGTTGTATTTCTTCTGAACCTCTAACAAAAGGAGTTAGAATGCACTGTTTCCAGGGTGGTAGCTTCCTTGAAGAGTTCTTTTGTTCCAAGGCGCATCTCTACCTTTCTCCTGTGACATCATCTATTGTCTGGGCACAGCACATTGGACCCCTGTGCCCCTGGACTGTCGTAGATTGTTATAGGAATAATAGTCTGGCAAGTCTTGGACTGGTTTCCTTAGAAGGGGATGGTGGTAGTGGTGGTGGTAACTCAATAAAGTCTGGGCAGTTATATTTCTTCCCAGCTCCAGAAGAAAGGAAGCTATTATGGGACCAGACCTGGAGGGTGGAGTTTTTCCATGATTAAGGGAGTTTTAAATCTCTCTGGGGAAGGAAGCTGAAGACCAAGAGGTAGAGAAGGAGTAGGGACCTCACAAGCTACTCTGGGATAAATAGATAGAAGAAGGACAATAGGAAAAAGAGAAAGAAAAAGTAGTATTGAACTGGGACCAGAAAGACAACCATCAAGGAGGACCATTAGCCTTCCAGGCATGTCAGAGCATTAGACTCTGACCTTGAGGCATTGTGGGAAATTCCTACCATGAGGAAGCACTCACTTGAAAAACTGAAGGAAATTCCAAGAAAAGGTGTGCTTTCTCCCAACTTCCCCTCCATCTACCTGTCCCTCAATAGAAACTGTTCTGCTCTTTTCTTTATCTGAATTTTGCCTCAACAACAAGGAGGCCAGCAAGCTAGATATCTAAAGATATTTAGATATTCAAAGCAAAGGGCCAAACCTCTGTTGGCATTATAAATTTCATATTTAGGGGCTCTAAACAATTGTGCTTGTATTTTTAATATTTTATTTATTATAAACTCCTTACAGGAGCAGAGGAGGAGATCAGGTGAATCTGAGGGGTCTTCTTATTTCTCCTAGGCTAAACAAAAAGAGCTAATTGTTTTTAACACGTTAATTGTCCAGAGACAAAGTGGGTAGGGAGGAGGGGGTGGTGAGGAATGTTGTTAACCAGCTGTACTTTCCACAGGAACACCCACATCCTTCAGTGTTACTTAGAGGCAACAGGATTACCTCTTTCCTCTTCTTCTTATCACGTTGATTATGCTAAAGGAGTTCTACATTCCCTACTGGAATTATTTATACTGAAAGCTAAGGGCAGCTAGATGGTGAAGTGGATAATTCTATCCACTTCAGGATATCCACTTCAGGCCTGGAGTCAGGAATATTCATTTTCCTGAGTTCAAATCTGGCCTCAGACTCTTAGTAGCTGTGTGACCCTGGGCAAGTCACTTAACCCTGTTTGCCTCAGTTTCCTCATCTGTCAAATGAGCTGGAGAAGAAAATGACAAACTGCTCTGGTATCTTTGCCAAGAAAACCCCAAATGGGGTCAGGAAGGGTTAGACACAACTGAAACAATTAGACAACAACATATGATTCTCTGATGTAAAGGTGAAAGAAAAATCATAGGACCATAGAGTAAAATCTAGGAGGTTCTTTACAACTCATCTAATCCATCCCCATCTTCTTCTCTTCACCTCCTGACTCCCCATAGGGGTTTGGAGGTCAGGGATGCAGGCACGGATGTTATGCCCTCCCCTACAAGAAGCAACTCCCCTTCCTCCCAGCCCCCATCATACTTCTCCCAGAAGCACCTGCCTTTGATCTGGGCTGATAGTCTGCTGAGCCACATCCCCCCCTTCACCCCAACTGAATTTGCCCCAGACACGAGAATGCCTAGTTATAACCTCACAACCAAATGCAGAAGAGCAGAAATAGTAAATGCATCCTTTTCACATTGTAATTCTGTAGAATATTAAAGTTTACAAAACACTTTCCTTGTACCAAGCCTGTGAGGTGATGCCTTCTCCATTGTCAAGGTTAGGATGCTGAGGTTTGGTGACATCTCTGGAGTTGCAAAGGTAGTAGAGCGTGGGATTGAGGATGCAAATCCATCTTCTGGCTTCAAGTCTAATGCTGTTTTAATTCATATTTCTCAAGCAGCTCTCTGTAAATATCCCTTTTCAGTCATTTGAGGCATCAGTGTTCTGTCTTCCCTAACTAGAAGTAAAGCTATCATTTTTTTTTAATTTTAAAGTGTTCAGTGTAAATAATTACCACTTTTTATCGTTGCTGCTGCTGCTGTAGTCTTCAGACCTGCTCTCCACAAACTAGTCCCTGGAGGAGAGAAGATGTTTCTTGCCCTGAGATCAGGCTGACTTGAATGGTGGGTGCTCACATATCTCCACCATGCTTCCTGCACCCTCTTTCTGCCATCCCAGGCATACCTGATGTTCACACATTCCATCTCTTCTTCTGGAAAAAGCAATCAAAATGACATTACCGTGGATCCTGGAAATAAGTCGTTCCACTGCCTTATGGTTATTTACTGGCCCTGTTACTCATCAGATCAAAATCCCCCTCCTTAGTCACTACTCCCCCATATATGTTAGAATAAAAACTCTGAGGAGAGGAGTTGTCCAACTTTTGTGTGTTCATCTCCATCACCGAGCACAGTAGCTGGTAAGTGCTTAATATATGGGGATGGGGAAGAGAAGATAATAAGCATTCATTAAGTGCCTGCTGTGTGCCAGGCATTGCGCTGAGTATTTTATGAATGTTATCTTATTCAATCCTCACAACAACTACACAATGCTTTTTCATTCATTCATTCATTTATTCAACAGACAACTTGGTTCATTAGGAGGAGGGTAATAGTTACTGAAAGAGATTACTTCTCTCCTATTCCATTCCATATTGAAGTTATTTCCACCAAACCCCATGGATTTCTGATGCAAAGGTTAAAGAAGAATCATGGGATCATAGATTAAAATCTAGGAGGGCTCTTAGAGATGTGTCATATAAGGAAACCCCTGACTCACATCTCTCCACCTAGCGCCTTGTGAAAGAGGTGACACAAGAATTGTGCCTCCAAGATAGAGAAGGAATATATCAAATATGGGAAACAGCTAATGGATGGAAATGGCAGATGGAATTTTACATGGGGAAAAAAAGCAAGGACAGCATGGATGGAGTGTGGGGTACATGAGGAAGAGTCATGTGTAATTAGCCTAGAAAGATAGGCTAGAATTGGGTAGTGAAGGGCTTTAGAACCTGAACGCCTAATATTAATGTTATTTTTATAATTTAATGTTGTGCTGTTCTTTTAAAATCCTATGTGAAGAAAAAACCGGTGAGGGTAATGAGGTCATTTAAATGACTGATTTTATTTCAGAAGGAGGGTTAGGAGTCCAAGAATGGATTATATATTCAAGACTGAAACCTCATTTATTTAAAAGAAAAAGAGATAGCATGGTGTAGTAGAAGAAGAGTAGAAAGATCTGGGTTAAAATCTCACCTTTGACACATTCAGGTTGTGTCACCCTGGGCAAGCCACTTTAACATTGCTCTGGCAAATCACTAAGAGTATAATTTTCAGGGAGAGTGTTGCCCTGTATTGGTGTAGAGGGAATTACTTTTTCTTATAATCAGTTTTATTTATTTTTCAACATTCACTTCCATAAGATTTCGAGTTTTAAGTTTTCTCTCCCTTTTCTCCTTCCCCCTCCCCAAGATGGCATACAATCTGATATAGACTCTACTTATACATTCATATTAAACCTATTTTCACATTACTCATGATGTAAAGAAGAATTAGAACTAATTGGGGGGGGGGACCATGAGAAAGAAGAAACAAAACAACAAAAGAAAAAGCGAGCAAATAATATGCTTCCATCTGCATTCAGACTCTAGAGTTCTTTCTCTGGATGTGCACAGCATTTTCCACCATGAGTCTTTTGGAGTTGTCTCAGATACCTGCATTGCTGAGAAGAACTAAGTCTACCAAAGTCAGTCATCGCACAATGTGGTTGTTACTGTGTACAGTGTTCTCCTGGTTCTGCTCATTTCACTCAGCATCAGTTCATTCCAGTCTTTCCATGTTTTTCTGAAGTCTGCCTGCTCATCGTTTCTTATAGCACAATAGTATTCCATTACATTCATGTACCACAACTTGTTCAGTCAGGGAGTTTCTTTACTCAGTAATTCTCTATGCCAATAAAATCATAGGCCTAGTCTCCATCCTTATCCCAATAGTTGTTGGAATAAAACAGTCAAAGAAATCCAGGACTGGAATGGGTCATCTTTTAGCTCCAACTTCAGAAAAAATGACAAATACTCAACACTGCACCAGATCTGTGACCATTGGTGTGGGTATTCTTCCGATAATGCAAATTGCAACCTATTCCTTTCTTCACATCTTCTGTGACTTGCCCAGATCTTCCTGAGGCTCTGATCCTTGATTTCTCTCAACTTGTAACCAACTTATCATTTTCTTTTATTCATGCATTTCACTGATAGCATCCTTCACACTGATTGTCCTGTATAATTCCTTTTGTAGTGTGTTCCTGAGTGCTCACATCCACTATACACTATTCTATCATCCTCTGATGGACTGTCATTTTCATTTCTTTTGAAACCATAGTGTTCCATGACTCATAACCCTACAAAAACTCCCAGAAACTTATCAAGATTTTAGCTAAATGTTGTCTTGGAGAGTGACCTTAGGCAAGTCACATTTCTGGGACTCAGTTTATTCATCAATAAAATGAAACTGATGTACTAGATCAGGTGTGGGGAACCTGTGGCCCGAAGGCCACCTGTGGTTTTCAAGGTCCTTGGGTGTGGACTTTTGACTGAGTTCAAGTTTTACAGAACAAATCCTTTTATTAAGAGGATTTGTTCAGTGAAGTTTGGACTCAGTCAAAGGGGATTTGTTCTATAAAACTTGGACTCAGTGAAAAGGCCACACTCAAGGGCCTAGAAGGCCATATGTGGCCTCGAGGCCACAGGTTCCCTACCCCTGTATTAGATTATCTCAAATGTCTCTTCCAGCTCTAAATTCTGTGATTTTATGAAGTGTGAACAGATCCAAATAATTACCCCAAAGCCCTTCTAAATTCTAAGGCAAGCAAAATCATTGTTAATGAATTTTTAATATTTATATACAACCATCCTATTAGCTTTAGGCCAAAGATACCATACAGGAGAGTTGTATTTTTGTTATATTTGATTCTTGGAGCACAATTTGACTTTGTTAAATGATTACAGGGGCTCTGAGTTACTGAACCCTACTAGTAGTTTTGAAAGCTCTGATTTATTTGTTGCCAAGTCCTTGGTCAATAATACAACTCCCAATTATTACATTTTTCCTACGGGAAAAAATATGATCTTCTTTATGATATTACTTCTAGGAATACACTGTGGCTGAAAGTGAGATTTGTCTATCCAAGTGATGAACTTAATGGGCTTTGTCAAATTGATTAACAAAAGTCTCTTTCATGTATTCTCTTCCTCCCTTTTTCTCCTCCTACTTCTTCTTGGCTTAGTGAGATTAGTTTGGTTTTTATTCATTCATTCATTAATTCCTATATCTGTTCACTCACTCATTCATTCATTCATTTACTGATTCATTCAGTAATCATTTGATTAATAGTAGTACCATAAGGTGCTGAAGATACAAAGAAAAAGTGAAATAGTCTGTTGCCTTAAGGAGTTCACATCATAAGTGTGTGTGGGGGGATTTACTCTGTATATAACTAAATCTATCTATCTATTTATCATCTATCTATCTATCTATCATCTATCTATCTGTCTATCTATCATCTATCTATCTATATC
>CM053592.1:48024698-48073007 GCA_028646515.1 Pseudochirops corinnae
GACTCTCTTTTCATGATTTTCCTGCAACATTCTTATTTCTCTTCCCAATTTTTCTTCCACTTCTCTCGTTGGGTTTTCAAAATCCTTCTTCAGCTGATCTCTAGCTTTAAGGCAATCTTCATGTTTATTGGAAGCCCCTGGTGGGGGAGCTCTGGCTGCGCTGTCCTCCTCCCTCTCTCTGCCTTGGTCCTTTTTTTCCCCTAAGAAGGAATCTAGGGTTTGGTTGCTGTTCTTACTTTGCTTCTTATGCTTATTCTTATTCATGGTTGGTCAGTCCATGGTTTTTTTAAAAATTTTTTTAAAAATCTCTGTGGGGCTCTGCTTCCAGAAGGGAAAGCTCTGTCCCAAATCGCTGGGGTCCTCCCTGCTGCCGTAGCTCTCAGGGAGGTGCTGGGTCCCTCCCCCACTTCCAGCTCACTGAAGGAAAAAGGACCACAAGACCAAATTGTGGATTTGGATCCAGGTCACTCAGCGTGAGAGCACTTGGCCTCTGAATGATCACTTGGTCCCCCTGCTGTCTGCAGGCCGAGAGTGTGGAAGCCGCAATGTGGAGGTGGGTGCAGAACCTCTGCCTTTTGCTTCTTAGCCCTGGAGGTGTTTCAGCCAGACAGCTTTTCTCCCACGACCTCACAAGTGCCACTGACCTAGTTCTGAACACTGCCGCAGCTGCCCTCAATCTGCTCACCTGAGGCTCCAGCTGGGGCTCGGCTCCTCTCGTCCAGCGGCCCCCAGGGCTCAGCCAGGGCTTCAGGCCAGGCTGATTTTCGGTTTGCAATGTCTATATGGTTCCTCGTAGCCGAGCTGACTTTAGTGGAAAGTATATTTGTGTGCATTTTGGAGTTCTGGGATTAGTTTAGAGTCATATTTCGTGGGTATTTTGGGGTGGCTATGTGAGAGCTGCGATATGTTGCTGCTCATACACCGCCATCTTGGTTCCGCCCCCGAATCTCAGTTGTTCTAATGACTACTTGGGCAAGTCATGTATCTTCTCCAGGCCTTAGTCTCGTCACCTATGAAAAGAAGAGGTTAGTCCTTTCTAATTCTACAACTATGATTGATGAGCCTGTGATGAGCATCTTGCTGAGGAGCAGTGTGGGAGAGAGTGGTTAGAGGGCTGTACTTGGAGTCAGGAAGAGGTTTCCATCCCACCATGTGCTTAGTGATGAAATCATGGGCAAATCTCGAGCCTCACTTTGAGAATCTGTAACATGGGGAGAATCATAGCACTTCCTAGGGTTGCTGTGCAGATGAAAGGACATAATGCATGCAAAGTGCTTTGCAAATAAAACTATTATTATGTTATTCTTATTGGGCAGAGAGTGAGCAGCTTAGATTGAACAACACAAACTCTTAAACCCAGGTATTGCATCTTTTAGTTGGGAAGGACTTTTAGGGATAGCATATAGTTTTGTCTGCTTATTTTAATAAAGAATCTAAGACCCAAAGACTATTAGAAGCATTGAGTTTTAGAGTTGGCAAAGTCTACAGAGAACATCTCACATAACACCCTTGTGTTAGTGTGGAGGAAATCAAAGCTTGGAGAAGGGGAACATGACTTGCCCAAGGTCATCCAGCTGGTCTTTCTGTGTGACCTGATTAGGTGGCCCTGGCCCTAAAGTCGAAGGACATGAATTCAGAGTTTACACCTGACACTTCGAACTCTAGGAGTGACCTAGAAGGAGTAAGTCATTTATCTCCCCAGGTGCCTGGTGTCCTTTCCCTAGGTGCTGAAATGTGCTTAGGCCTCTGTTTCCTTATTTATAAAAAGAGAGCCTGGCCTGTTTGACCTTTGGTCAGGCTGCAGACCTGTGATCCTGTAAAGGTGGTGTTCCCTAGTGAAGGTCACCTTTTCTGCGCTGTGGCTGTTTGAAGTTAGTCTGTGAACATTACTTGTGGTGTCTGCCCTAGAAAGGACTTGGCTGGTTTAACCCGGGGTTGAGGAGGAATTCTCCTCTACTGCTATCATATTCATCGGAGGATCAGAAGTCTAAAGGGCTGAATAGACCAGGGAGAAGGTCACGTCCAGCCAAAAGGGCAGCGTGGAGGGTGGCGATTCCTGAGACTTCTGGTGTGCCACTCAGAGGGGGCTCTGGAGCTGTCACTCCAGCACTCTCTGCCACTGGCCTGGCTGGCTCTGAAATCAGAATGCCACGTTGAATTTAACCAGGTCGTTCTTCTGGGATATTGTGCAGAGCGACAGGAATGTTCACATGAAAAGTCATAGGGAAACAATGTGATAGTTCAAAAACTCGGGCTCTGGAGCTATTGGCTATTCGGGAGCCAGTGGACAGTTCCTTGGGGGGAGTGCCTTATTTTGATCTGCCAAGTGAGAGGAACATTGTTTGACAAAGTTTCTGCTTATGGTAAAGGGAAATTTTACAGGAGTGGTTTTTTGCAGGACCAGGCCTCAGGGAGGTGGTTCATGAAGCAGGGAAACTCCTTGGGGCAGAGCTAGAAAATTAGGGGAAAATAAGAATTGGACACCAGTTCTGACAATGTTGGGGCAGGGTATAGGAATGCTGCAGAGGTGCCATGGGTAACAGGAATGGGGGATACCCACTCTCACTTGCCCCATGTAGTGCCTGGGTGCCAGGGATGCACTCGCTTGCCCCCGGATGCCTGGGTACCAGGGATGCACTCACCTGCCCTTGGGCGCCTGGGTACCAGGGATGCTGTCTTCTGAACCAGAGCTGGCTGTCGTTGCTTCCCAAAGATCCTCGTCACTAGGGGGTGCTCGTGGCCTGTGACAGTGCTTGGGTCCTGGGAACCCAGCAGAGGAAGGAGAGCAGGGCTCTGCAAGCTTTGGGCTATGTACCCCCACTTGGGGTCTCAGAGAACAGTGGAGGATGCTAAGGCCCTGGCCTGCATCGCATGGGAGAAGGGTGTGTGCAGGGGAGGGGGCGGTGTAGGTTCAGGGATGCTGTCTGGGGAGGGGGGCTGGAGAGCAGCAGGGAACATCAGCCCCAGATGTTCCAGCTGAGCTGAGCATGTGCTCAGCAGCACGGTCTGCACAGCCTCCTCCCTTCATCCCTCTTGTTCCATCTTCTCCCTTTCTTTCGATTCCTCCTCTTCCTCTGCTCTTCCTCCTCCTTGTCCCTTTTCCCTCATCCCTCTTCCTGCACTGTCTTCTACCTCATCTTCCTGCTGTCCTGGCTCTTCCCCTTAATATTCCTCTTCCTCCTTCTTCTCCTCTTCCTCCTCCTGTTTAGTCTTAGCTCCCCCCCCATCATTCTCCTCTTCCTCTTTTCTTTTCTCCTTCTGCTCCCTGTTCCTTCCACTCATTTCCCACCCTTTCACCCATCGCCCCTCCAGAGAGTCGCCCAACTCTGACCATTTCTCTAGCTCTGCGTTACCATTCATTGTCCAAAGGACTTTTCTCCCAGTTCTGCAGCCTTGCCTGTCACCCCCTTGAAGCAGGGACATTAACTCCAACCCACATTACTCTTGGCTCTTAGAAGAGAGCCCCAGGATTGTTGTGTTTGGAAAGAGATGCAGCTGAGGTGACCGATAGGGGTTTTTAAAAAAACATCGTTATTTTTTCAACATGCCTTGTCAATGAGTGTTGCTCTGGATAGCAAGCTGTTAGGGATAACTATTTTAAACCACTTAGTTGGAACATTCAGGGATATAGCCAGTTTCTCTAACAAGGGGTATGTGGCAGAGCCTAGCCCATGGGACACAGACAGCTCCTGCCAGGGTAAATCCTTTGGGAGTCTGTGGTTGATGGAGCTTGTTAGTAGTGGGTAAAGCAATAATTCTGGAGAGGATTCAAATCAGAGACTGTTAGAGCTGGAAGGGCTCTTGGAAATCACCTTAGTCCAATCCTCTAATTTTACAGATGAGACAACTGACCCTCATGTAGAAAAAATATATTAATTATCAAGTGGAATTAGAGGGCAGGCTCCTCACCTAGGAGATACAGTTGTAAAAATGACTTTGCTTATCTGCAAAATGAAGAGGTTGTTCTCCATGATCTCCAAGGTCCTTTCTGGCTGCAAATCCTATGACCCTGAGGACAGTATTAATGCCTCCATATGTAGAGTTCCAATAAGAATTTCCACTTTTGGTCCTAGTCGTGTTAAAGCACCTGTTGTTTTAGCTTCTTAGCTCAATTTAAAAAAAAAAACGCCTATGCTTGAAAGCTCTAAGGCTTCTTGGAATACAGTGACCTGCTTAGGGTCACATAGGAGTAAGTAGTAGAAGTGACATTTGACACTGGGTCCTTGGATTCCAAACCCTTTGCTTTATTTATTCTGTCATATGTGCAAATTGGAGCATATCATTTGTGAAAACTTTGGAGAATATGGTGATTACTCGACTGATCCAACAGATTACTTGAAAATCCTGAATTTTTCATAATTTGGTGGTGCATTATGAATAATATGAGCATGGAAATAATCATAGTGTTATTTCCATAAAGTCTGTATACAGAAACGCATCAGATTTTGTTTCCATATTGGCTGGGGCTGGGGCTAGGGCTGGGGCTGGGGCCCAGTAAAATGCTGCTCACAATTCACCCTGTAAATAGGTAGATTTGAACCGTGCTCACCCTTAGAAGTCACAATTTATGCTTCTAATTTTAATTTTCCTCAATGTGGGTCCCAGAAGGATTTATTAAGCTTGCTTTGTGGAGCCCATTAACTCTAAACCAAATAATGATCTTACTCTACACTTTGAATCTGTTTATAGTAATTTTTATATACACAGGACTCCAGAAATTTATATTCCTTGATGGCAGAATTTTACGTCAAGTCTGTAAATGAAATGGTTTACTCAATTTACCTAAAAGTTGTTCGTAATTAACATCAAGAGACTGGTGCTTTCAGAAGTTGCAAATACTATATATAGCATGAGAGAATTTTTAGTTCAGGTCTTAGAAATGGGAGGGATTGTCAGCACCTCCTTCCTCTGGGAAGCTAGTTGGTGCAGTGGATAAAGTGTGAGGCCTGGAGTCAGAAAGACTCATCTTCCTGAGTTCAAATCTGGCCTCAGGCACCTACTAGCTGTGTGACCCTGGGCAAGTCACTTAACCCTGCTTGCCTCAGTTTTACCTCATCTGTAAAATGAGCTGGAGAAGGAAATGGCAAACCACTCCAGTATCAAACCCCAAATGGGATTGTGAAGAGTCGGACATGACTGAAACAACTGAATGCGACTTTAATTAGTCACAGCAAAATCCACTCAGATTGCATCAGCTAGTGTGTGACCTTGGGTAAGGTCATAGAGCTTGAGAAGCAGGATGTTATAGAGGGAATCAGAGGGCATATTGAAGTCTGAGGACCAGAGTTCAATTCCTACCGCTACTATATAATTCTGCTTTAAAAAGTTTACTACCTTCTGTAATCACCTCCTCTGCCTTGGCCTCAGTTTCTGAAAATGAGAGGGTTAGACTAGATTATCTTTTTTTTTCTTTTTTTTGGAGGGCAATTGGAGTTAAATGACTTGCCCAAAGTCACGTGGCTAGTAAGTGTGTCAAGTGTCTGAGGCTGCATTTGAACTCAGGTCCTCTATTCACTGCGCCACCTAGCTGCCCTATCTAGGTTGTCTTTCAAGTTGTGCCTGGGAGGTTATCCTCTGTTTACGCTGTAGAACAGAGAGGGCAAACGGGAGGTCTTTGCTGGAACAAGATTAAAATGCAATTGGGAAATATTTTAAAAAACAAATAAAAACACAGTAGAATGTTAGTATGTGTTTTCTAACTTAGCATTTGGCTGTAGGAATCCTATGTGCAGTTTCCATTTAAATCTGATACCACTGCTGTAGAATACTGGGCCTGGAGTCAGAAAGATCTGGCTTCAACTCAGACATTTACTCAGTGTATGACCCTAGGTAAGTCACTTAAGTTCTCTCTGCCTCAGTTTCCTCAGCTGTGAAGTGAGAATAGCATCTACTTAGCCTGCTGGGGTAATAGTACGTACTTCCCAGGGTTCTTGTCAGGACCAAATGAGACAATATTTGTAAAGTGCTTAGCAGAGTTTCCTGGCATGTGGTAAGTCCTTAATAAACTCCTGTTTCTTCCTTTCTTCTCCCATTTAGATAATAGGGTTACAGTATATGTTTGCCAAATTCCCTCCTAGCACTGACTATAATTATGCATTACTAGCAGATCTTGTATTTCTTGTGGCTCTGGGAAGATGACCACAGCTTAAAGCCTTTCCAGTTTTACTGCTTTGGTGAATTGCTTGTTCTTAGGATAAATTCAGATCATGGGTCAGTCATTTTGGAACCCTTTTGGAAGCTGTTAAGGACAGTTATCAACACCGCTGGCATGCTGATGAAAGGCGGACTTCACAGCTGCAGGGACTGGACTAGGAGGGATGCTCCGTCTCCTTAATTACATTTGTTCTCTTAGGTCAGTGGTTCTCAACCTTCCTAATGCCACGACCCTTTAATACAGTTCCTCATGTTGTGGTGACCTCCCAACCATAAAATTATTTTTGTTGCTACTTTGTAACTGTAATTTTGCTACTGTTATGAATTGTAATGTAAATATCTGATATGCAGGGTGTATTTTCATTGTTACAAATTGAATATAACCCACAGGTTGAGAACTGCTGTCTTAGGTTATTATGTAGTAACATCAAGAGTCATGTCTAGGGGGCTGCTAGGTGGCAAAGTGAATAGTCAGAAGGTCCTGAGCTCAAATTCGGCCTTAGACACTTAACACTTACTAGCTGTGTGACCTTGGGTAAGTCATTTAAGCCCAATTGCCCTACCAAAAAAAAAAAGTCCATCACAGGAACTGTCAGCGACCTTAGAAATCATCAGTCTGGTTTATAGATGAAGAGACTGCGGTCTGGAGAGGTTAATTAAGCATCCTAAAGTCATAGAATTACCTCTCTAGAGCTAGAAGGCCACATGGCCAAACCCCGCATTTAACAGATAAGGAAACTGAGGCCTAGAGAGAGGGGATGATTTGTGCAAGGCCACGTGAGTGATTGCATATACTTTGCACATGCAGCAGAGCTTGACCGAGAGGGCAGATGGGACTCATGGCCCAGTGACATGAGCTGCGCTCTCTTCATTCCCTTTTTAGGGTGAAATGTCTGTTGTGACTGTTGGGCTTAGCTTTTTAGGAATTGGGCTCATGAGGCCAAGGTTGTGGGCCTGTCTGGCTCTCCCGCTGGCCAGTTAGCTTTGCTCTCTTCCTTGGCTGCGCACTTGGTCCAGCCTCCCGATCCCAGTCATCTGGCTTACAGATGTTTGCTACTAGTTACAAACTAATGGATCCTACAGGGTGTGGATGGATCAGTGCAAATTAGTCACTGCTACTCTGCTGGAAAAGTAACGCAGAGCACTCTGCTCCTGATGGCAGATTCGTCACACCTTCCCTGGTCTGTGAAAATGGCATATTTTTAATTGGGAAAGCTTTAAAGAGGCTAAGCCAACATCCAGGGGGAATGTGAGGGACGTGACCTAATTAATAGCCTGCAGTGGCGTAGCCTGGGATGGGAGACGGGAGAAGGGAGGGAAGATCCATCTTCTTAAAGAAAGTAGAATAGGATCTTAATCATTGAGCCAAAGGAAGATCTGTTTTCTTCTTCTCTGAGCAACAGTGCTCGGGGCAGCTCTTTGAGGCTTCCCAGGGTCCCTGGCTCCAGCTTTAGCCATGGGGAGGCTGCTGGCATTCTTCCCATCCAGGGGACCGGGTCCACCCCGGAACAACAGCCTGTGTTCGCATGAGGGGATTTGGCTGCAGACTCTCCATGCTGTGAACCAGTGCCTTTCCAACATCGTTTGCATCCCTTCGCTTGAAGGGCGCCAAAGGCAGCCTGCTTGTTCTGCTGTTCACCGGCAGAAAGAAGCCCCTTTTTGGGAACAGAGGGTATGTTATAAGCCCTTCCTGGACTTTCAGTGTGCAGGCAGCTCACTGAAAGGTAGCAATTTTCCCCGCCCTGGCCTTCAGAAATGTTTGGATCTTTATCCTGAGTTGAGATGTTTATATTCTGACAGCTATCACCAGTTTAATTCCTTCATTTAAAACTGCAGGATAGTATTAAAGAGATGAATACAGATGCTCATTTCATTGAGAGTGGCAGGAGGCTGTGGAGCCCATTTCCTGAAAGGACTCTTTTTGGATAGGGTTTTAATTTTTATCCAATGCATTTTCCTTTGCATTTGTTCAGATGCCATTTTTATGGAACAAAAACAAAAGGAACAAAAGCCACTTTCTATCCCCATCCCTTCCCTCCTCCTCCAAAACTCCCAAAACAAACTCGGTGTTTTCAGGACAGGGTTAGAAACTGGTATTTTGTTTTGAAACAATTAATGCAAATACAGTTCTCTCCCTCTCCAAGTGTGAGCTATATATCTAGGGGCAGGGGAAAATAGGCCAGTTTGCCAAGTGGAGTGACCTGATTCTTGTTGGATCAACATGTTTATCCAGTGGTGGTTGGTCACTACAAAGTAAGTGTCATGAAGGCTGCCTTCTCAGACTAAAATCCTGCCAGCCACAGAAGTGCTGGAATCAGCATGTCCTAATCAGTCTGTTGTCTATATGTAGATTTAGATATCTCCAGGAGGCAGGGAGCCTATCAGGCCCAAACTGATTATTCTAATCAAGTGTTTTAATTAAGTATACTTATAGCAGGATCACAGGAAAAAAAAAAGGACTGGTCTTGAGTAGTAATGGGTAGTGGGTTTTTCCCCTCTTCTTTATAGTTGTAGTGCTTGGCTTTGTGGGGTGTATTTAACATATTTCTAAAGTAGGCCACGGGAGAGATCCTCTGGTGAAACTCACTTTGCTGAGTTAGCAGTCTGGCCAATGGACAAAAAAAAAAAAGATATTACCAACTGTGTAGCAGATGAATCAATAGCAGTACAAGTGCATTCATTTGCATCCTCAACTATAAACAGAAAAGCAATACCTGAGCCATAATGGCTAACACATTATTTAAAAAATATATAAACACACACACATTGGGTTGGCTTTTATTGGAATGCCTAGATGCAATCTATAGTCATCAAGTTATGGAAAATTCAGGTCACATATAAAGTTAAGAAGGCAAATGAAAGGAACAATACAAATCAGACAAAATTTACATCTCAAAATATCATGGAAGCATTTTTGACTGGCTTTGCCTAAAATACTTTGAATACCAGTTTCTTTTTTTGTAAGCTAATTCTTTTCATTATACAGGTTTCCCCCCCTTCTTAAAAAAAAGGTTTTTTGTTTACATATTCCCCAAGGTCACTATTTCTTGTAAAAGCATGTCCAGATCACAAGTCTTTTTAGTAAGAAATAGGCTTGTTATACCTACTAACAAGACCAGTAATTGGTTTGATTTGACTTCATCTAAAGTAAGCACCAGGAGATACTCGAATTTGTTATTTATCCATGCCAATGTAAAGGACTGGTACATGTCAGGACGCTAGACCATGATTTCACTTCTGCCACGTGGTGTAGGCTTTTCATATTTAATAGGTCAGAAACATTTCTGAGAATTTAGACTCTGAGCCTATTTCACCAAAAGCACTTACAACATGCTAACTAAATACAGTGCTGCTGAAGGATCCACCTAACAGAATTGCAAATACCTAACAGTTTACATTTCAAAAAGAAAATGGAAAACAATGCCATGTTTATGTGGTTTGAAATTTCATAGTTTGCTAAATCTGGGGTTCTTCATACTTGCCAAAGGACTTTCAAGGATAAAAAATATTGATGCTAATCTGTGCTTCCAATCTAGTAAAATATCAGCATTCATTATAAGATTAATTACTTCGGTACGCTCTACCAAATACACAAATACAGTAATAGCACTGATACTGCCCATTCAGTAGCTATTTCGAACCTCTCCCAGCCAGTCTGTTTAATAAACACACCTACTGTGCAATTTAGAGTATGTGATACATACAAAGCAGTTAGAAAATTATTTTCAATACATCACTTGAACCTTTATATTTACGACATGTTCACTTGCTATATTTGATCACCATTATACATAGAGGAAAAACAGTGTGGACTGTAGCCCCAAGGAATTGAAAAATATTTTCTAAAAATATTTTTGTGGCTGGAATGAGATTTGAACAGTGGCTCAAGCCCACTGTGGACAGGAGCTGGGCTTGCTTGCACACTGCTGTGCACACACGCATAGCTGTGGACTCACTTCAAGTCTGAACTGTGGCACCCTGGTTTCTCTGCTTATCTGCCAGCCTCGTCATACGGAGATTTGATAACGTGGGCCTGATGAGGTCTCCCTTGTTGACTTTCCTTGTGTGACCCAGAGGTTCAAGCACCAAGGTTAAACTGTCCCTCTGACTTTCTCCACGAGGCTCGGTATCTGCTATTTTTCCCTGTACCTTAAAGTGACATATTTGTCACCCACTGTGACTGATCTGATTAAAACTAAACTGAGTCTGTCCTAACATTCTCCAAGCCCCTGGCAACACTATGCTCTCCTGCCTTGAAATGTAGCTTCGGGCCTCCATTAACAGAACCAATGCAGTGATAACATGAAAACCCCAGTGGCTAATTATAATAGATCCCCATTTATTTTTACAGTTGGGAGAGGACCAGGGAAACCTCACTTGTCCACGGCTTCCACCCATTCCCCGAGCCTTAGTGTGCTTCTGTGCCCCTGGGAGATGACGGTGGGGTCACCAGCGTGATGACTAGAATGTTCGAGAAGGGCGTTGTACTCTGATAGCCACCCACGAAGGACTGCACTATCCTATCCATGTTGGTGATAGAAAGATGTACAATTTCTCAACCTAATACAAAAATATTAACACTTTTGGACATTATAGGCATAAGTTGTTATATCTCTACAATATAATCATTTATACTGTATAGCTATAACAGATAACAAAAGGTGCAATCCTTTTTAAAAAATCACACAGTTCACATGTTTTTATCATTTTATTTTTTAAGTATAAATTTTTTTAAACACTTTACATAAATTAACTCCTCTGAGACTAATATTTGATGTACAGTAAATTGTAATTCATATAAAAATCCATAAACAACTTGTCTCACATCATTTACAAAAAAATCAGGGTCTCCTTTGCTTATCAGTGACAAGGGTTCCACTTGTCAGTTTTTCCCCCAAGGCAGACCATGTTAGCATTGTAAAATCCATGATTAAATTCCCATGGTAGCAGAAGTTCCTTGTGCCAGTGTCCTTTTGGAAAGCAGCACAGTTTTAGCAGTTGGGTTGTCTATAAACAGTAACTTTACCCCACATTTTAAAATTAACAGAGATATATAGCACATCCTATCCAGAGACTACTTCTTGTAAGCCAAGGTCAACAATTCGGTAATATTTGGAAACACTGTATGAATCTTTACCTTAGTTAAATACAGTGCCTCAAAGGAACAGGAGGCACATTGTAAAAGTTTTAGGCCGCTCTCTTTTCTTCCTTTTTAATACTTTCAGTCCAACTGAGTGCAGCGATATGCATATGTAAACATATTCTTTAAAGCGGATCACCTTTAAGGTCATTCAGAAAAAAAAAGTTTTTTTGTCTTTTTCTTTTTTTTGTAATTTTTTTTTTTGTTTTCTTTTGTTTTTGTGGGTTTTTCTTTTCTTTCTTTCTTTCTTTTTTTTAAAAGCAGTATCGTTCTCCTGGAAGGTTCTTCTCTTTCACAGAGTCCGATTCAAATTGTGCTACAGAAAATTCTGAGCAAAGGTATAGTTTAGGCTCAAGTAGTGATGCAGCAAGATAGTTCTGTCTCCCTCTCAGAAGACTTTGGTGCACTGTCTCTTTGGCGGCCTGGACTTGGCCAGTGTGTTACCTTCTCCCTATTTCACTTTGTCTAAGAAACTGTATGTTGTTAGCGCTGTCTGCCAGCTCCGGGTATTGCTCCACAGAGAGTACATAGTACCCATCATATCCTTGTACTTTCCCAGCACTGAGAAGCTGTCTTTTTTCTCCCTCTGTCCAGAGTCTGGCTCCCTCTTCTCCATCCCGCACCCTTTGCTGCTCTCTGGCCCAAGCGTTGGCCAGGGCCCTCTGTCGGGCCTGCTCCAAGATGCGCGCTTTCTCCTCATCCAGAGTCATGCCGTAGCGGACATGAAGAGCCAACGCGCCATATTGCATCTCAACGTCGGCAAACCTGCGAGTCCTGCCATTCACCACTGTGGTGGACTGGGAGACGGTGACGTTGATCCCATTCTCCAAGGCCTTCCTCCCACTTGTTAGCCGCAGAGTGCCCAGGTCACTCTCTGGCGAGGTGGTTTTGATGAAATAGTGAGTATCCTTCCCCTCAATGGTGAAATGCAAGTTTTCAAGGTAGTAAGCATTATTCAAGACGGCTGCCACTTTGATGCAGTCCTCGTTGGCAACGTTGAGCACATTCGTCAGCACTTTCCCTTGACTGACGGCAAGCATGACTCCTTTGCCAATCAGAGACTTGACTGTCGCAAACCACAGCCACGATTTCTCTCTGCCTGCTTTGCGTCTGCTGATTTGCACTTCTGCCATTTTCCCCAGGGACAGGAAAGCCTTTGCTTGTCTGGCCACTTGTTGTTGGACTCCAAAAACTGGCTGGAAGGGAAAGGAATGGAGAGACATTTTAAAGAACATTTACAGCCCCTGGCCAAGAAGCTAATTCTCTCTCCACCTCTCCTGTCCATACCACCTTGGCATACTGCCTTAATGTCACAAAAGCAGAAGCTATACTTAAATGCACCAAGGAGCTTAGTCCTTCCCTTGGGTGGAAGGCTTTTCTTAAACTCTCCTGACTTCAAGTTCATTTAAATGCTTACTGAGTTCTATTTGCTTTTCCAACTTAAAAATGTAACTCCATTCAAAGCTTTTAAACATTTATAGTATTTGCCAATACTAATGCTTTATGTTTTCTTCCATAATTACTAGAAACATTTGTGTTATTTTCTGAGGATCTGTGGAACTCGGCTAATCAGCGCTTACATCCTTCCAGCCTTCTCTGTGGGAAGACTGGCAGAAGCTGGGACTTGTGAGAAAGAGTCTCAGAGGATGCTAAGTATTTGAACACTGGGTCCCATTTGTATGCTCTGGAATGCTTGCACTTTAATTTGGGTAGATTCGTGCTTTCCGGGTAGCCACCAACACTTTCAGCTGAGTTTCACAGTGATAAGCAGAGCCGCAGCACAGAGCCTTTGAAGGCCTGAACACAGAGAACTATGATTTGCTACCTTATTAAGAACAATTATTTTCAGCAAGCTTGGGAAGTAACCAAAATAAACTTAGGTAAGCCCCATCAGCCAGAGCTTAATAGGGGCATCTTCACAGTTTGACCACTTTGACAAAAGCAGGTATTTGTCCTACTAGTCATGAATTGAAGCCTTTGTTTCAGGTTTGCTAGGAAAAGAGAGGGTTGTTCTGCAACCACTGAGGTGCCCCCAATGTTTTTACCAGGGACTCCTGAGAGCTCTTTCCTTAATTAGAAACTCTTACCAGACCCTAATGGTTGCCAGAAGAAAAGTTGGCAGACCCAAAAGACTTCAATTACTTTGGAAAAGACTGATTAATGCAGTGCCATAAGCCATCGATGTACCCTCATTCAAATATGTTAGGAAACTCTGGCATGTGTACCTAGCACCTGACCAACCTAGATCCATTTTAAATTTAGAATTATTAGTGAGAGGCAATGTGGCCTAGGAGCCAGGAAGCTCACCTTAGAGTCAGAAAGACTGAGTGAAAGTCCACCTGTGATAGGGACTGTGTGACCTCTCACTGATGTAAGAAATTCCCTATGAGTTGGTGGTGAACAGAGGGTGCCAACCTATGTTGACATATATAATATGAAATGCCAATCCTGACTTTTATGTTCTAAAATTTTCCTCTTTCCCCCCTTACACTCATCACTCATCTTCAAGACTTGGTGAATAACCTACAAATAAGGAGAATCTTAAAAAAAAGTTATTTAAAGGAAGACTGAAATACCTATAATTTCTGATCAAGGGGAGAAAACAGAGGCCTTTGCATAGTCTCTTTTATATTCTTTTTCCCTCCAACTATGATTGTTCTCCTTTTCTTTATATTCATTGGGATGCTAGAAAACTGGCCAGGAGGAAAAATTAATCTTTCCAAAAAAAACCCCCCAAAATCCAACTTCCCCCAAACTCCCAAACTCTGCAATCTTTTCTCCTTATCATTATTGGATAACCTAATTTCTTGATCTCTAATTATTCTTGTTTTAAGCTAGAGATCTTAGTGTTTTGTTGTGCATTTTTTTTTGATCTCTGAGTGGTCCGAATTAGAGGCACCATTTTCTGAAATAGCAGATTTGAGTTTGCAATTTCCCATTCTCTTTGTTAATTTTCATTCTTTAGAACTGTTACTGGTTCTGTGTGTGTGTGTAGCCTTTTCCTTCCAATGGAATAATATAAACACCCAGAGTTCAGGTTGCAATAATGCGCATGCCTGGGGTGATTCCTTATCTTACATTGTCACATGGATCACAGTTAATAGTAAAGAGAAGTTAAACTGTACTCATATTTTTTGGTAGGATGCCAGTCACTCATGTACATCAGTGGTACTTGTATTTTTTTCCTGGCTGATTTTTGTTTCATTTCCTCCAGGCTCTGAGTGCCAGTGTCAATCTCATCTCCCATCTCTCCGTCAGGAGAGAGAACACAGAAATGGATTTCCAGGTTTTTTTTTAGCTGTTGATAATATGTCTCTATAGGTTTTGATTTCCACCTTCAAAAACAATTCTAACCCTAAACAACAAAATCCTCTTTTTTTAAAGGCACCCCCCCATTGTTATGATTATAATTTATTGGCTCTATTAGGAGAGCAATGTCTGTAGTAAATGCTTTACAACTGCTAATTGAATTAAAGACTGGCAGATAAAGCCAGGAGAGTGGAGAGCTCACTCCAACAATTTCTCCCATTCATCATATTTCTTTAGTCTTGCTTTTTGATTCTTACTGGTATATCATCCCACTGCTGGCTCTTCACAAGTTCATAAGAAGGCTCTGTTAAATCAAATTTGGGAACCGGGAATCCTGGAATAGCATTGTGTAGATGGAAGCCGAATGTCACCAGCCAGCTGTTAACATCTAGGAGAAGAATGTACAGAATGAAAGGTGTTAGAATTTATTTTTCTGCTTCTTAAATTTGATTCCTTACTGTTTAAAAAGTCACACCCAAACATTAATTACCTGCTGAAAGAGACCACACCTGTATTTATTGCCACATAATTAAAAAAAACATGGTTTTTTTCCCTTTTTGTTGAGAATGAAGACCATCATCCGGATGTCAGAACAGGGCTAGTCCAAACACAAAGTTGCGTGCCTATCCTTATAAGCTGAAAATCTGGAGTTTTGATCACTCATTTAGGCCAAGTGAGCAAAGTGTCCTGCATGCAAAGTGTTAATAATGATGACCAAAACCGTGATGAGTATGGCAGACCACTACCACAAAGACACAGTCAGGAGTTGTGCTATTATTCCTTCTCTTAAAGGAATGAAGTTTGGTTTTGTTGTTAGTCAGTTATGGCCTTTAATAGGAGTTGTGCTATTATTAGCTTGCTACAGTCATTGCCCAGGGATATGTGGAATTCCACAATTCATTTTCTATTAATAAAAAGACTAAATTGGGAGTATTAACATCAAGAGTTGTTTCTTAATCAAAGATGAATGCTGAAAGCTGGCAGAGCCTTGGGCACAAGAGGCTGTGGTCGCCATCACTTGCCACTTCAAAGGCTGGCTGGGTGCAGGTGGAAACAAACTTTTTGGGTAGAGAACCTGGAAACCTTTAAAATGGTATTTTAAAATGTTGCCATGTGACTCAAGAAGCCATTAACCTCAAAAGGAAGCTTTTATTCTATTCTGGAGGTTATAATGTTACCAAACTACTCAGCAGGCTGCAGTTTTATGAGTACAGTTGGGCGTAGGTTATTTTAGATATTAAGCACATTTCTAGAAAATTTGAAATTGCATTTCACCTAATATATTTTATGCTGTTCCATCTCTCTTTTGATGTTTTGTAGAAAATGCTGCTATAGCATTCCCAGCAGTTCATGTTGCTAGGAGAGGATTAATTCAGGGGGCTGTGGGCTTTCCAGCCCTACAGTCAGCCCTTGTCAACATCTCTTAAATAACCACTAGTAAACTGCCTGTCAAAATGATGGAGAGCACTTGCTTCCCATCTGCTTCTCCAGGGCACAAACTCTCTCCTCATCACCAGGCTGACAGAAGTCACTTCCTTTGGCCAGGTTCATTCAGCTACGAAACCACTGATATTATCTAGCTTTTAAATTAGAGAAGCTTAAAGCTTGTCACATAGGCAACAAAGTGATTTTCTTCATGATGACATGTGAGAGATAGAAGAGAGCCTTGTGTTATGGAAAACCAAAAAATCAAACAAACAAAACCCAGCACTATAGATGCCCTTAAAAAGTGATGGTGAAATTTAGGGCAAGCCTTCCTCCTACTCCTGCTACCCTTGGACAAAGGTCTATATCAAAATGCAAATGGAAAGTTTTTAAATATTTTGAAAGTTGTGGTGGGGAAAAGGGCAGCATGCACGGTGGAAGGTGAGCTGTGTCTGCTTCGCACGCCACCTCAGCTTCTGGTACCCACAGGGCACTGAGCAAATGACTGAGCTTTCTCTTGGCCCTGGTTTCTCATCAATAGAATGAGGAGGTTGGACCTATAAGACCCATTATAATTTTGTGGTAGAATCTTATGCTTCTATATCAATAGGAACTGAAGTTAAGTGTAGTTTATGAAGTGGACAGGAATATTGGAGGAGGATGGAGAGTGGGAAGTGGAGTTGAGGGGGGGATGTCTTTCAGTTAGTCCCTATGTCTGAGTGATGGCTAGCGGCGGAGATATGAACAGTTGTGGTGTAATAGGACCACTAATGGCCAGAGGGATAAATCTGGCCCAGGGGCTAACACCCAAGCTAAACCTTTTTACCCTGCTGGACACTTAAGTGCAGAGACTCGTCAGATTTGGCAGATGCCCCAAGACGATTCAAATAGCCACTCCCTACTCTGTGAAGCAGCCATATTCCCACATGGAAATGGATGCCATATCTGCCCACACTGAATGCTGGAGTATCCTTGTGGAATATACCTTATGTACTATGGCTAAGCAAACCTTTGTTAACTGCTCCATGACCTATGAGTGCCTCATGTTGTTGTGGCATTGAACCTGAACTAAGAGGGTAGTAGCCTGAGTCAGGCCCACCTTTAGAGTATGGAGTTTTCTGGAAAATTAGGGGGCAGATACAAAGTGACAGAAAAAAGGTATAGGGTCACGAAAACATAGCAAAGGAAAGAAAAGAATGTAAGCATGTAACAAATGCATATTGATTAACTGGGCCATATTCAGAAAGCAAGAGGAACAACGCTTAGAAGGAACAGAGAGATGAAGAAAGAAAACAGGAGAGAATTTACAGCTTTAGAGGTCAGAAAGATGGTCAGTGATGGTGACAGGAAGTAAATGTACCAGCTCAATGAGGTTCTGGAGAGTGAAAGAAGGGAAGGAAGATCAGTTAGCAGGACCAGAACCTGAGATTCAAGAGTCCAGAGGGCAGCGATGGCCTGAATAGGCAGAGACAGAAGCAACCCGTGCTGGTAATGATGGGAACCAGTATCTTAAACCTGGTCACGATAGCTGAGTAATGGGAAATGGACTTGGGGGATAACTGTATATAGCCCATACTGTAAAACTGTCTCTCTAGGAAGGGTCAGTTGTACAGGTAAGAGGTGTGTGTTACGTGAGCTATGAGGGGTATGACCAAAAGAATAAGAGGGTGGGGCAGGCTAGGATCCAAGGCTCAGTCTTCTGTTAAAAAAACCAACAACTTTTCTGTTTAAGTTTCTTTAGTGCTGAAGAAGTAATGTATGCTAGGGAAGAGATGAATGTGGCCTTGTCTAATGTTGATTCTCTTTATTAGAATTTAATCAAATTAAATGTGACATTTCTAGAAGTTGTGGTTTAAGTAGCTTGTCCCTAAATAACAGATGCTACATTGTTATTCCTCACCTTCAAAAATAAAGAGTAAGGGCAGGGAGGTGATACAATGAAAAGAGCGCTGGTCCTGGAGTCAGGAGGACCTGAGTTAAATTCAGTCTCAGACATTTAACACAAAAAATAGCCGTGTGACCTTGGGCAAGTCACTTAACTCCAATTGCCCTACCTTCCCCCCTCCAAAAAAGCAAAAAAAAAAAAAAATAAAGAGTAAGGATCTCTATGTAGTAGGATGACTAAAATCCAAAGGTTTAGGTGATCCTCAAGAGGTGGAAGGTCTGAGGGACCCACAAGTGAATGCATTAAAACCCCCTTTTAACATTTCTTTAAATGTATTAATTTATATATAATTGTACACATGTACCATCTTACCCTGAAATTTAAGAAAGTTTAGCCCAAAGGTAAAATTCCAATTTTGGGAGATCACATTCTCCACTCCACCCTGCCCTATCCAAAGTCAAAGAAATATGTGTATATGTCCATAAAACTTGCTTGCGTGGCAATATTCCTGACATTCCCCAAGGGCCTCATTCTCTGTAAAGATAGCAAACTCTGCCAAAGTCACACAGCCCTAGCTCTGTGTCTAGGGAGTGTGCTAAAACCAGTTAAGAGACTCAAAGGTCCCAGAACAAAGGCATGAGAAGGCATCAGAAGAAAGGAGGACAATACTTTGTCTGCCAGCTAATTAAAATGCTGGAAAGTCCAAAGTGGAGATTGGGAAGTGAGGTTGGGGCAGCAGTGATATCTTTCATGGGTGTGATGCTGTGTACATCTGTGTATGTATATATGTGTGTATATGTCTCTGTCTATACATTTCTATTTATAGTGTGACTAGAGAATAAAGCTGGCACATATTGGGTACCCAAAGGCAGACATCTTAACCTTGCTGTTACCAACCAGGTAGAACTGGATAAAAGTGGGATCGAAGATCCAGACTGTATACATGATGTTATTTCCATGCTAAGGGAAGCATAGTGTTTCCCTGCTGATAAGTTTAAGAAGGGGAGGAATGGAGAGAACACCACACTGAACTTCATTGTGTTTGATGCAGTGCTTATCACTCAGGTGTTATCAACTAGACACTCTGGAAAACAACAACACTGGAATATTAGGTGTCTACATGTTACAGGAAGTTGAAAAGTTTAAAAAATGAACTAAAATTGTTTTCTTTTTAGGTTTCTGAGTGTAAATATTAGACTAATTCATCTTTGAGAAAAGAAAAATATAATTACCTGTGATGTAATCTTTCACATCATGAATTTTACTTGCAGGATTATTATTCCTAAACATATACAAATTAAAAGGAGCTGGATCCTTCCCAATCCTTTTCCAGATCTCTATGTCAGGAGTTGTCCATCGTCCTGCCAATATGTCATAATCTCTTTCTCCAAAGTGGACTAATTTGGTGAGTGGGTCATAGAGGCCTCCGTGAAATCCAATCACCAACTGAAAGTCCAGATTGGAGTCAAAATAGATCTCGCCATAGGCAGTGTACTGAATTTGTTTTAGCATAAGCCCATTGCTACTAAAAACAGCCAATGGTGTCCCAGTGTTGTCTGATGCAATGTAGAATTCATCTCCGCTGCTAATCTCCATGGCAAAGAGATGTCCTTGAAGATCATAATACAGAGAAGTAATTTCTGAACTTGAATGGTTATATACATGAGTAATCCTGGTTGGGTAAGTAAGATCAGCATAAAAAAATTGGAGGTGCTGTCCTAGGCTTGTTTTGGTTGATACCCGCCTTCCTAAGCCATCGTAGCGATATATCACAGTCCAGCCACTGCCTTTGCTATAAACTCGAGTTAGGAGTCCCTTGGAACTGTATTCAAAGATCTCTGTGCCTCGCTGACGTAGGAAGCCATCTTCATCCAATCGATACTGAACATCTCCTAATCGAGTGATCCTGTCCCTCAGGTCATAGCGAAGAGGCGTCAGGCGTGCACTGTTACTTGGGTTCAGTAAATGCAAATTACCATTCAGGTCATAGTTGTAGCGCCACATAATTTTCTCATTCAGGTAAACAGTTTGGAGTTGCCCATCGACATCGTACTCATAAGCATATTTAGTAGTGTTGGCAAAAGGTCCAATTTTAATCTCTCTCTTGGTTACTCGTCCCATGTTATCATACTGGATTGTAATCCAGTACATCAATGACCGGAATATCTCATACTGAATTTCCTTGATGCGGCCATGAGCATCAAAGTGTTTGGTATATGTCATGACGGCTGTAGAAATGATCTGGTTAATGTCATAGTAAATAACCCCAAACTTTCCAAACTGTTCGACTTTACCAGAAATATCATCAAATTGGTAGAGATCAATGGGCAGTGGAGTTTCATTGATGACACCCTGCATGCTGGTCACTCTGAAGCTGTTGTCATAGCTATAGTCAAACCGTGCATTTACCATCCCATCTTCACTAAAGCGAAAAATCTGTCTATCAATCAGTGGGCCAATTTGCCTGTACCTAATGGTGCAGATAAAACCATCACTCTGGAGGTTCACTGTTTTTAGGACTCCTGCTGTCTCATCATAAGTAAAACTGACTCTGGTACTATCATACAGAATTTCTGAAAGTCTTGTTTGCCTTCTGTACTTGAATAAGACTCTCCGGCTGGTCCCCAGGAAAGCCGTCTGCAGAAGCAGCCCTTCCTCGTTGTAGTCCATGATGATGGAGGCGTTGCTTTCAGGGGGGTTATATATGTTCCGGTAATAGCCAATGGAGCGGATCGTCTGCATGGTGTGACGTGCGACACTGGGCATGGTGATAGCCGAAAGCCGGTCCAGCAAATCATATTCAAAGATGTACTGCCGCTGACTATGAAGCAGGAGGACCATTGACTGTAAAGAGAAAACAGATTTCAACCTCCTGTCTGTGCATGAGGGGAAGAAAAATAAAAACAGATTTGGTGACAACACAATGAAACATTTCACTTGAGAGAGTAATTCTCATTCAAATGGAGTTATCCTTGACCCTACGTGTTCTTAACGATTTCCTGCCTAATTTACTTGATGCTTAATTGTGAGGGGTTTTGCAATTAGTAGCACAAGATTCACAGTATGCCCCCTTGTTATGATTAGGCCATTCCTTTCCCAGGCACTTGTGGCCAAACAGCAGATTGTCAATAGATTTGGGTAAGTCACAAGACAGGCACGAGAGAAGCTGTTCTAAAGATGTTATTTCAAGCAGGAAACAGCATACGGAAAATGCAGTTCCTACTCATAGATAGCAAGTATTTAGTGAGATGCTCCCCTTCCCCTGACACTCAACTCTAGACATACTGAAACCATATTTCCTGCTGCATTTGAGAGTGGGGCAGAGTAGAAAAATTTTTAGCTTTGCTAAGGAAACCCTCATGGAGTTAGCCCTAAGTCATGCATCGTATGTCAACATGCAGAAAAAAGGGAAGCATGATATATTAATCATGTGTTAAATAAGAACAGTTTGTAAAATTATCAGTCCTCTCTTGCTGGGGAAGAGGAAGCATGGTTCAGGGGAGAGAGATGGCCTAGGAAGGTAGGAGTTCAAGGCCTGTCTGACACATACTGGCTATGGATCTGTGGGTGGTGGTGTTGGTGGTGGTTCAGTTGTTTTGAGTTATGTCCAACTCTCTGTGGGTCATTTGGTGTTTTCTTGGCAAGGATAATAGAGTGGTTTGCTATTTCATTCTCCAGTTTGTTTTTCAGATGAGGAAATTGAGGTAAATAGGATTAACTGATTTGCCCAAAGTCACACAGCTAGTTAGTGTCTCAGGCTAGATTTGAACTCATGAAGATGAGTCTTCCTGACTCCAGGCAGGCATTCTATCCACTGTGCCATCTAGCACACTGTGGGTATATCATTTGAACTCTTAAGACTTTAGTTTGGAGAGAAGGCACCAGTCTTGCTCATAGAAGAGTTCTCCATGTCAAAGAAATCATGAGTCTGGGATCTATCCTGATGGTGGTGGTGGTGGCAGCTTAATTCTATAAATTGCCTTTTCCTCTGCTAGCACCTTAAGTACTTTTCAAAAGGGTTCCAGGGTGTCTAGAGCTATGGTGTTGTGTCTTAGAGACAGAAGATTGGGTTTGAGACCTGGTTCCTGGCATACCAACTGGACAGACCTGAGCAAGACTTGTAACTTTTCCAGTTAAATTATTTGAACTTTTGTAAGCCCTTGAGATATTCTATAAACGTAAGATACTCCTTAATAAGTATAAAATTAAGACATGAATACTCTGTAAGTATTTTGATAACCTATGACTCCATTGGTATCATGGCAGATTGGGACACCTTTATGAATTCCAGACTTACTGGCCATTACCCCCCCTCCTATAGTCTGGGATCCAGCCAAGCAGCCTTTAATTTGTTCCTCACATGCATGCCTGGCATGTTCTTTCTCCTAACCTCTGCCTCATAGATGAATCCTCTTTCTTTAGGATGCTAGTCAAGGACCATTTTCTACATGAAGCCCTTCCCCATGCCCTCAGCTGTTACTACCCTCCCTCCCCCAGCTGCATTATGTTTAAAGGCTTTGCCTTTGTCTGCTTTATATTCACTCTCTAGAAGGTTAAGGCCCTTGCCAAGTAAGGCTGCTTCATTCTTTGTGGTTGTGTCCTAGCACCTTGTACAGAGCTGGACACATAGTCTAGGCTCTTAGTAAACACTTTTTGGTTGACTGGCAGAAGGTCCCCCCCAAATGTCATCATTTTGTGACCAATGCCGTAATGAGCCTCTCTTAAGTTTTGCTAGGCGGATCCTTGGGAAATGTCTATGGTCAGTCTGTCACTAGGCCTCTACTCAAAGCAATGCCAGCTTTCTAGGCTTTGCCAGAATTTCTGCTGTGTAGTTGTGGCAACTGTAAACCCAGGGTCCCCTCTGACATCATGGGTAGAGTGCTGGGCATAGAGTCAGGAATCTTGCTCTGGAAGTTAACCAGCCGTATGAACCTGGGCAAATCACTTAACTTTTCTTCTTGCAGAACAGAAAAGCACGATGATCTCTAAGGTTACTTACTGTTTTTTTTTTCTTTTTGGAGGGCAATTGGGGTTAAGTGACTTGCCCAAAGTCACATGGCTAGTGTGTCAAGCATCTGAGGCTGGATTTGAACTTGAGTCCTCCTGACTCCAGGGCTGGTGCTACGTAGTCACCCCATCTAAGGTTACTTATAAGCTTTAAATACAGGATGTATGCTAAAATGATAAGAGTACCTGATACTACAAAGCACCTTGAGTTCTGATCTACACCACAACTCTGGGAGGGAGCAGCTCATCATCCCCTTTAACAGATCAGGGCACTGAAGGGCAGAAAAGGTCAAGTGACTTTCTCAGGGTCTCACAGTAAGAAAATGTCAGGGCTGGGATGTGAACCTTAGTCTTTTTGATTCAGAGTCCAGCCCCCTGTGCCACAGGGCTGCTTTACCTCTCCAATGACCAGGCACTGGAGTGTAGAACTTTGGTAAACAGAATAAAGGATGATAAAATTAAGCATAGGCTAAGGAAGTTTTTGTTAATTAAGAGAATATTTGTTAATTAGGCTAATATGAAAATTGGTCAAGTGAAGCTCTGCTATGATGACTATCCAGAATGGAGGGAATATCTAGTTCCTACACTGGAGGGAGCTGCCTGAGTGCCTTTGATGGCTCCAGACTGGGTAGAGCTAAGTCACAGGGGGACGAATAGGTAAGTGGACCAGACCGTCTGAGGCCCTTGCTCTGATTCTACAATAAAAATGTATAAAGGCCTTAGTCCTGGACAGATTATTGCCCCCTTTTCTGTTATCTATCACCTTGTTCCTCTTTCTAGAGTTGTGGTAGGGACCCAGGTACTCTCTCAGGCTAATATGATGTGGTATCATGCTTGGAGTTTTTTCTCATTTCCCATATAAACTCTGGGTCTCAGAAACTGCACCAGTCACACAGTTTAGTTTGACTGAAGCCCTGAGAGGAACAATGTCTTAAGCTGACATGTTTATCTGTGCTCTCAGAAGACAGAGAATTATATATAAATGAAATTACACCCAGGTCCTGATTAGTGTGAACACTAAGTCCTATGAAGTGGCTGTATATATTTGATTTTGTACTATCTGAAGTTATAATTATGTAAACTATTGTAATTGGTTCTAGCCCAATGGAAATATGTGGTATGCATTTGAATACAGCCACTGCTTCATGGGATTCATTATTTGTACTAATTAAGACCTAAGGCCTGATTGAGGCCTAATTTTTATAAGCGTTTCTGATATGAAAGTTTGGTAGATGGGCAGAGATTTTGATTGTTGGTGTTTCGCAAGGTCTTACAAAGCAGAACTTAACTATAAGGAGAAGCTACTTTACTAATGCAGAAATTCATCACTGCTGTACCAAAGTAGCTTAGATATCAATATTTAGAACAGTGGTTCTCAACCTTCTTGATGCTGCAACCCTTTAATACTCGTATGTGGGCGTATCTGCATGTGGGTGGACCTGCCTGGAGACGGATAGAGGAGCGGTGTCTCGGTTCCTAAGACCATTGGAAATATGTGTTTTCTGATGGTCTTAGGCGACCCGTGACCCCTGAGAAAGGGTCGTTTGACCCTCAAAGGGGTTGTGACCCACAGGTTGAGCACTGCTGATAGAATAACAAATGGAACTTAGAGCTGATCACCTATTTGACAAGCACAGGGCTTTGCTAAATCTCTTCTATTGGTCAGTGTATCTATTTTTTTTTTAAAGCAATACTAAATAGCTTTGATGACTGATAACTGTTTTATAGTATA
The DNA here is from genome assembly GCA_028646515.1 of Pseudochirops corinnae. NCBI lineage: Eukaryota > Metazoa > Chordata > Mammalia > Diprotodontia > Pseudocheiridae > Pseudochirops > Pseudochirops corinnae. Next base: position 48,049,350 of record CM053592.1, read on the forward strand.
ATGTTGAGATCTGGTATGCTTCTATGCAATCATCTATTTTTTCCCCCAGAATACTCTTCTTACCTCTACTTCTTGACTTTCTCCAAGACTCAGCTCAAATCCCAGAGGTCTTTCCTGTTTTTTTCCACCCCACTCTCCATCCTCCAATCCAATTACTTTTCATTTACACTGTATATATCTGATATGTATGTAGCTGTTTGCATGTGTCTCTCTTATTAGAATGTGAGATCCTTGAGAGCAGGGACCAGGCTAAATATCCCCAGCATTTAAGACAGGTCCTGGCACAGAATAAGGGCTTAATTAATGATTGTTTGTTGTTGTTTAAATTTACAATAAAAAAAAAATTAAACCCCAAAGCAACAGCAATGAAAAGAAAGCAGATGGTTGGGTCCACAATGGGCTTGTGTTCTCTGAGATATGTTGATCATCCATTGCTTCCCCTGCCTCCCCTGTCCCCAGCTTATCTTTGCTTTGTAGGTTATACCTTTTCTAAGTATGTATAACTCCATGTTTTCCCATCTGCAAAAACCCGAGACACAATCCTTCCCTGTCCATCATAATCTACTTTTTCACTCGTGGTTCCTCGTTGGATGCTGGCGATTTGGCCTGTAGATGAATAGGTAACATTGACAGCCATCAGCTTGCTACTTGGCAGCCAGAGGGTTGGATGTCCTGATGTGTCATAGGCAATTCTCAGAAGAAATTTACGGTGGTCATCGTAGATCTTTTCTGTCTTCGTGGTTCGATCAAAGTCGACTGAAAGGAGGTTTCTGCCATTAACCTTTTATAAAGCAAACAAGATGATAAAATAAATCATGTTATTCCAATACCAGTTACTTATGACTCTTCATAGTCCCCACCATTGTTTAAACACCATTTATGATGATCGATTCCCTTTGTCAGTAAATTAATTTAGCAACTTCTTGGTGTAAGCACAAGGCATTAGATTAACGGTTGTTTTAAAAGGTTTCATTAAATGGAGAGACAGCCTGGCATTTGTTCAAAACCTTTTCAATTAAATTTCTCGAAGTTTAGTCAACAGGTTAGGAGAAACACTAAAATGAATTTGCTGAAGAGTTTGTTAAAGACATATCATTAGAGGACACAGATGCAATAGAAGAAATAACATTTAAATTACACAAGGCCTCATAAGCAGTGTAAAACATAGCCAAGTAATTACTGAGTAAATGGAAATTCATCACAGTGACAGTAAATAAAAGGTAGTTATAAACTCGGCTTTCCCTCTGTAGAACAAGTAAGACTGAATTGGAAGCCATATTATCAATGATTACTGATGAAAAAGACAGAGAAGAATTGCTTTGGGTTATATGCCAAAAAACTCACCACCTTGCAGATAGCTCTGTTATTTTAGACAGCATTGGGAGAAATGACACCAGTTTCAGAACCCTGTAATACCAAATCTTGTCTGCCTGAGCATTTCGCCCTACTTACAGATCTGGCCCGAGATGTGCTATGATTCCTGTACTATGTACTATGAGCAGTATTTTGAATCCCATACTAAATTTGATCATTGCCACTGAAAAACATAGAGAACAGTTTTCCACATTGCATGAGGAATGTGCTGTTGATAAGTGCTGGAGAGAGAGAACTTAAAATATTCAAATTAAAGAAGAAATTCCAATTTTATATAACTAGTGTCTGAGAGGGATTCCCTTATATAAATCTTTAGCTTGATTTCCCGCTCCCCCCCTCCCCCTCCAGTTAGCTTCAGCTGACCTTGCTATCAGTTTTCTCTAAAATGTAGAGGGGAACCGTCCTATGATCAGATGATAAATTCAGTCTAAAGTTGCTTTTCATAATCTTTGGTTTATTATTTTCGTCCTATGATCAGTTAATAAATCCACTTTAAAGTTGCTTTTCATATTCTTCTTTTGGTTTATTATTTTTTTAAAAAAACGTTAATTCCTGCTCTACAGTAACCCTTAAGAAGCTTTCCCTAGTTACTGGCTCTTCAAAGAGAGTGCTGACTTAGCATCCTCTCCCCAAATGGTCAAGGTTTAAGTTCAGAGGGAACATAATACTCTGGTGGCAAAGTGCTCTGAGAGAATTGAAAACCAAACCAAACCCCAACAACAGCCTCCTTGAGCAGCACAAGAACCTGGAGAAGGGAGAGAGCCTTGGAGTTGGAATTGGGAGATTTCCATCTTTCCAATCCCATATCTCAAGATATAGCTCAAGTCTCACCCCCTTGAAAAAGAGTACCCTGATGATCTAGCTTCAAGTGACTTCTGTTTCTACCTTTTCTGATCAGCTTCAACAGTTATTTATTTTATTATCATCATTTATTTGGTAATTAACTGGCTCCTTTGATTATTGTCTGGAACTGTTACTAAATATTTTGTAAATTTAGTCTGTTCAGTTAGTTGGAGAGCTGCTTCAAGGCAGGCCCTGTGTATCACACTCATAATACCGGATAGCAGACACCCAAATATTTATTGATAAGAGATGGCATGGGAAAAATTATGGATTGGAAGTCAACAAGTCTAGACTGTAGTCTTAACTCCACTACTAATCAGCTGTGTTGTCTGGGCAGCAACAAAACAAATCTGGATCTTAGCTGGTAAGATGAGGATGGTCACCCTTTCACCTCTAACATTCTATGATTTGCTTTGATTCTGAAGCAGTCAGTTATTTGGATTTTCTGTGGTTCCATCCTGCCATGAGAAAATGATTGCAGAGACAGTAGGTCCCTTCCTCTAAGTTACATTAAAAAGAAGGAACTAATAAAAAATAAAAGTAATAAAACTCGTGAAAACATATTAGCAATAAATGATATAGATTGGGTTTCAAGACTACCTTAAATTGAATTGGCAGGCTTGTGTTCTCCAGGCCATATCTGCCTAAAGCTTTTAGTAGCTCCAGAAAAGGTTTTCAAACTAGTTCTTGTTTTCTTCAGTTAATGCTTCTGAAAACTGCATTCTTCGACTTTGCCCCTTTCTTCCTCTCCCTTAGGTGACTCCACACTCACTGGCTTGCCACGAATCTCTACAGCTTTTCATGTACAATGCTGATCATTGTTATTTTTCCATCTGTTTCCATTTTCTTGTCTTCCCTCACTAGCCCCCTCCCCCATATGTTTCCTCAGTTTTCATTTGTTTTTCAATTTTTTTTGGTTTTCTCTTATTCCATTTTATCTTTGCAGATGCTTCCTCTATTCAGAACTCAGCTGGTTAGGATTTCAGAAGATGCCTATATTTGGTGTCACAGTGGTTTAGGGGAGATAGATCTGCGAAATATTCACTGCCAAGGAGATGAATCGAGTACATTTTATTTTATTTTGACACTAATAACCTCTGTTTTAGAGAGGAAGCACTGTGTTTTGGGGCTTGTAAGCTTTGCCACTTACTGGGCAGATCTCCGCAGGAAAATAAGTGCATTATGCTTCTTGGTAACTTTGTAGTGTAAGCACTCTGTAAAGTGCTGTTGAAATGTCAGTTAAAATTTTTACTGTTAGTATAACCTGTTACTGGCTTCTGCCCCACCTGTTTTGTCTGTGCCCATGCCCGTGCCCACATGCAACCTAAACAAGAGGATGAAAAGTGGAGCACATGGTTAGTCTTGCTGACCAGGCTGTCCGCCTCACAAAACATGTGGGCTTTTGGAAGCATATGGATATTTGGTATCATGTAGACAAAACATCTGGATGGCTGTCTGAATTCTTCCCTTTTATCCAGATGGTGGGGACTTGGTGCAGACACAGAACACCCATATGTTTTCTTTCATCCTCTTTCAAGTTGATGTAATAAGGAAAGAATTAGAAGGTACCCTCGTCTTTTCTCACATTCCTAACACAAGCCTAGGATTTAGACACAAATTCCCACAGCTTTGAGACCCCCACCCTCTGTGTTTTCCAGCAGGCATCATTTCATGGAGGATTAATGGATCAGCTTTTCTTCCTGCCCCTGCCCCTCTGCATTCCTTTCTCTGGGCATTACAAGCAGTAGGCAAAACACTAGAATGCCTGTATGCTAGGACTGCCTTCTCCTTAACTGCTGCTTTAAGGAAGCATATAACTTAATACTAGTTTATTTTAAATGTAAAAAAAAAAACCAAACCACCCATTCAGTTGTAAATACAATCTTACTACTTTTAGGGCAAATTAAAAGCCAAAAATGTTGTTGCTGCCACATGCTCAAATAATAGACCACAGAAAATTCTTTTCTGATATAATTCTTTAAGGTAGTGTTGAACATATCACGATTTTTAGATCATGTCTGTCATGGAAGAATTCAAAACAACTCTTATGAGGCTAATTATAACAAAATGAGGAAGGTAGGGCAGGTGTCACATAATTCCCTTGATTAATGTGAAACAGATATAGAAAGGTAACGTGTATGTGTGTAAGTGTGCGTTATATCAGGGATAGTTATACTGATAACATTCTAAAAGGGAAACCATCTCCTGGTCTCCTCTTCAGGAAATCACTTTGGTACAGGTGGGTCATCCCATGGAGCCAGTGGCAATCCTGGTGTAGACTGCGCGAGTCGTCAGCATGTCTGTGTCCTGTCATAATTCACATATACCTTTTATGATCATTATATACCTAGCTTTATGTTTTTATCAGACTATTTAGTTCTCCAAATAAAAGGTGAATATGGTTATTTAATGCTATATATTTTCTTTGATTTGGCTCAAAGAAAGTGCTAAATTTCAGTTCTGACAAAAATAAATATACTAAGTATTGGTATCAAAGGAAAACACCTTCTACCCAATGTATATTTTATGCAAATATTTTTACATCTGAAAATTTGACTATAAAACTGTGTTCAAGTTTCTAAAGGACCATTACTTGAAAGAGGGATTAGATTTACTCTCCTTTATCCTAAGAGACAGAACTAGGAGCAGTTGGCTCAACGTAAGGATACATTTCTTAACAATCAGAACTATACAAAAATGGAGCGGACTGCCCGCCTTCAGAAGTAAGAGGTTCTCCATTGCCTGGCACACAGAGGAGCTTAGAAAATTTTCTTTCTTTTGTTAATTTACAAAAGCTTGCTTAGAGAGGGGAGTCTAGGTATGCCAGCGCCTAGTAGGGGAGGGAGGAGGAATGCTCCCCCAGGGAATTCTGGCCTACTTGGCCTGCACTTATCCATCACTGGGAGTCTTTAACCAGAGGCTGGACTAGTGCTTGTTAGGAGTGTGTAAGAGGGAATTTCCTGTTCAGCTGTGGTTATATTAGATCATCGCTGGGGTCTTTTTCTGTGTAGAATGGTTATGTTTCTGTCAGATGCATGATAAGGAATCACTTTATTTTTTATCCTTCTTATGATCTCCCTGAGTTCTATGATTCCATTTTCTTTTTACTGTTTTCTGATTGACCTCCTTTGCTAATATGTTTTCTTTCAATTGGTTTACCTTGAAAAAAAAAACCCCACAAAACCATTTCTCCTTTTCCCATTGCTACTTTACCAATCCTAATGTTTCTTAAAAAAAGAGAATGGAGAGCATAGGGAGAAAAACTCTTTAAACATTTCCCCCAGTTCATTAGTTTTTTAAAAAATCATGCCAAATGCTATTTTTGGAAAAGTCTAGTTTAAAATTGTCTTTCTCTGGATTAATTTTGGTTCTCCCTTTGATATTTCACTTTCTAGGCCATCGTTAATTTCTCTTTCATTACTTTTCTATAGGAAGAAAAAGCATGATACACCAAATGATTCCAAGCATACCGCACTATTCACTTTGAGACATCTATTCTCCTGGACTTGATTCTGATTCTGAATAAGTCATACGGTGAGATAGAGACAGCAAACACACAGTTACAGGGTTGGATTTAGATCTGAATTTAGCAAGGTTGTGCCTTCAGTCAATTTAAAGTTAATAACTTAAAAGCCAACCAGAAGGTCTTTCTTAGTGGAAGAAAAATAATGAGAGGTAGAAAAAAAAAGGAAATGCAGTTTGGGCCAAAAAGGAGACTGAAGTTGGCTACAGATGGGGAAGATGTCAAGTCTCATTTGTGTTGATGATGCCATTTCCAGTGTCTACCTCCTTTTTGGTCCCTTTCTTTGCCCTACTACATTTTGGTTCAATTCTTAATCCAAATTCCCATGTCAGCACTTCCTTTCTTATTCCCTTTACAGGATTGAAATTAGTAGTCAAAGCCGGCACATCCAATCTTATCTTGAAAATAAGAAACCCTCCCTTGTGATCTTTGCATTGTCTATGTGAGAGCAATCAAATGGAGCAATCAAGTGTATCAGATGGAAACCTCCTCTCAGTGTGAGTGAACAAGCCATTTAAAATCATATGTTTCCTGAGAAGTCTTGCTGAGGCATCCTGGCTCTGCTATTTAAAAAGAAACCAACATCCATGCCTCTATGCACTGTCTGTTTTCTCCCTGAAGTGGAGAACTCCCATAATTTGGACACAGGCAAAGAGAAATGGCCATTCCAATTCAGTTCTTCTTGAGGTCTTACTTCTTGGAGGTTTATGTAGTTTTCTTCTTCCTTTTTCTTGATGTCAAGAAAAGAGAACAAAATTAAATGATATAGCCAAAAATGGGTGGCAATAGGGATTAATAGGATGATAGAACCAATTAAGTCTGCAAGATGCTGGGGATATATATATATATATATATATATATACCTGGCACATATAGATATGGAAAAATCTTTGTTGATTTTTTTTTCTCTGTTAAAAAGCATGACCTTTAAACTTGGAAATAACAAATATAATTTGTTAACAAGGAGTGCCAGTGATAAGACAGGAAGCAAATACATAGTAGCCACCAACTATTTCGGGTCACCAAGCCCAAATGAATTATGCCTCAATTACAGAAGAAATGTCAAGTGTGATTGGTGAGCTTTTGATGATCTTGAAAAAAGTATGTATGGCAGACATGAGAGGGCTTATAGGACTGAAGAGTGGAAGATCTTGTCTTTGTTTTTTAAAAGGGGAAGAAATTGAATTTTTCAAACTATGGATAAATGAGTTTTGAATTCCATTCTTGGAAAAAAATCTTGATTTAAAGAGATGGCTGCAGGAGGAAAAAAAAGTAAAAGCTGTCATCACTCTGTGCTAGCATGGCTCCATCAAAAAAGAATCCATTCTCTAGGCATAAGGTACTTGGATTTCTGCTAGCCATTTGCCAGAGTCTTTTACTTTAGCTCTATGGACAAAATGGAGGACCATAAGTACATACATCCAGGTAGGACTGAAACCGAGTTGAATGACCAGCTTCCAAAAAATGGTGTTTAATAGATATCAACTCATGAGGGAGTTCTCTAGTGGAGATTCGGAGGGATCTCTCCTAAGCCATTCTCTGTTCAACATTTTTATCAGTATCAGAAGAAGGCATAGATATCATTATGAAATTTAATAGACTACTAACAGGTTGGCTTACATAATCAGGATACAAAAGACCTCAAAATGCTAGAACAATGAATTTATTAATAAGATGATATTTTATAGGAACAAGTATGAGTTCTTAGTCTTGGGCATAAAATTTTAAGTGTACAAATACAGAATAGCAGAGCATATCAACATAATAATTCCACATAAAAAATTCCTACAGGTTCTTAAGTACTAAGAACAATATGAGTAAACACTGTGACACTGCCTCTAATGCCAGGACTTTATATTAATAGAAGCAGGGTGGACAGAAATGAGGGGGGGTTATACTCTACTGTTTTCTTCCCTAGTAAGACCACATCTAAAGAGTTGTTTGGTTTTTGACAAAATACTTTAGGAAAGACATTGATAAGCTGGGTTGTATTCAGAGAAGGATAATCAGTGTGGTAAGGGGACTTGAAATCGTCCCATATGAAAGGTACTGAGGGTGGGGGTGGGGGTTGGACATGAAGAAGACTAAGGGAAGGATAGATTAAATTAGAGATAACTATAAGACATCTAGGAAGCAGTATCCTATAGGCTGTTGTGACATGCGACTGGAGTACAGGAGAAACTAGGGCTAGATGTATAGACCTAGGAGTCATCTGTATAGAGATGACAGTTTAATGCATGATCACTAATGAGGACCCCTCCCTCCCCCCGGAAGAAAGTGTAAAGAGAAAGGGGTGTAAGACTATCATGGAGACCATCACCAGAGAAGGCAGGGCCTCAATGGCGATCTAGTATGATTTGCAGTACACTCATCACAGTCTCATTTGGAAGAAGGTGATCCCTGGAGATTCTTGTCTCCATCACGGTATAAGAATAGCAATAAGGTCAGATGAAACCTGAACTTAGAGAAGAAACACAAATAATAAAGGGAAAAAAAAGGTAGTTCACAGCCACTGGCTTAAAGAGTTGTAAACATCTTTCCCATCATGCCCTCCATGAGAAGGTTAATAACCATACCTCCAGTAGTTGGTGAAGACTCCATTCTGCCTCATCTCCACAGGCAGAATGGCAGAGTGGATACAGAGATAGTCTTGGAACCAGGGAGTCCCAAGATCAAATCCTTGACACTGGGCAAGTCATGCCATCTCTCAGTACTCCAGGAACCTCTCTAAGACTGGAAATTGCAGAGAAGCTACCAACCCACTACTAATGTAGTAATGTAGAGGAATACTGCTTACCTGGAATTTCTATGTAGATGAAATCACTGATCTAATGTCTGACCCTGTTTCCTACTCCAGCAGCATCCCAGAAGCCTACATATTGACTTAGACATCCACAAACTAACATTATCTATGTTGCATTTTTATTTATTCTGTTAAACATTTCCTGGTTACATCTTAATCTTGTAGTTAATTAATAAACCTGTCAGATTGTAAGCTCCTTGAGGGCAGGAACTGTCTTGCCTCTTTTTGTATCCCCAGCACAGCACCTGGCCCATAGCAGATGTTTAATAAATGTTGATTGGTTGATTTATTAATTTCATTTGGGCCCCAGGCATGTTTGACACTTCTGCCCTACACTATACAAAGCTCCATGTCAGCTGGTACAGGGGTTACAAGAGCATCACGTCCAGCAGCTCAGGCATTACTTCCCCCTCAAAGTTTTCCTTGACAACTTGAGAGGAAAAGATTTACTTCCTCAGAATCTTCCTAAAGCACTTGTCCCTATCACATTTTACCTTGTCTAATCCTTGTTTATATATTGTACAGGTGTCTTCCTTGTAGATTTTAAACTCTTTGAGGGCAGGGACTATGGGGTTTTTCATCTTTCTTTTTAAAACCAATTTAGCACTGTGACTCATGGACTTTTTTTTTTTGGAGGTGGGACAGTTCAAAACAGCAACTAAAGAATATTTGTTGAATGAACAAATGATTCAAATCCCTTAGCCCAAAGAACTTTCTTTCATAGAGGGTAGATGAATAATAAGAGAGATGTTAAGATTCCAATGTACCATTTTTAGTTGAGGGTTTGTCCGTGAACCAACCCCAGTGTTCTTCTGCCAACTGCTGATGGATTGCTATTAGCAAACACCTTGAAAAAATGATGTTCCTGCCACCATTTTTGCCTCCCTGCTTCTTTTAGTTTCTTGTAAATAGCTGGATAGACAGAGAGTTGGGTAGACACTGTTGCATCCTGGGGGACTGCCAAGGTAAATAACTGTTACTGTGGGTATTTTTGGGGAGCCAAAAGATAACAGGCATTAAAGGGCACATTCTACGTTATTGTCTCTCTCCCTTGATTGTAACAACTTTGCACAAAATGGCAGGTGATGTAATTACTAGTCTGGAAAAACTATCTAAAGTTATTCACCTTTATTTGATAAACTACAGTGTATTTACTAATAGAATGAATGAATCAGGTTCAATTCTAATAACTCAGATGTCTGTTGTAGTCCTAGGGTGGTCTCCTGGCAACCTAGTTTTGAGTACTTAATCTATGTTGTCTTTACCAAATAGTTGTCATAAATCATAGTTTGCCTGCTAGATATATTTGGCCTACTATAGGATAGGGAGGGGAAAGAAAGTGCCTTACAAAATTGTGAAGGTAAAGGTAGTGGAACATTTTACAAAAAAAAAAAAAAAAAAGTCAATTATGCCATTGAGATCAGAAATAGGAATTACCAGAGTATTTCTCAGAACAATAATAAAAATAGGGGATGCCATTAATAATACAGAAGCAGTAGTTAGCGTCTGAAGATGGCAATCTATAGTTGATTTAAGGTCTATTTTAGGAGCACTGGGAGGGGGTGGAGGAGAATCCAAATGAGAAGAGGGAAGGCACCTTCAAGTCGAGTGTAGTAGTTCAGTTAACCATTTTGTGGATTATCAACTTAGGTCCTTCTCAGTGCCACCTTTATGAGACCTGGACCTGCTTCCATATTAAATCCAATTGTTTTATCTTTACACCCCTAATGTGAGGGAATCAGCCCTGGCCAGGGCAGCAGGGTGCAAAGTAGAGAAGCTATGGTCTTCTGACATTAATTAAAAGCCTAAACTGTGTTGCTTAGCCAATTAGTCTAAGTACTCATTAGAGTGGCTAAGTTGGATTTACTGTGGATTCATTTCTTTGTGATACCACTGGAGGTCTTCAGTTGTGGAGACTGCACTAGGAATGGAAACTTTTAGCCTTGATGACCACTTTCCCTTATGGATTTTCAAGCATAAAATATTTTCTTAAGAAATTAACTTTAACTATATTGCAAATAGCCAGCAGGAGCTCTGGCAGGCTTAGCTCATGTGCCCATGCTCAGTAACTGTCCAGGGTAATTCTCATGCCCATCTGCCACCTGTATACAGGAAGGATTAGGAAGATCCTCTTGAGTGTTTACTTACCCTAAGCTTTCGACCAAAGACATTGACTTTTCCCTGGGCTTGCTCTTTTCGGAATCTCCACTCCACTAAATTCTGGCCATTCTCCCCAGGGAGAGTCATGTTTCTTTTAGCCACTGTTGGGTTGGCTGTGCCAGCGAGAACATGTGGCTCTGTTTGGTAGTGTGAGTCTAGGCCACTGGCATAGATAATTCTCAGGGAGCCATCATAACCAATCTGGTAGCTGTTTCTTAACTGATCTGAAAAAGCCATGAAACAGAAATGTATGAACCATGGATGTGGAGTAAACATCTGGAATGTTGTGCAGTTAAAAATGATATAATCCTTTGAATGATCTGTATTTGTAAGTAAAACAACTTTAATAATGCCTTTTTTAGAAAATAACTTTTCCCCTTATTGTTTTCTGCTATCAGAGTTTTGCCTGAGTATAAAGACACCAACTTGGCACTTAAAATACTCAGTCCTTCTCCACTCCTAGAGTTTCCTCTCCCTGCTATTGTTTTCATGTTTGATAGAATGTAGGATTATCCTTTATGGTATGGGTAGCATAAGCAACATGATGTTGTCTTGGGAGCCTGGATGTATATATACAATTCTCAATATATTTTCTTCCTTCAAGATTTTAGAAGTTTCCCCCCTCTGCTTCACGTCATTAACTGGTTTAGTAAAAACAGTGTTAGCTAAAAACAACAACAGCATCATTCCTTGGGGGAAGATGTCATAAATGGAAGAGGAACTAAATTAGCTTACAGGAGAATTGTATAACTTGCCAGGGGAGTTTGACTATCATGCATTTTTGGTGGGATCATGAAAGGTGTGTTTTTGGGGGCAACCTTATTTGGAGTGTGCTTGTATTCTTTGTAAAAGAAAAACCTCTCTTGAATGATGTTAACATTTTATTCTATCAAAACATTAAATTGGTTTATAGTCACTTTTTTATTACCTTGAACCATGGTATAGAAAGAATCAATTGAAGACAAATTTGAAGTGATGCTGACGTCCTCTTCCCTGCTGGATGATTCAATGTCCACTGTAATAGCCTTGTCCATTTCTCCATGAAGGTTGGTGACCACTCCAGTTGGAAACGTCACATTTGTCAGGCGACCTTCACTGTCATAGCTAAAGGAAAAGTGGTACCTTTTCAGTATTTGACAGAAAAAAAAGCCCAGGTTTCACTTACTTTACAAATATAACGAGCAGAAATAATATTAGCAGCAGAAATTTGGTAGCATGTTTGTCTTTGTACATGAGATATGCAGAATGTGGACTTCAAACATGCTTTGAAGTAGTGAAAAGCCTGTTTAACATATAGAAACCTCAATCGGGAGAGCAAGAGTAAACAGGATGGCTCTCCAGTTCAGCACATTATTCTTTGAAGTGTGACCAAAATCTTACTGCACATCTAATTTGCCATTTCAAAAGGGAACATGTTTGATGGTATTAAATTCCTTAGCATTCTTCAGTCTTTTCATACTATAACACTAGGCTGAATTTACTATTATAGACTTTTTAAGAAAAAAAGGATTTACTATCTCCTGTCATCTTAGACAGTGTACTGTGACCTTATAACTTTACATCTATAATAAGAATATGTATACATACTCACACATACATATGTATGTAGACACATATATAAAATAGATGAAATATGTTAATGCACTTGAATAAATATACACATAGAAAACATCCCATTGATTCAAAGGTATTTTTCTATAAACGAATGGTATTCTGGGGACCTCATCTTTCATTCTTTTTTGGAACATATCACTGTAAAGAATTAATTTCCATGTTTTTACTCATGATAATGATCTATCTATACTGACATAAATATAGGTAGGTGATATCTTAATGAGGCAAAACTAAAGAAATGTGATTTGATCATTTTTCTATTTATATGCTTAATGGTTTTATGATACTTATTTGAAAAAATTCATTATTATGAACTTCATAAACATCAGAAAACATGAATATTTCCTTATATAAAGAAAAGAAAAAAAATATGTATATAATGCCATGGATTTCAATTATGTGCAGCTTATTTTTTAAAACAAATATGTGTACATACATATAATTTAACATGGTAGTTCCACTACTGCCCTATGTACTCTTTGAATATCTTGCTGCCCTCTCCTGTGTATTTTGAAAATGCATCACTGATGCTCTTTCCTTTGTTTCATTGTTTTTTGAATTACTATTATCCTTCCATTCTCTCTCAAATTCTTAACCCCCAAGAAAAGCCTTTTCTTCTTGAGTACTTTTAAACTAATTTTAAATTAAGATGTATTAAATGTAAGGAAGGATAATTTAAATTTTAAACATCTATTCTAAATATGTAGTAGTTGAAATTACAGTTATTTTGTAAGCATCTCCTGGTTTCATGATTTATGCCAGTGCCAGGGAAAATTCTGTAAAAGGTGATTGTACTAGGGAAAGCAAGGAAATATAAAACCATGGCTAAAGAACAAGGGATTTAATTATGGCAACAACAAAAGCATTCTAAAGTTTCATGTACATTTGCCTTAAAGACTAAAAGTACATCTGCACAATTCCACATATCTGACGTTATCCAATGAAGCAGAGATTGGAAACGGATGCCTGGATAACCCAAGGCCAACTCCTGACTTGCCCAGGGTCACATAGCTAGTGTCTGAGGTGGGAAATGGATGTAAGTCTTCTTTTTCCAAGTTGCAATGCTCTTTTAATTATACCATACCATTTCTATTCATTAGTTATCTAGGTGTCTATGGAGTTGACATCTTCTTCATTTTCCTTTGGGTGTGCAGATGGCACATCGATTTCTCTGATATGTTGCTTAAGGTTCTGTGATAAGATCTGTAATGATCACTTTTACTGTCATTGCTACTGTGACATTAGAAGTAGGGATGATCTAAGTATGTTTCATTATAATTAAAGCACTAGACAAATGAAAATAGGAAAAATGAAAGGGTCAAAGGGGCCAAATAGGGTTAACAAGTACAGAATAAAAGTAATAGTAATATTATTATAATAAGAAGTTAATAATAGTAAGTTACACAATAGTAAGTTGTTATACACCAAAGAAATATTGGTTAAACCTTCCTTTGAGTAAAAATAGGGAAGAAATATTCTAGAAAGTATGAAATGGGTAGAATTTTGCCTTAGTTTCCTAGCACAACTCTTCTACAACAAGTCAGAAAATGTTCCAGACCAAATTCTGAACAGGAAAGCCAAAAAAAAGTCATAGTGAGTCATCTTTTCTAGCCCAGTACAGCTTAGAAAGACAGAGACATGATCTGGGTGCAGGACCTGGCCAGCTGCAGGTGGTACGGCAGCGGGAATGGGGAATATTCAGGAACAGAAAGGGAACTGAAACAGGAGTCCCAGGGCAGAAAAATATTAATAGCACTGGGAGCAAGAATAGGTTCTATCTGGTAGCAGTGTTGCCCATTACCCATCCTTAGTCACAGACCCAGAGTGGAGACAAACAATTGTGAACCTGAGTAATGAGTCCAAGAGTAGAGTGGCAACTTAGTTCTAACCTTTGGCCCAACATATGGAATGCAGTGGAATAACTGGGACAGGAGACCAAGACCAAAGACGAGCCAACAGTTTAGTTGTCCTGCTGAAGAACCTCTGAGTGGAGTAACAGTGACTTAGTCCAGCAGTATTCTGCTTACACTCAACTATACACAATCCAACAGGCCCAACTTATAGAGGGTTCAAACCTGGAGCAAAGTGTGCAGACCTCTCCCTGGATCACACCATATTGTAAGCACTGAAGACTGAAAGCAGCAACAGTACATAAGAGGACAGAAGCTGAGACCAGACATTTCCCTTCTTCCCCTGAACTAAAGCAAGATCTAATGCTAAGAAAGTCAAAAATCAAGAAGTAGACTTGAAACATGAGCAAACAATAATGAACCCATGAAGAGTTAACTGTGGTGACAAGGAAGCTGCAGATTCAAACATTGTAGACACAATGATCTGAAAACATCTACAAGTAGAGCTTCAAAGAATATGTAGATTGGACACAAGCCCGACAAGAATTCCTATCAGAGTTAAGAAGCTGAAAAATTATTTTAAGTGAAAATAAGAGCTATGGAAGAAGAACAGGAAAAGAGAATTAAGAGCTTGGTAAAAGAGTCACAAAACCTTACTGAATAAAATAACTCCTTGAAAATCAGATTGGCCAAATGGAAGCTAATGGCTCATGAGACATCAAAAAAATAAAGTCAAAAGACTGAAAAAACAGAAGAAAATGTGAAATAGGTCTTTGGAAAAACAACTGGCCTGAAAAATATATCAAGAGATCATTTAAGAACCATTAGATGACCTAAAACTCAGGAACAAAAAAAGAGCATGCATATCACATTATAAGAAATTATAAAAGAAAATTGTCCAGATAGCTTAGAACCAGAGGACAAAGTAGACATTGAAAGAATCTATCCATCATCTCCTGAAAGAAACTCCAAAATAAAACTTCTAGGAATATGGTAGCCAAAATATAGAGCTTCCAGGTCAAGGAGAAAGAAAGACTTCAAGTAGTGTGGAACTACAGTCAGGATCACACATTCATTTAGTAGCTTGGAATATATTTCAAAAGGCAAAGGATGTAGAATCACAACCAAGAAGAATCCTACACAGCAAAACTGTTCATACCCAGGCATATAATGAAAAAGAAGTCTTTGAATCATTCTGGATGAAAAGATCAGAGCTGATCTTTTGCTTGATCTCAAATGAAGAATGGAAGGGTGGGGAAGAGAAGGTACACTGGGAGAAGAGACAAGAGGAAAAATGGTTCTCTTACATAAATGAGGCATGCAGGGAAGAGTTTGTATAGTGGAGGAGGGCAGGCAACACTTGAATCTTACTCTCTTCTCAAATGGTTCAAAGAGGAAAGAATAAACATACAGCTGGGTACAGAAACTCCATTTATTTAATAGGACAGTAGGAGAGAAAGGAGGAGCGGCATAAGCAAAAAAGACTTTGGAGGAAGGGGCAGGGTAAAAAAAAAAGATAACTAAGAGGAAAAGTGGAGGGAAATACACAATTAGCAGTCTTAACTGAATATGAATAGGATGACTCATTCATAAAGTAGAAGAGGCTAGCAGAATGCATTTGAAACAAGAATCTAACATATGATGTTTACAAGGAAATATACCTGAAATACACATAGAGTTAAAACGTTGGAGCAAAATTTCTTGTGTTTTAACTGAAGTAAAAAAGAAAAGGGGTAGCAATCATGATCTTAGACAAGGCAAAAGCAAAAACAAATTTATTTAAAAGAGATAAACAAGAAATTATATTTTATAAAAGGTACTATAGACAACGAATTAGTTTCAGTACTAACTGTACATATACCAAATGACATTAGCATATTTAAAAGAAAAGTTAAAATTCTTTAATAGCAGGGGGAGCCCTCAGTTTATTCCTCTTAGACCTAGAAAAATCTTAACTTTAGGGAGCTGAAGAAATTTTTTTGGAGAGAAGGCAATTGGGGTTAAGTGACTTGCCCAAGGTGACATAGGTATTAAGTTTCTGAGGCTGAATTTGAACTCGGGTCCTCCTGACTTTAGGGCTGGTGCTGTCTAATGTACCACCTTGCTGCCCGTGAAGTGAAGAGATTTTTAAGAAAATTTATACATGATAAACTTGTGGATGAAACTGAATAGAACCAAAAAGGATTATACTTATTTCTCAGTACCTTCATAAAAACTGATCATGTATTATTAGGACATGAAATCATCACCAAAAATGTGGAAAAGCAAAAATAATAAATGCATCACTTTTCTGACTTTAGTGAAATAAAAATTACCTTGAGCAAAGGGCCTTCAATGAATAGATTAAAAATTCATTGGAAGGAAAATAATTGAATCCAAAAGAAGTGATGGGGAAGAACAAATAATAGAATCAGTTAGTAATTTAATTAAAAATAATGACAGCAATGGGATGACTTAACAAAATTTGTAGGATGCAGCCAAAGCAGAATTTTAGGGAAAATTTATATTTAAACATTTTAAAAGAGAAAGAACAGACCAAAGAAATGAACATTCAACTAAAAATTTTAGAAAATTAACAAATTAAAACCTCTCAATTAAAAACTAAGATAGAAATCATGAAAAGTAAAGGAGATATTAACAAAACTTAAAGTAAAAAAAAACACAACTAATAAAATAAAACTAGGAGCTGGTTTTTTTTTTTTAATTTGGTGGGGGAACCATTGGCAAATTTGATTTAAAAAAATAAAACCAAATCAAAAACAGAAAAAAGATGAATTCAAAACCAGTGAAGATGAAATAAAAGCAATTTTCAGGCACTATTTTGCTCAACTATATGCCAATAAATCGTACTATCTAAATGAATATTTATAAAAATATAAAATACATAGATTAATAGAAGAGGAAACAAAATACTTAACCCCATCCTAGAAAAATAAATTAAAAAGCTTTAAATGTGCAATCTATAAACTCCAGGGGGAAAAAAATCTCAGGACCAGATGGATTTATAAGTGAATTCTACCAAATATCCAATATTACATAAACTGTCCTAAAAACGGGAAAAAATCCTTACATTACACAAATATGGTTCTTGATACCAATAATCAAATAGGATAATCAAAGTAGAAAAAAAAGCAACTATAAACCAATTTTCCTAATAAATCTTGCTAGAAAAACTGTAAATAAAATAATAGGAAGGAGACCATGAACAGGCTGGATTTATTCCAGGAATGGCTGGTTCAATATTAGGTAAACTATAAGCATAAGTGACTATATCAATAAACAAAAAACAAAAATCATGTGATTATTTCAAAAGATGCAGACATTTTTGAAAGAATACACATTACATTTAAAGACATTAGAAAGCACAGGAAAATGGAGCTTTCCTTAAAATAATAGAAAGTATCTAAAACCAAGAATAAGCATTATCTGTAATGAGAGTAAACTAGGAGCCTTTTAAAAGTAAGATTGGGGTGAAACAAGGATGTCCATTATCAACTTTATGATTCTGTTGAACTTGAAATGCTAGCTATAGAAGTAAGACAAGAAAAAGAAATTGAAGGAATTAGAATAGGCAATGAGGAAACAAAACGATCCTTTTTATGACATGATGGTATACTTAGAGAACCCTAGAAAATCAGCTTTAAAAACACAGCCAAAACAATGAGCAACTTCAATAAAGTTGCTGGATATAAAATAAATGCACATAAATCATCAGCATTTCTATTTATGACCAACAAAATCTGTCGGGAAGGGATAGAGAAATAGCATTTAAATAATTGTAGACTGTATAAAATATGAAGGAATCTACCTGTCAGAACACACACAGGAACTATATGAGTGCGTTTATGAAACCTTCACACAAATAAAGACATATCTAAATAACTGGAGAAATATTAATTACTTCTGGGTAAGCCAATATGGTATAAATGATACTACCACCTAAATTAGCTTACTTAATCAGCTTACTTAATACCAGTCACATTATTACCAAAGACTTAATAGAGCTAGAAAAAAATAACATAATTCATCTGTACGAACAAAAGAATATTGAGGGAGTCAAGCAGAAAAAATGAGAAGGTAGTAGCCTAGCAGACCAGATTGCAAATTAAACTATAAAGCTGTAATTGTCAAAAAAAATTTTTTTGGAGTTTTAAGTAGAAAAGTTGAACAGTAGCACAGATTAGGTATACAACATACAGAAGCAGATGAGCACAGCACCTCAAATTTGATAAACCCAAATCTCTTAGCTAGTGGGATAAGAACTCACCATTTGACAAAAATTATTGGTAATTACTGGTAAAACTGTAAAACAGTCTGGCAGGGGACCTAGGTACAGACCAACATCCCACACTGTCTACCAGGATAAGCTCAAAATGGATACATGATTTTGACATATAGGGTGATAACCTGTAAGAGCTATGAATGGGGAAGAGTTCATAACCTGACAAGAACAGAGAGGTTCATAGAAGGTAAAATGGATAATTCTGATTAAATAAAAAGTTTTTTGCACAAACAAAGCCAATGCAGGCAAAGTCAGAAGAAATGCAAGAAACTGGGATAATATTTTTGTAGTGAGTTTCTCTGATAAAAGCCTAATTTCTTAAACATATTGGGAGCTGAGTCAAATTTATAAAAATGAGAACCATTTCCAAATTGATAAATGTTCAAAGGATATAAATATGCAGTTTTTAGTAAAAGAAATCAAAGCTTTCAATAGCTATAATGAAAAAATGTTCTTAATCTCTAATAATTAGAGAAATGCAAATTATTATTATTATTATTATTATTATTATTATTATTATTTGCTTTTTGGAGGGCAATTGGAGTTAAATGTCTTGCCCAAACTCACATGGCTAGTAAGTGTGTCAAGTGTCTGAGGTCACATTTGAACTCAGGTCCTCCTGACTCCAGGGCTGGTGCTCTATTCACTGCGCCACCTAGCCACCTCAGAGAAATACAAATTAAAATAACTGTGAAATACTATCTCAAACCCATCAGATTGGCTAAGATGACCAAAAAGGAAACGACAAATGCCAAAAGGGATATAATAGGTATACTAATGCCTTGTTGGTGGAACTGTGAACTAGTCTATCCATTCTGGAAGACAATTAGGAACCATGTCCAAAGGTGTATGAAACTGTATTCCTTTGACCTAGAGATACCACTACTAAGGCTATACCCCAAAAAGATCAAAGAAAGAGGAAACATACCCATCTATACAAAAAATATTTCTAGCAGCTTTTTTTTTTCTTTTGGCAAAGATTTGGAAACTGGGGGGATGCCCATGAACTGGAGAATAACTGAACATATTAGAAAATAGGAATGTGATAGAATAAAACCTGACCAGACTTGTATGAACTAATGCAAAATGAAGTGAGTGGAAATGATTTAGAGAGTAACAGTAATATTGATAATTAACTTTGATAATAATAATATTGATAATTAACTTTGAAAGACTTACTAACTCTGATCCACACAATATCCAAGCAGAATTTCAGAGGACTCATTAAGAAACATGCTATCTATCTTCAGATACAGAACCAATAGTGTAGATAAACTGAAGCATATTTTCTTCTGTTTCGTTTTCTTGTTTGTTTTTAAAGTATGAGACAGCTTTAAAGGATTTAGTTAGGGATAGGGAGATTTCAAGTGAAACAAAAGTAGAGAAGGTTCAGTAAGGACAGCAGAAGCAAGAAGGGGGAATTGAAAAATAAAGACACAGTAGAGAAGTGGCACCTATATCATGGTCAAATGACACACTGATTTGATTAATTCAGCAGAAAATAATGAGCCAAAACATTAAGCTGAAATCACTAGAAAAAGGTCAGAGGGCAGGGAAGGGTGAGCACAGGATGTAGGGAAGAGAGATTGGAATGTGTGAGAGAATGCCAGAAAATAAATATACCGTGAATTTAATAAGCTCTTAAATACACCCAGTTGATTAGAGGCATAATTGGGATGTCTAAAAAGATTTGATATTTTTTCCCTTAGTTCTCATATACTGTTTTTGGAGAAACAATATAAGCTAGCATTTATCTAGTGCTTTAATTTTTGTACAGTGCTTTATAAATATTTAATCCTCAAAGCAACCCTGAGAGGTTGGTGCTGTTAGTCTCATTATACTGATGAGGAAACTGAAGCAAGTTAAGTGACTTGCCCCGGGTCATATAGTTAACAAGTGTCTGAGAGAGGATTTGAACTCAGATCTTTGAGACTCCAGATCTAGCCCTCTATCTGATGAGTTACTCAGCATGGCATATAACATGTCCACACTGCTCTATACCATCAAATTGACCTAAAGAATTATGAATTTAACTACCTACTCTAGCTTCACTTTTTATCTTTCTGATCCATGGGTAGCTCAATATTTTTTCCCACATGTAAAAAAATTTCCTGTTTCCTTCTTCAGTGTACAAGAAGGGGATGCCCTAAAATAATAACAGGAAGGTCAAAAAAAGGGAGGAGCAAGATAATGAGGAATAGGACTGTTGCTCAGGATAGTGAGATAATGTTGATCACAGAGAAAAGGAAGGACTGCTTTTTTGGGGGGGCTTTGGTATCTTTGGGCTGGGAAGTACAATAGAAAAATTGCTAATGTAATCTTGGCCTGCATTCAGGGTAGAATCATGGCCAGAATCATTAGACTGTGGCACTTTGCCCTGATGAAACCCCATCTGGAATACTGTGTTCAGTTTTAGAAAGGACACCAATAAGCAGAAGAGAATCTAGGGGAAGGTAACCAGGATGATGAGGGGCTTTAGAGGTCCTTCCACGTGAGAAGCAGAAGAAATCTACTTAATGCCTGCATAACCTTGGAGAAGTCACATATCCTCAGTGGGTTCTGAGGGCTAGGCAAGATGATTTTAAAGATCCAATCTGTCTCTAAATCAGATTCCATGAAAGTGAGGATGTTTAGCTTGAAGAAACAGTGAGTGACGGGACATACACTGGCTGTCTTCAAGCATTGGAAGGGTGCTCTAGGAGGAATGGGATTAGCTTTACTCTGCTTGGCCAGAGGGCAGAATTGGGAGTGATGGCGGAAGCTGCCAAGAAGCACATTTAGGCTAAATGAAAGGAAAAACTTGCTAACAATTAAATCTGTCCCAAAGTGGAACAGGATGTTCTAGGAAGTAGCGGGTTCTCCCGAACTTGACTTTAAGCCTGGATGGCCATTTGTTGTGTCAATTGTAGAAAGGAGTTTTGTTTGGGCATGGGCTAGATCACATGGCCTCTCTAGTCCCTTGCAACTCCAAGATTGGATCTTGAGCTTCTGTGGCCCAAAAAATTCATCACCCTGTAGCCACCATAGTAAAGAACTTCTTTGAATTTAGCTAGATTGGTCCCTTAAAACTAAAGCTGCTATATTCCGTATATTGTCAGGACCACATTCTAAACCTTTCCACCTTAGTAAGAGATTATACTCTGTTGACTCATCACTGGAGAACATCATTGGTGGGGGGCTGGGGTTCACTTCTTTTCACTGCAAAGACTGGAGTGTGACTTTGGTTTCTGTCTGAGCACTGGGGTAACTACTTGCTTAAATTACTTTGCTGAAGTTCCCCATCTTATATGTTTTATTGCCTTCATTTTAAATAACTGCTTTAAAAAAATGTGTTTCTGGTCTATTTAATGGATGTGAGAATGAGAAAGGGTATAAATTAAAGCACCCAAGAGCACCCTGTGCAACAACTCTTGGAAATATGATCCATTGAAACAAGCTTTTTCCTAAGGCTCCTCACCCATCTATCCTAAGCCCAACATTTTCTTCAAAGAGAATGCACAGTGTGTTATAGGAGTACTGAATTTGAAGTTAGAGGAACCATGTTTTTTGAATCCCATTTTGGTACTACTTAGGAGACCCCAAGAGAGAACTACTTTCCCCATTTAGGCAAAAATGAGGGAGCCCAGATTGGATAAGCTCTAAATCCTATGAAAGAGTAATATCTCCAAACAATTCACCAATAAAAAAGTAGGGGACAATGCTTTACACTTCTGAGATTTCAAGGATTCCCAATAACCTTCTAGGAAAGATGGGGGGAAAAAAATCTTCCTATTGCTGCTGCATAAGAATCTTTTCTTAGTTCTTAAATGAAGTTTCTCGTGGTCTTAAAGCCCCTAAATGTTATAAAATGCTTTGTGTGGTACCTAATCATGAGATTTATAGAGGTAATAATGTTCTTAGAAGAGTCCTGTGAGTGGTTATTCAGCATGTGGGTACTCCAGCATTTTTCTTTGTTTTCACAGATGGGTAAACTAAGGCATGAGATGTTAAGCATCTGATTCAGGTTCTTCCTGGGAATCAGTGACAGAACCATCACTGGAACTCCTGTGGCCTGACCTCTCTTCCTTCACTATATCATAGTACCTGACAGAAGGTGGGGAACCACACTGTATTTCTCGCTAGCCCTTCATGCCACCTGCAAGCACTTGACTGATTTGACAGCCCCACTATCCCTGACCTGCCCTTTTTCCAACCCTTCTGCTAGTTTAGATTTCCTAGAAAGGAACACTTCATCTTTCTTGTAGAGAAAGCATTTCTCCAACCTTTGACTCTCTTCTTTGTATGGCTTTACCACAAATTCCATTTCATGCTGGGCAGGCATTTTGTATCACAGGATGCTGAGTGCAGTGAGATACAGTGGGCTATGTTGAGCATTCAAGCTGCAACTATTACCATTGGGTTTTTTTGGAAAGAAAAATACAAGTAACCTTTGTAGGCTATTACCATTGGGTTTTTTTGGAAAGAAAAATACAAGTAACCTTTGTAGGCAGCATAGTTAATGTGCTAGAGGGTTAAGTGAGGATTTTCTCTGCTCAACAGTTTTGGCCTCTGAAGATCTAAATTTGTGCCTTAAGAGGAGCGGCCTTAACGAAGCCAAGCCGCTAAGGTGCTATTGAATCTCTGCACAAGGCAGTATGGGACATGAAAAGTATAATGGCCAATAGAATGTAAGTCTGTAAGGGGAATAAGTTCCATTCTTGTCTTTCTATTCTAGTTCCTCTATGTGTTGAACAAATGCTTGTCAAGTTGTCAAGCCAGGGTAGTTAAGCAGTTTATAATCCAGAGGAGGAGAGAACACTCAGCTTGAAGCATTAGCTTTCTTTGTTATGAGGGATGGCTCTCAGGGAAGCCGAAGGGACCTGGGAGAGGGTATAGGGGAAATCTGGGAGATGTAAGAACAAAAGGTACCAATGCAACTGATTAGAAAGAAAACGGGTTATTATAAAACTCAATAAAGATGAAATAGTCTATATAAAGCACTTTGTTTTTTGTTTTTTTTTTTATTGACCGAGTGCTAAGAAACTATAATTTTACATGATGTCTCAGTAAAAAATATAGTAGCACAGAATTTTTTTAAATTTTATTATAGTTTGCATCATTCATTTCCACAAGATTTTGAGTTACATATTTTCTCCCCCTCTTTCCCCCACCCACCGCCCCAAAACAGCCATCCCAGTGTGTCCCCCCTCCCCCAGTCTATTCTCTCCTA